>ML675624.1:76989332-77049332 GCA_007922155.1 Mesoclemmys tuberculata
TTCAGGAAGGGCTACGGTGCTAGAAGATATCACACAGGGTAATGAAAACGGAAAGAGGGCAGAATAAAGGCTGCATTCAGAACCATTCATAAAAATGAAAGTACATCACCACCAATACACAACTCTTTCTCCTTTGCAAGTGCAAGCAATAACCTGGGAGTGATACCTATTGACAACCTCGGAGCAGTATCCTGAGTTCCACTGGGGAAAAAACTCATCAGAGTAGATTAGCAGCCTCGCTTTACGGAATAAATGGATGGTCTAAAACAAGGATTATACTCCGTTACTAAAACAGGAAGCTGAAAACGGTAGCTGCAGTGTAAGCTGTCATATGGATTGTCAATATGAAAGGGAGGGGTAAAGCAAAGAAAGAATTCCTGGGATAAGGTCTTAGCAGAGGCAATGGATCGGATCTAAGGCTCGTCAAAATTTTTCTATGAAAACTTTTTTTCAGTGGAACAGTGGATTTCCCATAAAACAAACACTTTCATGGGAAGTGCCTTCTGTTCTTTAACATATTCCATTTTTCATCAGAAAACTGAAAACTTTTGGTCACAAACTGAACATTTTTTTGGTTTGGGGCCAAAAAACTGACATTTTCCACATGGAAAAATGCATTTTTTGACCAGCTGTAGTCTGAGCCATGAATTTCAGGTTCAGATCTGACATCACAGGGTATTGGTACATTCCATTAAAGATACAGAGACCAGCTGTGACGTCCCTAGCCAGACTCTGGGCCTGATTCTCTGGTGCCCTACACCTTTTGTGAGCATTTACACCAGCGCTAAGTGGGTGTTAAACACTACCAGCTCAGAGTGGTAGCATTTTACATGCATTTTGAACGATTGGACAAGATGCAGAGCAACAGAGAACATCCCTGTAGTGAGGGGTTGTTCAGACCAGGGTCTTTGTATGGGCCAACCTCTCTACTTAGCTTCCTTTCAGACACAAGAAAGCAAAGGAATCCATGATAAAATCAGAACATTGTCTCAGATAGATAAACAATGCCACATTCCTCTCATGAACAGCTGCCTCCCATCCATAACCCAAAGGTCTGAAAAGATGAGGAACATCCAATACAGTCAGGCCAAATGATCTCAAATCAGCAAGGGGGAAAAAACTGGCAAAGGCCAAATCCTGGTTACACTGAAATCCTAATCACACTAGGAATATCAACTAAGACAACTGTATCTTTCTGGTGAGTCAGCCTGATGCATGCTCTGAAGGGAGAGACTTTCAAACATACCCCACACCGGCCTAACTCTGTTAACCTCCTATTGAAGTCCATGGGAGTTTTACCAGTGATTTAGTAGGAGCAGAGTGAGGCCAACATTGTACACTTTTGAAAATCCTACCAGTCATATTATATATGGGTTAAACCTAGTAATGAAGCTACACCTCAGATTTCTGGGGCTCCTCATCTGAGTAAACATATGTATGTGCAGGTTTGAAGTATCTGGTCATGCTATGTACTGGCCAATTTACTGCTGCTTTCTTTTGGATGTTACCTCTTCAAATGACAGCACTGGCCAGATTTAGTATATGCTTTGCGGGATCTTATGCACAGCTAGCTTCAATCTTCTCAGTCTCCAGTGTTTTAGTTTAGTTTTCCTTAACTACCCTCCTAGTGAAAAGGTTTTTCCTAATACCTCACCTAGACCTCCCCACTGCAACTTGAGACCATTGCTCCTTGTTCTATCATCTGTCACCAACGAGAACAGCCTAGCTCCATCCTCTTAGGAACCCTCCTTCAGGTAGTTAAAGGCTGCTATCAAATCCCCCCTCACTCTTCTCTTCTGCAGACTAAACAAGCCTAATTCCCTCAGCCTCTCCTCATAAGTCATGTAGTGTGTGTGTGTGTGTGTTTAGTGGCCATGCTGAAGGTAGCAAGAGGCTTGGCCAGATTGCTACTGTGTCCTGGCTATTCTCAGCAGGTAGACAGTCCATGGCACCAGCTAGCGCATGCTTAAACAGCCCTGGGAATAGAAAACTTCCAGATGGGAGATAGGATTAGAAAATATTACACATAGCCACATTGAATTTAAGTTCACATTTCTGGAGCAGTCTTATATTCTGGAATTTCCTGATTTTTGAGGACTTTATGTCTCATAATCTTAACAGTACATGAAGATGCATTTTGTATTTAATTTTCTAAAGTCTTTGAAAGGGCTTCAGGGACCAGAAAAAGGAAGGAAGGACCTGCCAGAAAATCTGGAGGGAATCAGCTGCACGTATTACAGGCTTTGCCTGTAAATGTTACTATCCTAACTCTGCACCTGTTGGATTTCCACATCTTTGGGTTCCTCTGGCTTTTGAACAACAACCGTGTACCTCAGTTGTTGTACCCCAATCCTGCAAACACTGGTACATGGGAATAATTACTTTGGTGAGCAATTCCATTGACCTGGACTGGACTACTCCCTGGAGTAAAGTTACTCATGTGTATCAGTGTTTGCAGGACCGGACATTTAACTAACTGCAAGCACATGCACTGTGTATCAATGTTTAACGCCTTTAGACTAAACTACATTTTCTACTGCTCACGTTCAATAGGTAATTTTCAAATTTTTATGGTTTGGGGAATTTTTTTTAAACCAAGCAAAGGGGCCAGTCACATAGGAGTACTATGCCAACACTGGTTGAAACTTCTGCCATTTCTGCTACAGCCCTGTTTTTGGTGGTGCTTTTCTTAAAGGTGGCTAGAATATTTTACTATGAGAAATGCATATATTTTTTTTTCATTCTCCTATAACTAAAACATGGATGTCACTAGCAGCACTTGATATAAAATAAATAATAATTATATACAATTAACAATATGGCCTCATTACAACTATATTTTCATTATCATTATTACATATCATTAAGAGCTAATTTTAACGAAAAATTTAAAAAATAGCTAATTCACTAATCTTTGTCAGCCAAAAATATCATTTTGTGTGTTCTACGTTTAAGAATGTTGTGAAAACAGGATTACAATGGAAACTGTTTAGCAATCTTAACGGCAGAGGTCACCATTAACAATTGTTCAAATAAAACAAGACTAAATAATAATATCAATTATTAACAATATAATAATTTATTGCTACTATATTTTTCATTACCTGCATCATTCCATATTAAGAACATTTTATAAAAGGCTTTTCACTTTTTAAATACTTTTCACTACGAACTATTCATAAGTAGCCACGTACTTATTTTACTAAATTCTTTTTTTTCCCTCTGTATAATAAAAACAGTAAAGGTCTATTATCCATGAAGTTCCCGTCACGGCACATTTCCATATTTCCCCATTCATTTTTACTGAAATCAAGCAGCAGTCCAAGAGAGACCTGCGTTTCCCACGAAACAGGGCAGACATCCTTTAACCTGCGTGTATCACTTTATATGATCTCTGTGTTCACTACAAGACCACAGTTTTGTTAAGAGCTAAAAAAGACATGGACTCATTTTCCCTTAAAGCTGCTGTTTCTAAACCAGTAGTAAACCAAAGCCATTGCTGCTAAGAACCAAAGGTCATGCTAAGAAAAATGAAACCACATATGAATAGAATAGGGCTCTGAAGCCTCACCGACAAATTCATTTTGAGCCTCATGCTATCTCTAGGAGGTGAGTGTATGTGAGCAGTCTCAAGAGAAATGTTAACAAATATCTCTGGAATGCTAACGCTAGTACCACTGCAGCATTTTAAACTTCAACAGCCTGATACACAATATGGAATATGAATTTGTATTAGCAAGAGATTAGATCCTGTTTTACATTATGAAGTTTGCTATCTGCATCCCGCCTTAAATTAGGAATGACTGCCAATATGTTGCAACATGTAAAACACCAATACATATTCATTTATCAGATTCTTTGCAAGGCATTTCTCAATTACGCTTCTATGGAGGGAAAAAAAGCTTGTGCTTTAAGGCAGATTTTCAAAGCCTTCATTCTCACTAATAATTTGGTGTGCATTTTAAAAGAATACATATTCATGTTCTGGAGTTTGGAGTAGAGCAGTGAGGAAAAAATGTTTATGTTTAAAGTAAAATTGGTAAAATTTGAGTTTAAAAAATCAGAATAGTTTCGCAAACAAAACATTTTTCACTTTTTGCTTCGCATATTTTCACTAATTTAGTTTTAAATAAATGTAGCCTATTTCATGGAAACCTGCTGTTTACTTAGTCAAACTGAAGTGATGTATTTTAGGATGCATAGAAACTGTATTCTCTGTCATAATGGAAAGACTTTGTAAGGATACAGAGAGAACAATGAAATGTAAAGGCCAAATTGTGATGCTCTAACTATTGATCAGTTATTCACAGGAGCATTCAATGGGACTATTCACTAGTGTGAATAAGGGGTTTATAATCTGTCCATTAAACAATCACCAGCATGCTTTGCAAAAAAATATTAAGTAAATTTTCAGTTGCTTTTATAAAAATAACAACCATTATATATGTATTTTAAATGGAGACGTGCTTACATGAACAAACTATCCTCTAACATGCATCAGTTTCACTTCAGTGTAATTCTGCTGGCTCCATATTTACACAGGTATAAGAGGAGAACCAGGCTCTTTGTTAAAAGGGCTTGTACTTTTTGTACAGTTACTGATGGCTATTTATGAGGACCCACATTTTCAAAAGTGATTAGTGATTTTTGGTGCCTCCGTTTTTGGGAACTCAACTTGAGACACATTAAAGGGGCCTGATAGTACTGAGCAACCGGCCTCTGACAATCTGAAAGTCAGGTTTCTTTAAGGTGTTTCACCCAGGGGGAGAGGGGGGAACGAGGAGCACCCAGAATAGCTATTTATTTTGAAAATATAAGCTAATATGTTTAGCTAGCATACTGATAGGTACCTTGGGGAGGGAGGGATGGATGGATGGATAGATAGAGGGATAAAAATTCATAGACTTTAATGCCAGGAAGGACCATTATGGTAATTCAGTTTGATCACCTGAATATCACAAGGCATGGTACCTCACTCAGTGAACTCTGCATCAAGCCCACAACTTCCACCTGAGCTATAGAATATTTCTTAGAAAGACATCCAGTCTCAATTTAAAGGCTTCAAATGATGAAGTATCCATCACATCTCTACATCATATGTTCCAATAGGTAATTTCTCTCGCTGTTAAAATGTGCGCCTTAAATTATTTCTAGTCTGAATTTGCCTAGCTTTATCTGCCAATCACTGGATCTCATTACGCCTTTTTCTGGTAAATTAAAGAACCATCTACTTATCAGAAATCCCATCCCAATACAGGTTCTTGCACACCAGGATAAAGTCACCTCATAATCTTTCCTTGGATAAATGAAATACATGGAACTTCTTAAGTATCTCACTGTAAAGCAAGTTTTCCAACCTTCCAATGATTCTTGTTGCTCTTCTCTGAAACATTCAACTTTTCTGAGGTGATTTAATGCTGTATTCAAAGATAATACAATCTCCCTATGCCTACTAGATATACCCCAGCTTACACATCCAATCATTGTGTTTGCACTCGCAGGCACTTACATCAAGAAAGCTTTTGTCACTCAGGGTGTGAAAAACACGTCCCTGAGTGATACAAGTTTTGCTGGCATAAGCGAGTTATGCCAAGGGGAGAGTGCTCTCTCATCAATATAATAAAATCAGCCCAACAAGCGGTGGCTGCTGTGTAAATGGGAGAGCGTCGTAGCATTGTGCACACAAGCACCTATGTTGGCAAAACTCATGTCACTCAGGGGGGTGTTTCTTCACTCCCCGGAGTGCCAGATTTTTGCCAACGTAAGTGCTAGTGTAGACAAGGCCCGAGATGGCTCTACAATGGGAGCTTACATGAGCACAGCTATGTTTTGAGAGGCATGAAAAAGCCACACCCCTGAGAGACATAGTTATGCTGATCTAACCCTTGGTGTAGACAGTGCTAGGCTGATGGAAGACTTATTTTGTTGTCCTAGCTTCCACCTCTCGGGAAGGTGGAACACCTACACCAATGGGAGAAGCCCTCGTCGGCATAGGTAGTGTCTACACTGAAGCGCGACGGTGGCACAGCTGCAGCTGCTGTGGTTTGAGTGTAGACCTAACCATCTAAACATGAGTGCTGTAGCTTAGGGTATCTATCAATAGACCTACATCATTTTCAGTGTCACTGCATGGATATAGGATATAGTCACCGATCTTGTAAGTGTGGCCTACATTCTTTGTTTCTAGATGTATGACCTTGCATTTGACTGTGTTAAAATGTACTTTGTTCAAATGAATCCACCTTAACAAGAAATTCAGGTTGGACAGTACAACTGACCTACTCTATCACTATTTAACACTCCATAAATTTTTGTTACAGCTGCAAACTTTACCAGCAATTATTTTATATTTATACCCAGATCATTGACAAAAATATTGAATAGCATTAGGCCAAGAAGTGATTCCTGTGAAGTCCTTGTAGAAATAGCCCATTGGATGATGATTCCACATTTACAATTACTTTTTGAGATCTAGCAGCTAACCAGTATTTAATCCATTTGAAATGGGCTATATTAATTATGTATAGTACTAATTATTCTTACCTCGGTGTCATATGGGATAAGTCAAATGCCTTGCAAACATTTAAGTATATTATGTTATCACAATTATTTTTATCAACCAAACTTGGAGGGAAAAACAGTAATAAATTTGTTTGATAAGACCTATTTTCCATAAAAAAAACATGATGATTGGTATTAACAAGGCTGTCATCTTTAATTCTTTACCAATTTTATCCTATATCCAATTTTCCATCATTTTGTCCAGAACTGCTATCAGGCTAATTGGCCTAGAGCTATCCAGATCATTCCCTTCACCTTTTTAAAATATTGATAAAGCATTAGCTTTTTTCCAGCCCTCTGCAACTTGCCCAGATTGGGGAAAATTGACTAATGGAATACAACTAATTTTTGTGTGACCAAACAATGATTCTTTTATAAAGCAAAACTGTTTTTACAAGTGCATTCCTGCTATTCACTCCCACAAATGCTGAGCATGTGCATTCATTTTCCACTGGTCTCATCCTGTTTTCTGACCCTCATTAACTTGTACATCTCATGTAAACAGGATTTCACCCTCATTGATCTGTAATGTATCTAGAACAATTCAAACTGTTGGGAAATAAAGATTTATTAATGTTGTCCTATCTGGTTCTCTCTGTCATATGAATGTAACAGGGGGAGCAAATTATTTCAAAAGCCATGAGGCTTTTGAACTGCAGCAACTAGGCTGGATTCTCCAAAAGCACTCCAGGCCTGGCAGGGATGAGGACTGGGTAGAGAAGATAGCCACACACTCAGGAAGACAGGTCTCTGTTCCATGAATTTAAAACCAAATTAAGGAGACAGACGACCCCAAAAGATAAACCAAACCGCTCCTGTATGACATCTCTTTCAGTAGGGTTAGGTGGGAAGAGACTATCATGCATCCTTCTTCTGCTACTCTAACATCTAGGCTTTTTGTAAATAAAATTGCATGATATACCACAGAAATTGGTCAGATGACATTCTATCATGCATCATAGGAATTGGTGCCCAAAGTGTAACTCCTATGAGGCAACACCATGCTATTGGAAGATGAAGATTACTGTTGAACTGAATTGATACTCAACATTTTGGTCCAGTTCAAAACAACCAAAGTGTTTTGATACAGGCCAAACAAACCTGAAACGAAAATTTTGATATTTCTGAAATTGTGCTTTCCATTGAAAAATCATTTTTTCAGAAAATTCCTAAACAGCTCTAAACATATACACCTTAATTTGGGTAAATGATTGTATTCTTGTGCTTTATATTAAGTAATAGACATTCAGATGCAAAGGTGCTGGGCAATTTATAGGTACACTTTATAGAAAATATCAATTCTCCACTGTATACTGGGAATTCTAGCCTGCAAGTGTTGGGAAAGGAATCTTTCACTGACTTCTCAGAAAAAAGCAGCCATCCTATTTATTTCTACATATGCCTGGACAGGAGAGAAGGGGAGAAGAGAGACAGATACAGGGTAGATATTCAGTGGGCTTGGTGTACACCTATCCCACTTCCTTCTGAAAAACATTTCTGTTTATTTTATAGCAAATGATGTTTCTGCATTTTGACTAAAAGTCTTAGCAAATTTCAGGCCATCAGTGAAGTATCAGAAACTGCTGAGGATGTAGGAGGAAGGAGACACACTAGATAAAATGATAGGTGATGAAGTCTTTGAACACATCTATCTGCTAAAATGCTGTAAATAATAATAATGGATAACAACATTTTGACTTTTATAACTTCGTTCATCCAAATGTTTCAATGCTCTTTTCTAATGTTAATGAATTCCGCATCACTATAACAGGTGAGCTCTGTACAAAAATGGTTTTCATTGGAATTGCATGATTCCGTTCAAGGAGACATCTCTATAGGTCTTAGGCCTTGTTTTCATCAGATCTACGCATCGGGCATAAATCAGCCTAAGAGTGAACGCTCTAACAGAGGCTTTTGTACTGAGCAAGTATCAGCATAAATAAGGAAATTCTGGTGCAAATCAGCCCTTCCAATTTTAGGGACAAAAGAAAAAACGGGGTCACAAACACCAGTCAAAAGTGGCTGTCAGGTGCAGGAACCTAAGCAAAAGCATTCTCTTACATTCTGAACCCACATAAATCTCTCCACATGAACACTGTGCCATCAGGGCTCCATGGGCTTGGGCAGGAATTGGCTACTGGAGGAGGCCCAAGCCAGGAGACTGTCATCATTTGTTGCGAAGCCCTGGCATTTGACTCTGTGAAATCTCACTTGGCAAATCTCATAACACCGCCTCAGTGACAGAGAACAGAGCTGGCCCAGTATAGGCAGGTAGGCTAAGGAAGCACAACTTGTTCAGAGTCATGCTACCAGAGATGCAAGAGAGTGATGAACAGTGTTTGGCATGCTCCAGACCTCTGCCAATACAAAGGTCAGGTTGAGCTGGTACAGAACAATGCGTCACACCATGCCAGCATATCAGGTTTTGCAGAATTTAAGCTTACACGTTAAAAAAAAAAAAAAAAGTTTCTCACCCGGATGAGTGTGAAAACAATCTTCCAAATGTAAGTCGATTAAGTACTGTATTTCTAAGTGTGAGCATAAACAAAGAGAGTAGCTCCAATAGGTGTTTGCTCAGAAACCTGATGTTGACATTTACCTATAAAGGTGTTAACTAATTTACTGGTGCTTGTTGATCTACTTTGACCCTGCAGGTGGAACACAAGTAGAGTACCACCAGATTTCTTTTTCCTAATCTAACACATGTGTAAGTGCTCAGAAATTGGTGAGAATTCCCTATGGATCTCAGGCCCTCTAATGATCAGAGGACCTCCAAACCCAACTTGCAGAAGGTTTGATTTACCAAGAGCAACCTGAGTTAGACTTCTGAGAGCTAAATACTCATCTGGTATAAATTGGTGCAGCTACATTGAAGCCTCTTGGTCTTTGGGCTTCTAAAATCTTATTATGGAATGCCATGTTGTGTATTATTTCCTTGATCCCACTGGAATCTTCTATTTCCCTATGATCGTCTCCTCCTCTTTGGATCTTCCCCTTCAGTCTTTTATAAAAGTGATCTTTCCAGCTGTACCTAAGGTGCCACTGAACCACGTTCACTTGACCCAATTAGTTTTATTTTTCCCCATTAAGGATTAATGTCCAGTGGCTCAGAGGCTGGTAAAAATCAAATTCTTCCACTTTGACAGGAGTGCCTCAAAACATTATTTGGAGGTTTATCTGGAGGTTTATTCTGTGAAGGCCGCCAGATGATTAGCAGCAGAGGTGTACATGTAAGACTAAAGACTAGCAGATAATAAAGTTACTAAACTAAAGCAAATCTGCCATGTGCTTTGATTTCTCTTTGAGGATTGTACACAACTAATATAGTGCAGTAATACTAAAACACTATTCAGTAAAACCCTGAGCAGTTACCATTTACAGTATATCATAGTCGGATGACAGCAGGAATGGTGGGAGTTCATTATAGGGACCATGAATTGTTGGAGGTAATTTAGATTACAATTTAAAGTTTAATTTAAAAATCTATCAACAAATGTGAAAGTGCTCGGGGAACATTTTAAAATGCACTTTAATCTCACCAGCACAAATAGCTTTTCAGAGCCCTAAACATCATCACCTGGAAAAACAGTAAAACTTTACTGCATCTTTAATTAAATTACAAACACAAAGGATAATTAACTTTTTTTTAAAAAATTTCTTTTATTCATGCCATTGTTTCCCTTCTGAGTCCATATCTTTAAGTTGCAGGAACAGGATGTTATGAAGAAGTTTAAAGCTGGCATGTTATTGCATCTAGCAGATGAAATGCATTACATGCACGCATACTGACACACATATTCGGTAGAGGTACTGGAAACTGACTAAGTTGTTCACCAAAGCATGTAAGAAGCCTATCTTAAAAAAAAAGAGAGAAAGAGAGAGAGAAGAGGAATCAATCAATCAGCCAGCCAGCTGTAAATGGAAGGCAGTCACCATAGTCCTGCAGCATGTACTGATGTTGCTGTTCCTTCAAGCAATCAGGAAATCAGAATCCAGCTTTCTCAATAATGGCCAATAACAGAGATGCAGCAATCTGTTTCGATCCTGTGTTTAACTTGGTTTCAAGGGCCCCATCATTTCATGCCATACACCTACTATTGTTCTTGAACAGGAAGGACTCATATTGTGGGCTTTACCCTACTTTGGATTTATTCCTAGAACTGGGAAGAACACAGTAGTTTTGCTTCACAAGGGATGGCACAAACATTCGGCCAAATTCAATGAGACTCCATTGAATGTGGCCTGTTTTATTTTCATCTAACTGCTTTGGAACCCAGTTGGGACTGAATCAGCAAACTTTCCCTTTTCTGCAAAGCACTTAAGCACATACTTAAAAGTAAGCAAATGATTTGACACCATTGGTCTTAATGAGACGTATGCTTTCTTATGTGTAAGAACAAGTTTAAGTGTTTAGCTGAATTAGGGCCTTAAATTGTCATCAGATGGGGGAGGGGTTGTGACAAAAGCATAGTAAAATGCCAGTTTCTGCCTAGTTTGAACCAAATGTTCAATGTTCAAACCAAAAGCTGAACCAAATAAACGTTCCTGGGTTTGCTCTAGCTGGTGAGAAATGGATGTAGCACAGGAAGAGAGCTGTGCAAAATGTTTGCAACAAAACCCCAATGCAAGGGACGCTTGCTGTTTGGTGGTTTCTGTACAAACTGGCTACACGGTCTCAAAAAGATTCAATAACCTTAAGGAGTTTGAGTTCCAGGTTCATAGCTTAAATCGGGCACGTTTCACTCAGTATGACTAACGATGATTTGACTGACTGGTTTCCCTCACCAAGGATAACTAACCCTCCTTGATATCAATGGAGCTACTCGTCCAAGTAAAGGAAGTAGGATCTGACTCACTTTCTTTAATTATTAATTCGTTTTTTTAATTCAAGAGCAACATTTTTGACATGTTGCTTGGGGCTTTAGCTGTCTGCTTCCCATTAAAATCAGTGGGAAAAGGTCAAAGAAATTTCCCTCCAACTCACCGGAAGTTTAGGAATCATTTAAAATCAGAGGGGACGGTATCGAGGGAGTTTTGAGAAAAAAAGAATATTGATTTAATCTAAAAGTTAAAGACAGAGCACCCAGTAAATGTCATAGCGCGAATTATACACTCCATGCTTAAAAAAGAGCAAATGATTCTTGTAAAACTTTCTCTCTGGCTCCTGTCCTGCAGGCACTTAAACACATGCTTAACTGTACGTGCATAATTGTTCCCGCTGAAGGCACTGGCAGTAGTCACGCATTAACATATAGGTAAGTGGTGGTAGGACCAAGGCCTACTCCTGGTTTTGAGAGAAGTCATAGTGAGATAAAAGCAATGAAGACAAATAATGAAGAAATAGACACAATAAATAAATATTGGACTCTGAAGGGGGCGGCTCCTCTGCAAAAAAAGCAGGGGGGAGATAGGTTCTCATTAAGTGAATAAAAAATAAAAATAGAGTAAAGGAGCACAAACCAAACTATGTACCATTTTAATTAAAATCAGCTATCAGTTTTTATATATGTATGGCTACTGGATTTCTAGAGACTCAAATGGGTTTCGCAAGGACTCTCCGGTAAAGGATTAAAACAATCAAAAGCTTCCTGATAACTAGTATGAAATCCATGCATTTTGGCAAAGCATTCCATTTTACACAAATGAACATAAAAGGGGGGAAAAGTTGACCAAGGAAGACAAGCCTCTTAATTCCTTTCAAATAAAATGAGCAGGCATAACACTGTGCCATCACAGAAGAGAAAGAGCTGCCTGTGAGCATTAAACGTTAGTGCTTTGGCTGCTTAATTATTGGTTAATCTAGCAAATTAGCATGCTTCATTTAATTCTAATTAGGAAAATTAATAGGCAGGGAATAAAGATTTAAATACACTGGCACAAAACAAAACTGAGACTTTACTCTTGGAAATTGGAGGGTTTAAAAAAAGATGCAATTCTTCCAGCCTGCACATGTCCTTTCTCACCAGCACAGTTATTTTGAATAGCAAGGTGTAGGTCAAATGGGCAATTTTACAATCCCCGGGGCCAGATTCTCAGCTGGTGTCAATGGAGCTACACAGATTTGCATCCACGGAGGATCTGGTTGTTTGTTTTTTCTCTGTGTGTGTAGTTAGGGGACAAAAGAAAGAGGTCATTATATTTGGAGGTGGGGGGAGGTTGGGTCTCCTCTTCTGAAGGGGATACATGACATGGTGGGAGATTATTCTATTATTTTTATATCTCTCTCTATATTTTTTTTTAAAGAGCACATGGGGGCGGGGGATAATTTAGTGGTGACATCGTCCTCTAGAGGTACACACCATTCATGTTAAGTGATGCCTTAAGTCATGGAATTGTAAATTATTTTATTCCTTCCTCAGTCTGATGCCTTCTTTATTTTCTCTCTCCTGGTGAAGCTTTGGGGGATGAAGACATGCTACTTTTCCACTTCACCAGCTGGCTGGCTTCCATTCTTGCCGCCCCCAAATGTTACAGCCTGATTTGCATGGTGTGTTTGTCTTTGCTAATCAAGCCGCATACTCTGACAAGTCCTACGACATTGGACATGGCTGTTCTTCTAATTAAGGTGCTAATTGAATTAAATGGCTGCGGTAATGAGCAGATGAGCAGCATAAAAAGTAAAGAGTCAGATAGGCCAATTAACAAAAGAGCCAAGCATAATTATAACATTTAAAATACATGCAGCTCTGCACTAATATTGTTAATTGTTACAGGGGAATTTATGATAATTGGCTCAACAACAGGCATGCAGGCTTAACCTGAGATGAAGCCTGTAATTAAAAAAAATGATATTCAACACAAAATACAGAGTTGGGATAATTAACACTTGATTTACATAAAAGATGTTTGTAGAGTAAGACAGTACGCGGAGTGAACGCCATGCCAAATACAAATATTACCGCACTGTGGCCTTTAGCCAGATCCAAAAGGTATCCAGACACAGCAGGCATTCAGAACAGGAGTCAAGTTTGTTTCAGAGCCAACTTTCATGCAGTGAGGGCACCACGAATAGGCATTCAGCTTCGTAGGAAGGGATGAGATGCAAGTTTCTAAGAGGGGCAAGGTGCGGGAAGCACAATCTCCCCAGGGAGGTGGGGATGAATTTATGCTGGTTGCATGTTACCTGGTTTGGGTTCTAAGGAAAACAGCATAGTATCATTTGCATGGAACTTGCCAAATTAATATTGGTTTTAAGGGTCTGAGACACAGGAGCACTGGCAAGAAATTAATTTTCCAAGTTGCAAATCCAAACACCTTTTATGGGATCCCAAAATTAGAATTACCATGTATCTGCTAGTGTAATCCAGCTACTTTTCCCCTGAAGCAGAATGGAAGCAAGGGACGGGCTGTTACGCAGAAGTGTCTCCCTTAGTCACAGTCCAGAGCCCTCCTTGGGTTGCACCAGCCTACATACCAGTTCTTGCTCAGGACTATGCCTGAAGTTATAATCTAGCACAGACAGAGAATCAAACCCAAATCTGGACCTTAATATCTTCATTTCTTAAAGTATCCATTATTTTTACAATGGTTAACTGGAGGTTTTCGAAAGGGGGCTGGATAGCCATCTGTCTTGGATGGTTTAGACACAACTAATCATAAAATCATAGAATTTAGGGTTGGATGGGACCTCGAGATCATCTAGTTCAACCCCCTGTTCAAAGTGTGACAAACCCCAACTAAATCATCCCAGCCAGGGCTTTGTCACGTCTGGCCTTAAAAACCTCTAAGGATGGAGATTCCACCATCTGCAAATCCTGTATCTTGGCAGGGGGCTAGACTGGATGAGCCATGTGATCCCCTCTAACCTTAAGATTCTACTTAGTATGAAAAAATATACGTTACTTCAGAAATACAGAATCTGAAATAATTGTGCTAGTAGGTAATGTGTGTCACAATATATAGAATTATAGTCTTAAATAAGAGACATTTATTAAAGAAAACTGCGAAGTATAGACATAAACAAACAGGGTTCCACACTGTTGGAGAAAAAGCTGGTACTCATTTTGTTTACCAGGGACTATTCCTTGTCTGGAACTCTATATATCACGCAAAGACATCTGATGGGTGAACTGTATACTGCAAGTAAACACGGGATAGTGTGAACATTCATACACTAGAATCACATTGTGCCAAGTCTGTAAGGGTGTGCAAAGAGGAAAAAATTGCAACACCACTATGGTCACCATTAAAAGTCCACATTTGCCAACTGTTACCACAATGATGTCTGAGATACTGATGGGCTCTCTCATAGAGAGAGAGAACCCAGCTGCTGAAAAAAGAAGATACAGAGTAGGGGAGACCAGAGGCCCCTTTAGCCAGTAAGGGGAAAGTAAGATCGAATACCTAGCATCCTTAAACTGTAACAAAGACAGGAAAAGTAACCAAACTTTGTCCTCTGTTGTCATAGCAAGCCCCTTTCCCCCTACTCCCTACAGATACTGATTTACCCTACAAGCAATAGGAAGGCAAGGATCTGAAGGATAGCTCTCCACTTCATCCCTGAGGTCTGCCTAACCAAGAAGAAGACTAGGAAAGAACCTGATGTTGTAGCAACATTCTTCACTCTACAAGAGTTCTAATGCCCAAGACTGGTATGTGAGTTATTATTGGACATCTAATGGCTATCCCTTCTGTCAAAACAATCATTGCACCACCAGTGATTGTTATGGCCCAAATTCATTCATTCATATATCTACATGGGCTTTGGTGGAGAAAAACAATGAACCAAACTAATTCCTGGTGCGTACATCACCTTGGGATACCTTAGGTGTGAATGAGACAATAGAAAAGAATTCTATTCTTAAAACCTCCCTCCCTACCCCATCCAAATCCAGAAACAAGGTTACTGGTAACACTAGAGAATTTATGGCACGTGCATTAAAATCATTCAAATTATGTATTATTATGTATTGTGTATTAACCACCCAGAAGTATGGTAGGCACTGTATAGACACCATAGAATATAAGAGCTTGAAATCTAAGGCTCTGATCCTGAAAACACTTAGGTGCATATCTAACTTAGAGCATAGTTACTCCCATTTAATTTAATGGGGCTAATCATGTGTGCAAAGCTAAGCATGTACCTGAGTGTCTTCAGAATCATGGTCTAATTTTGCATAACTTTTAGAATATTGTCGCATGAATATATGGCCTTCTTTAAATTACATTGGCAATGTTGGCTGGCGGAAGCAATCTACCTACATATGTCCACCTTCAATAGCTGCTCCTTGCAGATGCCTTTTGAAGGTAGCAAAACACCCATAACAGCTTTATGTAATATTTAGCTTTAAACTTTTACTAGTGTCTTATAAACCTTGCTAGACCAAAACATATAAATACAATTTCATATTGTGTATGTAATGCAGATGGACAAATAATTGTAACATAACTGATCCAATGAATTTAGGTTTTTCCTGCTGAACAGGATGTCTGAAAGCAGACAAGGAGCCCCTCAAATATACTTGTTATTCAGAACACTGTAATAAATTTAACTCTATAGTTTGCATACAATTCTCTGCTAGCTTTTCTTATTCACTATTTCGGCAATATTGTGGAGTTGTGATTGGTGAGATAATGGTCACATGATATTATTTATATTCCTTGACTGGAATGATGTACATGCACTTCCAGCACTAATATTCATACATGTGTACTTAAAAATCAGTTTGGGGAAATGTTTTTGCATCGATCTTATATACTTATATGGTCTCCATCACCACAAGTACCTGAGCATCTCAGTCTTTAATGTATTTCTCCTCACAGCATCACTGAGGCAGAAAATATTATTATCCCCATTTTACAGATCAGGAACTGAGGCACACAAAGGCTAAGTGACTTGGCCAAGGTCACACAGGAAGAGTGGGGAAGAGCAGGGAATTGAACCTGCATCGTTCAAGTCCTAGACTAGCTCTCTAACCACTGGAACACCCTTCCTTTATGCACAAGTGAATCTTTCACTCATTTTCAGCAAAGATTCATGCCTTTATTATTTATACCGTACCTAAAAAGTGTGCTAGATGTTTAGACAGATAAAGCATACATAAACCCTACCCCAAAGGGCTTGCAGTCTGATTGTAGAAGTGACAGAAAATATAAGAAGCAGCAAATGACAAAGGGGGAATAGAGGGAAGGGAGGATGAGACTTATAATGAAAGCAGGTCAAAAATTTGAATTTCTCTCCCACAGGAAATTCTGCTATTTCCTGAATCAGGATGAAAAGTCAAAATATCAATGGAACGGAATGGAAAGTTCTAAAAAATTGTGTTTTAGAAAAGTCTAAATGTTTTGTTGTGACAGTTGCAATCAAAATCAAACAATTTTTTAATTCAAAATTTGAATTTTTCCTGGATTGAAACATTTTGTCTGGGTGGACCCAGATTGAAACTCTGTGTTTTGTCCCAATTTGATATTAAGATGTGTCTATGGGAGCTGCTGCAGTGCATCAATGGAGTTGTAGTTCAGCTGCCTCCTGCCGTTCCTCTGCCCCCATT
Organism: Mesoclemmys tuberculata; assembly: GCA_007922155.1. Classification (NCBI taxonomy): domain Eukaryota; kingdom Metazoa; phylum Chordata; order Testudines; family Chelidae; genus Mesoclemmys; species Mesoclemmys tuberculata. The sequence continues at coordinate 77,006,384 of ML675624.1, forward strand.
TTTTGCTATGAACTGGGCTATCCGGCTGAGCTACATCTCCCATAATGCATCATAATCATGTGACTCCCACAATGCACCATGAAAGGTCAACCAGAGGGGTGAGCATGGTGCATTATGGGAGATATAGTTCTGCCAGGCACCCTAGCAAAAGGAGTGAAGGCATGAGACATCTGAACACAACTCCCATGGGACACCACTGCAGCTCAGGCAGACTTAACGTCAATCGGGGCCAAAACAAAATGTTCTGATTCAGTTCAACAAACCCAAATGTTTAGCTCTGGGTCAACCGAACCCCAAACTAAATATTTTGTTTTTATTTTCCCAATAGAAAATTGAAAATTTATGGCAATATCAAAATTTTCCCATAGAAAACGTCTATTTGGCAGAAACGACATTTTCTGTTAAAACAAAATTGACAAAAAATTCCTGACCACTTACATCTACAACAGTAAGATCACCTAGAAAATTCAACTGTTCCTGGGAAACAAACAAAAAAGGGGTGAAAAGTCATTTAAAATGTAAGTTAATGTTCTACTGAAATCTTGCTAATGTCATCCAGCTCTAATATTTGCTAACAAGTTCATGAGACTAGCTGCAGATGCACAGAAAAATCTCTCAGAGCTTAATCATGAAGTTCTTATGCAGGTAAAACCACCAATAATTTCAAGTAAGGCGTGCAAGACTGTGTCCAGCCATAGTTCCTGAGGATTAATAACTTGCTATTTAATATTTCTTAGTTTTCAGAATAACCTGATATTGTACATTAAAACAGAACAGCAGTCGCAATCACATCAGAGCTCATAGCATCATAGGATTGCAAACACTAATTGCAATACGCTCACACATGTATTATTTTGCATCGATACAGTTGTGTCTCTGATTTTAAAGATACAAGGACAAATGATGGCTGACCCTGCCTTAACATGCCCACATAGGAGGCAATTATTATTCATTTGGCTTTACCCAGGAGAGCTAATAAGGTGAAGACAAGCAGCCGTACTAGTGGCCCTTATCAGCTCACAGGGGGAATGCTCTCCCCAAGAATTGCCAACCCCAGAAATTCCAAAATCATGAGTTAGGCTCAAACATGCGATTAAAAAAAACAAATAAACCTGGTTCTTTTTTGTTTGCCTTCTGGTCTTTGAGTCTTTAGGATTCATATTTTCAAGTTTTGGTCTGCAATCCAAAGGACTAGAGACCTACTTTTTATTTTAAAATGAAAGCTGTGGTTCTCGTTCTGTGAACCGACACTTTAAGAAAAGCATGAAATATTTTGGGATAAAAGTTCAGGATTAGATGACTGTGTGCCAGGATCAGGAATGGCTGCATTCCTGTCTACCTTATTTGCCAGAGCTCCAGCGAGGAAACACTAGGGGGCAGTGATGATAAATTATTTAAAGGTGCAGTCAAACACTGCTGCCACCCTAGTCCAAAGAGGGATTGTGCCCTATATAGACATAGAAATTGTCCACATTAGACATAGGGTTTTTTACATGTGTTAGATAGCACATGGTAACTAACATGTGGTAACGTCTTAGTGTAGACAAACAGCTGTAGTTTTAATGTCTCCCTCCACTCTACAGTCATTCAGGTGTTCCTCCCACCACAGGAACAGACATTAGGGCTGTGGTTTGGTCCACAGAATATAGCAAGGCATGCTTGTGTATTGTTTCCGATAACATCTGAGTTTGGAAGTCTGTTTTGAAAAGAAATATTTGAAAAAACAATCTGAGTAATTAACTCTGAAAGTAACATGGGGAGATAAATAAATAGATATACAGTCATGTCAAAGCCTAGAAATAGAGGAAGAAACATACCAACACAGGAATGTTTAAAAATGGAAGCACAACTGTAATCTGGCAACATATATGTTTTGGGGATTTTTCAGCTGACCAGACATGCTATAATTATACAACAGGAATCTGATTATGAATTTGGCATTTCACTTTTGAAAATATGCTCTGGGCTGCCATAATTTTACTCCAGCAGTAATGGAATAAATACAATCCAGATACACATTGCCGTTCCTCAGCATAACTACTTCGTCAGGCAGATTTACCATAACGCACTCTGAACAGAAAAACTATGGCTCATTTACAAATGTAATTTCAATTGAGGATAGTTTTCCAATCTTCTTTCATTTGAGTCTCAATTGAACTTCTTCTCCTTTTTGATGGCATGATTAGACATTGTGAGAGCTGTTGCAGACTAGCCAAGCACAGAGAGTGTAAATTGGGAAGGATGTTTTATCAGTGCACGTCACAATATATGAAAGCAGATGTGTATGCTCTGAGCTGTTCCCTCAAATTACTGTTATGGAATAATTTAGCCCTTTTGATTCTCACAGATTACTGCTTCCACTGATCATGCTGTCAAAACCAAAGTGAGCACTTCATTCCGCTTTTATTCATGCCAGATCTATTTTGCTTTCATAATGAGCAGATATTACCACTGCACAAAGAGGATAAAGACATTCACAGTGATAGATAGGCGAGAGATTAAATGGGATCTTTATGACTTCTTCAGCCATCAGTTTTGACTGTGCGATAAGACGAGTCGAGTTGGGCACTGATTTGTTCTTTATTGGAGCCAATATTAGCATGAGCTTACCAGTGCACAGTCTGATAAAATCCATTTAAGGTGGAATCTATAGAACAATTTTGGAGTTACAAGAACTTCTCCTTGTGAAACACATCTTCAGCAACCTGTGCTTTGATGGACTAAGCAAGTTTACAACTATAGCTCCTTACATTTAGTGGCACTAATTAGCTTTTCACACAGTAATTTAAATGTCGGTTCAGAATAACTACACTCCCCGGAACCTAAGGTTCAAATACCTGTCCTGCCAAAATAGATACATTGAGCATCATGCACATTATGCTTCTTTTCAGGGTATATGAATAAGTCCTTACAATCAAGATCCTGTCTGATTTGCAGAAATATTAAATATTCTGTGATATTGTTTGTCCCATTTCTTTGGCTATAATTTCTCCTTCTCCTTTGCAGTTGTGCAGTGTCAACTGCCCTTCTGTTTTTTGCATTCCAGGGCAGAGGTGGCTGCATATAAGAGGTGTTGCATGGTATGCAGTCTGCAAAGCCCTTTGACATGAAAGCCTATATATAAATGTTAACTGGCTATTACGTCAGAGGTACATACAGTGAATTGTACTCAAAGCTGCTGGGGATGGGGCAGTTACAAGGGAACAGCCAGAGGAAAGATCCAGAAGGAAACCTGAGGTTTGGTGAATGAAAATTGTCAATAACCTTTTTGATCTTGTCCAATGCAAATTTACAAAAATCGTATTTAAAATTAAAAACAACACAATCAAAAAACGATTCCATTCCCCAACACTGCACAACAAAAACAGCTTCAAGTTGTTGCCATCTTCCACAAAAGTGCTTCTCGAGTTTTTCAGCCATCCTTAGTAAAAACATGCTGTTCAACACCAGGCCTGCAACTCTTCTGGCACCACCACATTTATTTCCATAAACCCCCACATATTTGTTGTAAAGTAACCAAGAATATTCCCATTTCTTATACATTCCCTTCTTCTGCCTCCATCCCTTCTGCAGCATCCTTGGCCAATAACACAAGTGCAGGCACTGGTGTTTTCCTCATCTATTTTGTGAATTATTCTTTACCTTTCCACCCCCTGCAGTTGCTGGAAGGCCTTCAGCTCTGCTGTGTCCATATTGCTAGTTTGCTAGACCCCGCATAGAGGGGACTACGACCCTTGCCTGCTGAGGAGGTGTGTTCCGTGAGTTTCCAGCACCAGAGCAGTATTTTTTAGGAGGACATTACAGGAGAACTGTGAGGGAGGCACAGTAATTGTGCAAGATACTGCAGCTGAAGATACAGAAGTAGCTATGGAATGGGACCACCGCCAATCCTCAGTCTGTGTGTGTACACGAGGGGTGAATTCATCTGCTTTCATACCTCTGAAGATTTCGAGGACAGAGCCCAGTCACTCAGACAGATCCCGGAACACAAGATATCTTCTTTAGAATTCATTGCTGTAATTCAGTTGGAACAATATATAGAGATTTACAATGGATGAACCTCACAGGATTTGGGGGCTTAGTTTGGTTTGGAGTCGCACCCACAATTTTGAATACTTCTGTGAATCTTATTCAAGGTATCTGAGCCTCTTTGATCAGCAAGTCTGAGCTGTAAAGCTTCTGAGAACAGGCTTTCCTGGGGAATTCCCTCTCCCTCCTGCTTCTGGTTTTAATTGCAATTAATCCTTTTTTGCAAAATCAGTTTCCGTTCTGGACATAATGAGGAAATGCAGAGAACATCGCCCCCAACTGAAAAATAACAGGAAAAAAAGTTATTAAAACTTTTTGGAACCTCCTACAAATTTCTATTTGGGCTTGGGTTGAGTTTTGGGTGATTTTTTTTTATTTTTCCTGGATCAGTCTGCCCAACCCTAATAAAGACTTTCTGTAGCAGAAGTTTCAGCATTTTATCCCCTAATATTTACGTTTCCCATTTTGGCCCAAGAAGAACCATTATGTCTCTGGCTTTGTTGATAGAATCTGGGCATCATCAGTACCAGAGGATGCGATGACAACAACTAGCATGGGAAATGATCCCTCAGAAAAAATCAGAGTTCTGCAGAATGGGGCCTGATCCTGCAGTTGCTTCACGAGCACGACTCCCATTGAAGTCAATGGGAGATCTTCACGCAGAGCAGCTATAAGTTCAAGCTCTATATTACGCCCATGGTTTACATTAGAATTAAAAATCACGATATTCACTTTGTTAGAAAGAGGCATCGTTCTGAGCCAGCCTCATGGCTCTTTTGTGTTCACTTCCTGTGAACATTAGACAGTCGAATCACGCTCACACAAATGCTTCGAAGTTTGAATCGCTCCAAATAAACATACTCTAGATTCACGGTCTGAATATTTGCACCGGGTACACTTTATATGGAATGGTACATGCTGGTTGACCCTACCAGAGGCTAGGTTTCCCAACACTGCTTGTCCTAACACAGAGATAATTCAATCACCCAAACAAAGACCTGAACACAGCTTTCAGAACGAGCATCTCACGCACACATTCAGTTGTTTAATCTCAATGTGATATGAAAAATTAGAAGTAGAGTTTGTTCCTGGTCAATAAGCCTTTTGGGGCCAATTCTTTTATGAATGATGTCTCAGGCAAACCCTGCATGACCCAGAATGAAAAGGTGCAGCATCTACTAACATGTTCTAATCCTATTTATCTGCTGATTGGCTCTCACTTCCCCCTCACCACTCCCCAAGGGAAATACTCATGGCTTCTTCAAACTGTTTTCCTGAGTATATGAGTTATGCACATCCAATCAGTGAGTAGCAACAATGCCAAGGGACTTGTGGGACCAATTACAACAGACCAGCACAGATCAAATCTTGAATATCATATAGTGAACTCTTACAAAAAAACCAACAAAAAAGCCTGTCTGAATCCAATCCATAAGGTTTAAAATGAGGAAAATTCACACACACACACAAAATAGTTCAGGAAGTTTGAAGAAGTAAATTTCAGGATATCACAAGCGGAAAGACATCCAATTCAATAAGTAAATTATTTGCTGTGTCTTATTCATTCAACGCTAGTGCTTTTTTTTTTTTTTATTATTGTCAGCAAGATGGAGGGCCCCATGTACCCTGGGATTTGGTGTACAATTAGGTGAGAAATTAGAAAAGAGGCTGGACTGCAGTTCTGGAGCCTATCAAAACCAATTCTGAACTGTTTTATAGGCTTGCATTTGGTAAAGTTAATTGTTACTTAATTATTTATTATAATTTGTATTGCAGGTGATCCCAAAGGCACCAATCAGAACTGGGCCTGCACTGTGCTAGGCACTGTACAAATCCATGGTAAGAGACAATCCTTGCCCTAAAAACCTTACTCTCTGACAGGTCTTCTCTGCAATTTTCCATTAACTGACTCCCTTCCTTGCTATGACTAGTGATGACTTCCAATACAAATTCTGCTACCCAGGCTCCATTCCAACAATTTATTCACTCCTATGCAGCACTGCTCCATCAAGATTTTCCAATAAAGGTCAAACAAATTTTAAACATTTTTGCTCATTGAAAATGTGGCTCAATTTTAAAAAATGACTTTCTTACCCAACAGATCTGCTCCCTGTGCATATTTAGAGTCTTGTTTACTAGTAAAAGAAGTACGATTTTACTCTTGCTAGACCTGTAGAGACAACACAACTAAGAGATGGTGAGTTGGTTTCTATCCTTTCTTTTGTATCACCAACATTCATAAAATTTCCGTTGGTTGCACCTGTGCAAACGGAAGACAACAAGAATTGCAGAAGTGTAGCCAAGGACCTAATTTGGTCTCAGGAACCTTCACTACAGTTAGTAAAGGGGAAAAAAAAACAAGGAAAAACCAGCTTGACTCTCAGATTCCAAGCTGACTTTGCAGAGCTGGCAATTAGGAAAACACACTTTTTATTTTTAGGAAACAATTGAGAGGCTGTAAATACAGGACTCAAAGCCATTTTTACAGATACGCATATCAGAAGCAGAATCGTTATTTTACAAGGCTAGACTAATAAAGTCCCTGCACATAGGGTAAGAAGTAGCAATGGGTCAGTCTAGAGACTATGGGAATGAGTAGGCCACAGTCGAGGTGAGCCAGTAGGGCTATATGAGGTAAGACGACCTCCAGATAAAAACGAGACACGTTAGGGGGCAATTCAGAACTTTTCACTTTCACCCTCACCTGAATTCCTCCAGAACAGTTCTTAGCAGACTCCCATAAACAGTCTGAGACACTGATTTTAAAAGGGAATCAAACTGTTCAGGGGCATTGGAAGAATGTCATTTATGAGGCTGAATGTAATTGATTCTTGACAACGGTCATGGAACATGAAGCATTTTGAAGGCAGGTAAATGCTATTCTATGCTGCAGATTCCTTGATATGTTCATTAAGAAATTGTTTCTTTTTCTAGTGCTAATTCTACCTTATGGGCCTGCTCTTACTGAAGTCAATAGCAAAACTGCCATTATCATCCATAGTGCTGGCTCAGCCCCTAGTACAACAACATCTCAAAACATTTCCCCCTGAATGTATTTTAATCTTCAACACAGTACTTGAAAAGGAATATATCCACCGCGGCATACTCTTTGTCATATATCTCCTTCAGGAAGGTGAGAGAATTCTCAGGATATATTTAGGGAATGCATGCACTGTTGGAACCCTTAATAGGAAATACATAAAAGTGAACTTGAGTTCAAATATAGTATACCCAGTTTTTCCCTATGGTGGCCAAATTCTGCTCTTGGCTATACACACGGAACTCTGCTTCTAATTGACTTCAAGAACAACTGCATATCTGCACTCAAACACAAAATGTATCTTATTGTATGTAAAATTAAAACAAGATGATTAGAGACAAGCCAATGATTCCACTGAAGTCCATGGAAATAAACTAGTACAGAATGTAGCCCTATATGTTCATGATGGACCGGATCCCATGCCCATTGAAGGGTAATGAGAAGAGTCCCATTTATTTTGGTGATCTTTGGATCAGGTCCTATTTCATGTATTTATTCCCATACAGAAACATTTTAATTCGAAATAGTGAACTGTTGCATTCTTATTGAGGAGACCATGCTTACATTTCATGCCCACTCAAATTCTCCGTGAATTTTGAAATTTGCTAAGCCATTTTAAGCAGTTTTATCTTCTTCTCTCGCATCATTCTACCACATCACATGGTGCTAATCTCTGTCACATGCAAGAAGATGTTCTATAACCTATCAAGGATATATGCTAAGTGACATTGCAGAATATTATTACTTGTCATAAATGAGACATGTGCCTATCAAAACACATTAGATCTTTATATAGATAGCCACAAATGTAATGTACAACATGCACGTAGCATACCAATAGCTCACTTCAGTGGATAATTGTCTAACCTTGGCATCTAAGGGTTTGTTTGCTGTTAGCTGTTGCCAACTTTCTTTGTATTTTTTGCTTATATGAACTGGTAAGATACAATAAAGCTTGATCCTGTGTACAGCAGTCTAAGAGTTCTTTGGTCCGTCAATTGCAGGTGCTCTTTGGGCAGTGAGCTAGAAACACCTGCAGTTGCATAATGTTTAATATAGTTTGGACCTTAGTAGTCATGACACAGAATTTCCTTTGCTCATCCAGCAACACTCTTTCTCCTCCTGAATCTATCTATTAAAGGTTCAAAGAGGGTTATCAGAAAACCAGGTTTGGATCTCTGAACCTGAATCTAAACTGGTGTCATGATGGGATGATGTTTGCATAAGGACAGTATCACATGATGTTGGATCTGCTGAAGAGCACTCACAATAATAAATAATAATGATATGGTACTTTGCTACCTTTGGACTGGATCTTACAAGATCTGAATGCTTCCTGTGAGATGGTAAACACCTTCATTTCCCATTGACTTCAATGAGAGGGGAATCATAGAATCATAGTCATGTAGGACTGGAAGGGACCTTGAGAGGTCTTCTAGCCTGGCCCCTGAACTCAAGACAGGACTAGTATTATCTATACTACACCATCCCTGACAGGTGTTTGTCTAACCTACTCATAAAAATCTACAATTGAACAGGCCTGGACTGCTGAATTGGGTTCTAGTGAACACTAGTCCAAAAAATCAGTGAAAATTTATTCAGATTTATAAGTGAATTTTTAAATGAATGTTCCAACTGTGTTTGAGTTCCCCTTTGGACTGTTATCCTAGGGAATGAGCTTTCTGGCAGGAATTTCAAGGAAACAGGAAATTCTAAGAAACTATTGCAGAATATTTGAGAAAATTTTTATGTATGTATTTGTGAGTATTTGCACTGGACACTTGAGTCCAAGAGTCATTCTCACCAAATCAGGCAACAGCGGCTTACCACATAGTTGATGTTTATGTCCAATCAAAACTGTTTTCTTTTTGCTACCGGAATACTGACAATGAACCAACTGCAAATCAAGAATTATTAGCTGAAAACATTATGTGAATAATTTCAAAGAAATATATTTGAGAAAAATCACAATCTGTTTATGGACAACTCAAGAACAGAAGAAAACAAAATTAATCAAATAGATCATTCATTAGGAATTACTCACCCTGCAATGCAGATAGCTACTATTAAGAGAAGTATAGACAAATATGAATCATGGAACACACTCAACACAAAATACACTATGAACTTAATGTACCAGAACTGCCAATTGAACAATGGGAGCGGCAGGTTCTCAGCCTCCTCTGACTATCCAGCCTTCTATAGTTACCTAGTTTCAAATTTCATTATAAATTTGAAACTCAGATCAGGTTTACCAAAAGTTTTCTACAGTTCATAGGCCTTGGGAGAAACCCAGGCCTAGTTTTATGGGTTTATTTATGGTGTTGCCTCAAAATCATAAGGAATCCCATTCTGACACACAATTTGTTGGTTTCAAATGAGTTTGGCATTGTATGTTTGGGTTTGGTCATCAAAGGGATGCTGACAGATAATATAAACCCACGTGTTTTGAAAAGGGTTTTCAGAAGATAATGGAGCCAGATAGTGATTAATGAATGCCAGCTTTTTCCCACTTTCCACCTAACCACCAGCACCACATAGGTGCCGCTCACAAATTTCTTGTATTCATGTGCACACGGACAACTCCTTTGCCCCCTGTACGGCTGAGGAAGGGTGATTGCCACTTGAACCCAACCGGCAACACTGACCCAATGAAGAGAAATGCAATTTGCATGTCCTTAATTGATGTGACTTCTGCTATGTGCTGGGGAGATGAGTGTAGCAAGAAAATTAGCTAACAGGATGGTGTATGAATGAAAACCAAAGTAAGTCATCTCACCCTCACTGTAATTTACACCATCTTCTTGTGCCCTGGCATGTAAATTTCATCTTTTTGTACACTCACTCGCAAATCAGTTAAAAGATTTCTAAAGGAGTCCCAGTGGAGAAGAGTCTAAGCAAATATGAGTCAAATTTACCCCAACTCTCTTAATTTCTGCTTAGTTACATATATCTAAAGGGACTCCTGGGGATGTAAGCTGATGTTATGTATACATTGGGGGAGAGATTTTCTTTGGCATACGTAGCTCAATAGATGGCCCATTGTAGTGAGGAAGCATGATATTTTGGTTGAGGCACTGGAGTGAGATGCTGGAGATCTGGGTTCAGTTCCTGGCTTTATTGAGCAGGTCATTTAATCTGTGTCTCACTTCCCCAGCTGTAAATGCAAATAATAATATTTCATTTCTCCCACCATTTGTGTTGTCTATTTTGATTGTAAATTCTTCAAGCCAGGACTGCCAAACTGTGTGTTTGTACAGCAGCTATCACAGTGGGGCTGTGGTCTCATTTGTGGTGTTTAGGTACTAGTGTAATATAAATAATAAAATGTTAATAATAATAACTAATAATGTTCTTGTGATTAAGGTACTGGAATGGGTTTAGGATACCTGCTTTCTACTCCTGGCTTTGCCCAGATTATTTGTATTACCTTGAGCAAATCATCTAGAGTTAATGTATACATCAGATTATAGCCACAAACTGTGGGCACAAATTGTACACACAAAAATGGAGGCTATCCTTCTCAATATTTATTTAATCATTTCCCTTTTCCTCAGTTTCCCATTCTGTAAAATGAGGACAGTGCTACTTACTTTACAGGGAGGTTGCAGGACAACTAAAGGTTTGCAAAGGCTTTGAGATCTGCAACGGGCAAGTGCCATGAAGTGCAAAATACTATTAATAAAAAGAAAAGCTGCAGGAGTGCTGCAGCAAATGGGGCTGATTACGGCAGGACTAGCATACACAATGCTGGCAACGTTGTTTGTGTAAAGCATGAGGAAAATCTGTGAGTATTTTGACTGCTTGCCAAAGAAGTCGGAAATTAAAATATCAAAGTTGTAAAAACAAACATTGCTCCCTAGAGTTAGATTTGGTTAAAATGATGATCCATCATGACATGTTCCAGTGTGACAGCCTCAGTCAGCTTCTTATAGGTCTTGTACTGCATGCAATGTTAATGACCAATGGTTAAGACCAATCCAATCAGAAGTCACTTCAAGACATCACCTTGAAGCTGGTAGGTCAGTGACAGCAAATCTATCACCTCCTACACGAGCACCGCTAGGATATGTAACCATGAAAATTGAGTCTGGTGAGATACACTGTGTTACAAGAATCTCTTCTTCACCACAGAACTGGCTGGAAGTGAAGAAACATCTTGGCAGGCTAAATCTTTCAGCACAATGGACAGCAACAGTGCTGAAAAAGAGCATGAGGATATAAAGATATACATGAGAGTCTATGAACTGATTAAAAGTTCTGTGTAAGCTCAAAAGCATCTCTCTCTCACCAACAAAAGTCAGTTCAATAAAAGATATTGCCTCACCCACCTTGTCTCTCTGGTATATAACAAACACAGTTAAGGACAGGCCTCGTCTAGAGTGGCCTCAAACTGGCTGAGAAGAGAAGCAGACACTCCCAGATGGTCTGAGAAAACACAATGCTTGCTGCCCTCCCCAGCTTCCATTTCCTCCAGCCCGTGTGTGCATTAAGAATGTCACATCCACCAGGCTCCCAGGAGCCGACTACCTAAAGAGTGACAGTGGCAGGTTTAATCTTGATTCCTACTTACCCATGTGGCTGAGTGCCACGCTGCAGAAACAGAGCCATCCCCACTCCAATGTCTTTTGGCAGCAAGGCATTTCAACCGAAGAATAACAGATTAAATTTGCGTTAAAGACTCCACTAAAATTGTGCGATCAATCTGCATTTGGGTGAACTTGTTGGAGTTTTTGCATTTGGTAAATACTGGCTTAGTAATTGCCGCAGTGTTATGCCTCTCACAAAAGGCATGGGTGACTGACAGCTCTTAAATGCTGTGTCTTTCAAACCAAACCTAAGTCCCAGTCCTTCGCCGAGGAGCACATGCAAGCTGCTGTGAGCGGCATTGTTTAGTGCACATCTGAATGACACTAGGGCACTGTAATAATCTCTCCCGTTCCTTAATTCAGACTAATGCCGCATCTTAAAGCTATGGAAGAGGGGGAAAGGCATTATAAAGTAAAGGAAGAAGTGTATAAGACAATTAGAAAATGAAAAGAAGACAAATCAAACATTCCTGATGTTCAATTCAATGGCAGTAAACTCCTTTTCCCTGGAGTTTTTCCAGAAATAATTTATGGTGTAAAATGTATTTCATGGCATACAAATCAATCTGTATTGAGCCTGATTGCCATTACAGAAAGCCAGAGCAATAGAGAAAAAAGCCTGTAAATGGATTGTGAAAGATTTTTTTCTTTTAAAGATGCATGCTGTTTACATGGTTAACATTTGTTAAATAAAAGCGTGATTCTGCACACTGTTGTGCCCCCTCAATTCCCATTAATGCCAAAAAGGGATTAGGACATTCATCACTTCACAGAGTCGGGCCCTGCAGTTATAATAGAGAGGTCAGTCTTGTCCTGCAGTTGTGACAAGCTTCAAAAATACAATTACAATTAACACAAACAAGCCATCGTCAAAGCACCTTCACGCTAGTCTCTTCAAGACTCCAGAACAAAAGAGAATTTCTTTGGCCCTGGCTAGTTCTTTTTAACCACTTTGATGAAGTTTCCACCTTAAGGAGCGGCGGAGGGGGTGGGGGGGAATAGAAAAGCAAATTGCAGAATGTAGACTGAAGTACTTGCAATCCTTGTGACAAATACTAATGTATAAATCAGCAGCCCAATCCAGGCCCGGGCCGCTGATCATGTTCTTTGCTGAAATGTCACCTGTTCCTATCTAACGATTTGCATAATGCAAAGCTTCTCACTCGTAAAATACAGATTAAGAGGGGAAGCAAAGAGTCATTCTCGAACCATGGAGCCATTTCAAAAGAAAAAAAAAAAGCAGTCTTTATATTTAACCCTGTCACTGCCATACATTTTTTGGTTTTTTTGCTTTTGAAATGATAGCTCCTTATAGGAATGAAAAAAAAGCAGTTAGAGCAAGCCTTCCCCTTTCTTTTCTTTTCTTTTTTAAACAGTGTGATTCAATGTGGCTGTAGGTGAAATAATGAAACCACGTGTCTATTTGTTCCCTGGGGGCTTGAATGAAACCTAGTGAAGCCAATAGAAAGACTCCCATTGACTTCATCAGGGTGGGGATCAGGTGGCCTTCATTTTTGGGTGAGTGTTTCATTTTGCTTCTTTCCCTTTTTATTTATTACATTTGCTCATGTCTCTTAACCCTTCCTGGGACTCAACTGAAGGTAGATCAGGAGCTACTGTCCTCCTTTTCTCATAACACAAGAACAAGAGGACATTCTATGAAATTAAATTAAAAAATAATTGAAAAGAAATACTTTTCACACAGTGTGTAATTAGACTGTGGAACTCATAGCCACGGGAATTTCTTGAGGTCAAGAATTTAGCAAGATTCAAAAATAGAGTGAACAATTATTCTGATAGCAAGAACATCCAGAGTTACAATATTACAGAGACAGGGTACTGAACTACTTGGACCTTGATTCTGGTCCACTCTGGCAATTGCTATGCTACTAACTGTTCCCATGTATCATATTTTTATGAGTCAAACTATAAGGTATTAAGGTACGGGATCTTGTTTTCTGGGCTATGGCATTATATAATACATAATGTTGCGTCATGACACTGATGAAAGTATGATTAACTAATTTAGTGTTAAAACAATCTGGATTAGAAACTACTGGGGAAAAAACGTTTTAGTCTACACAAGACCACCTCCGTCCTATGAACCATTGTGACAATTGAAATCAGATGACATACTGATACTGCCATTCTCTAGATTTGGCTGTCTGGGGACTGGTGGCAAGGCATTTTTAGTAGAATGCTCTTTATTCTGTCATTCCACTTGCAACCAGTAGGCAGTAGGGTGGAGCTCATTAACCTTCAGGGAATGTTTCAAAGCACATCGGCTGGTTTAAGGTCCAAATCTGTAAGGTGCTGACAGCTTCTTGAATCCAATGGCACTGGTAGCAGTTTAATATTTTGTTGTAGGCATTCCCTGCCTTGCAAAAGTGTTCATAGGCTTTTGTGTAGTTCTGCATAGAGTTTAGTTGACATTGGTTAATTAACCATTTTCCTCCCTCAAGATTTGTGCATGATTCTAGGAGCAAGAGTGATGGGAGGATTTTAAATGTTGGAAAAAATATAGATAAATACAACACCAACACCCAGTGTTGCAACCTCACTCATGTAGCCATATTGGCTTGAATGAGATCATCTGTATGCAAGTAACAAACTAATTTGTGGAGTAAGGATCAGGCCATTAGAGGTAAGGCAGAAAGATGTGAAATAGTACATTTAAATCTACTTCACACAGACTTTTCTGCTTGTACATTCAATAAAAGTCTGAATTTAAAAATAACCTGGTGTATGTGTGTTTGTTTTTGAGGCCTTAAGGAGATTAGAATGGTGAAAGAAATAAAACGCAGGGCTATGCAAAAGGTCACTGCATGATCAAGATCACTTATTGTGATGCTAGACAATTTAGAGTTGAGAGGTGGGATGAAAAGCTAAAAAAAGAAAAAGAAAATAAAGGGGATGCAGCTGAAGGGAAGAAAGTGGCAAGGGGGCATTTGAGTAATAGTAAATCAGATAAATTTACATAATTTAGACTAGAACAGGGGGGCTAAAAATGATTGATTCTCTTCCATTTTAATTCTGATCCTCTTTAAAAAGTCAGTCTGAAAATTGGTACTGTCCGAAGGGAAGATCAAGGACATTGCACTGGAAAAAGGTAGCATTTTATAACTTGATTGGTGATCCAAACAGGTGTGAAGAAACTGAGGCACTGACCGGCATGGAAATCATTGGACAGCCACATGAAGGGGGTATTTTATTAGTTTCTATTACTAATACTGTTATAAATAATACATAATAAGAGATGGCTTGTAGTGATGAAAATCTTTTCACATACATTTCTGTGAACATTTTCATCACCAAGGAATGGATCGTGGGCTCAGTGGGAGCTGTGGAGCTCTGCAATACACCTTTAGCACCTGGCCTTCTTTGCCGCCCAGAAATCTCTTCTTTGTTTGGTTAAATTTCTATCTTCCACTACCCTCACAAGGAACATCAGTGTAATTGGATAGTGATTTCCATCCAAAGGAAATTTTGAATTTCACTATCCAAAAAAGGTTTTTACACAGACAAGGACCATTTTTGCGACAAAGCACATAGATAGCTCTACTGCCACCTTCAGGTGAAATGGAGACAATTCAGGCTATTAGGCCGCAATTCTGCAAAGCGCTTAATCGTGAATTTAAGTCCATCTATATCCAGCAAAGCAATTAAGCACTTGGTTAAGTACCTTTGACTTAAGCATGTGCTTAAGTCCCACTAACATACTGAATAGGGCTGAAGCTTATTTAAGTGCTTTGCTGAATGGGGCCAAAAGCAGCAAGGTGAAGAAGCTTAGCCATTTATTTTCTAATGACAGCCCCAGGAAATAGGGTCTCCTGCACCCTCATCCATAAGTTCATGAATGGAAAATGTCAGTAGACCAGGGACCACCATATAGATAACACGGTGATAAGAGCTATATAAAAATGAAATCAAAAGAGTGAACGCATTCAGCATCTTGGAGGAGACACTAATGCCTATCGGGACCCCAATGGTCTCTGGATTCACCTCTGTTTAACCATATTTTCCCCAAATAACAGTCTTGACCCTTGACATTCCATCAGCAGTTTACCCTCTAACACACCCTCTCTCTGGAGTCTATATCTGAACTGTCAGAAGGATATGATAGAATGCTAGATGGTCTAACAGGTCTTTTCTGTGTTTTTGTCTTTACACAGGACTTCCTTTCCTGCTTTCCCTTGTATCTCCATCTGCAAACTGAGATTGGCTGAGGAGAGGCTTAAAAGAGAGAGAACTGTCATTTAAACTTTCTGCCTCACTCAGTCATTTTTATAAGGACCCTAGTAAATGAAACTGGAGGTCCATACAGGTTCAGTTCCATCAGGAATGGTTAAGCTTGTTCAAAATTTCTCCATCTTCAGGATGTACAGGAAAACTAGTAAAGAGCAGATTCATCTTATTGCCTTCCAGAATTCAGCACCCACAATTATGATTCCTTCTGACACACACATCTTTCTTTGAATTCCTCTAGCTCCAGAGCTTCCACTACTGACCAGATCTTGGAAGATGTTTCCACAGAATAACCATTTTTATTGTTTAAATGAAGTTTTAACAATGCAACACTAGATCTTCGGGTGGTGACACTCAGTGTTGCACCACTGATGTCTATGGAGATGTGCTCAGTTACACCCACTGAAGCTCTGTCCCATGGCATCAATGTTTCAATGTGCAGTTTCATACTATGCACCTATGATTCCCTCCCAGAGCTACTCCGAAGAATCCCTCCCCTTCCTTCCTTAAGTTGCTGATGCAAATTGTTATGCTGTAGCACACCTCTTCAACCCTGTCCATCATACAGCTAAAGCCAATCTAGTTATAGGTGTGTTTAATCAATGTATGCATTCCCTAAAGAATAGTGTGTACCCTAAAGCCTCATGGACAGAATGTAGCAAATTTGTGCCCAACGTGGATTAAATGGTAAAATCTGAAGTGTTGTTTGAAATGAACTGTGGTGTTAAGTATGCTCTTGACCCGTTGGGTGAAATTCTGGCCTCAATAAAGACAACGGCAAAACTTCTGTTGACTTCAGTGGAGCCAGCTTTTCACTCTGGTGTACATCAAAGGTCTCAGTTCAGCAAAGCACTTAAGTCCCATTGAAGTAAACTGCTGATTTGGGGCCTTAAATGGAGCATTACTTTGCTAGCCACTGGGCTATTATTGTTGTTTCCACAGTGTTAAATGATAAATTCAACTCTAATTTGTATTCTGCTAATATTTCCAGGTTTTTTCCAACATTACCACATTTTGAACACCTTCCTCCCATTTTATAGTGATGTGCAGCATTGCCACTCCCCACTTAGGTTTATCCAAGTTAAACATCCTTTTACTTAGGCTCGCTATATAAAATAATAATAATAATAATAAATTTATTAGTGATGGTTGGGCTTGAGCTCAGTAAAAGATCTATTTTTTCTTCCCTACAGAGTATTCTATTAATCTTCAGAAAAGAGATGGAGAAACAGACAGAGGGAGAGAATGAAATAGGTTACAAGTTCAACTGGTATTATCTGAAATATTAAATAACTCTAGTATCACAACTCTTCAGTTATAATTTTGTTCAAAGGAAAGATGCGATATGATCATTCCTTTTTCGACAACAATTGATCAAGAAAAGTGAATGATTTCCTTCTCCTGTTCTGTCCCTCTGCATCTCTTGAGAATGTTTGCTTTGCAGATTCTTTCAATCAAGATTATGAGCCCATTCCTAATCAGTTAGAGAATGCATTTGTCAGTTTCTGAGGGGACCAATGTGGAAGATAAACAATAAAATGATTTACTTTCCACATACATCTGAAAGAATGAAACCTGTGTTTCCATAAACATTACTATAAGTTCAGTTTCTCAATTAAAAACATCTCAAAAGCTAAACTTATATTATTTTACTAAAAATGTGGAAAGCGACTTCTCTAAGTGGATTTGGTAAATTTCCAAATACACAACAATATGTATTATATAACACTTCCAGATACATAGACTGTACAACAATAATAATTGGAACAATTAGATAAAATCTCCAAGCAAGGTTAAAAAACATCTGTTATTAAATTATATTATATTATATTCCTGTTCATTTAACAATGCTTCAAACTAACCAGAGAGAAAACAATTTATAGACATTCATTGTATGGTATTTTTAATCAATGATCAGTGAGAAAGCAACCCTACAGGAAACAGAAGAAAATAAATTTTGCCCTTGATCTTCACTTGAACAGACTGTCAGGGTTTGCATTATAAATCTTGGGCCCAGTTCTCCTCCTCCTCCCTGCTTGAACCACTCACCCCTGTAGGATGCAAGCCACCACCACGGAAATCAATGGGAGTTACGTGTTCCTTGCCAAGATAGAATCGATTCCCCTTGTGTTTTAGAGGTTTATAACTTGGCCATTAACATTTATTTCACAATGGAACTTGGTTTACAACTTTGCGGACTATGGACAACTTATTTTTCCTAGGAAAAAAATGTAATTCATATTATTTTGCTTGACAGGTGCTTGACTGATCAAAATGGAAGCATGGGAGGTACTTCCAGTAAACATCTGCAAAGCCGCCTCATTATCCTTAAACATTTTCTTTGCCGTGATGCCTACAGAAATCTTGGACACCACCGCCTATTATAATGACCAATATTGTCTCCCTGTTTCATTGTACTTTTCCTGTCTGTCTCCATCTGTTGCCTCTTTAGAGCAGGTGCTGACTTTTTTGTTCTGTGTTTATATAGCACCTAGCAAACAACAGGGTCCTGGTCCATGACTGGGACACCTCAATGCTACCACTTTACAAATAATGAATAGCGATAATAAAAATAAAACAATAGTAAATTTATAATAAATAGAAAGAACCAAGAAGATCTGGTCTTACAAATTTCTAGCCCAGTTTTGCGGACCCCAGAGTTGTGAGGTTTTTGGTGTTTTTCCAAATCAAACAAAACCTTTTGAGATTCAGCCATCACTAACAGCAGCACATAGTGAAATATTTGCACTGAAATATCTCAAAAAATATTTGCAATGCAGTCAACAATGAACGAATTAAAGTCCGTTTACAGTTAGAAAAATGACTATATAAAAATGCCACCTTCTTACAGATCTTTTCCCTATGTATATTCAGAGCAATATATGCTTATATCAGCTCTGATTCTGTAAAGCACACAAACACAGGTTTAATTTACAGCTGTGTGAAACAGTGCTAAGATTACAATTATGCTTTAATGACATGCTAAGATGTTTGGTTTAAATAATGATTTTTTTTTCTGTTAGCTCTGCAGTTGCAACAATAGGCGAGTCAGCCGGTGTCTATTCTGACCTGTGTATCATTAAGAGAACTGGTAATTTAGACACTGTGTACATGCAAATTTGTATTAGTTTAAAACCAATTTAGTTAAACCGTGGCATAGACACTCAAATCAGCTTGAGAATGGATTATATTAATTCCTCACCCATTTAAGAGTGTCCACAGATAGGTGTGTACCAGTTTAATTTTTTTTTTTAAAAAAAAGCACTTTTTGTTAAACACGTGCAAGTTTAGGTGTGTAGACAAGGTCTACATCTCAGGTGCAGGGTTAAATTCTTCCCTCAGCACCTGAGCCAAAGCCCATTGAAGTCAATGGGAGTCTCTTCAATGACTTCACAGGCTTTTGGATCAACCCTAATCCCTCACTCAATGACCGCAGCAGAGTGATTCACTCCTGGCCTGAAATCATGTGGCTTCAGTTAGCTGCTGCACCGAATCTATACTTTCTGACCTGATCCAAACCCTGCTAAATCAGTGGATGTGGATCCGGCCCCATGCCTGCACTGAGGCAAGTGAGGAAGCGGGGAGTCAGCAGACACTAAACCACCACTGTTTCATTCGGACTCCTGGGGAGCAGCCATTAGTCTAAAGAGTAAAGGATTGTTTCTTTTAAAAAAACAAAACAAAACAAAACCTTCCCCCCCCATTACCTCTTGGCACAAAGTGACACTTCAGATTTAGCAGAAGGCATGCCAGAAAGCGCGCCCCACTAAGCATATTGAGGTCTCTACTCCTCTGGATATTTAAAAGAACTGTCCCTGAAAATACTTGTGAAGTACTGCTCAGTGTGGTTCTGCCCATGCTGGTCTGGAGAAGGAGGTTTCTCAAATCAGTCCTTCCGTTCAATTCTCTGTCTGTCAGAGTTGTTGTTTTCACACCAATCAGTCCGCTTTAGGGACAAGCCTGAGCTTCTCAGTGCCAAAGCCAGGATTCCAATCTGAACTGCAAAGAACCCAAAGATTGCAGGGATTTGGATCTAAGGCTCTGTTTCTATCCCCCGTCCCCGTCACTGTACATCTCGGTGTCAAACCACAAATCCGGGTCCCAGTTAGTATTTCAAACTCTGCCTCACAAAGTTCAAGTGTGTCCAGTGTTCAAATCCAGGTCTGGGATTCAGTCCTAAGTCAATCTCTAGTGCACAACTTTTTCATACATAGAATCATAGAAATGTAGGACTGGAAGGAACCTCTGGAGGTCATCAAGTCCAGCCCCCCTGTGCTGAGGCAAGACAAAGTAAACTTAAATCATTCCTGACAGGTGTTTGGCCCACCTGTTCTTGAAAAACTTCCAATGACAGAGATTCCACAAACTCCTTTGGAAGCCTATTTTAGAGCTTAACTACCCTTGTAGTTAGCAAGCTTTTTGTACTACCCAGCCTAAAGCTCCCTTGCTGTAGATTAAGACCGAAGTGAAGTACATGTTCCAGCATCCTGCTAACCCACTCCCAGGGAGGGCTACTCATCAGCTAAATTTCTCAGACTTCCAGAATAGCTCGTCCCTAAGACTTGCCTTAGAAGGCACATGTAAAATTAATCCATGCTCTCGGAGATTTGTCAGGTAGACATGGGGAGGAAACTGGAGTTGGCGTATTTCCCACATACACCACAATTTGGCCAGGGCCTCTGAAAAAGAAGATGCAGAGCCGTTCAAAGGGAGAAAGAACTAGGTGAGGCACTCTTAGCAGAGCATGGTAGGATCAGGCTCACGAAGCTGGGAAGGAGAAGATGGCACAGAGGGCGAGAAAGGCCTTACTGTGCTGTGGTGCTTGGAGTTAGGAGAGGGAAGATCTCCCTCAGCTGGGGGAAGTGACAAGGAGAAAGGGATGGGGAGTTAGAGGGAACAAGAGGAAAATGTCTCAGCATGGGGACAGTGATCAAGAAACAGAGGGAAAGGCCTCCATCAGCTGGTGCAGAGAGGAGGGATGAAAGGAGGAGTGGAGTGGAGAGAGGAAAATGAGGAAAAGAGAGGAAAGGGAGACACAACTGGAGGAGGAAAGGCCTTTCTTAGCTCAGGATGATGTTAAGGGAGGGGAAAGTGAAGAGGTGGAGGAAGGGTTTCACTCACCTCTAGGACTGAGAGCGACTGGGAAAGGCTCAGCAGCGAGGTGGTTAATAGGCCTCACTTGGCTGCCTTGCCAGGAATGGCAGTGATACCTAACTGGGAACCTGGGAAAGGAGTTGGCGGCTTATTAAAGCTGCCGGACCCCGACTGAACCCCACGACTACACGCTAGGATTGCTGTGTGCCCTGTGATAACTCGCAGCTGCTGATAAAGTCCACTGGTAATGGCTTTTTGCTAATGAGAAAAGTGCTGCTGATTATGACAAATAGCCTTGGACCAACAGGCTAAGCTGCTACATAGGCTCCCAATTGTCAGTCTGGGTGATTTTTGCATTTCATTATTTCTTTCCTGACGTCCTGGCTCCTTCTATCCTTAACATACTCCCAGAGCCGTATGTCACAATTTTAATAACACTTCTTTATCTCAATTTTTCCCCCTTTCTCCATGGGAGCTGGAAACAAAAGGTTATTACAGAAATAATGGTTAACCTCACTTGTGTGCTGCAGCAAAAGAAACCCTACAGCTAGTGTTCAAGAATTAAAAAGGCATAAATAGCCATACGGAGCCCATTCAGCTCCTAATGACAGACTTTTTAAAATTCCTGTTCATATGATTATTTTAAACCCTTTCATATATACAGTTTCTCAGGCCTGCCATGTTCTCATTCTCTTCCCTGAGGACATAGCTATACCATGGATCTTAAGGAAAGAGAACTGTAACTTGGTATATGCCTCGCTGCCTGGTGTACCTTCTAGCAATAGAGGTAGCATTTTACAAAGAAGTCCTCAGGGATTCCGAGTGAGCCTGACTGTCTTTGCACATGGCTGAAAATTGCCTGGTGTAATTTAAAAAAAAAAAAAAAAAATTGAAGGCCAAAGTCTGGTGTGAGAGGGTAACTGACAGCAGAACTGGGCTCGGTGTTTATAATGGGAAGTAGGTAAAGATGCGGGGTGTCTGCATTAATTCTTGAACATTACAAAACATTGGCAAAATACTGAGGTTCATGAAGTTCTTCCAGGAGTGCGTGTAGTTTAAGATTCCTCAGAAGAGCTTCTTTCTCTTGAGAACAGGGTGATTATATACAACACATGCAATCCAAAAGGGCACTCCAGGTTACATATGTACAACTCCTAGCCTGATCGCAGTGTCCCCTAGTGCATGTTGCCCTGCCTGTACAGTTTTGGCTCAGACTGATGGCTGCTCTAGGTTATACTGGTCTATAATGGGCGAAAGGAGCTGAAACCTTGGCATATGGGTATCCTGACCACAGATGTGTCTCTAACCACTTTCCCTTTTCCTTGCTGCATGAATAGGAGGGAGGCTATATTGCATACAAGCCCCTCTGTTGGCTCTGTGGCACCACAGGATCACCACTTGGGTGATACATTTTTGATTTGCTCTAGTCTACTCACACATGTAAAGTTAGAATATATGAGATAAAGCCTAAGGACATGAGACAAAGGATTAGAAAAAGGAAATACTACAATCAACATTTAGCAGCTGGGAAACTGAGGCATACAGAGGTTTAAGTGATTTATCCAAGGACACATAGCAAGTTGCTGGAAAAGCCAGGAATTGAACCATACCTCTTGAGTCCTAGTCCATTGCTGTAAATCATGAAACCATTTCCCCCCATCTATCATTTCCATCTATTGTTCTGTATTTATAAATTACTGTACAAGAATAACATTTGTTTTTCAAATGTTTCAGCCACACTAGACCAGCTATGTTAAAGTCAGCTGAGCTGGGAAAGCGTGCTTGCAGCATGGTTAAAGGTAACCGACAAAAGTAAAAGAAAATTTAATTTAAGGCTTTTTATCCCTTAAGATAAGTAAAATAAGGCCAAAATGTTGTTTTGTTTTTCCTGCTTTTTTTCTTTCTTTTTAAACTTTAGCGATATCTTGAATTTTAAGTCTGGTCTTCCCTGATTTTGCTTGTGGCTCCTTGGAAGCCTCAGCTGAGGACCATGAGCTTTGCAATTCTTAGCTGAAGGCCAGCGATGATGGATCTTTAAATAAGACCCCATCCTCAAGGGTGTCACTGTAGTTTGAGTTAGACAAACGTTAACAAAACCAAATGAAAAAACCGGATTGTTCTAAATTAAAATAACTTCCCTCATCAGACAGGTTTTGTTTGGTTGGTGTCTCTTATGTCAAAGACTTTCTAGTTCTAGTTGTCCATAGCATCTTCTAGGAAAACCCAGTAGACAACAACCAAATTTCTAATGTCAAAAAAAAAAAACCCCAAAAAATCCATCACCACCACTTTTTTGGGAAACATAAAATATATTCCAAAGCTTTTTTCTAGAATTCTTGGCTCTTTGATACGGTACAGCTTGGCCAACTGAATGTGACAGCTGTAGTTGAGGCGGCAAACAGTTTCAATAATTTATTTTACTAAAAGTTTTACTATGCAACAAATGAGCATGAGCCGCCGAGTCCCTCTTTAAAAGTCACTCAGTTGCTCATGTGAGTAGTCCCGTTGGCTTTAAAGGAACTATTTTTATAAGCAAAATTAAGCATGTGTTAAAATATTTGCAGGATCAGGCCCTGAAAATTAATAGGCTATCAATTACCCTGGCAGGAATGTATATATTGCCAATATTTAATTTATACCCAGAAGTGGAACCTCTAGCAAAATCCTTCTGCCACCGCTGTCTGAAAAGATCACTTTTTGTGCTGGAGTTTCTATAATGTATCCTGGAGTATATTTTGGGGGAAAGTTGGAGGAAACTTTCTTCAGCCATTTGGGAGGTGTGCAAATGTAAACACATTTGTAAAGTGTGCTGTGCATCCCCTCCTCCATTGTTGTTCCACAGAGGACAGCAGCCTGCTACTTTTGCCAGTCAGTGGAATTAAGGTCCGCAGCTGCATTACTGCAGTCAGCAGGAGTTTTGCATTCACACCAGTGGGAGCATGACTGGTGTCTTCATCTTTTAGCTCTAACAACAGAGGTCTTTGCACTGATGCTGAGGTGTTGGATTCAAATCTTTCTGACAACAAAGCTGTTAAATGAGGGGAAATCTCATTCTTTACACAGTAAATTCAAAAATTGCCAACTTTTATGAACTGATCTAAAAGTCACTGACGTCAATGGAGAGTGTTCCTTCGACTTAATGGGCTTTCGATCAGGTCCTTAAACCTTAAGCTGGGCCTGACTTGCTGTCAGCTTGTTGCTGGGACTATTTGCATGAAAAAGACTGCAATCCATACAATGAAACACAAAAGCACACAATTCTCCACAACCACTACCTCAACCCCAGGAAAGGGAGCAAAAAGCGAGGAAGAAAATATAGCAGATCCCATGATTTTGGGGTCTTTTTGTGAATTTTGCTGTATTATACAACATTCTGCTAACAAAGATTTCATTTATTTAAAAAAAAAAATGTAAGGGCCAGGCTCTACCATTTAAGTACAACCTTATTCTTTGAGAAGAACCATTGGTTTCAAGGATCTTACTCTGAGGCTATAAAAAATTCCTGTTGTACCTCTTAACCCCTGTCTACCTCTCTCACTTTAAACTTTAGTCTTCTATTAGCCCTTTTGGATGTCTGGAAAATGCCTAGCATAGAAAGGATGGTAGGGTAAACAAACAAAAACAACAGAGGTCACATTTAAAGTTTCTACGAGTTAGAGATTTTAATGATTCTACCAATATTTTATATCCTGGGCCAGATTCTGTCACTTTTACTCATTTAGCATTTCACTGAAGTCAATGAAATCTCACTAACTGGTAAAAAATTTATAGTACATCAACCATGATCTAACCAGGAAAGCAGGAATAGAAAAATAAAGCAAAAGCTGCTGTGGGAATCTCGACTTTTGAATCCACTGACTCTTGATTTTTTTATTTCTACCTGAACATTCTTAAGATTAAGGGGAATTTGTCTGATTTGTTTTGGGGTTGATTTTTTTAAATTTTATTTAGTCATTTCTATATTTGGTCCTTTATGGTGAAAATGCTTCCCAACAGTCAGGGTTGGTTTAAATCTAGATCTGATATCATTGTGAGGGTGCTGTGTTAAATAAATATTTACATATTTAGCTATATAAACCATTTATACTATTATTTAAAGGGGTTACAGAAAAGGGCAGTGCTTATTAAAAGAGAGAGCAAGAGAAAGAGAGAGGGGGTAAGAAACTCATAATGGGGTTTTTCATGTGGAACGATCATCTTATCTAATACGTCTAAAAATGTAATCCATTACTACTAATTACCAAGCCAGCACTGAAATACAGGATCACACTTCTTTCAGATCTAGATAGGGGCCAAATCTCTCTCTTCATTGTTCTTTCAATCCCATCCAGCCTCCTTCCCTTTTAATTTTTCCAAGAAGAAATTCAGGCCTTCGGACATTAGTGGAGAAGGGTCCGGGGTCTCCCTATCATCCTAAAGCAGAAGCTAAACAATATTAACCAATCATTTTTGATAGATGAAGCATGGAAATTAGTTCCAGAGTTTAACTGATAACTGAAACCACACAGTTACATTCCATTATGGCAGCCTTAATTGATGAGCTCATTAAGCCCATTATTAGAGAAATTGATTTCAAATAGGCACTTAAAACTGGCTGGCAAAAGAAAAAGGTGAAGAGATACCGTACAATGTGAAGAAAGTAACTAAAATACATAATGAAGCAAGTAATTTTATAGGTTTGTTTAATGAAAGCCTCAAGAGCATATTAGTTGCTGTGTGGATTTTAAACACTCATTTTATGTACTAATAAAGCTCCTGTAGATCGTGTCCATTATGGGAGTTCTGAATGCCTCCAATCTTTAATGCAGCTCTGCTACTAATTAATTAATTAACCCCAGCTGAAGCAATCAATTAGTCATGCAGAATCAACACTTTAAAGGTCTACCATGTATTGTTGGCAAGCAGCAAAGAACTGTGGAAGCAAAGTCTCTTTTTAATTATTATTATTATTTTTTGTTTTAGTGTAATAGAAAACAAATGAGACTAACATTTAAAAGGCACAGTGAAAAGGGTGATTAACATCCTGACCTTAGATTGTTTTGCAGGATAAAGCAACGAAACTGCAAGGGGATTTTTTTAAAGATGATTTTAAATGGTAGACACACAACTCGTAGTTAGTTTTTGATGCGTCTCATCTTGGATCAGCCACTCAGCTAGCCACAGGGTGCTGCAAGTTGGTTAATTGTACAAAAGCCCCATCGATCACATGGGGGTGGAAAAAGTAAGTGCTTAGTGTTAGCACAGCAATGAGTCTCTAAGAGGCAAGTCTTCCTCAATTTGTATTACTTACTCTAGAACTAAACTGTGTGTTAACCCCTTCCTATGCCATGTGACCTGCTTTTGGTACTCCCTTCTCTACCGCATCAAACATAAGCTCGTCTTCACTTTCAAGGTCTATCTTACCTAGCCCCATCCAATCTCTCATCGCTTTTTCACCATCAAGACGTCAACTCCCACCTCCAATTGGCCTGTGGTGTCAGCCTCCATTGCCCACTTGTTAAACTTTCAAAGAAGCAACTTCATGCTTTATCCCATGCTGCCCCTCACAATAGGCAGGAGCTCCCCATAACTACACACAAAACTAACTTATTATCCTCCTTTTCCATGATGCTTATTAAAAAAACTTGACAGTGGCTAAGCTGCTGATGTGCTGAGACCACAGCCAACCCTGCTGGTCAATACTGTCTTGCTGTTTCCTTGTAGTCCTCTCTTTGTCTGTCTATATCCACCTGTTGTCTCATCTTATACTTAGACTAAGTTCTTTGGGAAAGGGGCTCTCTTTTTGTTCCTACATACATTTCACTAAGATATTATTGACCAGTGAGTTATTAGTTTTCAAATGATACCTCACAAGGCATATTTTGTACAAAGATAATTACCATAGTGTGTAAGGTGTGAATAAAGAGGTGCATTCAGTCACAGATGCCTCCTTGAGTTTAACTGCAGATGATGAGTTGATTTGCTGAAAGATAATGATCCTGGATATCATAGCACTGGAATGAAACTGAGGAAGTGAGAGATTTCTGGTGAGGAGAGAGTTCTAAAAAGGAAATTGAGGGAGGGAAGGGGAAAGGAGGCTGTTTTTGTTTCATCAGTTTTTTTTCCTCTCTCCCTCCCCTCCTCCACCCTCATCTTTTACTTGTTTAGTTTGACCAGGTCACTATCCGACATAGCTGGCCCTGTGCCAAATTCTGCCTTCTTTTATCTTGGGATAAATCTAGTATCAATCCATTATATCAGTGGAGTTAGTCTGGATTTGCACCAGAATTTAGCCTTTGTGCTTTTTTCAAGTCATATTAACTGAATTGATTGACAAAAGGACCAGATAGTGCAGCGCTCACTCAAACTGGAGAGCCCCACTGACATCAAACACAGACAATGGTACAATTTGCCTTAGCAAGTACATACAAATAGGAGTGAGGACTTTACAATCTGCACCCAAATGATCCCCAGATGGCTTCTATTCTGTCTCAGGTGTCACCAATAAGATCTCCAGATAAGTCCGGACTACAGAATCTTCCTTACTGCAATGTCGAAGACAGACAAAGAGCACAGAGCTTGGATTTAAGATACCCACTCAGGAAATTAGAAAAATCATCTGATTTGCAAACTGGGCAAATTTGCCCTGGAACTCATGGCGAGAGAATAAACAGCACCGGCACATTCATTTTTCTGAGTGCGGTCACACTCTAAAGAGCTTTGAAGGAAAATGTTTGGTCGAGGTTTTGTCTTACCAGAATTCTAAGAGACCATCCAGAAAGCAAACTGAGCAAATTGTGGCTCCTTCTGGTAACTGTTAAGATTAATTGGGCTTTAATCTAGTGCTGCTGGTTTGGTGGCTTTGCTTTTGGGACTCAATCCTCCAAGGTGCTGAGTTCCTTCCTCTCCCAGTGATTTTTGTGGGAGCTAAGAATGTCCATCGCCTTTTAGGAATAAACTGCTGGCAGGACTGGGCCTTTTCTGCGCATTTTTTTCTCCCTTTCCTATATTAGTACACAGTGGAGATTATGGTCTTCTTTCCTTTCTTTAAATTGTTTCACTATCCCTTGAATCCTCCTGCGACGTCTCAATGAAACTTTCGTGGAGCTACTCTGTAATCCTCTCCCAAAGGTTTCTAGGGATAGCAGCCTTATTTCTTCCTCTGTGGCAGGACACTTTCCCACACCAGACAGCAATAACTATGGCAAGCTCCACTTAGTACACAGGCTAGCAGCATACGGGCCAGGGCAGCTTTGGAACACCAGCACGGGACAGCTGTGTTCTCTATGCCATTGCTACTCTCAGGAGTGAGATATCAGCTAAAATCACCACTACCGATGGAAAATAGCACCAGTATTCAGTGTCATTGCCCTATACTCAGAGTTCCATGCAACCGGGTAATTCCCTCACCCCTGGCAGGCCATCCTGACCAGTGACATAGGTCAATGTGTTCTGAATCTTAAATTTCTCTTTCCACTGTGACTATTCTGACAATGGTATGTTTTATCTACAGCTGCTGCTGCTGCCCCCGCTACACCTGTGAAACATCTGAGCCAGATAAGGAGGAGGAAGAAGAGGACGTGGGATGACATGTTCAGTGAGATCCGGTGCTGCATCACACCATGAGCACAGGGCCTGGAGCGTGAATACTGCAGACAACCTGGAGGAGGAAAGAGTGGAGAGGAGAAAGGCCCAGAAGTCCCAGAAGGAAAAGGAGAGGGAGATGAACAGGACATAATGGGGTTTCTCTGGCAGCAAACACTGATGCTGCAGACTCTTCTGGACCTAAAGTTTCAACAATCCCAGGCTCACCTCCCTCTTCAATCCATAGAGAATGTCATTGCAGCATCACCCTACACCCGTTTCACATGGCACATTGCATCGGGGCTGCTGCCCTATCCCTACCCCCACCACTGCACCCCAGGGGGCATTAAAGACAACCACAGCTTCACATACACTGACCTGGAAAAGCCACAGTTGGTTTATGTATAGCTAAAATGGACATGAATGTTCCTTCCTCTTAATAAATGAATAGAACAGAACTTACGAAGTTTTTAACGTGTTTGCTTTAAAATTGCATGGATTTTTCTTTACTCTGATTTTGGTTACAGAATAAAATTCTATTATTTGGAAAATAATTCATCCTTATCGGATCACAATGCATGCTGCAGAGTGCATAGCCGCCCCGAAAGCAACCAGTTGCTTGTTCCTGTACAGCGTGACGCAACGTACCAGTGACACACACAGTGTAGGAATCATAACTGTACAGCAAGCACCACACAATGAATAGGTAGGTGCACTGGCAGTGTTACATTCATAAATAGGCACCAAGCAGCACACAATTCCTAATAAGCCCCCAGACAGCAGGACCAGGTAGCGTGCAGTATGACACAACACATTGCCGTGGCTCACTGTTGAAGTGCTCTTTCAAAGCCGCCCGGAGTTGTATAGCTCCATGTTGAGCAATTCTAACAGTCCTTGTGTACAGCTGTTCAAATTCAGCAGACAGCTGCTCCACCTCCATCCCAGCACCAACATTTCATCCTTTGCTTCACAGATATTGTGCGGAACACAGCAGGCAGCGATTGAGATATTTTTTCTGGCAGAGATTCAATCCTGAGAGTAAACAAGACCAGCATCACTTCAATCTACCCAAAGCACATTCTGTGGTCATTCTGCACCTGCTGAACAGTAGATTAATCTTTTCTTGGTGCTGACAAGATGGTCAATGTTTGGCTTCATGAGCCAGAGAAACAAGAGGTCGTCTGAGTCTCCCAGGATCACTTTTGGCATTTCAACATTCTCAGTGGTAAGCTGCCAGTCCAGAAAGAAAGTCCTTGCTTGTAACTTTCTGAGAAGTCCTGTGTTCCTAGATATGATTGCATTACCATAGAAAAGTAGCCTTTTCTGTTGACGTACTCTGTGGCAAGGTGGTCTGATGGCAAAATAGGAATATGCGTACTGTCTCTTGTTCCACCACAGTTCGGGAACCTCATTGCTGCAAATCCATCCATTGTGTCCTACATGTTGCCATCATTCACAGTGCTGCATAGCAGGAGATGATTAATGGCCCTGCACACTCAGATGATAATGGCCTCGCAGTGGATTTTCCATCTCCAAAATGATTTTCCACTGACTAGTAGCAATCTGGCGTTGCAAGTTTCCACAGCGTGATCGCCACTCACTTCACCACTCTCAGTGCAGCTCTCACTGCAGGAGGGCTGGGGCGAGCTTGGCAGAAAGCTCCAGGGATGTGGCCTTGTACATCCAAAAGTTCTGCAGTCACTGCTTGTCATCCCACGCCTACATTACAACGTGATCTCACCTGCCAGTGGTCACCTCTCAGGCCCAGAAGTGGTGCCCCACCATCTGCAGCTGTGCCGTGAACACCCCCAGCAACCTTGATTTGGTTCTCGCTATGTCCCACAGCAATTTGTGCTCCGAGACATCATCACGTTGCCTGCTAATTGGTTCTTCTTGCAGTTCTGGAAATAGCAGAGGATTGTGTGTCCTGTGCTTGCAACACTTGTGACAATAGTGCAGAGCTGTGCACCATGCTCCATGCTTCTCCATGGTGGGCAGGAAGGAGAGATGCAAGGGTTTGTGGTATTTTGAAAAAAGGCGCAACAGTTATGGGCTACAGAGAACATTATGAGATGGAGCTAGTGCACACTGGCAGAGTTGACCCCTTGTTCTCAGTCACCTCTGGACGACTTGTTTCAGCCCCACCATGCATTGTCAAAACTTCCCAAAAGATAGCATGCTGAATGGTGGTGGGTCACACTGGGATACTTAATGTTGGCGCACTGTGCTGTGCAATCAGTACAAGCACTCCTGGTGAGTACGCGTAGCACCAATACAAGGGGCCACGTATGCATGTGCACAGGTGATGTACTAACTGCGGCGACTTCATGCCAATGTAACGACCAAAGTTTGTAGTTTAGATATAACCTAAGGGTATGGTTACACTTAAACTACACTTCAGTGCAGACACTGTCTACACCGACAAGAGGGGTTCTCTCTGAACTGTAGGTAATCCACCTCAGTTCAGTGGAAGAATCTTTCTGACGACCTAGCACAGTCTACACACGGGGTTAGGTTGGAATAGCTCAGTCGTTCAAGGGTGTGGATTTTTCACACCCTTGAGAGTGTAGCTATGCCAGTGTAAGTTCCCCGTGCAGAATAGCCCTAAATGAAATTAGAGAGCACACAGCATGAAGGCACAGATCATGGGCACAAAGAAGAGAAGAGGATGTTTAAATGCTAAGGACCAAAATTAGGATTGATTATAGGGGACTGATCTGGGATTCATTCAAAGCTCTGAACTCAAAGTAACATTTAGGGACATGAAACCAAGCAGATCAAAACTGATTGAAATATTCACCCAAACCCTCATGGCACGAAACTTCTGAGGAGCATCCATATTGACATGCTTTAGATACTGTAGTTGGTCACTGACTGCCAGGAGGAGGAGCTGTTGAAATGGTGTAACAAAGGAGACTCAAGACAAGAGGTTGTGAGTTTGATTCTGATCCCACACCTGATTTTAATTGAATTACTCCTAAGTGCCGGAATAAGTGAGATCAGAATCCGACCTCATGAGTCAGCTCCTACGGCCAAATCTTGTCCTCAGCTCACAAGCTGATTATTACTACCTGAAACATTTTATCTCCTCTGTTAAAAAAGTTATCTTTGCTTGTGCTTTTTATTTTTTGTTTAATTTTCTGTCATTCAAAATCAAATTGAAAATTGATCCAATTCTAATTCGTTCTTTGAAACACTGCAGAGAAGCACCCAATCCCATGAACAGTCTCCCCTAAACATAACATGCGCTCATCTAAACCATTTTGTTTAGCCATGTATTCATAGTTCTAATCTACTGTGAATTTGATCAGCCTAGTGGGACAATTCACATGGTGTAAAGTTAAGCATATGTATAAGTTTCTGCAAGATCAGGGCTTTACTTCTTAATATTGCTAACAAACAGTCCGACAGTGATTAGTTATGGGCCAGGACAAAAACAATTAAAGTAACCTCTAGGATATATTTTTGGGTGCAAACAGGTTCATTAAACAAATAAAGCACTGCAGTCTAGTGGATAATGCATAGGCATGGGAATCAGGACACCTGTGTCCCAGACCCGCTACTGAACTGCTATATGACTTGGGCCAGTCGCTTTACTTCTCTTTCCCCTCCCATCGTTTGTCTGTCTTGTCTATTTAAATTGTAAGCTCTTCAAGGCAGGGACTCTCTTTCACATGTGTTTGTACAGCACTTAGAAAAGTAGGTCCTAGATTCTGTTTCAGGTTTCTAGGGCACTGCTGTATGACAATTAAATAATAAATAAGCAACGAATTAGCAAATTAATTTTACTTTCCTTATTTACTAACTAATGAACATATAATTTCTTAAAATATTATTTACTGAGTGTCAACAGTGTTGATGATGATTTATAAATAAAAAGATGTGGTCCCTGTCCCATGCTGTTCACAACAACAGATCAGACATAAACAAAACTGATCAGAGACAAAAATACTCTGTCTGTGATCAGTTTTGTCTTTTTTTTTTAAACTTATGTTGTTTTATCAATGAACCATTTACCATTGAAGCTGATCAAAAGAGGATGGAGGATAGAGTATAATAATAAACCAGTCCAGTCTGCATTTATAAAAATTATAAAAAGAAACTTTCAGCTTCCCCTCTGTTACATATTATTTTTCTAGTCCTTGTGGGCTGCATACAATATAAAGGGAAGGGAACTCAGGGAGTTCATCAGACTTTCACAAATACTTTCTGCTACAAGATGCTGAAGAGTCCAGAAATGTTCTGGTATTTATATTGCAACCCAAATTAAATAACAGTTGTCATTTTCCACCTTCATTGTTTTAATAGTCAATTCAATTGAAAATTGGCCCATTAAAAGTATTCATTTGTAAAATATTGCACTATTACTAGTTTTTTTTTGTTTAGCAGTTCTGAAAACACCTACCAAGCTATTGCCATTTAAAACCCACTTAAAGGCCAATTTACACAACATTTGTGCTTGTGTAAATAAGGTTTGCTGTTATGTTAATGTGTGATTGCACCACTTCTACTCTTTTGAAGGATAATTCACAATTCTAAATTGTGCTGTGTGACCAGAAGAATTTGAGTCTGTTTTAATCACAGCTTTCATTAGCATTAATCAGATGTAAAAGTGCAATGCTGGATGAATACTGTTTGTCTTTTGTGCAAAAACAAGCAATATAGAGACAAATGACTGAAATCAGATTTACAGTTTTTCCACCTTGCATTTTCAATTAAACCCTGTGTATTTAGTAAACCAGAAATCTCATGATAGAGTAAATATATATGGAAAGTCTCAACATTGTTTTTTTTTTAAATGTTTCCACACATTTGCTAACAATATTGTTTATACTTCAGATAGCTAATTTTTCCTCTGAACATTGCTGCAGTTTATGCATTTTTCTTCATGATTCCTTAATGAAGGGCTAATTTAGCTATTGTCCAAGTACATCCCAGGCTGTAGGTATGTATGATTATTTAATTCAGCACAAAACCCACCACATCAGAATTAATTAATATTTACCAAATGTTTCTAAATTAACCTTTTAAATCTGCATGGCTGAATGTCAACTCATTCTAAGATTTATTTGTGTGTTTGTCTTCATAGGCATATGGAATATATTAGTATAAACAATAAAGTACTTCTAATAGTTTATACACTTTAAACATCATCTTACGTCTCTGTGTAAGCTCTTTGGGGAAGGGACTATCTTTTTATTTTGTGTTTGTACAGAACCTAGCACAGTGGTATCCAAGTCCATGACTTGGGTGCTGCCACAATACAACATAAATAATAATGTGTATACATCACAGCATACGATCAAATAAAGGTTGTAATAAACACCGTAGTATAATTCCTGTTGTTCTTACTCACTTAGGGCTGGTCTACACGAGAGAGCTTTGTTGACAAAAGTTGACATTGGTCAACCAAACAGTGGAGGTGTACACATGCAAATGTTCCCCTGACTGATGTAACTCTTTTGGTATGCCAACATAATAAAACCACCTCAACGAGAGGTTTAGGGCTTATATCAGCATAGACAGGGCGACACTGTGTTCTCTTACATCGGTAGTTATCTGTCACTCTGTCAAACCAGCTGGGAGCGGGGTGAAAAGCCCCTGGCTGCTGGAGCCCAGCTCCCAGATGTGAAACCGCTCTTATCTGTGAGCTGGGACAGGAGAAGCTGCGGGCGGCTGGACCCCAGCTCCTGGCGGGAAGGGGAGAAGTCCTGGGTGGCTTCTCTGCCCTCTCCTTGCTAGGAGCCAGGCAGCTTTGTCAATTCCATGGCTGAGCCAGTGACAGGAGGTGAGACGTGGAGAACACAGGAGCCTGTGGGGTTCCCAGCAGGGAGCTGAGAACTGGCTCTCTCAGTTCCCAACACTGCCCCTCTGAGGTCGGTGGAAGTGCTTCTGGTGGGGATGAACTCCACCGACCCAGGCAGGGTAGTGTGGACGTCAGTAATTACTGCAGTGACCGTAAGTTAGGCTGTATGTTAGGCCGACTTCTTTTTCAAGTGTAGACAAGGCCTTAGGCCCCAAATCAGCCAACCACTTCATTCATCAAAAGACTTAAGCACGTTTAAAAGCTTTGCTGGATTGGGACGGATTTAAGAATGTGCTTAAAGTACTTTAGCTGAATTGGGGTCTTAGACCCTGACCTACAGCTTGTTGAAGTCAATGGAAAGACCCCTATTGATTTTAGTGGGCTTTGGATCAGATTCTTACAGCACCCCACTTTCTACAATTCACCTTTGTCCACAGACCCTAATGTAATAAATTACTGTATATTTCTTTAC
The DNA here is from genome assembly GCA_007922155.1 of Mesoclemmys tuberculata. Taxonomy (NCBI): domain Eukaryota; kingdom Metazoa; phylum Chordata; order Testudines; family Chelidae; genus Mesoclemmys; species Mesoclemmys tuberculata. The sequence goes on from ML675624.1 coordinate 77,041,222, forward strand.
AAAATTCCATAGAGGACCTGACAAATTGTGCCTGGGTCATTAAAATCTTCTCATGAGCTTTCATCTCGATAAACCTCACCGTCCAATTCCTCCTTCCCTTTTTTCTTACTTTGGCTTGAAAAGTGTGCATGATCTGGGCGCTGATCCTGCAGTCAGTCCCATTAATGTTGACCCCATTCATCCATGTGGAGACCCTCTCCCCATGGCCGCTAGGGTTCACACTAGCAGATCTGACTGAAGGATGGGGGCTTTTTATATTCTTCACAGCAGAACTTGTTTTATTATTTGGCTTTAAAGCTCATATCAGACCTACGGACTGCTGTAATAATAATGCTTTTCAAGTACTCTATTACTCATGCTTTAAATACATATCTGCCTACCTAGCTTCTGGCATTGTGTCCCTAACTGTGGTATTTGGGCAGCATATACTTATAATGTCAATATTTTTCTCTTCTACACAAGAGAGTCTATATGATCACAAAAATAATATATTTTGTTTCTATAATGATTTTTAACACTATGATCATAAAGTTAAGTCCCACTTAAGCCCTACGGGCAGCCTACAAGCTCCTTGCACTGGTCCTCTGCAAAAGGATGAATTTCACCCCCAACTCCCAAAGAAAACAATAGGATGTGTGTGACTACATACAGTACGCAAGGGCAGAAGCTGTTTCATTCAGGGAAAGGTGAAGGTTTAAATGCTCTAAAGCAGTGGTTCTCAATTGGTGGCCTGCGGGCCACTTGCTATCCAATCTGCACACAGCTGCGGCCCATGTGACATCTTCAGGGCATAACGGTAATATATATATCGTCTGGATGCAGCCCACATAACACCGAAAGAACTGCATACGCGGCTCACAGGGGTAAATAGGTTGAGAACCATTGCTTTTGGGCATTTCCCTTAACTAACAGGAATAACCGTCCAACATAGTGACCCCAAGTCTGCCTTCACTGTAGCCTCCTTTCATCTCTCTGTCAGTGGAAAGAGGGCAGAACTGTCCCCTGGGCCTATGCCTATGGCATAAAGAGAGCAGGAGACAAGAATTGGCATGGCTAGAGTATGAGACGCTCCAGTTACTCTGGGTTAGCCACGTGCCCGACAGGGACACCACAGAGAGCAAGGATGGTCCAGTAGTTAGGGCACTAGAGTTGGACTCAGGAGACCCGAGTACAATTCCAGCTGTGCCACAAACATGCTGTGTGACCTTGCGCCACTCACTAAACTTCTCTGTGCCTCAGTTTCCCCATCCATAAAGTGGGGACAACAGTACTTCTCCACCTCACAGAAGTGTTGTGGAAATAAATACATTAATGATTGTGATGTGCTTGCTTATTACAGTAATGGGGAGCTAGATACACACCTAAGTGAGACAGAAGCTGCTGTAATTTAGAGCACCCTCAGGTAGGGTCCCAAATCCTAGCGGCACAATGGTGGTGCATGTTGACCTCCTGAGCTGCATGACTCAGAAGAAGTGACAGCTCAGAATCTAGACCTAGATAGGAAGGAAAATGGACTGAGTCTGTCGGGCCTCACTCAGTGGAAATATTTTAGAACTAGCCCTTGAGAATATATTAAACTATTCCTGGCATTGCCTATATCGCTCATCGCGTAGACACTAATGGCTCCAGACAACAGAACTATTTAGCATGATTATTGTTTTCATTTTTTAAAATGCACCCTGTGCTCAGCGAGTGCTAGACACACCTTCATTATTCCTATCTATTGGGAGAATCAGAGCCTGCAGACTGACATATGAGACATCTCAAGATGGCTGAAAAGCAGTTCATCGCGTGAATACATCACACATCCCAGTAACATAAATTGCAGTAACAATTCTCAAGGTAACTATGTGCGTGAAAAGCCTCTGTTGTTTTTCGGTTATCTGACTTGCTTAGGACACTGATCTGGGTTTTAACCTCTCAATTGGAACTTTTAGCGGATTTAGTCATCATTAAAATATATATACATTTGGCCTGCATTTTTTTTCCAGAGGTCCTTCTGCATTTATACAGCAAAGTGAAAAGTGTTCTTTGCTAGTGCAAACTGCAGAGAATATAGATTGCATTGCACTTTCTTGATCATTGATGGCAATGGGTGTTCATGTTGTAATCTTCCAAAAGGAAAAAACTCTAGAGTAAATTCTTCCTGATGTGGAAATCAGTTCAAAGCTGCTGTCATTTGTTACATAGAAGCAGGCAACATAATAAATCTACCACTGAAGAATAACCATTCCAACATCCTAAAATACTCTTACCCAATAGCACCTGTCCAACACTTAAACTGTGTGCCTGAACGCTAGCTATTGTTTTCCGCAGCTCCTATCACACTGAACCTAAGCCAAAGATGTCAAACTCATTCTGTGACGAGGAACAAATTCTAGTATAAATTGTGTTCTGGGGGCCACAGCATAAGCTTAGTGCCTCATACCCCCACCCCTACTATATCTCCCCTTGATGTCAGTGGGAGGTTTGCACAAATATCAATGAATATGACCTTTATATAGTAACTAAACTTTTGGTTACTGAGTGCATGTGATTTTCAAATGCATCTAAGTGATTCTGAAGCATAGAATCAATGGGATTTGTGTTTCAAAGTCACTTAGATGCTTCTGAATATACCACCCATTGTATTATTCATTCAAATACTTTATTGTTGCATCCATGGGTATTTGGCTTTTTATTTCTCTTCCTTCCTCATCTTCCTTTCTTTATTTCTTTCTCCCTTCCCCATCTTTGAGCTGGTCTACATGAGGAAGTTAAATCAAGCTAACTTTAGTTGTTTGTGTTAAGATGCCTTGTGTCCACACACACATTTTTTTAAATTGAATTATTTGGCACCGTCCATCACAATAATTAAGCCCCTGGAACAGGAGTAATCCACTTCTCAGTGAGTTTGTTTGCTTTAACACATTCTTAACTAATTCACTTCTGGCAGCCCTCCCACCGCTATGCCACCTGATATTGCTTCACACCTGGACCAGCCTGCCTGTGTACCCTCCGCTGCTCCATTGTCATCTTGACCAGATGTCATCTTTTCATCGAAATGCTGGTGGGCAGACAGGTATGCCCCTTTTTAATACTAGGTTGTGGTGAATTCACACACCTAGAGTTACAGACCCATTACAGCTGCCAAACCCCCACCCTCTGCTTCACATGGACCCCTGAAGAGCTCTGGGACTTGAGTGCTTTTTTTGGACTGCCACATGTCAAGTCCCATCTGGGGAAGAGCCACCAGAACACAGATACTCCAAGACACTATAAAAGCAAATGAAGAAGAAGGATGATGAAGTGAACAGTTCTCCACAAAGCAATCCAGACACCCTGGCTAGCACCAAAGCTAGCACAGCAAGCACCCAAGGGATCCAATCCGGAAGAGATTTTTCGAGACAGCCAAGAGCTGTTCAGCACAGCAGATTTAAATATTTTCATAAGAACCCCCTGGGTACAGCCAGCCTGCAAATACTGCAAAGGGAAGCTGAACTAGTGAGCATTATGTGCTTAATCTGATTGAACATCCCCATGTAGACGTGCCTTTGTGTTTCTTCTTTTCTTCCATCTGCATTTCCTTCCCTCCAGCAACTTACAGTTCCTATCTATCCACTCACCAACGTCACCCACTAAACTGAATAGCAATGAAAATACATGATGCGGACATATAAAGTGTTGATATTGGGTTTTAGCATTAATGCCTCCCAACTGGATCGATGAAGACACCTGTGAGTCATTGTTCCAGGGTGCCTAGAGAGACAATGCACTGCATCGGATACCTCCAGATCATGCTTCCATGGTATTGTTCATAATCACATGAGCTAGAAATATTTTTAAATGAAAGCTTAAATTCAGCAGATTCCCAATATGGCACACAGGCCACAAAATTACATCAATTGGGCCAGACCCAATCTGAAGGATGAGTTAACACCTCTGATCTAAGCAGAAAGAATGACATTAACGCCTGCGCAGATAGCCAGTCCAAGACCCATGGACTACTTAAATCCCCATTTGCTAATGTAAGCCTTAGAGTTCTGATTGGAGGTTGAAATCTGAAACTAAGGAGCACTTGTCTGGTTTTGGGCTGTCACCTAGAAGTTTTTCACAGTTAGTTGGGATTCCTATTAACCTGTAGACCACCTCTCTGTGTATTCCTCTGGTCATCCAATTTAGAGGCAAAACATCTTACCTAACGTGAACACAAATCTAGATTCCTCCACAGAGGAACACTGTTATAATTTAAAGCTCTAGCAAGATTTTCATTACTGCAGCTATGATGCTATTGAATACTTGGCAAAGAAAAGAAAAGTTGAACACACAAATAGCAATGCCAGGTTGGGCAGGAATATGGAGCTCCCTCGCTGGTACACAGATCCCATCTTACAGTGCTCTCCCATCTACCACATTACTATAGGGTTTAAATAAAAAAAATCAATAAGTATTAATCCTTCGATTCTACCATTGGGATCTAAGCCTGGTATGTGTAGCCTCAGCAGAAAGGCCAAGGACTGGATAACCTCCACCCCGCCAGGAGCAGCCTGTGCAAACCAGGCACACATGTGGGGCAAGGTACATGATAGTGCCTTGCTCTGTGGATAAACAGGATAAACTCTGTGGTTTTAGGGCTGTCACTCCGGAATATTACACAAACATTAAATTCCCTTTAGAAACAACAAACACAATGGCCGAGTTATAAACTCCTCAGTGATAACAGCAATGGCAACATTTATACACGTCTGTAACTACAATGGTGTTGCTGCAGTAATCCCACACTGCTTATGGTACTGATATTTTAAATAATCCATGCCATATCTTGTGCTTCCCCACCACCCTGCTTTTTCCACACCGCAGTACACATTTTACATCTTTTCAATGACAAACATAGGGAAGAGTGCACCAGTGAATTATTTCTTCATTGAATCCTTTTAGCAAAGAAAACACGCACACACACCAGTTTGATACTGGCTAGTTAACCAGTTGTATTATTATTACCTCCCACCTCATCCTGTTAAAAAGCCAGATTTTTCAACCATTTGTGCTGCTTTTAATCCATAGGAAGTCAATTTTCCACTCATATATTAGTTTATTTTATATTTTCAAATTGATTCTACTATACATTGATTTCCTGTTGTGTGTATTGTATCCTGAGCTAGGATTATACGTTTAGTAGAAGTGGATATTCCTGCCACATAAAGGTTGCTGCAGCTCTATAGGACCCTTATCTTGAAAAGGGAGAGTCCAATTTTATTGAAACAGCTAAAATCCCACTTAATTGAATTTTTTTCTAAGATGTACAAGCTTAGACTTTTGGTTTCCAATTCAGCTTCAGCTTCGCGGTGTTTAAATTTCCAAACCTATAAAGACCTTTATGAAAAAGAACTTACAAATATTGTATTTCTGATATGGTGAATTACTGTAGAAGCTTGAGGTAAGAAGCAGTGAAATATCAATACTTTGTAGAACATCTTTTGATCATGCTGGCTTTTCATGGCCTGTTTAACACATTCCTATGGAAAAAGATCATGTTTGAACCTACATTTTACAATGTTAGAGCCCTGAAATGCTGCGGAATAGAATTAAGGCAGTGCACTGGAACAGAAAGGAACACACTACCTGACAACATTCAGTGCAAGATGAGCTGACTCTCAAAATCTCACCAGACTCAAGGTGAAATCCTGGCCCCATTTAAATCAAAAGGCGTTTTGCAATTGAAGTCAATCGGGCCAGAATTTTACACACAATTTTTAACAAAGTTGCCCTGGAGGGGTTTGGCTTTTTAGATTGTTCCTAGTGTTCATTTTTAAGGCAAGTCCTAGTTCTCTTTCGAAATGATGCTCCCACATCCCCTTCATTTTTAAGGTAAAGATAGACTATAGGTTTCTCTGGCACTCTCTACTGAGAGCCAGAAGCCTTAACTGAAGCCCACTGAAGTCAATGGATCCGGCCTTAGTTGATTGCATAAGCTTGAGGCTCCTTAAGCACCATCTTTTTAATCTTCCCGTCTATATCAATGGACTTTTGTCTCAAGGAGCAGCTTTTTGTGGTTATGTAGCAGAGGATGGTAGAATTTTTCAGCCAAAATATTTGGAGGGGAATATTTGGGGGCAGGCGGGGAATGCAGATTTGGATTGACTGAAATATTTCACAAATTCCTGTCAATTTTGCCAAATTGTTTCAGTTGATAAAAACCTAAAACCCTCCCAAAAATCAGGATGTTTTGCTTTGACATTTTCAAAATGAAAGTTTGATTTACAATTTGAAATGACTTTTACTTTTTACATTTCCTTCAAGTTCATTTTCTTTTAAATTTGTTCTAAATTTTGAACTTCTTAAACACAGTGTTTCACTTGGGGTCAAATTAACATTTTGTTTGACCCAAAATATTTTTTTTCCACTTTTCAGTTCACCAAAAAATTGAAAAATAAATCTTCATCGGTGTCACCCTCCCCGACCCCATCACACACACAGATTTTCCAGAATGCCCAGTGAACCCAAAAATCAGCTACTTGCACAGCTCCATAATGTAGGACCTGATACTGCAAACATATATGCAAGCACATTAGCACCTCATACATTAACCCATTAACATTAACATGCAGTTCTGCTGATTTCAGTGGGACCGGGTTACAGAATTCATAGATTCCAACAAACTCCACTGAAACCAATGGGATTGCCAGGTTCCACGTATGCAGATTTGGAGGATCTGGCCTTTTGACTGGAATTTCCTCTGGGCAGGGACTATATTTAGTCTGCACAGCATGATGCACACACACCTATGACCCTTCCCACTAATGATAAATACCAAAGGAATATAAATGTATTCAGACTTTCTCCTACCTGAAGAAAGGAGGAATGCAGCATGAGGAGTGCACTGCCAGATGCACCAACACCCCACAGAATGTGGCCATGCATTAGGCCTGATCTACACTGTTGCCAGCGGTCAACGGAAGATATGCAAGCTACATAACGTAGCGTGCACATCTCCCATTGACGTACTTATGTTGCCATACCATGGCGTCTTCATGGAGCTGCGTTGATGGGAGACGCCCTCCAATCGACGCAGCCTTACTCCTTCTGGGGAGGTGGGTTACCAGTGTTGACCGGAGATGCCGTCTGGGATTGACTGAGCGGCTCTACACGACCCACTCCATCAATCAATCCCACTGCATCGATCACAGCGGAGCCCGCAGCGCAGGCATACCCAAGGCATATCAGTTCTACTTTTTTTTTTTAATCCATATTAGTAAATAGCACAAGTCAGAAAGCTGGTTGTACACTTTAACGCATAGCAATCTGTAGTGAGGCTTCCTTCATATAGAAGATGCAGGGTCTTAAAGAAAGTGGCCTGAGCCCCACAGATCAGATGTGGACTTTTCCAAACTTCCATGGTGCTAGGGTCTGGGGCAAGGCCCATTATCATCAATCACTTACAGTTGAAGGATTATTGTCTTCCAATAAAATCATAGCTGGTGGATCCACAGACTAATGAGACCTACTGCTTTCAGTTACATAGTGATAGTAAGATGGCCTCAGAATGTCCTTGAATGATTTCAATGGGCTTCCACATAAGATGAAACTCACCCCTAAACAGAGGGTCAGGACAAAGTCAATATACCACTTAAATTAACAAAATCTAGGCTCTAATCTTATGCTAGCCCTCTGCATAGGAGTGAATGTCACCCATAATGACTAAGAAGCAGCAGCTTGCAGGATTAGACCTTTAAATTGCAGAAACTCCACTATATATTGTCTGTTGCCCAGCACCCCATGTAGTCATTTACACCAGTGCACAGTGGGGGTAATTCCCTATCATTCTGCTTTGTGATGTTTTACACCCACTTCGTGCGGATGCCAATGGCTACACATGGCAAGAAAGAATCTTGCCCAAGCAGTTCAGAGGAGGCATGGAATATGATTTCTTGTCTGTGTTTATAAATATTTAAAAGACGCCACCTGCATGCAACCCAGCTGAAAGTAGCTCCATGTGGAAGGACTGGACGTGTGCCCTGGAGGATAAATCTTGCCTTAGGGAGGGCAGAGAGCCTCTTCCATCACTCCAATTACACAAGCAACACAGCAGGATCCCTTCACAGTATCAAGAGAACACTGGGATGAGTGGCTAG
>ML675624.1:77054332-77078316 GCA_007922155.1 Mesoclemmys tuberculata
CAAATAGGATTTAATCACGGCAGTAATCTGTACACATTGCTCTTAGGGTTAGATCCTCCATAAACAATGTACAGGCCTGGAGACCAGGGTGAGTTAAAGTTGTTCACAGCTTATTCTCCATTGCATGTAACAGACTATGAGATCATTTATTTTACTTTCCAGAAGCCTTGTGGTGCAACAACACTGGATCCTGTTTTCAGTCTTGAAAACTTAGCAAACTATGAAAAATAGGGCAGCTATGAAAATCTGCCAGCACCTAAAATAAGCATCATTTTGTTATTGAGCTGAAAGCTCATCACTGATTATTTGCTGCTGAAGTAAAAAATATCAGATTATCTGGTTAATCCATTTTCTTTCATGTATTTTGTAACACACAGAGAGGTACATCCTACCTAGAGATGTGTCTGAGCCACAAAATTCTGAGTAGGATTTTGAACTCTCCAAATCATGCCAAATTTACTCATATTGGAGGAATATTTTGACCCATTAGAGATACAGTGGCTGGTCATGAAATTTTCACTGTTCCACCAATATGCTTCAACCATGATCTTGGAGCCAGTTAAAGGGAAGGAGAGAGTAGTATATAGTCTCAATGGCCCACTCAAGCCTTGTCTTTTATTCTATGGCTGCCAACAAGGGGGCTGTTTGTGGTGGTATTTATGATGTCGACACCAGTCCCTGGGAATTGGCTTGAGATCATAGAATTGATTTCAGATAGGCCACTGAACAGCTGTCATGCAACAATATTTAACTCTTTTAATCACTGGGTCTTAAAGCACTTTACAAAGAGAGATAAGTATCATGATTCCCATTTTACAGATGGGGAAGCTAACGCACAGGGAGGGAAAGTGACTTGCCCAAAGTTACCTTAGGAGCCCAGTTGCAGAGACAGGAACAGAACCTAGATCTCCTGAGTTCCGGTCCAGTGCTCTACCCAGTAAGTCATGTTGATTATCCACTACAAATAACCACCTGAGCTGGTTTCTAGAGACGAAAGGCTCAACATCCCCATGCCAGACTCTTGAGATACCTGATCCTCCAACAACAGAATTTCAGACTCAACATTCACAAGGGATTAATCATGTGGACTATAGATGACTACAAGATTCATTCCAGCAAGACTATGAAACTCTAGTTAAACCTCTAGTTCCCATTCAGAATGTGTTTCTGCATAAGCTTGTTAGAAAGCTCTTTCATTTCTGCCCTAGGTTTCTTAGCTGATCAAAAACTTAATAAAAAATTGATAATGTAGCCAAAATATAACTATAAATGGTAAAAACAAACTCAGTTACAAAAGGCCAAATTTAAAATAGTCAAAAAAGTAAAACAGAACGTAGGTCAACTTGTCTCTTCTCTGGTTTTGATAAGGTCACACTTACGAGTCAGTAAAAATAATATGGCTCAATATTATCCCTTATGTACATCTTTTACAGAAGTCAAGGGTAATTTTGCAAGCACAAGGATTAACCTTCGTAAGTAACTTGTTTAAATTGTGCTTTTAGATGAGGATCCCTTTTTGTAACTTGGCCATTCAAATGTCATGAAAATTATTTTCTAATTTGGCTTTTGAGGAACACACATAAAGCATCACATTTTCAGTGGTCAAAATTTTTGAATGCCCAGTTCCATACCTTGCCATTTGTATGCAGAATTGGTGCATTTTGAAATATGGGTTCCAAAGCACACAATTAGACTATATGAGTTGCATGTGGAAATGTTACTGTGTGTGCAAATATCTCAGCACTCAAAATATTAATATCCAAAATTAGATGCTGGGTCACAGCTGGCTCAAAATTTATCCACAATTATTTTTGATCAAACAGCATATAGTAGAACCTCCTCATTATGAACACCAGAGTTAGAAACTGACCAGTGAGCCACACCCCTTTTTTGGTGTACGCAATTAGGCAGCAGCAGAGACCAAAAAACAAAAAGCAAATTCAGTACAGTATTGTATTAAACATAAACTACTACAAAAATAAAGGAAAAGTTTTAAAAAAAAGACATGACAAGGTAAGCAAGCTGTCTGTGCTTGTTTCATTGAAATTAAGATGGTTAAAAGCAGCATTTTTCTCCTGCATAGTGAAATTTAAAAACTGTACTCAGGCTGGGGCTACACTGATGGCAGCAAATTCTCCGCTGTCACATCAATTGCTCTGGATCGACTGAGCGGTCTATATAGACTTGCTCAGGCAATCCAGGAAACGACGCGGGAAAACCACCCCGGTAAGTGGTGTAGCGCTGCGTCGAAGGGAGCGCTGTTCCCTTCGACGCAGCACAGTATGGACGCTGTGCAGAGGAGACACTGCAAAGTCGACGGGAGATACACAAGTGATTTACGTCACTTGCGTATCTCCCGTCGTCTGCCGCTGAATCGCCAAGGTAAGTGTAGACCGGGCCTCAGCCAACATTCAGTTGGAAGCTTTCGAAAGAAGAACCATAATGTTTTGTTCAGAGTTATGAACATTTCAGAGTTACAAACAACCTCCATTCCCAAGGTGGTCGTAACTCTGGGATTCTACTATTTTTCCCCTTTTAAGGAAAAAACCTAAATGGGCTACATCTTCAGCTGGTGTAAATTGGTTCATCTCCATGAATGCCAATGGAGGTAAGTTGATTTAAGTCAGTTGCAGATCTGGCCCTCATACTGTAGATGAAAGCATAATCCCAAATGGATCTGAAGCCTCTCCTGAACCAAAATCAGATATTTTCCCATTAGGCTGCACTGGTCTTCATTCTCCTTTCACTTATACAAGTTTAGCTCCATTGATTTCAGGTGAGTTACTCTTGATTTATGCTAGTTCAATATGGAGGAAAATTAGGCCCAGAGTATATGCTAAAATATTACTGGCATCTGTATGTGTTATGTTAGCAGTAAGGACATGTGACAGAATAACCTCCCATGACAGGAGCGATTTAACAACATCAAGCCTGATTTTATTCTCACATTATTTTTACATCGGTATAGCTCCATTAACTTCAACTGAGTTGTTCCTTACACCAGTGTAAGTGAGAGGTGAATTGGCTCCAACATAGGATAGTGGCATTCCATAGAGTGATTCTAAATAATTCAATTCCTTGTTTATTATATTTGAAGTTTTAATTTGAACAGAAATTGATTAAAAAGCTAAAGGCCAGATCCTCGTCTGGTGAATGTTGATATAGTTTCATTGTCTTGGTCCTGAATCAATGAACACTGAAACTGAGCACTAAAAATGTGTAAATTGCTCTAGAATCATAAAATGCATCACTATCATTTTAAAAACAGCAGAAATCAAACAAATACCCATTTTTTTCCCAAAAAATCTACATTATTTTTCATTTTTCAATATGAAAATTGATCTCTGTTTTCCTTCTCATACCAAAGACTGGTATTCTTTATTGTACACTCCCGTTCACATTGTGAATTACATGTCACATATTGCAAGGCTATAACTGCAACGGAAAGAGTGAAGGCTGATAAAATCTACTTGGAGTTCCTCAGTGTCGGGATACTTATCAGCCTGCAAATTGCAAGACCAGGATTTAGGGTTAATAAAAAAAAACAAAAAATGCTGAATGACTATTTACTAGTTCAACGTCCCTTGAGGAGAGGTCTGCTAGTTTACTAATGGTGCTGTGCACATATGTGGCACTTCATATGCAAGGATCTCACTACGCATTATGAACATTAATGAATTAAGTCCCAATGACTGCAAGGAGCTCTGCGTAGGGCTTGCTTGTGAAGGCTCAGGAGGTCCTTAGCCCCACAGCCTCCTACGAGGTCCATTTTACAAATGAGGAGACCATGGCCCAAAGAGGTAAGGACTGATTGCTTCACCCTTTTGATTTTATTGCATCCCAACTGACTCATGTCCGTAACTTAAAGAGTGAAGCATCTAACTGATAAGCCAGTCCCTTTTGACTATATTTCATAGGGGGCGGGGGGAAATAAGGCCATTATATTTTGTTTGGAACTCCCTATACAGTGCGGGATATTTTTATGTCACCTTACTACTATTTGAAAACGATGGCAGAAAAGTCACACCCTGTTCTTAATTATCCCTACCATGTTAGGTGCACACATGGATTACAGTCTGCTGTGGGTTATACATTTGCAACCCCTTTATAGACAGTGGGGTGCAATGTACATATATATATATTCTAGTAAAATGACAAACAATATTTGGCCTTTGATGTTTTAGGAGCCCCTGTTTTCTGGGTTCTTTTAGCATCTTAAAAGACAAAAATGAAAGTAATTTATATCACAAATGCAAGTCAAGAGCAGGTACTGTCCATTATTCTCACAATATGAACACTGCCTTGTAAGCTCAACCCCCTACCAACCAAAACAAATAGGAAATTAATGTAATCTAGAAAAGCAGATTTTTGACCCTGTAAAGGAAGAAGAGCCAGAAACTACATGAAGTCATTCAGGGACCTTAGTACTGTTATTGATGTTACATGGAACATACTACAGCTCAGATACTAGTCATATGTGGCAGTATAAAACTGATAGAGAGAGAAAGATTGATCCTCCACTGGTATAAATGGGTGTAGCTCCACTGAATTGGACCCAGAAACACCAGCTGAGGAGCTGGCCTTGAAATTCCTGAACCTAACGTACAAAGAGGAGCTTGCAGCCAATATGTGGTACTTTATCCAGCCGTGCAGTGACTTAAGGATTTTACAGATTCATGTTCCACTATAAGGCTGTCTTCCTTTTAATTAGCACTTCCAGGAAAAAAGCACATGGCTAGCACACAAAGAAGATGGATAATACTTGCTAGCCTAAGCCTTTTAATGGATCCTGCTTAAAACACACACACATGCACATGAAAACATCACACTACTTCCTCTGTAACAGTCTAGATACTTTAGAATAACTCCCATTAAGAATGCACCACACTCCATGTTCTATTTATCTGTTTGAGCAGGTAAAATATGTACACTCTACCAGGCAATTCACATAGCCATTTTAATAGCAGAATGTAATACCTCAGCACAAGAAAAATGAAAGTGAAAGGTCTATGAATCATTACAAACCCATTCAATCTCTTCTGGCCATGCAGCAGTGCCCTGAACTGTAAAGGCTTTTATTCTTGTGTTTAAGTTACCATGGAAGATGAAATAGTCACAGAGATGTACTGGTCAGTAGAAACTGTTATTGCTAGCTGCGTACTGTCTATACATACTTTATTTTTTCTGATTTATAACCTTTCTCTACTATATAAAAGAAAAAAAGAATGCAGAAATATCATTAAACAACTTCTTCAGACAAAAAGTTTTCTTTTTCCAAACTAATATTTTTGGATGTTAAAGCTCTGTTGTGAAGATGCATCAGATTATTCGCCAGGCTGTTTGGAAACAAAACTCATTTCTGTTGCAGTGAAGTTGTTTTCTGCTCCATGAATATCTCCCAACACATCTTGGCTCTAGACTATATTGTTTTGTGGTTTATCATCTTGCTGTCTTCCTCAAGGCTTACTGCATGGCTTGAGGTATAAACTAAATGCTGACTGCATTTCCTCCCCAAACAAAGTGCATTTTCTGAATCTCTGTAGGACCTCCCACGCAAGCACACAAGTTTATCTTTAAGTGGATAGTTTGTATGTTGGGCAACAGAATGTCACATGCTGAAGTGTAAGGAGAAAAGTGCTGCGCTGGACAAGGAAGGATGAAGTGGGTAGGGCCCTGGATCGAGACTCAGGAGACCTAGATTCAACTCGCAGCTCAGACACAGACTTCCTGTGCAACCTTGAGGTACACATTTAATCTGCTTTCTGCATCAGTTCCCCACAGGTAAAACAGAAATAATACCCATAAAGGTGCTGGGAGGATAAAATCCATTCGTAGTTGCGAGACACTCAAATACAGAGGTTCTCAAACTGGGGGGTCATGACCCCTCAAGGGGTTGTGAGGGTATTATTGGGGCATCATGAGCTGTCAGCCCCCACACATGTTGGTAAGGGTGGCATGGCCTGGTGGGGGTCATCAACTTGGGACAGGGGGTCATCACAGCCTGAAATATTTTCAAAGGGGATCCCAGCAAAAAAATGTTTGAGAACCCCTGCTCAATGGCGATGAAGGCTATATAAGTACCTAGGTAGATGGATAGATAGAGAAAAACGATAGTGCCACATAGCCACCAAGTCACTTACAGCTAGCGTCTTGAGCAAGGCCTAACCTAAGCACCTCATGAGTATTACAAAGATCACCTGTAAGTCCTAGATACACCTGTTTCAGGGTCGGCCAAGCTCACCTACCTTCCGAGCCACATAGGATAATCTGCAGAAGTTTGAGAGTTGCAAGACACTCATAACCTGCCCTGCGGGGTGGTGCCTGCTGGGGTGCGGGGTTGAAGGCCTCCATCCTGGCAGGCGCGCCTTGCAGGGCAGAAGCCCTGAGCTCCCCTTTCCCTAGCCTGGTAGGCAGAGAATAGGGGGAGGGGATGGGGAACCCTGCAAGCGGCAATTTAACTGTAAAAGAATTGCATGTGGTTCTCAAGCTGTGGTTTGGCCATGCATGACCTATTCTTTACACACATGTTGCCTTTTTTATCCTGTGGGCTTGTAATACACTGGGCAGAGAGACAGATTGAGACTTATGAGTCTAAATACTCTGCTGGGCCCAGTATACACTTGGTGCACTGGGATGGGGTGCAAATGATCCAATTGCCACTTCCAGGTCCTGGAGTCAGTTGTAACCTCGTGTAGAGCTCCCTCCATGAGCTGCTGGAAAATACAGGCTCTGCCTCTGGTCACCACAGGGCCATTAACTAATGGAAAATACCTGGTCAATAGCATTCCATATCCCCTCTCGCCTCCAATGCTGGGGTTGCCTACATGTGGAGTATGCAACAGGAACCAGTCATGCCAGTTCTATATTTACTGGGAGACTGGGTAGTTCTGGCAGCTTTGTGTCCCTTTTGTGCAGCCAGAGTAGGGGAAAAGGGTCAGAGCACAACAAAGAACCTGGCTCCCTACTTCTCAGTGCTTAGTAAAATGCCTGGCACTTACCACCTCTAGCTTCTATCACCAATGACCTATGCTACACTTGCACTGGATCACAACATTCTTAAGCATCTTGCAGCAGACGGGCTTACAGAATGAGGCCTCTAAGAAGGCCACCCAATTTAAAATAACAAAAGCTAGACACAACCTTCTCCACGTACCTTCCATGGTACCTGACACAGTTCAAGTTTATCAGTATCAGCTAACAAACGGAAGCCGCTAGGGGAGACCTACGGTGTTTTTACAAGATGCTCAGGTCACTATCAAACTTTGTGATGAAGAACGTGTATAACCATTTCACCTTGTTTGATTAAAATATTTGCATTGTAACTTGTTTGGGGTTAAAAAGTATTAGGAACTTAATACTTCGCATTGGTTTTGGTCTGTGAATTTTTGAATCATCTAGAGAATATGAGCTCTTTGATGAAAAGTACTATTTTGTGTTATGAACCAGAAAATAATGGCCTATCAGACTATAGAAAGTGGTCTAAAGCATCTATCTTTAATCTTTTTGTGTAAGTGTTCTAGACACTGTAATTTCCAATAACAATAATGGAATAAATACCTCATTAACCCCTTTAAAGCTTCCAACACCATGACAATATCTAAATGAACTGTCAGTGGAACAGGCATTGTTCAGTAAGACAGTAGACCAGAAAGTTAATATTGAGCTATATCCTCAATGAGGTAACCAAAATGTATTCTCATTCTCAACAATCTGATGGTTTATATATTGTCAGTAACATATAAGGAGAAATCTAAAGTAAAAAGCCTCACAAGGATCATAAATCATTTCACCTTTGCAACAAGAGATAAAACAGCATTTACTGAATTTTGGAAGGAATGTTTGTTTAGACTGAGTTTAACTCTCAGAAAAGCCAATGCTTGAACTTCATATTTATGCATTTTTGATCCATAAACCTATTGATATTACACTATACTAGTCATAAATTAGTATTCTGACAGACTAATACCCATTGCTGTGCTGAATGTCATGGATATTTATTGAATGGGAAGTAAAAGTGTAATGTCTAGTTTGAGTAGAATATTCACATAACAATAAAAAGTATAGATTTGGCTTTAGGGAACAATTCACAATGCTTGAATGCATCAAAAAGGAAAGTAGGCAACTTGTTCAAAAGTATGAAGAATTTAATTATTAAATACGGTTATATGGTGAAAGCAGCTAGATTAAAATCAAAGCCTGTGGGTGAAAAGAAAAGAGGACTATATTACACAGGACACTGGACATTCTATTGACTTGAACAACATGGTAATAGCCATTGTGGTAAAAGTACCGCAGAAATGAGTAATGCGGGAGGGGAAGGAAAAGAATTGTGCCTTGGCTTTTAATCTAGACAAACATCTTATTTGAAGGAACATAGAAGGAATCATTTTACCTCACCCACTATTCATGCAGTAGAGAACCTTGTCGTTCTCCAGAACACAGAGAATGAGCCAAATAATTATCTCACTTACACTGCTTCAGTCACATTGGGGTATCATTGTTATAACTGGAGAATTTGCCTCAGAGACTGCTGGATATCAGGATTTAGTTCAAATTCATAATGCAATTCTTGGGCAGTTGCATGCAGGTAGACAAAGCAGAATATCAGAGATGAGTTCCACCATGTAGATCTGAAGGAAGAACTTTTCCCCTTATAAAACATCAAACATGCATTCCTTGAATGAAATACCAAACAGTTCTGAAAAAAAACTAGGGTGATATGTTTAGCCTAGAGGAGTAGGACACCCAGTTCTAGGTGGAAACCAAGCATACAAGTTCTGTAGGTGGCTTTGCAAATCTCACACTTAAAAGCAACCAACTCATTTTTAAGACACGAGTTGCTTGTATATTAGAATCATATTCAATCCAAAGCAACAGTGGGTGGGATTTTCAAAAGCACCCAAGTGACTTAAGAGCACAAGGCACATTGAAAATAAATGAGCCTCAGTTTTTGGGGTACAGCTTGAGATACCCTGAAGGGACCTGATTTTTAGAGAACAGGTGTTCAAACACTTTCTGAAAATCAGGCCCCTTTACGGTGGCAGAAAGATGGGCACCCAAAACATGAGACATACAAATCGCTAGTCATTTGAAAAATGTAGGCCATAGAGAACAACCAAAAAATACATGAAGGGCTAACCTGAGACATTAAATTACAGCATTGGGAAGTCAAAACCGTTTGGGCTGATGGCAAGGTTTGAGCCCTGACCCTTCACTAAGAACCCCTAACCACTTGAGATAATGAACTAAGTCCCCTTGCTGGAAGCAAAAACAGACTCATAAATCTTTGTGGATCAGCCACTCAAGAGAGACACGTAACTTATACTGAACAGGAGGTTGCAAAGCACATTAGATGTTGTGTGGAATTGCATCTCCCTATCAGGAGTTCTGGGATGCATGTCTCCCAATGCTCCCACGGAGCGCGGTTGTTCCCCCACTCTCAAAGAGAACGCATCGTGCTCTTCCCTCTGCAGCCAGCCTCCTTGGCTGGGGAACAGGGCCATGACTCCACCTCCCTCCCACGCTCCTTTCCCCATGTGAGATGACTGGGGGGCTAGTGAGCTGTAGTCCGTGAGCCCAAGGTAGTATAAACACCACAATTGCCACCAGACTTGTTTTTAACATGCGTGGCTTCCCTTCTGGCCTTGAATATTTAAGTTAGTGCATTCTTCAAAACATTTTGCGTGTGACACATTAATTTCCACTACTTCACTGTAATCACTACGGCAATAGGTTACTCATTTGAGCTTATTTCATAGAATCGTAGGACTGGAAGGGACCTTGAGAGGTCTTCTAGTCCAGTCCCCTGCACTCAAGGCAGGACCTAGTCTTATCTAGACCATCCCTGAGAGGTGTGTGTCTAACCTACTCTTAAACACCTCCAATGATGGAAATTCCACAACCTCCCTTGGCAATTTATTCCAGTGCTTAACTATGGTCTGGATTGAAGCACAGCAGCACACAAAGCTACATTTCACGCTCTCTTCCATTATTTGCAGAGAACAGGCTTCCCAGATTGTTAAAACATCAGGCCTGAATTCCATCTCGTACTGGTATAATTCAGTTGATTTCATTGAAGTCAATGGGAGCTCATGGGTGCTCAGCTTTAAAAATAAGATCATATATATAAAAGCCTAAAAATGCATGGATGGGGACGCATTTTGAAAATCTTGGCTTGACAGGGCTGGGACTTGGGATAGTTTATATCGCATTGCATGCAGTAGGGTTGGATAGAGCCAACTTAGTAACACTCCCTTCCCTTCCCTTAGCACTAAAGTGTAGATTTCAAAACAGAAACCCAAGTTCTACACTACAGAATCTATAACAGTATTTCCAAAAATGGCAATCGGGACTAGCAAGTATTCCTTTTTTGCAATACTTCTGGTTTTTGCCACTTACCAGGCTTCTGAAGAAGACTGCAGAGCCAATGTGAGAAGTGATGCTGTCACTTTAGGATGTCTTCTAAACTTTATGAAGGGATCAAATCCAGAGTTTGTTTTCTGTTATGTTCACAGTACAGACACAGAGAAGTGAGATAAAAATCATAAATATTCTTGCTGAAAAGTTGCACCGTAACACTACTTGAATCCCTAGAATTCAGAACAATAATGCACAAGAATCCCAAAAGAGAGAGAAAGACAAAGCAGGCTGCTCCCTAAAACAGAGAGGCACAACTCCCCCGACCTTGTACCAGTTGTTGGTCTGGAGGCAAATTGCTACTAGATCTAGATTGCACACTTCCCTACAAAGCCTTTTAGCCTGCCAGCAGAACCAGGAAAGCCCCCTATAAATTAAAGTGACAGCCTACAATCTTAACAGAGTTTTCAATACAACACATTTTCTGCCACACATATCTATCATTAAAGCCTTTCCAATGTTGTGAGAAGCTGCCCATGTAGAGCCTTGTAACCAGACCCAAATGTGACAGGACCCGACTACAAAGGCTAGTCACGTTTGTACACCAAACATTCGGGCTCAATTTGGGTCAGGTAGTCTCTTCTCATCAAGTCTGCTGACGTGTCACAGCGCCTCTCCTTCCCCTGCACACACGGAGCAAAAAGGCGGCAGCTGGTAGGAGAGTGGTATGTAGCTGCCACAGCACTAACCCCACAGGCAGGAGGCATCTGGAGATGAACTGTGGGCATGGGGAGCAGGAAGCCTTCACTAGGTTGAGCTACAAGGATAAAGCGGCAATGATACATATTCAGAGGGATTGGCATGAGGGAAGCAGCCTGGGGGGAACTGGCTGCCCTTCAGGTGCTGGGGTGGGGTGGGGAGAGGCCCGTGGGCCAGGCTCAGGGGTAATTAGCCCCGATGGCTCAATGCAGGAAACAAAGGAAAGAGAATGGATTCTGTTTTCCAAACTGGCTTGCTTGCCCCTCATTTGGCTTAGTGTACTCAGCATCTTCCTGTTGAAGCAGCTGGCATAAGGCATGCAAAGAGTTAATTCCAGCCAGCACCTTTTTGCCTCAGCTCGCATTTTTGAAAAGTTGATCTCCTACTACAAATAAGTCAAGTGTTTTCTTTGCCTTAAAAGAAATTGCCAAATTAATTCTGCATAGATTTCATGTGCTGGTTGTGAGCTAGTTTTGGTGTTGTTATATTGCAAGGCATCAGAAATAAAACATATCTCAGCAGTTCACAACACCTTTGCAGCTGCATTCTTGAGATCCATCATTTATGTAGCCTAAAAGGGGGGTTACATTGCTCTGAGAGAAGTAAAAGAGAAAACCTCTAACCCTATTCTGTAGTGATGACACCAAACTTCCATCATTTGGAGTCAGCTTGTATGTATTAGACTTAGGTCTGCATGGGGATGGTGAAGACATTGGAGAAGAGTTTGAGATATTTTAAGGTATTTTAAAGTATTTTAATTTTGCCTCTTTGTCATGGGGTGACACTGGCCCTTCAGGAGAGAAGAGACAAGTGCATCTGTGACTGATCAGCTGAATTTCAGAAAGTGAACCTGGTCTCTCCCTCCTGGAAGGAGACCTGAACAGTCAGAGCCTGAAAGGAATCAGACCTCCTATATATGGTGGAGAACATGGCACTTTGACCAACCCCTGGCCAGAGATCCCTTTCAAGGAATGAAGGTTGGCCACACACCATGAAGATTAAGGATTAGAAATTTGTTCCCTTAAGGACTGTGGGGGGAACCTGGGAAACCCTTGGTGATGCATATGAACTTATATGGAATGTCTCATGTGGAATGCATTTGTAAGGAATGGTTTTCTTTTGTTTCAGTTGGAGAAAGACTGGAGTTGGTACATTTATTTGGGGTCCACTTTTCAGTAAGGTCTCTAGAAGGAGGATATTTTTGGAAGGCTTGCCCTAGAGGTAGGGAACTTGGAGGTGAGGTCCCTGTGGAGAATGGAAACCCATTGTATTATATGTTTACTTTGGGAATTGGAGAATGCTTTTACTACAAGGTAAAAGCCTTTGGGGAATACTACACTGGTGTATCTGAATAAATTATGTCTAGAGGCAGGCGTTGTATCAGACACTAAGAGGTTATGTTCCTTTCATGGGTGGACAAAAAAGGGAAACTGAGGATGGGTGCACCTGTCTTGCTGTGGCCTGATGTTGGAGGGTACACAACTAGGAAGCCACCTCTTTACACTTTTTCTTTCTGTTTGCATGAAATTCACTCCTGTGCTGAGTTGCAGCACAACATCCAGACTCTACTTAAATCCCAGATATCATGAAAGGCAACAATGTACATCATTCAGCCAATTCTATTGCCAGCGCAGTGACCTATAGAATTAAATGTGCATAGCTACACTGTCCAAACAGCTAACCTAAACAAAAACACACACATTCATCCTCCCTCTCTTTTCTATACACCTGTCTGTGTCTTTCATCCACTTGTTGAGTCTTGTCGTTTACCAAGACTGTGAGCATTTTGGGACAGATTGGTGATGACTGGATTTTGTTAGGTGCCCAACTCTCAGGCTGGGTCCACATTGACAGTGGCAAATTCGCCGCTGTCAGATCAATTGCTCTGGTTCGACTGACTGGTCTGTGTAGACCCGCTCAGTCGATCCAGCAATCAACGTAGGAAAACCACCCCGGTAAGTGGCGCAGCGCAGCATGGATGGCGCACGGAGCAGACGCAGAAAAGTAGACTCGAGATATGCAAGTGAGTTACATCACTTGTGTATCTCTCGTCGACAGCTGCCAAATCTGGAAGGTAAGTATAGACCGGCCTTCACTGAAGTTCACGGCCTATGCTCTAATTCAATGGCATTTTGTGCTCCTAACTCCCACGGGTTCCTTTGAAAATCCCTGCTATATATTTGTGCTGTGCCTCACACAATGGGGAGTCAATCACAGACATAAATAATATTTAATAATAAAAGATTAAATTAAATGGAATAAGAAGGGAACTTTCCCTGAACTTACCCCTAGGTGTATTCTCCATAGGTTCACACTAACATTAAAGGAATTATTAATGTTTTTGGACTCTGCTCCTGCAAAGAGATGCCCAAGTGTGAAATTATGCAGGCCTAGACACTTACACTTGCGCAAACTCCAATGAAATCAATAGGACTTTGTGTAATGGTCCATACCAGAGTACTGTTTGTAGGGCTGGAGCCATGGTTTGTAACACGATAAGATGGGAACACTTTAGACTTCACTATTTGCATTGGATATACTTTTTACCCAAATTCTGTAACCTGGTCAATAAGCAATTAGTATTTTATGACAAAGTGCAAGTGGTAGTGTTATTAAAGGTTTGTAAGTACATGCAAACATGAGACTGAGGATAATTTTTATGACTCCAGTAAAACTGTGGGTAACAAACAGAAGTCAATTTTTATTACCATAATGATTGTTTCCTCTCAGTGCCTTTAGAAAACAGCCTTATTCTATTCAATTAATTAATATCAAAGTACACTTGCTCACAAACTGTTTGGCCATTATATCAAGTACTTGAGAATCTTTCAAAGGGGGGAAATTATTAACATATTTTATCAAAAAAGAATTTAGTGGCCAGTCAAAATATAGAATCATAGGACTGAAAGAGACCTTGACAGGACTTCTAGTCCAGTCGCCTGCACTCAAGGCAAGACTAAGTATTATCTAGACCATCCCGGACAGGTGTTTGTCTAACCCGCTCTTAAATATCTACAATGATGGGGATTCCACAATCTCCTTAGGCAATTTATTCCAGTGCTTAACTACCCTGACAGTTAGGAAGCTTTTCCTAATGTCCAACCTAAACTGGCCTTCCTGTAATTTAAGCCTATTGCTTCTTCTCCTATCCTCAAAGATTAAAGAAAATGATTTTTCTCACTCCTCCTTGTGACAACCTTTTATGTACTTGAAAACTGTTATCAGTCTTCTCTTCTCCAGACTAAATAAACCCATTTTTTTCAATCTTCCCTCATAGGTCATGTTTTCTAGATCTTTAATAGTTTTTGTTGATCTACTCTGGTCTTTCTCCCATTTGTCCACATCTTTCCTGAAATGTGGCACCCAGAACTAGACAACACTCCAGTTGAGGCCTAATCAGCATGGAGTAGAGTGGAAGAATTACCACTTACAACAGTCCTGCTAATACATCCCAGAATGATGTTTGCTTTTTTTGCAACAGTGTTACACTGTTCTCATATTTAGCTTGTGATCCACTATGACCCCCAGATTCCTTCCCTAATACTCCTTCCTAGGCAGTCATTTTCCATTTTGTATGTGTGCAAGTGATTATTCCTTCCTAAGTGGAGTACTTTGCATTTGCCCTTTACTGAATTTCATCCTATTTACTTCAGATCATTTCTCCAGTTTGCCCAGATCATTTTGAATTTTAATCCTATCCTCCAAAGCACTTTCAACCCCTCCCAGCTTTATATTGTCTGCAAACTTTATAAATGTATTCTCTATGCCACTATCAAAATCATTGATGAAGATATTGACCAGAACCAAACCCAGAACTGATCCCTGAGGACCTCATTAAATATACCCTTCCAGCTTGACTGTGAACCACTGACAATTACTCTCTGGGAATGGTTTTCAAACCACTTTTGCACCCACCTTATAAAAGTTCCATCTAGATTGTATTTCCCTAGTTTGTTTATGAGAAGGTCATGCAAGGCGGTATCAAAAGCCTTATTAATGTCAAGATATACCACATCTACTGCTTCCCCCCCATCCACAAGGCTTGTTACCCTGTCAAAGAAAACTATTAGGTTGGTTTGATGTGATTTGTTCTTGACAAATCCATGCTGATTTTGTACTGATCACCTTATTATCTCAGATATCTGCAAATTGACTGCTTAATTATTTCCTCCATTATCTTTCTGGGTACTAAAGTTAAGCTAACTGTTCTGTAATTTCTCAGGTTGTCTTTATTCCCCGTTTTATAGATTGACACTACATTTGCCCTTTTCCAATCCCCTGGAATCTCTCCCACCTTCCATGCCTTTTTGAAGATAATTGCTAATGGCTCAGATATCACCTCTGGCAGCTCCTTGAGCATCCTAGGATGCAGTTCATCAGGCCCAGGTGTCTTGAAGACATCTAAATTGTCTAAGTAATTTTAAATTTATTCTTTCCCTATTTTTTTCTCTGATCATACCTCATTTTCGGCAGCATTCATTAAGTTAGATGTCCAATTGCTACTAAAGTTTTGGGTGAAAATGGAAACAAAAATGTCATTTAGCACTTCTGCTAATTTTACATTTTCTGTTATTGTTTGCCCCCCTCATTGAGTTACAGGCCTACCCTGTCCTTGGTCTTCCTCTTTCTTCTAAAGATATTTGTAGAATGTTTTCTAGTTACCCTTTATGAATCTAGCTAGCTTAATCTTATTTTGTGTCTTGACCTATCTAATTTTGTCCCTACATACTTGTGTTATTTGTTTGTATTCATCCTTTGCAGTTTGACCTAGTTTCCACTGCTTGTAGGACTCTCTTTTGAGTTTCAGATCATTGAAGATCTCCTGGTGAAGCCAGGGTGGTCTCTTGCTATATTTCCTATCTTTCCTATTTAGTGGAATAGTCTGCTTTTATGCCCTTAATAATGTTTCTTTGATAAACTGCCAACTCTCTTGAACTGTTTCCCCCCCCTTAGACTTGCTTCCACTGGAATCTTACTTACCAAGTCCTTGAGCTTCTAAAATCTGCCTTCTTGAAATCCATTATCTTTCTTGTTCTGTTTTCCTTTCTACTGTTCCTTAGAATAATTAATTCTAACAGTTCATGTTCAGTTTAACCCAAACTACCTTCCACTTTAAATTCTCAACTTGCTCCTCTCTAATTGTCAAAATTAAATCTAGAACAGCCTCTCTTCTAGTGGCTTTCTCCACCTTCTGAAATAAAATATTGTCTCCAACACATTCCAAGAACTTGTTGGATAACCTGTACCCTGCTGTGTTATTTTCCCAACAGATGTCTGGGTTGAAGTCCCCCATTACCACCAAGTCCTGTGCTTTGGATGATTTTGTTCGTTGTTTATAAAAAGCCTCCTTCAACTCTTCTTCCTGGTTAGGAGAGCTGCAGTAGACCTCTACCCTGACATCACCCTTGTTTTTTACCTCTTTTATCTTTACCCAGAGACTTTCAACAAGTCTGTCTCCTATTTCCATCTCAACCTCAGCGCAAGTGTATACATTGTTTTTATATAAGGCAACACCTCCTCCCTTCTTTCTCTGCATGTCCTTCCTGAGCAAGCTGTACCCTTCTATACTAATATTCCAGTCATGTGTATTATCTCACCAAGTCTCTGTGATGCCAACTGTAACTTAGTTATGTTTATTAACTAGCATTTCTAGTTCTTCCTTCTTATTCCTCGTAGTTCTCACATTAGTATACAGACATCTAAAATAGTGATTTGATTTCCCCCTATGTTCTCTTTCCGTTATCCCTGCTATAATGGCCCATGCTCCCCCAGTAAAGTCCCAGTTTAAATTGCACTTTAAAATCCTTTATTATCTTGCAATTTTATGTTATTAGTTTCCAAACTTATAATATAAAACAAAAATATTTTTGAAAGAGGATTTTATACATGAAGATGATAAAAACGGATTTGGCTGTTGCAATGACACAAAGTATTTTCACTGAAAGTTTCAAACTCTTATATTTTAGTATTAACATTTATATCACCTCCATCTTGCCTCTCAGCCTTGCTCTCAAAACAAATGAGCTAACATTCCTCACAGCAGTATTCTCATATTCCACTCTTTATTATTTCACTTGCTAAATGTTTTCTTTCCTAAGACACTCAAACTGATTTAATACCCTTCCTGCTTAGGCTCTGTCTTATGCACAGATGTACAAGTCTTTTGCATCAATTTAAAGCCCAGGTGATGAATGGAATTTAATGATCTTTTTTGTACAGTTCTGTATAACACTAAACAATGGCCAATGCGTTCATTCATGATCAGTTTTTTGCCTTGTTTTTAATTAGCTTCCTATCTGGAGAGGCGAAGTGAAAAATTGCACCTTGGGCCTTAGTACATCTTTCTTTTATAAAATGTATGTACAACAAATAAAAAGCACATTTTAACCTACCTGCTACCTATTACGTTAAATGTCATTGCTACTAAAGACTGGCAGCTCAGCTAACAAACACCCTCATTACTTTATTCCAGCTCTAGTTTGGATATAGTCAATCAAATCACACTAGATTTATGTCAGATGGTAACAAAATACAGTATAAATAGAGCCATTGAGTACAATTCAGTGATTCTGTGTTTATTCAGCTCTAAGCTATGAAGCTAAAGTGGATACCATTTATAACCAAGACATGCATTCTTCATGGCCATAAGAGTTAGCAGGCCATAGCTAGAGCACTTTTAAGTCTGAGAAAATATAAAGTGTTCCTATGAGCGGACTCAATTTTTTTTTAAGTATACAAATTAATAACTTATATAAAGGTAGAAAACACCACCATGGCTATAGATGACATTTTTTAATTGGGAAAGTTGTTTGATGGACCTAAAAACAACCTAATTTGCAGTGTAGGACTCATTATTAATGGTCAGTGATTTTAGTACTTTCAAAAGGTGACTTACTAGGGGAAGGGTTTTTGGAGCATGGCTGCATATACTGATTCCATTCACATGGGTGTTTGCAGATCTTTTTAACTTGCTCAGAAGAAAGCTTTGCACATCTGGACCTTCAGCCTCAGCAAGATAGTTTTGTCCATGAAGAATTACTGAACCTGTGTTTTGCTTACTTGATTTACAGAAGGGCTATGAAAATAGCAGCCTTAGAATGTTAGGGAAGAGCTATTCACACAGAATTCTATGTAAATGTTCCTCAACTCCATATTCAACCATTATTTCTACCTCACACTACCAAGAACAGTAAGCATTTTACAATGGAGGATTTAGTTTCTCTGGCAGGCCAGGCTTTGGCAAGACTAAAGGTTCAATGAACCCTCAGGATTTCCTACATGGGGAGCAAATCAGCCTATCTATTTTTAATCCAGGATCTCAGCTTTCTGAAGGTTTTAAGATTACGTCTGCAGTGAAGTACATGCAAGGGGTAAAAGTGCATTGAAAGGTGCATGAAAAGCTCTTCTTATAATTTTCTCCACAGCGTGCCTTCAGATATACAGAAAACATGATGTGCAGGAAAAACAATGGACCTGGTTTGAAAAATCAACACAAGTCACCCAAAAAGTAGCAGTCCTGAAAGAAAGGTTACCATTCATGCTGTTAACATGCACAGAATTGGTAGGAGACTGTCCCTTATCTTAGCACTTGATAATACTTTTTCTACTGCTCATTTGGAAAGCCCGGTTAACACACAGGTGCGCCTCACGGTTCCTGGAAAGGTGTCCAGTCCTGACAGCTGGGTCTCACCTTTGTCTCAGGACCAGAGAGCAGCCACACACTGCCACAAGTAAAGATGACCATATTAATTCAGATGTCACCCTTTAGTCTTGTGCCATCAAACAGATGAGCTTCAATGGCTCTGCCACCCGATTGGCCCATGCACTTAGCCACATAAACAGACAGATGGCAAGTTATTGTTGCTACAGGCAGCGCTGAGTCACGGTATAAATCTGTGTGACAGAACCACCCCTTTTGTAGGGCATTCTATGATGCAACTCGTCCCTTGGTTCCTTCTACTGTAGCTCAGACCAGACCTGTTTTATCTGGGATTAGATTCCACAATCACACACGTGACATTTCGACTACTGCATTGTACCGTACATGAAAGCCTGTGCATGGCTGTGAAAATAGTTGGCTGGACCAATGTTGCTAATATCTGCAATTTTCCAGGCTATAACAGAGCAAAATTGCAACTTCCATGTGAACATTTTGCAGCCAATAAAATAAGCCTCACAACCACCTTAGGGGAGCATTATCTTGTTGCACATGGGGAAAATGAGGCACAGAATGGTCCAGCAAAGCCACTCAGCAAATCAGTGGCTTCTACCCCCTGCTGTAACCATGAGAGCATCTTAGCACAGCACAGCTCTTATGCACCCATCTGCAGCTCAGCCTTGAGTTTCCAGTGAAGATCAAGCCCTACAATACTTTGGGAGAGTAAAAAAATCCCAGGAGTATAGATGTTTCCCTATAACGCCAATCTAAATGAGATTCACAACCTATGGAAGTACATTACCCTTGATTAGCAGGGAATATTGTGATTATTATTGAATAATTGTAATATTACAATTGAATATTGTAATTATTATTGATTATTTGTGAATATTGACCACAGGGGGAAAAAGCTCCTTTAGCTTATTTAGAGCTATGATAATGAGCTCTCCTGCTTAATGACAACTGAGTCCAAGCAGATACCATTGGGCATATGGATGGAAATGAAGTGTATATTAGGAGGAGGAGGCAGAAAAGGATGGAAAGGTGGGTGCTTTTATTTTTATTTATTTACTTTTCCGTGGCTTGGCCTGTTAAAATAATGGCAACACAGCATTGAAATGATCCTAGGTCTCTGTCAGACAAATCATGGCTCAACTTATTTTCTTTCAGTTACATCAAAAAGTATGAACTTGCAACCTTGGCCCTAGCTCTTTTAATCGTACACTGACAGGGCAAGAATAATTCACAGGTTGAGCTAATCAAAGGTGAAAAGGGAGAATCAGTAAATGTCGTATCCTTTTGCCACTTTCATCAATCCGACTAACTGAATTTGAACTAAAGCTTGGCAAATTTTCTGCAAAGGGAAATTAATATGTAACACATCTGAGGCCTGATGCGGACCTGTAAAATTGGAAAGCCTGCGTTATATCAGAGGGCGATTATTCAAAGGGAGAGAGAGAGACTGTCCAAAGCCTAGGTAATCAGAAAGAAGCTTCTGTGTATCTCTCTGCTTTCATAGAACTCTGACCTACCAGCCCTGCACTTGAATAGAAATTCCTCTCCTTTTCAATTTTTTCCCCATCAGGAATATATTCTATTGCCCATTTCTGTTGCCCACACATGATTGAATCAATTCAATTACGTTGGAAAAGTTGATACATATTCAGGCCATGAAGACGCTCAGGATAGAAGGAGAGGAAAAGAGACAAAGAAATCCGTATTTACTCAATAATAAGTTTCATTTGGAGGAGGTTTGAAAACAATTCTCTCTCGCATTTGTCCCTGTCAGATCACATTATTCACAAATGAAGTTTACAAAATATCAATTCAATTTCAATAAGAGAGCTTGAATCTCAACACACGAGGGCTGAATTTACCAAATCATAACACTTGAGGGGACCCTGGTGGCTTCCAAATATTTTCCAGTCAGAGGTAATCAAAAGCAGACTGCTGAATACTAATACATTCAATTTCACCCCTTTTGTTCGCATCTGTTCCCTTATAATACTATTTTCTGCACTTCCAAATCACTGATGATGGCAGTCTGGAAAAAAGAAAGGTGGGGGCTATCATATAGCCTGGATGGTTTTGTGAAAAACACTCAAATATCTACAAGATCCTCCCTTTTTAAAATCAATTTGTTGGTGAGTAAACTAGGGAGCAGTGGCGCAGAAAACCAGAACTCTCCCCAACATCACCCCCAACGGTTTTCTAATCACATTCTACGCACAGCTTATGTTTCCAAAACTAGCTGCCTGCATTAAAATTTGGTAACTAGACAACAAATGTCACTTCCTCCTCAATTTATTGCAGCAGCAAGGAGGAATACAAGGCATGCTAACAATGAGCCAAGTCCTATAAAATGCTGAATTCTGTCATCTTGATGGTCATGACTCCATTCTCAATGGAAACATCCCATTGACTTGAATGGGTGGTAGATCAAGCCCCAAATGATGACAAGTCCCATGTAACTCAGAACAATTTGCATTTTTATAGAGTCTGCTATCTCACAACTTCCAAAGGCTTTACAAATCCCAGGGAAATCAGAGTGGATTATTATCCCCATTTTGCAGATGGAACACAGAGGCACACTGCTGTTCAGTGACTATGTTCACACGCACAAAAATGGTGTTCCATATTTTGCCATCTTCCAAGGGTAGGAGCACACCACAGGTCCCATTTCTAGTTCTGTAGGTCTACAAGAGAGTCTGTTTCAAAGCTGTGGCATGTTTAGCTACTGAAAAGTAATCACTAACCCACAACCAAATAATGTCCATCTTGGACTTTGGGCATGGTACTTTTGTGGGGAAATTCCCTATCTATGGGCAAGGGGAGGAAATATTTCTGGGCAGGTTGGTATAAAATATATATATACACATATCTGTTTGAAGGTATTCAGGGGGGTTGGAAAGTTAGAATAAGTACCAGGGGAAAGGATAAATGGGCAGAGAGCAGGGAAGGTGGTCAAATATGCAAAAAATTGGGGATTATGTAATGGTGCATAAAAGTTTCATCATCATGAGCTGGGGAGTGCCACATTAATCTGAGTTACACACATTATCGCAGACATGCACTTATAAAACATTTATACTATGCCACAGCACCATGTATCGGGGTAAGCCAGAAACATTGTATTAAGAATGTCTTTTAAAAATATTATTGGGACTGTTTTTTTCTCTCTCTGCCTGTAAAGCCTGGTGCCTTCGTTATCATGAGTCTAAGTGTACAGAGTTGAGAAGTAACCATGAAAACCTTGAAAAATAAATGAAATTGTACTTCTGTACAAAAAAATATCATTAGTTTGATGTTTATCATCTCAGGAACTACCAGAGCTAAAAGCAGATGTAGAGTGTCAATGGGAATTTGGCTGTCTTCTTCTCCTAATGACATAAAGCTCCCATATCTAGCCCTGTAGCTTCCTGAGATATTGGACTTTAAATCTGTGACATATTGATATACTGGAATGTGTCCCTAACCCAGGACTGAATCTTGCCAGCCTTGGGTCGATGTATTGTAGGCGGAAACTCCATATTTTGAAGGAAAGGGGGAAATAGATACGTGGCAGTCTGAGTTGTTGGGATTTTTTTATGGGCAGCTGCCTGACAGGATGGAAGGGTTTGGAATATTAGAAAGGCCCAATGGAGATGGATTAGTGATCAGGTGACGCAGCCATAGGATTTTGATAACTGGCACAGGCATGTCTGTAATTTGCATGGGTATCAACTCTACATGTCTATCCATAAATATAGATAGATACACACACGCACATTCTGACACGTATTACAGTCCTAAGCTTCAGTTTAATTAATGGATCAGGTTCCAGCTACCTTAGACATTCAATCTCTATCTGCGCGCTGCCAACACAATTGTGCTTCTCTGGGACAACGTAGTTCCAGAAAGCCTAAATCAAACAAAGCGAGAGCCAAGCACAAAAACATCCTCAGTTGAGGTGAACTGGCTGTGCAAGAGACTTCTCGAGGACAAATGCAGAGTCTTGCCACCTTTAGAGACCACTGAAAACCTTCCTGTTTGGTAACTTTCCCCCTCCATATTCAGAACAACATTCACAGCATCAATTGCCCTCTCTCTCTTCCACCAGAAGAGATGCTACCCCAAGTAAAGCTTTCAATAACCCCAGAAAGAAGAAGAGACAGAGATTCCGTGAAGTCAGCCAGGAATTCACTATTTTATGAGGAAGGCACTCAGACTCTATGGTGGTGACTGACAGTATAAAACGCCTAAGACAAATAGATACACACTTGTATGTGTACATGTGCAATGGTTAAAGTAGATTGAAATGAGAGGGGTATTCGCACCATAGCCACTAAAGAGGAGGAGGAGCTGCAGAGAAACATTGGCCCAGGAAAGAAGGAAGAGCTTTCCTCTGTTCTCCCTTACTTTTAGCCTCCTATTTAGGCATCTGTGCATGCACATTTTCATTTACATCTGCATACGCACATGTGCAAGCACATCCTGTACGTACATTGGGGTAAGTATAATAAATTAGTCACAAGACTTGCAAACAAATTTCATGTATGACTATGGGAGGCTGCTGGAAAAAATGACGTAAATGGCTTAGCATGAAATTTTACTTTTACTCTCATTGCATTATAAAACCACTACAGAGTTCTTCCTCGATCTGACTTTTTTCTGGCTTTACATGGAATGATATACAGTATATTAACCCCATGCTGTTATAAAAATGGTTTTATGCTTTGTGAAATTATCCCAGGACAAAACCAAATAGCTCAACTTAATTCAACATTCACAGCTTATTGTGACCTATCAAACCAATACTTGCAAAAAATTATATTAAAATGGTGGGTAATATAACAGTTTATAAACCATGCCCTTTTAAAACATAGCAATTGTTGTTCTTAGCTCTGTGAAGACCACAGACTGTGCAGACAACTATTAAGGAATACAAGGTTTTCTTTATATTTTAGAAGGGTGAAAGTGTGTAATTGGAAAAGAAAGTGAAGACTCCCTACAAAAGGATTTGGCATGGACATATGCCTTAATGGATTAATGTTATCTGTTTCATCACATAAACTAACAAGAGCGCTCAGTCTACCTTTTTCTCTCTTTTTTTTTAAAGTATCTTCACAAATGGGATAAAATAAGCATTTAATGGTATTTTGAGAACATTTAAACCTCCTCATTATATTTGAAAATTGATCCCGGTGTTTCTGCCTCATGCAACGAGCTGTTA
>ML675624.1:77083316-77222661 GCA_007922155.1 Mesoclemmys tuberculata
GGCGGCTCATAGTCATCTTACTATCAACCAATACCCCAAGGTCCTTCATGATTAGTCCTGCTTTCTAGGTCTCTACATCTGATGAGAATCCATGTTTTAGATATCCTTTTCTCCCTTCAATTAGTTGTTCCTTTTTCAAGGCTGTATCTCATTTGTTGTTTTCATCACTTTTCTAATCTCGTTAGGTTTCCTTATAATATATATTAATACTCCTCAGTTTTTGCAACTCATCACAGCTTAGTTTACTGCGTTTTCTGGGTCATTAAAGATATTTAATAAAATCCCAATTCAAGAAAACATCTCTATTCAGGACAACATCAAAGCACTTGTTTAAGTTCCAGTGAAGTCAATGGGACTTAATCACTTGCTTAAAGGTAAACATGAACTTACGTGCTTTCATTCATTAGGTTCTATGCCAAGTCCTAATACTGAGGCATGTGGTAGCCCACTACACAACTCCCCACAACATGATGTGCATCCAGTTATTATGTTTAGTTTATGTTCTTTCAGCCATATTTTATTCACAGCCAGTGTTCATTTCAAGCCAATTTGAATTATTTCTGAGTATGATTTTGTTAGACTCTGTTTCCAATGATTCACTAAACTACAAATATCTAATGCTGACTGTTTTCCCTTCATCCAGTAAGACCCCAATCTCACAGACATTTACTCATATGCTTAATTTTATGCGTATGAGTAGTTTAACTTACTTTCCTGGGACAACTAACACAAGCGAAGTTAAACACATGCATAAGCCTTTGCAGGATTGGGGCTTAATTTTGTAATGGTAGTCAAGTTTATCTGGCAAAATTTGTTTTTATAAATCCAAGCTGCTCTGTGCTCATGGTCCCATTGTCCTCTCAATATTTAGTAATACCTAATGCCCTACTTGAATTGTTGGATGATTGTCAAATGATTGCGGCTAAGTTGCGAGCAAGACATGGAAATGATGGAAAAGTATTAGCAGACCTTTATTAATTGTCGTAATTTGGAAAAGCCAGAAAAGACCCATTTTTTGAAGAAAAATTTGCTGGAACAATATAAACATTCAAGTATGATGTTACGCCTGCTTTTTTTTTTTTTTTGGATAACCAGACATTTAGTTGCAACTACATTACAGTCATTACTGCGTGGAGCTGACAGCCCGAGCCCCAGCCGCTATCAGCTCAGATAAATGGGATTCTACTGTACTAACAGGGAAAAGAGTGTGTTGCAAATCTCAAAATGTATGCAAAATTCTGGATTGCGCCAAAGTAATCTAATCAAAATTGAGATGGAAGCCTAATGTTGTGGGATCCACAATTTCCACAATATTGCAAATTAAGTGGAGCCTTACTAATATTTATTTTTTCCTCCTTACCCATTATTGTACAAGAAGTATAAATTAGATGCTTTCCAGGATCATTCTTCTTTCCTTTTCGGAAAATTGGTAATACATTTGGTTATCTGCAGTCATCTGGCACTTGCAAAGTTTTCCAAGACTTAAAAAAAAATGGTCCATCTTAAATAGGTTTACTTTTTAACTCCCTTAATACTATAAGATGCATATCATCCAAACTTGGCAACAGATTCTGCTGCATTGATTTACTATTAATAGTGTCTTACTGCAGAAATACGGTAGCACCCTTACTTTACAAATTGACAATATGATGAGTTCATAGGCTCCAAAAATTCATAAAATGAAAGATCTCAAAATTACAGTAGCTACAGTGCATAAATTGCAGCATGGTGCACTGCACTGTTTTCTTCTTGTCCTTCAAACCACAACATAGCGATTTCCAATGCACTGAAGGCATTGGAATGTGAAGGGACGTCGACTTGTTCTTCATCAACATTTCTTTTGTTATGTGATTTATTCTTTCTGTTGCAAAAAATGGTTTGTAAAACTGGTTCATAAAATTAGTTGTGTGTAAGATTAGTGTTCATAACACTGAGGTCCTACTGGAGTCACAGTCTGCCCCTAGATGATCTGTACACGTACAGATATATTCAATTATTCTTTACTTGCTCTTTGTCAATATCTCTTTAACATGGTCTTTCTTATTTTCTAGTTTTCCAAACTTTTTTATTTATTTTACTTGTGGAAAGCAGATTTTTAAAAGGAGTGTGGTATCTCAGCTATTTTAATCTGGGATAACCCAGCACAACTCTCATTTGCATGTAAAGTACGGTCAATGTGAATTGATCAAAACCAAATTAACAGCAATTGGTTCCAATATTTTCCCTGTTTACACATTAGCTTGCTACCTTTAACATATAGATGTATTGAATTCAGCTTAGCAACCTGAGCATGAATGCTTTGGCCTTTAAAGAGAAACTTATCTGTAATTAAAATCATGCACAAGTTTTAGTGGGAGTCTGTTTACCACCTAGAAAAAAAGCTGATTTAAAAAATGAATAGATTTCAGCACAGTGGTTGATGCACTTAATTTCGAATTAAATCCCCTAAAGTTATGGGTGGGGATAACGTTTACCAAGAATCAGATCATATGAACATTATATCTGGTTCAAAATGAATTTTGGAAGGCAAAACAAAGCCAAAACTTTATTGGATTCCTTCTTTTAAAAGTATCATAGCAAAACTGATAAATTAGCATACTTGTAATCATTATAGTGGATATTTTGCAAAAATTATATAGTAGTTTCAATATGTACTTGCAAATATGCGGTATAAATCATTTGGTACAGTATTTAGATGACAAGTAATAAGGTTTTTAAAATAAAAACCAAAGCACATATATGGTAGCTGCCATAAGGAAATGATTTATATTATGGTGTACAGTGAATTTCTTATGATAATTTAGAATGGTAATTGCTATGGCTTCACTGCACTGTTTAATTGCTGCAGTACATTGATATATATACTAAGGAAGACACTGCACTAGCTGTTGTGGTTATATAATAGTATTTGCATAATCTGCACTGTAATTTATTCTTATAGCAGATAATATGGTAAACATGGGAATCAAATTGTTTCTTACCATATTGATTGCAATTAAGAACATAAATATGAATACAAAGATAAGGCTTTTTTTAAGGCTTATAATCACAGAACATTGCCAAAATTAAGGTTTGTCACCACTGTGCTTGTGCTTCTAGGAAAGTAATTATGAAACAGAGCTGCTGAGGTTTCCTGAGGCAGAATTATAACACAGATATCTGAGTTCTTTTAAAAGAATCTGAATTTTCAGGGCTAAATTTTGCTCCTTGACACTGTCCAACTTCTATAAAGTTACGGTAGTTTCTCTGGCATAATGAAGAGCAGGAGTCATCCCACCAACAAACAGCTTGCAGCCACATCCCCTCTATTTGCGGTCCCACTAGCTCTCACAATCGAATCTGGGTGGGACTAGTCAGTACCAGATGGGAGATCGCTAAAGGCTGGTGAGTCTTGTCCACATGCTCAGGGGTTTAGTGATCACCATATTTGGGGGCAGAAAGGAATTTTATTCCAGGGCTGATTGGCAGAAACTCTGAGGGGGGCAGGACAGGCACCTTTCTCTGCAGCATGGGGCAAGGATCACTTGCCGATTTAAACTAGTGTAAATGGTGAATTCTCGGTACCTTGAAGTCTTTAAACTTTAAACGATTTGAGGACTTCAGTGACGCAGCCAGAGGCTAGGGGTCTACTACAGGAGTGGATGCAGTCCTGTGGCCTGCGTTGTGCAGGAGGTCAGATCAGATTATGATAATGGTCCCTTCGGACCTTAAAGTCTATGAAACATTTTTGCAGAAAGATTTCCATTTTCATTTAAAATTTTTTTTTTCAGATTTGCATAAAAAAACCCAAACCCCTGAAAAAACAGAGCCTTGATATATGCTGGAGCCTCTAGCCACTACTGTAGTATAAATCATAATTATAACAACGAAGTGACTCACTCCAAGAGCAGGTAATTGGCTGAACCAGGAACAGAGTCCAGGTCTCCTAACTCCCATTCGAATACCTACCCACTGGGCCAAAGGAGAGAACATGGTAGCATGGTGTGGTAAGAGCTTTTATTAGCACATTACTCATGAATGGTGATGCTACAGTGAATTATGTAGCCATGTTAAATGGGTGCCAGAATGTGTAACGCCAGAACACACCATCAGATATTCTGTATATGCCAAATAAATTACAGAAAAACTAGCCACACGGAATCCCAACTATTCAGTCATTCTCTTTCTAATAACACCCTTGACTACAAAGAAAACTGAAGATGCCCAGCTCCTCTGAAAAATCAAGCCACTTTTATTTAAGTGCCAACACATGGCTTTGATTGGCTAAATGTAGGTACCCAAGTTTAAAAATTTAGATCTGCGTGCAAGTGTTATATGTCTACATGAGAAGCACCACTAAGTAAGTGAGCAGCTATATGTTGCATTATTGGTGTCCTTTTGCTCTATGAGCAGACCACTGTGAATAATATTAAAAGACCAAAACCTTTTCTGTGACTATTTTCCTAAAGAAAAGGAATGAGGAGGGTGGTTTGCTAGTAGTGATGGTGTGCTGCTGTTAATCATTTGTACATATTCAGATTAATACCCCAGACCTGCAAAACTGAAGTTTCACAAATTTTGCCTCAGATTAGCTGAAATTTTGTACTTGGATTTAGTTATTCATTATTCTTCTGTTTTAAAACGGTCAGTCATCCACTCAGGGAGCAGAAACAACACCATGTGACAGAGATGACCAGTCACACACAACGATACTAACTCATCAACACAAATACCACAACACAAACACAAAGGTATTTGGTAGACACTTAATAATAACTAACAGTTATTGATTCACTGACTGAAAAAGGCATAAATTTAGAATGGGTAATGTTTTAAATGAAGAGTTTGGCCAGCTCTAATACTAAGACAAGATACTGCAGAAAGTTGTTAGGACAGCTCACCATGAGAATAACTCTGGCTTCAATTTGTAGACTTCTGTAGTTTCAAGAAACAATTGATGGAGGGGGGATTGGTTGATGATAAATGTAGCATTCAATCAGTGGGATTGTTTGGGATCATGACATTTTACAAACACTGCTTCTCTGTCATTTTCTAAAATATTATTTTAAAGGGTTGTGACAAAGGTAAAAAACAAACAAAACAAAACACACCAAGAAATGTCATCCTGTCTTCCTAGACAAGCCAGATTAAAAAAACTGAAGAAAAATGCACTCGGATAAAATGGATTCTTAGCTCTGACAATGTACCTGCTAAATTATAATTAGATGTTGAGATTATTGAAGTAATCCAACCACTGGATTCTCTTCATAATATTTTACAGAATACGAGCTATATGCCATAGATTGAGTGTGGCAGGGCTTGCTTGTTAGAACAGGGAACTGATGGATTTTCTATCTGACTCTGCTACTGACCCATTCTCTGCCTTTAGGATCCAGAGCCCCACTTGTGGGGTAGACTAAAATGACTATCCTCATTTTGCATCTGAGTCAGTGGAGTCTCCTAGAACTTTTTATAAAACCTAAAGCAAATGGATACTTTTACACGTAATTTTTCTTATCTTTAACATTAAACAGATTTTTTTTTTAATCAAAGGAACTTTCTCCTGCAGCATTTGCAACCCAAACCCGTGGCAGCATTGTACTTGTGGACGGGCACTGGGAAGTGAAACTGGCTTGATTACTCTATCACGATGGAGAACACTACCATCCTCGCAATCACTCAGGCCCATAACCTGGGTAACCTCTTTGATCTGGCCCTCTCACTGGACCACATCTTCAAGCAATTTCTAAAAATTGCTACTTTTTCTTTTCCATACCAGCTCTAAAGTCCAGCTTGCCTCTCCCTCCACTCAGCCAAAATTCTCATCCAAGCTTTCGTCATCTTACATCTTGGCTGCTGCAACCTCTTCTTTGCTTGTCTTGACTATTGCAACCTGTTCCACTCCAATCTATTCAGGTTGCTGCTACTAAGATAATCTTTTCACCACATCTCTCTAACCATATCAACCACCACCTCAAGTCACTCCATTGGCTCCCTCTTCACTTCTGCATTAAAACATAAGCATCCTGTCTTTACTTTTCAGACCTTTCATAACTTATCCCCACTCTACCTAGATGATCTAGTAACCAACTGCAACACTGACCTTTGCCTTTTCTCTGCTAGCATTCCCAGCCTTTAATGTCAACCGATCTGCTTCTCTCAGACACCACCATGCCTTCTCCAGCACATGCCCGTATGCAGGAGAAAAACACACTGATAAAATTCCAAACAGCCACTACCTTATCGTCCTTCAGATCCTGGTGTTTCTTATCCTCATGGCCACAAAAAATGGTAACAACACAAGAAAGGAGAAGATAGATGAAGCCAAAAAATAAAAAAGGAAAGAATGCTGCCTTCTTCCCCTTTCTAAATCTGTCTTTGGTGTTTATATTAGTGCTGTCTATGGAGGCATCCAATCCCCACTTGCTTATGATGGGAGATGGATGCCTAACTCCCTTAGGCCATGTCTATATTAGGAGCGCTTTGCTGGTATAGTTATACCAGAGTATATATTGGCAAAGCACTCTGAGGCCTGGTCTACACTTACCTTTGGGATTCGGTGGCAGTTGATGGGAGATACGCAAGTGACGTAAATCACTTGCATATCTCCCATCAACTTTGCAGCATCTGCTCTGCGCGCTGTCCACACTGCGCTGCACCAAAGGGAACAGCGTTCCCTTTGACACCGTGCTATGCCACTTACCGGGATGGTTTTCCTGTGTCGCTTGCTGGATCGACTGAGCGGGTCTACACAGACCGCTCAGTTGATCCAGAGCAATCGATCTGACGGTGGCGAATTTGCTGCCATCACTGCGGACCCAGCCTCAGTATGGACGCAGTTTATATTGGCAAAACTGTGCTTCTGCAATATAGCTCATTCCACTTCCTTTAAAAGAAACAAGTTATACTCATGGCGTTTTGCCAGTGTGACTCCTGCTTGCTCGGCACGGCACTTTGTCCCCGTCTAGTGGCAGCTAGGCCAGCTAGAGATTGAGGAGTTTGCTGCCGCCTTGGCTACCAGAGATATATCTTTTAACTAAGACAGTAAAGGCTCCTACAGTAAGATCCCAGATTAGATCCCCCACAAAAAACCACTGGGTGGTTGGAGTTACACCAATATAACTGCATCTAAACTAGGGCCTTCCGCTGGTGCAGCTAAATTAGTCGAGGATCACACCTCTTCACGCACCTGACCAACAAAGTTTTAGAGGCAGAAGTCTAGGGTAAACATAGCCTGGAAAATCCCAGCCTTAGGCTCTTGTTATTTACAGTGTTCAGGCAGACTTCCATGGATCCACAGAGCTCCACGGATTTCAATGAGGATTCATAGGAGCATAGAAGTCTGCCCACATGTTGTAAGTCTCCGGGATCAGAGTCTTCACTTGCATTCTCACCATGGTAGAGGACTATGTTCCTACATACCGTTCCTCCTTGGCATTAGCAACACATTAATAATAGTAATTATACAAAACGTCAGCAAAAGTGGGTTAGGCACTCAGACACCATGGTCATGGGAGCTAACATAGCCCAGAGAAACAGAGGCCAGGTCTATACTGTAGTAATGTCAGTAAGTGGCGTGATTCTTTTTTAAAAAAAAAAAACAATTTTATACCAGCAAAATCCCAATGTAGATACAGTTACACGGCCAAAAAAGTGCTTTTGCTGTATAGCTTATTTCATCAGGGAACTCACACAAGCTATTCTAGCAAAAGCACTCTTTTACCAGCATAGGTTACCCTATGAGGCATTGCCATAATAGTTAAACCTGTATAGCTCTACTGGCAATCCCTCATAGCGTAGGCACAGTATCTGTATAGATATACAAGCAGGTATAGGTATTCTAATGTAAACTAGGCTTGAGAGAGAGAGAGATCCTCTGTTGGAAAAGCACCGGCAGTGAAGTTTCTGTTGGCACCAACTTAGTCAAAGTAATGGAGGGTCTGACACACAGAACTACTCACAGTGACTGCATGAAACCCAAGTTAAAACTTGGAACCTGAGACATTTAAAAACCTTTAAAAACTGACATTTCCCAAGGAGAATCTTCTTGTGTTAGTAACAGAGACCACATCAGAAGTACACTTTAAAAAACCCCTCAGGTCTCAGATTGAAACTTTATTATATTTGTCTTTTTAGAGACAGGTTTTTATCATTGTCTGCCACTGTTGTAAATTAGTTAATACGTTTTTACAACCCTGGCGGAGTCCTTTGTTTAAAGAGTGAAACGGGATTTTGTAAACTAAATATTTCTAGCGCATTTTACTGGACCTTGAATAGCCATTATTTGCGTACTGTAGACCCAGTCCATGATTTACAATAGTTGATGATACCATAGAATTCATTGTACAGGAGTAAATACTACAGCAAATATTATTCCGGTGCATATTAAACACAGATAATCTCACGTGATTGGTGGGAAAGATGAAAAATTAGAATAAATGTAAAATTAGGATTAAAATAAGAAAAAGAGGAGAGAAAGTTGGGCAGTTAGCCAGATGGGAAGCGTTACCAGGAAAACAGCAGTCTTTGTTGAGATGTGCAAATTTCATAGACTCAGTTCCATTTGCTTCAAAAAAGAATCAGCTGAAACCCCTTTGGAAATATCATAAAATCAAGTTTTCCTGTGAGATTTCCAGTACATCTTATTTTGGAAGGGCTATTGATACAGAAACAATGTCCTGCAGTATTTTGGTACATCTGATTCTTCTCCTGACCAAACCCAAGAAGTGCTCAGGTGTGTGAAGGCATAATGTAAGAAAAAATTAGCTGAAACTTTTTGAACTTCAAAAAGGCTTGAGTTTGCTTCAGTGTATGTCCGGGGGAAAAGGCTCATTTCCTGTAAACCATTCTTATCAAAGACAATGGACTAAATTCTGTTCTCAGACCACTGCTGTGAATTTGGAGTAACGTCACTGACTCCTGGAATTACTCCAGATTTAGACGGATGTAAATTAAAACAGAATCTTGCCTGTCATGTATGTTGCCTTTGAAGGTCCACACCATTTGCATATACACAATTCTATATTGCTCCTTGTTTAACCAAGGTAAACAATATTAAGGAGAATTCACTTGAATTAAAAAAAGCTGCTTCGTTCAACCACATTTTTGCTTTTGTTGTCTGGGAACATTAGTATCAAAGGGTTCTAGTTTTAGTCTTTTTGTTCACACAAATATTTGGGGAAATGGCCACTTACCCACATAAAGTTATTTGCACACAAATGCAAGTATCCAGTATTCACATAGAAAATTCTCAGTCACAGTCATCCAATCAGGGAGCAGAAATAATATCATGTAACTTAGTTTGCCCATCACACAACACAAATAGCAAATGCAGAATAAAGAACAGCAGAAAATGAAGTCAAAGTCAAAAGTCAAAGTGACGAGAATGCAAGTGACCTAATAGGTTGCAGTATTTCTGCACAAAGGTATGTTGGCTATTTAGAAATAATGCAATAACTAGAAAAACAGCTAACTTTCTCCTATAAAATCATCACTACAAATAGTTTGCCCACCTCTGAATAATGCCTTGCTCTTGTGAATCTGAGTCTGAAAACAGACCACCCTGGTAAACAATTTCTCACATTTATGTTAAAATAAATAGTCATTATACTTTCTCATGTTTATTCAAAAGGATCCCAGGGTAACTATACAGTTGGAAAGCTATACTATACAGGGATCATTTCACTATCACTGAAATGCAGCTACATTTGAGATGGAAAGAGACAGCTACTTAGCAGCGCACAGACAAATTACACAACGGTTTAGAACAGAAAGCAAAGGGGAATCACCCAGACTGGAACAGCTGGGGGAATTTACATAAGCACAAGGTACATATCCAAAACTTTTGCCAGAAACTCTGATCCCTTCTGACCCCTCCCCACCAGCACAAAAGGTTCTATGAGTTCTTTAAAAGCCAGAAGTCATTTTACAACTCATCTGAGGCATGATAAATATTTGGATGTCACTAACAAGCCCAATTTGAGCATGTTCTGAATGCCATTTTCTAAACTAAGGTTGGAATATGGATTTATCTATTTTAGCACCTAACACTCTTTAATGTATTTATCCTCACCTTACCCTCTATCAGGGAAGGAAATGCTATTATCTTCAAATCACCTCTCTACATTACCTTCAGAGATCTTACAAAGGGTTTTGACCTGGACAGCAAAAAAGAACCTTTTCAACTGCTAGAGAGAATTGGTTGCTCTCCAATTTTCCTCAGTCTGTTTCGATCCTTCCATGAAGGCATGAAGTCTACAGCTCAGCATGATGGTGATCAACCTGATAGTTTTAAAATCTACAGTGGTGTCAAACAGGGTTGTGTTTTGGCACCAATGCTCTTTGCTATATTCTTCT
Organism: Mesoclemmys tuberculata; assembly: GCA_007922155.1. Classification (NCBI taxonomy): domain Eukaryota; kingdom Metazoa; phylum Chordata; order Testudines; family Chelidae; genus Mesoclemmys; species Mesoclemmys tuberculata. Next base: position 77,093,652 of record ML675624.1, read on the forward strand.
CTGATGCTTCATCATGCTTTCCCATCTAGAATGGAAGGGGTACATACCCATACAAGATCAGATGGAAAAATGTAACATTGCACATCTAGGAGCAAAAAGCAAAGTCAAACACCTGCTGATAAACAGAACTTCTTTTCATCAATGATGCTGTGCTCATCACAGACTATGGCCTGGTTTTCACTGGCAATTGAGGTCGACATAACTCCACGTACGTCAACCCCCTAAAGTATGCATCTCCATTGGCATGTAAGTTCTGTCGATTTAAAGTGCAGTAAAAGTCAACCTAATAAAACCACCTTTGCAAGTGGCGAAGTTCTGAATTCAAATTCCATGGGTCGAATTTGCGTCAGTGTAGGCAGAGCGCAACGTAAATTGACACCATTGGCCTCCAGGAGGTATCTCATAATGCCCCGTTGTGACAGTTCTGAACATTCATGCTCTGCTATAATGTGGCCACATAAAAAGGAAATAACTCCTCCCTACAAGCCCCAGGAAATGCTGAATTTCCATTTCCAGTTTAGACAGCGTGGAAAGAGCTTTGTAGCTGAACTGCTCATGGCGACTGCATGGCCCAAAATGCGCTCCAGCTTGGAGTCGAACAGAGGTCTTGGATCTCATTGGTCTGCAGGGCAAAGAGTCCGTTCTGGCTCAGCTCCAAACCAGCAAAGGAAATTTAGATATATACGAGAAGATATCTCGCTGCATGTTGGAGAAGGGGCACAACAGGGACGCGCAGCAATGCCGTGTTAAGATCGAAGAGCTGAGGCAGGCTTATCAGAAAACTTGGGAAGCTAACAGCCGTTCTGGCTCCTCGCCTAAAACATGCCCCTTTTACGAGTCGCTGCATGCAGTTCTCAGCGGGGACCCCACCACTGTGCCAACATGTAGCACCTATACCTCTGAAGAATCCCAATCCAGGACAAATGAGAAGGACTCTGTGGACAAGGAGGATGAGGATGAGAAGAGCAGGGTGCAGGAGAGTAGGGTGTCCCTGAGAGCCAGGACCTGTTCATTACCCCAGAGCTGTCCAGCCACACACAAGGCAGTGGGACTGATCAAGATGCAAGGGAAGGTACATCTGGTGAGTGTGTCCGTGGCAAATCTCTTTTCTGCAGTTATGTCCCCTGTCTAACTTCTTAAAAGGAGTTTGTATTTTTGAAGGGAGAGTCTTACTTGGTGGTGGCAAACTTCAGTGGAGGGTTACTCCCAGAACAGACTATTTATGTGCAGAGGTATGCTCCGAGAATCCTCTGTGGATATCTCAAGGAAACTTTCATGTAGGTAATCTGTTAACCTTTGCAGAAGGTTTCTGGGGAGGGCAGCCTTATTTCTTCTGCCACGGTTGGATACTTTTCCCTGCTTTTTGGCTATTAAAAGAGCAGCATAGCAGCATAAGGGCCAGGCAGGTACCCTGATGATTGCAGCAAATCTTCCCTTTCCACCTGCATTACCCTCAGGAGACTGATATCACACATGGTCACTTAGGGAAGGTGGTGCAAGTTTAAAGTACCCAACCAATACAGTCACTCTGTTTTATTCCTCTGCTGTGGACAGGGTCCCTGGTCACCTCCCCAAGACTATTCCTAGTCCTAGTACTGTTGCAGTGGACATTATGGGTTAGGATGCTGGTTGCCCTATGTTTTCTGCTGCTACAATTCACCTGCAGTGTCCTCTAATCTGTTCTGCCCACCTCCTCCCAAATCAGTCCTTGGCATGTTACAGGGGAGCCGACTGATCCCTCTCCTTCTCAAGTGTGGATTGTGGATTTTAGTGCTAATGAAGCCTCTCTATAACAGATGCAAGGGCCCCTTGCTTACTACATCTGTAATACCAGTCTGACCCTTCTGAGATGTACAGAATGGAATGGGGGTCTGGCTTAGCCTTGTGAACATGAAGGGGAGTACTTTTTACATTGTAACATTTCCTTCACTACTTTGGGTCAGCTAACAATGGCAACTTTGTGCTTTGCTTATCTTACAGTAGACACCTCGGCTTTCAGCCCCACTTGCTGAACTCCAGCTGAAAGACTTTCCCAGATTAGCAAGTGGGGAAAAAATTGAAGGATGACATGTTCAGCAAACTAACGAATGACTCCACAGCTGCTGACACAGAGCTCAGAGCCTGGAGGATGTCCTTGTTTGAAAAAACTAGACATGGACATGCAACACTGAAGATCTGCACAGGAGCAGGAGCGTGATACGCAACAGGAGATGTCGGGTATTATGAAGGGTCAGTCCAACATGCTGAGGCACCTGGTAGAGCTCCAGGAAGAGCAGCGGCAGGACAGCCTCCCTCTGCAGCCCTTCCAAAATGCTCCACCACCTACCACTTATTTATCAGTCCCCCCTCCCCAAGCAGTCTATGAAGAGACTGAGCAGGGTGCAGTACGTGCTGCACTCCACACCGGTGGAGGTGAGCAGAAAGACGTGATGGCCCTTTAAGAACTGCATCCAACCACAGTTGCTTGAACAGTGACACTTTACAATGTTAAGTTATCCTCCTTTCCCCCCATTAAAATGGGTCACAAACAAAACTTTGTAGCATTAAAAAACATCTGTCTTTATTCATTTGTAGCTTTGGTGGGGAAAGAAGGGGAGGGGGCCACTGGAGTGAGGGTGGGGGGTGGGAAATAAAGGCACAGCACAGACATACATTACTGCCCTTCATTGCAAAACCAGGTTTTCAATGCTTCCCAAAGCCGAAGCTCTCCGCGGTTGGCTCTGAGCGTAGCGCTGGAAGCTGGCTGCTCAAAATTTGCAACCAGCCTATCAGCCTCCATGGCCTAACCCTGGCGGAACTTTTCCCCCTTCAGTTCACACAAATTATGGAGCACACAGCACACAGATGTAACTGATGGGATGTTCTTTTCACTGATGTCAAGCCTAGTAAGCAGACATCTCCATCTGGCTTTTAAACAGCCAAATGCACATTCTGCCACCATTCTGCACTTGCTGAGCCTGTTATTGAAATGCTCCTTCTTGCAGTCAAGGTGCCCGGTGTAGGGCTTCATTAGCCAATGGAGCAAGGGGTAGGCAGGATCCCCTAAGATCACTATTGGCATTTCAACATCCCCAATATTTATTTTTTGGTCAGGGAAGAAAGTGCCCACCTGCATCTTATTGAACAGACCAGAGTTCCTAAGGATGCATGTGTCAAGCACCTTTCCAGACCACCCCACACTAATGTAATTGAAACGTCCCCTGCAACACCATTGAGAAGTATCCCTTCCGGTTTATGTACTCAGTGGCAAGGTGGTCAGGTGCTAAGATAGGGATGTGTGTGTCATCTATTGTCCACCCACAGTTTGGGAACCCCATTGCAGCAAACCCGTCTACTATGTCCTGCACTTTTCCCAAAGTCACTATCTTTCTTAGCAGAAGCCTATTGATGGCTCTGCGCCCTTGCATCACAGCAGCTCCAACGGTGGATTTACCAACTCCAAATTGATTCCCAGCTGACCAGTAGGAGTCTGGGGTTGCCAGCTTCCACAGAGAGATGGCCACTTGCTTGTCCACTGTCAGAGCTGGTCTCAAGCGAGTATTCACGCACTTCAGGGCTGAGGACAGCTACACGCAAAGTTCAAAGAAAGTGGCCTTTCGCATACGGAAGTTCTGCAGCCGCTGCTCATCATCCCATACCTTTGTAATGATGTGATCTCACCAATCTGTGCTTGTTTCCCAGGACCAGAAATGGCACTCCATGCACTGAAGATGATGCATGAGAGCCTGCAGCAAACGGGAATTTTTCCACTCCATGGCTTATAGCAGGGCAGCCTCAGTAACATCGCCATTTTCCATGCTGCAGCTCCTCTCTCGCCTTTAAAAATACAGCGGGATAAGCCGTGAGGTATTTGTGATGCTGATTGGGCTCCATGTCTCTCCGGCATGCACGCAGCATAGAAAAACAACATAAAAAAGTGTTTGCAGTTTGTTTGGGAGAAGAGGGGAGAGAGAGGGAGTCCACGACCTGTCCATGACTTTTATTAAAAATAACTGGACAGGAAGGTTGAGAGGAAGGAATAACAGCTGGAACCCCATGGTGAGGGGAGAGGCTGACAGTCCGAGCCCCACAGGGAGGTTACAACCCTGGCTCCAGTCCCAGCTGCAGCTGTGGAGGCACACAGCCCTGACTGTGGATGAAGCCATGGGGAGGAGAGGCATGGCCCCAGCCCTGGCCAAGTGGAGGAGGCATTCAGCTCCGGATCTAGCCCCAGCCAAATTCATAGGTGGGGCTGCATAGCCCCAGCAGAATCCATGGGGGGGAGTGCACAGCCACTGACATCTGAAGCCACTGACACCTGAAGCCGAAGAAGTTAGCAACGTCTGGTATAGTCACAGATTCAGTGACTTCTGTGATCTCCTTAATTATGTCACAAGGTGTGTTGACTGAACTAAAATTTTTAATAGCTAGCAGCTCCTTAGAAGTTGTTTAATAGTTCTGCTATCCAGGATTAACTGTGTTGGATCATTTATCTCTAGATTACAAGCTTAATTCTTGCATTGGAAAGGGATGAAGTTACCACATCCAGCCAAGTGACCAAGCACATGTGGACAACAGGTAACTATCTGATCGCCAAGATACCGGTCTATCAGATGTGTGTTCGGAGTCCACTGCTGTATGGTGGCAAGACCTGGATCACCTACAGCAGGCATGAGAGAAGACTAACCACCTTCCACACTCACTGTCTTCATTGTATTCTACATTTCAAATGGGAAACCAAAGTTCCTGACACCGAAGTACTTGAGAACGCACAATTGCTAAGTCTAATCATTGTTCTCAAATGCAGATACCTCTGTTGGCTTGGTCATCTGCACCAGATGGACGAAGGATGCATTCCAAAGAATTTAAATTTAAACTTTCATCATCGACACTGTAGAGATGCAGGCCACAATGAGGACCGCTCTACACCAGCGAATCCAAAGAGGCTGAAGAAAGGTGTATGAGAAAGAGGAAAGCGCAATAGGCCTTGAGAGCAAATAGTGCACTGGATTCATCCTCTGGCCCTGTACCTTAACCCTACATTATTTGTGGCAGTGACTGTCACTTAAAAATTGGATTTTTTTTATCTACTTATAATGCTGCAGCATGACACATAATAACTGAACTGCTTTGGTGCTCTCATGCTTACACCATCACCTTTCGAGATGAATGTCTGATATCTCAGAGATGTGGAACTGAGTCACAGAAAGACTAAGTGACTTGCCCAAGGTCGCACAGGAAGTCTGTGGCTTGGAACTGAATGCAGGTTTTTCAAGTCTTAGGCAAGCACTTAACAACTGGATCATCTTTCCTCTCTGGAAGGAACATGAAAAGCAAGTCATTTTGGATAATACAGGGAGTCAATATCAAACATGATTATATTCACACTTCAGGGGTCAGAGGGAATCAAAAATTCTTTTGTTTTAACCTTTGTTATGCTCTTGAAGCTTCAATCCAGCATTCTGAGTCTCCAAAATGAGAACAGTAAATTGATATGTCATACAGCTAATAAAATGAAGAGTGTTATCAAGTGTAGGCTGTGTAACTAGACCACATTCAGTACACAAGTACAATTCATATTGTTCCCACCTATTACCAGAGCCTGAATATGAAAAATATGAGCCATTCCACAATCCGCATGCTCATTTATATCACCTTTATGTGAAATTTAAGGAATAAAAAATGTTCCATTTCCCCTTCAAATGTAACACACTGTCTTAGACAGTCCCACTAGTTATTTTGGCTAGACTCCACATAGGGCCATGTTCATTAAAGGAAAAATGGATATTTATCTGTTTGGTCTTTGAGCATAAGAATGAGGCTAAAATTGAGTGAAACTTTATCCAATATAGACTTCTCAATGAAACATGAAGCCTGATGAAGCTTCCTGGGTTTCATGACTGGCCAGATTTGTCTAAAATGCTCCCATATTTCATGTGAACTTGAACTGTATTACAGGTACATCTGTGCAAAAGCTTCCAACTGAAGCTTCCATGGTTCCATTTGAAAAAATCATAGTTCTGCAGGGTTTCGATCCACATTTAGATAGACAGTGGGGGCTTTGGCTGAATTTTGCTCTGTGTTTCCAAAAATCCAGACCCAATACAAAACTCCAGGGATGTGCCTCACCTGAATGAAAATAAAACTGATTAGGCATGACATTCCTGTAAAGTGAAGCCATTATATTTTGCACAACTCGGACAATGGCATCATATTTCTTTGTTATGGCCCCCTGCAGTCAACGACTTCAGTGATACAAGACCAGGCCCTTAATTCTGCCTTGACTTCCATTTTGACTCTCTTGTTTCTCCTCCAGCACAGTTTCTGTCCCCCATATAATTCACTAAACTCACCTATGACTTCCCAATGGCCAAGTCTAAGACTGCGTCTCTATTCTCATCTTTCTAGATCTAGCCATGGCTTCCAGCACAGCAGAGCACTCCTCTTCAGGACTCTCTTTTTGGGCTTTCATAATGTGGGGCTCTGATTCGTCCCCTACCTCTGCAGTTATTTCTTCAGCATCTCTGATAGCATCTCCTCTTCTCCCACCTTCCGTAGAATTCCCAGAGTTCTTGCATTTCACATCTCCTCCTTCTTCTACACCTCATCCCCATAGGCAGCAAGTTATATGGGCTCGTGGTGTCCGGGCTCCACCAGTATTGAGGATGGTGGGCCTGGTTCCACCAAAATTTCTGTGCTGCTGGGGGGCTGGTCACAGAGGCTCCAGTGGCACTTGGCCGTGCAGCTGCAGAGCACAGCGGCCCCTTAGCACCCAGGGCAGCCCAGCTGTTCTGCCTCCCTCCTCCTCTGCACACTCAGCAGCTGGCCAGGAGCTGCTCCGTTGCCAGCCCCATCCCCAAGCAGCAACGCATGGCAGCTGCTCCCCTCCCCCCAGCCCCGCCCCTTCCCCCTCCACCCCTCTCCAATGTGATGTGGGGCCCTATCATTCTGGCCAGGAAATGCTCCTGCCCCCAAGCAGCGCTGCGTGGCAGCCATTCCCCCCCTCCCAGCCCCATTCCTTTCCCATGTGGGCCCAGCCCCCTGGCCAGGAGCCACTCCCAGCATGACCAAAAATTATACAAACTTGTTGCCCATGCTCATTCCTACTGGATGAACTAATCTGTTTCCATGTTATCAGCCACCATGTTTATACTGATAAGTCTCAAGTCTACCTCTCCAATATAGACTTCTTCCCCTCTGCTCACTCCTATGCCTGGCTGCTTCTCACAGCCAACCTAATCCAACCTCAACAGAGTGAAAACTGAACATCTTATCTTTCCTTCTTTCTTCTCTCCACTCTAGTTCCTCTCTATTACTGTCTATTGAGGAACATTCCTCACTCAGACCCAAAACATCAGTGTCATTTTCAGCTCTTTTCTGCTACTGTCTCATACCCAAGCTGCTGACAACTCCAGTTAGTTGTTCCTTTCAAATATCCCAGTATGTGCCCTTTCTTCTCCAACTCTATTGCCAAAATGCTTGCCCATACCTTGATGATTTCTTGCCCCCTCTAAGTCCCTGCTCTATGGCCTCCCTTCCTCTCATCTGATTCCCCTGTAGTCCATCCCCAAATGCTCCTAAAATTCTCTCTTTCACTCACTGATGGCTCTCTGTCACTCCCTCTTCAAATTCCTTCACTGGGTGCCATAGCAAATTCAAGCTCCTTGTCCTTACCAATAGGGGGGTATCCAACTACACTCCGACCTTTGAATCTACACTGATTTATTTCTTCACAGCACCTTTGCTATGCCCACCTTTGCTATACCTTTGCTATGCTAGGTACTTCTCTTGTTTCCTTATTTGTGCCTTCTTCTAAGGTACATCTTTTGGCTTGCAATGTCTCCTTCTTCAGCATGGAACACCTCCCTCTCTTCATGTAAATCCTTTCATATACCATTCATCTTCCCTGAAGCCTTTTAAGGCTAGTAAAAGACCAAAGACCAGTAAAAAATGCTCACCCTTCCACACCTTTTTGAGTTAAGGCTTTCCATTGGACTTCCAGTGTTATTTGTTTCTGAGCTGTCCTGTCTCCCTAAAGTGAAAGGAACTGTGTTTTCTCTCTTTTCAGTACTGAGCACACATAAAAAAAGACTCTTACAGGTTCAAAACCAAGAGATTTGCTTTCTTTTGTTTCTATCCACATTGGTTTGCATCTCATGAGTTTCACTCGAATTTGAACACTTCAGAGCAACCCAAAAATTCAGAGCCAAACTCTCTGGAGTCTGTTAAACTGTTGTGTTGGGTTTTTTTTTTTACTAGGACATAGGAAATTACCCTTTGCCATACTGGACCACACAGTGGCTTGTCTAGTGGCCCTGTTGCTGACACTGTACCAGCTGTTTCAGTGAAAAATACAAGAAACCCTGCAAGGGGTAGTTATTTCCCAAGGAACATTTCTTCATAACCCCCACTGGTTTGAGGTGACTTTATGCCATGAGGCAGAATGGCTAACATCCCTTCCAAAACCCTGGAGTCCTTTTAATCCTTACTGCTATCACCATGGATGCTGCTGTTTTACATACATAATCAATTCTTAGCCTCAGTTACATGTTGTTATGTCAATGAGTTCCACAGCCTAATTGTGTGTGTTGTGTGAAAAAGTATTGTTATTTATCAGCTTTAAATTTGCTGCCTTTTGATCTCAGTTACTGTGGCACCTTACCTTGATTGATGCCCATAAGTACTACTACAATACAATTAAATAATAACTATGTTTCTTTCGTTTTATGATGCTACTGTGAAAAAACCTTCCACTTCCCATGTTTCAATATGAAGCCGTAAATCAGGCTAACTTGTTAATGGGCCCAGGTTCATGAACATCGGAGAAGCTTTTGAAGAATCTGAAAGGCCACTTTTATAAAGCTTCACATAGCTCTGGTTATGACACCCCCTGTTACAACAGCTGATTAGTACACTGAGAAACAACAGATCTCTCACTTTGGCTAAAAGTACCCCGACCAGTACTTTGCAAAAGAATCGCTAATTCTCTAAAAGCAAAAAAAGAGCACTATATTAAATATTGTTCTTTAAATGGTATTGACAAGTCTGTAAGTAAGATCAATTTTTAAAGTTGACACCAAAAACACTTCCCCCTTGTTTTCTTTATTTATTGCTAACAGTTTTATATGTTCCTGCTTATAACAGAGAAAACTGCAATCTAATTAGATCCAGAAGTCCCTTGATTTGAGGAGAAGCTTTACAGTATTTAGATAATAATTTATTCTGAGCAGTGATCTGGCTGACACTTGATGCAATGAGGAGTGAGGATGAGCAAAGAAAGCCCCTCTGAACCATTTCAAGCAGCCTTTTAAGAAGCTATCCAACAAGGAAGATTAAACATTAGCTGATTACCGACAAGTAATTAACAATGTCAACGAAACACAGAAACCGAATTAATAATAATTATATCATCAACATGATGATCATCTTGTAGAAAATCCCAGGGAAGAGGAGAGGTTAATTACTCACTGCTAGCAGAACAGCACCACGTCGACCGCAACCATGCCTCTGGACGGTGTTAACTGCCAGCCAGATAATTAATTAACATCATAATTGTAATGCAGGCAGCATGAAAATATTGAAATATTACACCATTTCCATTCTATTACCTACCCAAGACATTCTATAACTTAGAGCTGCAAGTACAAAGCTCTGTTGGGACATGATTTCTCTCTGGTGTAACTCTGACTTTACCTGCTACCAATGTACTATACCGATTTATATACTCTAGCGGCCTGAGCAAAGGAAAGGGAGCCTGGAATTCCTGGGTTTTAATCCCACCTCTGATAGGGACTTCCTAAGTATTGAGGCCAAAATCTTGGCACGTTTCAAAGAGGAATTAGACACTTTTGTGGATAACAAGAATACCCAGTGTTATGACAATAAATACTCTATAAATAAATAAAACAAAGTTTGGAAGAGAAATAATCTCACATCTTTCATTCAGGGTTTATGCCAACCTCCAACTATTGATGGGTCAGAGGTTACTCTCCTTATGGAACGTGTTGTCCCATAACTACCTGCCTGAGGGTTTTCTTGAACCTTCCACACAGCCTAAATGTCTTTCTCGAAAAGGTGATTTAGTTCAGCCACAAATTGATGGGCTTGATGCAGGAATCCCCAGTACAAACTCTGTGGCCAGTGTTACGTAGAAGGTCACATTACACTCTCGCAATGATTCCTAATATGAAGCACTTCCTACTCAAATTCACTACTGGCCTGTCATGGTCACGGATCAGAAAACACATCACAATATGAGCAATATGTTTTAAAATGCTTCAGTAAACTCTGATCCAGCCCGTTTGTGTGCACCTGCCTCTCAACACAGTGTCTTTGCACATACCCACCCACCCCTTTGAAAAATCTTAAATGCACTTATCTTTTCTTTGTGCTTACACAAGCTTTTGAACCATTGAAAATATGCCATCTCCTCAGCAATAAGACAGGAAAAACAAGTTCTTACCAGCCAGAAGAGAGCGAAGCAAGAGCTGCTGCCATTTACAAAATGGCCTCTTTAGGGCTTCAGTCGTTTGACTCTACAAAATTTAAAGAACCAAAGCCACAAAGGCATGCTGGGAAAAGTTTCCTGTAAAATGGCAACTCTGCCAAGTGAAAGTCATGTAGGAAGTTATCCAGGAGGCTGTTGCTTTTACCACTATCTTTAGATGCATACATTACCTTTTTATAGCACCCCCAGGTTGGATCATTTAACAATTGTCTTGGAACATAGCTTCCAATTTTCAAGAACTATAACTTCTGTACCTAAAAACCTGACATTAATTCTGCCTGTCTCTCCTCCTCTGCTTCCCTCTTACCTCCATTTTTGCCATTCTACTTCTACCCCAAGCCTATCATTTTTTAATAAAATCTGCTTTTCCATTTTTCTTCCACTTCCTGACATCTACAGTAGACCACCCATCAGCACCACCCACGGACAGACAGAGGATAACATTCTGCAGCAACCCGTGCGCTAATATATTGTGCTAATGTAGCCCCTATTTCTTTTTCATGGATTTCACAGCCCAGAACACTCATAGCAGCTGTAATTACAGCTGTTGTTTGTATTTGCTCCCAGACAAGGCAATAGTATGGAGCCCTGAGTGACTGCAAAGAAGCAGTTGATATTTCAGCACACTAGAGGGAGTGGAGGGGAGGAAGTTGTTAACCATGCTCAGCAGCTGTTTTGTGGCTGGTGTGGAAGGCATTACTAAGGGCAGACATTCCTGCATGTACACACATAGCTCTTTAGTTAGAAGTTGGAAGCTCCTGGCCAATCAGTAGTGAGTTCTGTTCAGGGTACAAAATTGGTAGCTAGTGTGAATTTCTGAGCACCTGTAAGATCCAGCCCGGCCCTGCATGGAGAAGATAGAGCAGTCAGGTGCAAACCAGACTGAATCTGTGGGCTGGTCCTCAATACAGTTTCCTGTAATTTTACAAGAATCAGTGAGATTGAGACTGGGGGGGAAAGGGTGAAACACTTTACAGGAGAAATCGCAGATTGAAGGCCAAATGTCTTCTGGAGGCATATTACATCATTGAACCAAAGAGCTTAACAGCTACAGTAATTGTCAAGTTTTCTTTTCTTTCTTATTTGAAGTTGTGTATGTGCTCATTAGTGTGGATGCAGAAACAATTGGGTATGTAGTACAACTCAATGTTTTATTGATTGTCAATATAATACCCTGGGTGAGCCTCTGTGAAAGCAGAAGATCTCTGATTGTCAGAAGCCCCAATCCCTGTATTTATTTCGTAAGGTAGTATATAGAGAGAGGTTTAGGCTCTGTGTTGCAGTCTTCATTTTAAAGGAAAATAACAAATCTCTACCTAGTGATGTTAGTCTAGCTAGGGTGCATTGCAACTGCTGTGCAGTAATGGCTGATCTCTGTAGTGTTATTCATAAAAAGAAATTTGAAATTATTAATTGTGTGTATGTGTGTGTGTAATTGTCTTATGGTAAAGACTGGTACTGGATTCCTAAGAGAATATTTTAATATTTGGAAAAGTTCCTATAGAAAACCCAGCTGTGTAATCTCTTGCAAGGATAGGAATTCATGGTCTATGCAAATACTTAAGTCAGAGAAAGGAACTCTGTAGCACAAAATTGGTAAGTAAATTGATTTACCTCCCTTCTACGTAGGTTACATTAGTATAACCTGCTCTAGTACTGCTGCATTAAAGGTCTGAATATCATCATGGCCAAGATTTTCAATAGTGATTGCTGATTTTCCAACTCAGGGCTTGATTCTCAGAGGGTAGGTGATCAACACTTTCTGAAAATCAGACCCCTTAAAGGCCACCCTAAAATTGGATGCTCTCAGAAATCATTGTTCACTTCTTAATATCTCAGCCCAAGTCTTTAAAATCTCACTGCTGGATGTTTATGTCAATCTGCTTCTCCCGACTAATCAAGATTGTATGTGGTCTTGGGCATATTAGTATACCTGGATTTCTGATTACATAACTTTTATATAATTTCTCTGTGATGTTACCATAATCTATTAGCCCATTAAATGGTGACAGGTACTGTTCAGTGCCCAGGAGAGCAGAAACTTCAAGGGACATATAGTGGTATAAGCGTACATAGTTGAAGGCAAAGGGAGACTGTGAGCCTATGCCCCAGAAAGTGCTAGAAGAGGATTGACACAGGGGGCTGAGTAGATTCTAAAAGTCTCATGGGTAGAACTGGTCAAATAGAACAGAAAGTGATTGGCTAATATTTGTATGGGCACAAGTGTTCCCTCTCAAAGCTAAGCCGTTCTATAAACTGAAACGAACAAAGGATACCTTCTCGCATTTAACTCATTACTTTGTTAAGCACTTTGGGATGCCATGCATATGAAAGGCACTGTATAAAACCACATTTCTTTCCATTCTGGTTTGCATCAGGCCTTGTTCTAGCATGCATCTGATATACCCCTGAATGGTAGACAAACCTACAGTACAAAATGTACTTGCCGTGCAACCAGCAGCAACAGTAACAAATAGTGGTTCTGATTCAGATCTTAGTTACACCCTTGTAAGGCAGGAATAACCCTACTGACTCCCTTGGAATTACTCCAGTGTATAAGGAGTGCACATTGGAACAGAACCAGGTCCCTTTACAATTTGTGCAGCCACTGGATACATTTTTATAACAACGGGGGTTCAACTCTGCTACTCGTACTCACGTAGACTCCAGTGTACTCACACATACGGGTTAGTGGGACCCCTCACATTTGTAAGCCCTCAATAGGAGTAAAAATGGCAGAATCAGGACCAAAAGCATCTGCCATTTCTGGAGGTCTGGCTTTTCACTGCCATTTAACATCCATCATCATCATCGGTTGTTATTATTTTATTCCTGTAGCACCCAAAGGCTCCAGTCAGGAAATTGGGGACCCATTGTGCTTTGTGTTACTAGCTAAGGAAGTTATTTCAGAACAAGGAACATGAAGAGATGTTGTATTTCAGGGCAAACATAGCCTGGAAATAAAATACTAAACCTGAATGTTACCTCCTTTGTACAGATAATAGTAACAAAGAAAACTTTTCATATTCAAAAATATTTTATAGACGCTCACTGCTTAAAGCTCAAAACAACCCGGCAAGGTCAGTAACTATCATTCCAGATGATAAAAAAAGAAGAAAATGAAGCAGCAGATGGCTCAATGCTTATCTACACAAGATAATTTCACCAGCAAAAGTTCTGCTAGCCTACAACTACCAATATAGCTATTTCAGCAGAGAGCATTCACATTTGGTTTCCTTTTTCAGTGCAGCGTGTCCTCAACAGCAGTTTGTATTAGCAAAAGATGTGTGGCATCATGGGTAGGCACCCAAGTGACCCCTTCTTTGCCGTACCGCATGCTGCCTTGTGGAAAATTTTTGCATGTATTGTGGAATGCCAGCACTCCTCTCAGAAAACTGGTGGAGTTTGGGATTCAAACTGTAATCCACGGTCTCATTTCCATTTTTTTAAATTCCCACAGTTCTCTCTGGTATATCCCATAGTCTACTTTTTTATGCATAATTATTCAATCCATCTACCATCTTGCCAGCTGAAACATAGAATCCACATAGAATCAGTCGTAGAAGATTAGGGTTGGAAGGGACCTCAGGAGGTCATCTAGCCCAACCCTTACTCAAAGCAGGACCAACCACAACTAAATCATCCTAGTCAGGGCTTTGTCAAGCCACACCTTAAAAACCTCTAAGGATGGAAATTCCATCACCTCCCTAGGTAACCCATTCCAATGCTTCACCACCCTCCTAATGAAAAGGTTTTTCCTAATATCCAACCTAGACCTCCGCCATTGCAACTTGAGACCATTGCTCCTAGTTGTCACGTCACATCACTATGGACATTTTATTGGACATTAAGGGTGGCTGGTTAGGAAAAGTCCATGATGCTCAGATCTTTGGGAGGATTTACAGGAATTTTTGATGAGCTGCATACAGAGATGTTCTTCCCAGACCAGCATATTCACATTAGCAGGGTTGCACTGCCAATTGCGATTTTCAGGGCTCCAGTTATCCTTTGCTTCACTGCCTCTTGAAGCTGCACAGCAGGCACCTGGACAGCATCAAAGAAAGATTTACTGTCAGCAGAGCAGGTATAGAGTGACCATGGAGGTGCCTTTGGAAGATTAAAGGGTTGGGGAGATGTCTCATGACTAGGCTGGAGCTCAGTGAACAAAATAGTTCTGTAGTTATTGCTGTGTGTTGCAAGGCCAAGGGGGGTGATACTACCATCATGTGGAAATAGGGATAGAGAGGCTACATGGTGATTTTGAGCAGTCTGACTCAAGACCATTTACTAGAGCCTATGAAAGCACTACACAGCTGAGGAAAGCCATAAGAGCACACTTTGACACAGCTGGATGGTGTGTTATTTTGTGTCATGGTACATACAGTGAGCAGTTTATCTAAATTATATTTAATACAGGAAGTGCTGGGATCTATGGGAGGTGGAGAGAGTGGGACCCTGGCCCTGGGAAGAAGGAACTGTTGTCCATGCAGTGTAATGGCTGCTGAGGGTTCGTTGTTTAGATGCTTTGCGCCATACTGTGTTTGAGTATCTGTGTTTGTTGGCTGAGAAGCTGCATAAAGTCTTGGTGCACCTCTCTCTCCTTTTGTCTTTTCCCTTGGTCCTTCTCTGTTCACCAGCACATAGTTCTCCATTCTTGGGTCTCATGGGCTTTGGATTTCGCAGTCTTGACCAGTTCCATGAACATGTCTTCTCTTCTGCTTTTTTCCTCCCCTCCTTACCATGGTGAATATATCAGCAGGTGTAGAAGGGACAGCCCTCAAGGATATCACAGCCAAGACACCGATAAATAACCAGACAGAGCCATTGGTAGATTTTTAGGCATTATCAGACAGAAGAAGAAGAGTGGTAGGACTCTCTACATGTAATTTTTCCCATGTACAGCTGCATAATATTATGTACAGGCTCACAGTCACTAACACTTGCAGACCACATACCAGCACACAGCATGGTGAGAACATAGGGGTGCTTTCAAACATTCTAGCAGTGAGGGGCAGAGGAACAGGTGCAGGGGGTCTAGATAACTTTTGGGATAGTATAGAAAAGACTGTTAAACTTATCACAGATAAGTGATCAGATGCCCTGAAAAAGGCAGCTGCTTGAAAAGGTCATGGACATATACTGCCAACCTTTTCACCTATATGATCCCCGCAGAGGTCCTTGCACAGTGGCATAGGAAGGTGTCCTACCATGGAGCCGAGACCAGGCTCCTCTGCCTAGAAATGTCTGGGCAAAAAAGCAAACACTACCTGCTTGAAAAAAATCAGTGAAAATTGTCAAAGGACCAGACAGTTATATGGCCGCCAAGATAAATCTGCCACTCTGCAAGCAGTAGAGGATCTGTGTCATTGTTGATATTTCTGTGACCCTTTCCATGCCAAGAGCCCCTGAGCTAACCACACACAGTTTCTACTTCTTTCCAAAATCTATCCCTAGCACAAGAGTAATATATTTGGACTTAAAAACCATGAGTGTGTAAATTGTATGTCATGTGCTTGGACTTGAATATCAAAGTACTGTACTGGGGCCTTGAAAAGCTGCATCAAAGCAGTTTATACAATACATTTTCTACAAACACAGGCCAATCAAGTGCTCTGTTACGGGTTTGTTTTCAAATGTTCTTTTCAATTGACTGGAAAGTTGCAACATATTTCATTTTCATTTGAAATGTCTCTGAATGTGAGAAAAGGACAGGCTTCCAGTCAGACCCTCCCTTCCCCCAGGCAAGAGAGTTCAAAGTTCAACCAGATCAGCCACTGCTGCTATAAGCTTGGTACGGGAGGACTCCTTGTCCCCGTACAGGTTCTTCTGCATCCACACAGACATTGTGCCAGTAGAACAGTACCAGCTTTATGTCAATCAGGGAACTGATCTAAATTCACCAGCAGAAGTTAGGGTTTTCCGGGCAGGACTCCAAACAAAGTGTGGACACGTGCAAGGCTGCTCTGACAGAAGACAAGCTTTACTTGCTAAAACTTTGCAGTGTAGACCAGGCCTAAGTGACTCATCCAAGATCACAAGAGTGAGGGTTGGCTCTGCAACTCAGTGGCTTCTGGCTTCTCAGTGATGTGCTCAGACCACTAGACCGTCTCTCTCTTACTAGCGTAAAACTGAAATAACTGACAGTCCCGCACAAGTGCCTACACTTACCCATAATACACTTCACAACTGACCACTCCAGAGTAGATCACTCCTGACATGGCTTTGGTGGTCAGCTATGTTTTGAGATCACCAATGGAAATACTTATTCCAGTTGGAATGCTAACATGGCACTAGCCAATCCTCACCATCTGAAGTATGATGATCCCATTTGTGGGAGAGTACTTCCTGGTACTGATATAGTTTGGGTATGCCCGTTAGTCTGCATGTGATTTACTCTGAAGTGATCTATTATCAGGATTACCACCAATTTTAGACCAATAAATTGAGAGGAGGAGGCGACAATGACACTCTCATATAACTAATTTGTCAACAATAAAATTGTAATTAAAGTATTTTGCTTATTTTCACACGAAAAATAGTGAGCATAACTAATGATTGAACTAAACCAAAATCCTGAATCTGAACAACTCTGAAATTTGTGGCTATTTGAAGTCTTCACTTATTCAGACCTAGGTTTTGCAAAAGATCTTTTTAATGGGCTGAAACAACCAGCTGAATCCAAGTATCTCTGAACCACTTAGAAGAAGCCAATGGAACTAATCATGACAAAAGGCATTACTCTCAGTAGTAAATGTTTGCAGATTCAGGCTAAATGGTGGTTTTGATTCACTGGGGTATACAGAATTCTTTGATCTAATAATTATCTGGTTTCAGGTGGAAAATGCAAGATCTTGTTCTTTGCATAGTTTCCATCTGAGATCCTAAAGCAGTTCAGGTTCATTTGAAAAATTCTCCATGTTCATTTGAAACTAGAACTGAGCAAAATTCACATTCTGGGGGCTAGGGGCATTTCATTTTTGTCAATTTCAAACCATCATTGAGATCTAAACCCAATTATTACTAGAAATGGTTCAAGTCCCAACTGGAAAAGTCAGTTCAATAGTGATGAAATATCATTCCTGGGAGCTTAGGCCTCTAGTTGTGATGCTTCCAGAAAAGACATCAGATAAAACAGGGAAATTATCCTTTGGGAGCATTGGGTAACTTTTGTATTCCTGTTGCAATGTAACTAGTTAAAGCAAAGTGCCTATGTTTTTTCCATATGGTCATTATTTGTCTTGTACCTATTCATGAAACAAGTTCCACCTGCTCTAAAACAGACAATTTAAGGATTCCTCATGTTTGTCATTCTGTGGTTTCTTGGGTCCGGATTCCAATATCCTTGCTCATGTTCTATTCACAGATTCATATATTCTAAGGCCAGACGGGACCACATGGTCACCTAGCCTGACTTTCTGTAGCACACAGGCATAGAATAGTGCCAGACACCACAATTTGGGGGATAAATTGTTTACCAACATGAATAAGGAAGTTAGAATCCGCCTTTGACGAATACATTTCTTTGTACAGTGAGGTACATTCTCTCTTCTTCTTTAAAATCTATTTTATTCCTGATAAGGGAAGCAGAGCACAGATTGGGCCAGACGGCTTATGTAAATCAGAAAAGCAGCTTCAAAGTGAATCGAGCAATTGGGCCTTACTGGTATATCTTCATATCGGACATCTCAAGTAACTTAGCCTGCTTACATTAAAAAAAAAACTAGTTACTGCATTCAAGATTTTGTTAATCTCAGTGAAGAAAGGGTGCCCTGAAACGCAGCCACTGGATAATTAAAATGAGAAAGCTATAGATGGCTAGTAGATTGCTCATTTTATATAACGAATTGAAAGCCTAATAGGAAAACTCATAATACCAGCCCTCTTAACATTAACAATTACCATGATTAACAATGATACTCACAACTCATTTTTCATTAAAGACTATGGGCAGAGATAAGCTTGTTTATATAGACCAGCTTTTGAACCGAGGAGCCATTTATCACTTAGAAAGCCATGAAAGGACTGAACAGCACCCAGCAATTAAAACTTGCAAAGTGACCTTGTGACAATGAAAGACCCACCCTCCTCAGAAGCAACAGTAAGGCAATTGTTTTTAAATTAATTAGAAATGAAAAGATAATTTGTTGGTTTGTTAAATCATATATCTTGGCCTAGCAGTCAATGAAGCATGTTCTTCCAGAGAGCAAATGCAAGTTTTCCTAAAGTACAGCTACAGATCTGAAGAGTTAAACTTTGAGAGGTTGGATCAACACGTCAAGGATAAAAGAAGCCTTCTATTAAAACACCAAATACAGAAACAAGCTCTCCCTTACATGTTTCCATGGAAAAAGGGCAAAATATGTGTGTTCAGCCAGGCCATCTGCAAATTAGGCAAATGGATCCCAAGTGTCTCATTGTTACCTTGCCCTCCTTCTGTCTGTTGTATCCACCTGTAGTCTCATTTTATACTTAGACTGCAAGTTCCTTGAGGCAAAGGGTACATCTACACTATAGCTGAAGGTGTAATTTCCAGCTTGGGTAAACATACTGCACTAGCACTGATCAAGATAGTACGCTAAGAATAGAAGTACAGCCATGGCTGCACAGGCAGTGGAGCAGGCTAGCTTCCCTAACATGTCCCTAGGGGTTCAGACAGACTTGCCCTTGCAATGGCTTCAGCACATGTAGATGTACCTACACTGCTATTTCAGAACACTAGCTTGATCAGAGCTAACCCAGGCATGTCTACCCATGCTCAAAATAACACCTCCATCGTACATACTCAAGGACCGTTTTTTCTTTAGGTGTTTCTTTAGCAACAAGAGGAAGATTCAGGAAAGTGTGGGCCCCTTACAGAATGGGGGAGGCAACCTAGTGACAGAGGATGTGGAGAAAGCTGAGGTACTCAATGCCTGTTTTGCCTCTGTCTTCACAAACAAGGTCAGCTCCCAGATTACTGCACTGTGTGGCACAGAATGGGGAGGAGGTGAACATCCCGCAGTGCTGAAGGAACAGGCCCAGGACTGTTTAGAAAGACTGGACATACACAAGTTCATGGGGCCAGATGCAATGCACCCGAGGGTGCTGAGGGAATTAGCTGATGTGATTTCAGAGCCATTGGCTATTATCTTTAAAAGCTCATGGCAACAGGGGGAGGTCCCAGATGATTGAAAAAAAGGCAAATCTAGTGCCCATCTTCAAGAAAGGGAAGAAAGAGGATCCAGGGAACAATAGGCCAGTCAGCCTCACCTCAATCCCTGGAAAAATCATGGAGCAGGTCCTCAAGGAATCCATTTTAAGGCACTTAAAAAAGAGGCAGGAGATTAGGAGCAGTCAACATGGATTCACCAAGGGAAAGTCGTGCCTAACCAACCTGATTGCTTTCTATGAAGTGGTGACTGGTTCTGTGGATGTGGGGAAAGCGGTGGACGTGATATACCTTGACTTTAGCAAAGCTTTTGATACGTTTTCCACAGTATTCTTATCAGCAATTTAAAAAAGTATGTGTTGGATGAATGGACTACGAAATGGATAGAGAATTGGCTAGAGCAAGGGGCTCAACGAGTAGTGATCAATGGCTCCATGTCTAGCTGGCAGCCGGTCACAAGTGGAGTGCCCCAGGGGTCAGTCGTGGAGCCAGTTTTGTTCAACATCTTCATTAATGATCTGGGAGAGGAGGTAGATTGCACCCTCAGCAAGTTTGCAGATGACACTAAGCTAGGGGGAGTGGTACATACCCTGGAAGGGAGGCATAGGATACAGAAGGACCTAAACAAATTGGAGGATTGGGCCAAAAGAAATCTGATGAGGTTCAACAAGGACAAGTGCAGAGTCCTGCACTTAGGACGGAAAAATCCCATGCACAGCTACAGACTGGGGACTGATGAGCTAGGCAGCAGTTCTGCAGAAAAGGATCTGGGGGTTACAGTGGATAAGAAGCTGGATATGAATCAGCAGTGTGTCCTGGTTGCCAAAAAAGCTAATGGCATATTGGGCTGCATTAGTAAGAGCATTGCCAGCAGATCGCGGGAAGTGATTATTCCCCTCTATTCGGCATTGGTGAGGACACATTTGGAGTATTGTGTCCAGTTTTGGGTCCCCCACTACAAAAAGGATGTGGACAAGTTGGAGAGAGTCCAGCGGAGGGCAACAAAAATGATTAGGGGGCTGGAGCACAAGACTTATGAGGAGAGGCTGAAAGAACTGGCCTGTTTAGTCTGCAGAAGAGAAGAATGAGGGGGATTTGATAGCAGCCTTTAACGACCTAAAAGGGGATTCCAGGGAGGATGGAGCTAGGCTGTTTTCAGTGGTGGCAGATGACAGAACAAGGAGCAATGGTCGCAAGTTGCAGTGGGGGAGGTCTAGGTTGGACATTAGGAAAAGGTTTTTCACTAGGAGGGCGGTGAAGCATTGGAATGGGTTACCTAGGAAGGTGGTGGCATCTCCATCTTAAGAGGTTTTTAAGCGGAGGCTTGACAAAACTCTCGCCGGGATGATTTAGCTGAGGATAGTCCTGCTCTGATCAGGGGGTTGGACTAGATGACCTCTTGAGGTCACTTCCAACTCTAATATTCTATGATTCTATGTGTGTGTACAGCACCCAGGCTAGCACAATGTGGCCCTGATCCCTGATTAAGTGTTTTGGTGCTACCACAGCCTGAAAAAAATATAGTTATAATCAAGCATAAAAATATAGATAGATAGCCATAGATATTGTGGTAAAGTCAAGCCAGATGGCTATGGCAGGGTACTTCAGGGCCGATATGTGAGCCCTAGAATGCTTAAAGCCCTCTTCCCTTCAGGCAGGAAAGAGGTTGCAGCTGGGGCTGATTAGGCAATTAGGCCACCTGGGGCTGCTTAACTAATTAGGCCACCTGGGGCTAATCAAGGCGCCCCGCCCCAAACACTTAAAAGCCTCCAGTGCAAGCAGGCAGTTGGAGGTAGTAGAGTGAGGAGAAGAGGAAGGAGCTGCTGGAGTATTGGAGAGAGAAGTTTGGAGATAGAGTTTTGAGGTAGAGGTTTCTACTGCTGGGGAAGCAGAGCTAAGGGGACCCTGATCCTGGACCCCCCAGCCTACAGGGAGAACAGGTATCCTGCTGGGCCACTGGCACAAACAGGCTAGCTGCCCTCCCCAGTGAGGTTGGGGAGACAGCCCCTCAGGCCTACAGAAAGTCCTGCACCTGCTTGCCCTGTAGGGAGTGGCCAAAGAGAGGGGAAGATCCAGAGACCCACCTGGACTGGGGTGGAACTACCTCAGGCCCCACAGCCTACAGAGACTGTTGCCAGTGGGTGAGTGCCAGAAAGGGGGGCTGGTGTACCACAATATATATGGCTTGAATTTGACCTCAAGAGGTCATCTAGTACAGCCCCTGCACTGATGCAAGTTTAAGAATACCGAGACCACCCCTGACAGATGTTTGTCTAACCTATTCTTAAAAACCTCCAATGATAGGAATTCCTCCTTTGAAAGCCTATTCCAGAGTTTAACTATCCTTAAAGATGGTTTCTTAATATCTAACGTAGATCTCCTTTGCTGCAGATTAAGCCCATTACTCCTTGTCCTACCTTCAGTGGACATGGAGAACAATTGATCACAGTGCTCTTAATAACAGCCTTTAACATATTAGAAGACTTATCAGGTTCCCCCTCAGTCTTCTTTTCTCAAGACTAAATGTAACCAGTTTTTTTAACCTTTCCCTCACAAGTCAGGTTTTTAAACCTCTGTCATATTTGTGGCTCTCCTCTGGACTGTCACCCGTTTGTCCACATCTTTCTCAAAGTGTAATGCCCAAAACTTCACCTAATACTCCAGCTGAGGCATCACCAGAGCTGAGTATAGGGGGGCAATTACCTCCCATGTCTTCCATACAATACTTTTGTTAATACACTTTACAATGTTAGTAACTTTTTTGCAACTACATCATATTGTTGGCTTATATTCAGTTTGGGATTCACTGTAACCTTTAGTTCCTTTCCTGCAGTACTGCTACTAGGAACTACCTACATAGGTATTCTCCATTTTGTATTTGTGCATCTGATTTTTCCTTCTTAAGTGTAGTATTTTGTACTTGTCTTTATTGAATTTCATCTTGTTGATTTCAGACCAATTCTCCAGTTTGCCAGGTCATTTGGAATACTGATCTGGTCTTTTTAACAATAAAAGGGTTTTTAATTTTAGTTTAAGGAAGACAAGGAAAAAGCCAAAAAAAAACCCAACTCTAACTCAGGGAGCAATGTGTATTTCTCAGCAGTAACTGAGAATAAAAAGGCTGCTGTTTCTGCAGAGAAGCAGACGTTTAGAAATTTAAAAGTGCAGTACACCAAAAAAATCAAAAAGCACTACAGTTTCAATTATATACACAATAACTGAGCACCTTTTATTTTTTGTATATACTGCAAGAGCGAGAGAGAAAGAGTTACGAAGTAAAAGCCAGGTCTCCAGAAAAGGTGGCCACAGCATGTTTGCTGATTCTTCCTCAGCATGAAATGTCAATGGAAACATGCTGCACTTCTGCAGCATCAGTCCACATATTTTTTATTGATAAATAGTCACCAGAGTTTATGCAAATAAATTTCAGCCTGTAAGGTGCTGAAAAACTATTAACTTCAGTCACTTGTTATTTGTTGCTAATAGCATGGGATTGGTCATCTGTGTCATATGATATTATTTCTGCTCCCAAATTGGATGACTAAAACTTTTAAACTGGAGACTAATGAACAGTGAATAACAGACACATAAATATCAGATACCCTTTGTCCATATGCTACTTCAAACAGACATTTAGAATTCAAATAAATATTTGAAAACACTGTTTTTGCAGAATCCATCCAATTCTAATCTCATCATTACAGTCTTAAGAAGGAGCAAAGAGGGAAAGGAAAATTGGAAGAAAGCTTTTCAGTGCAGCTGGTATGAAAGATATAATATTTATATGCTTTGTATAGTGTTAATTCACACTCTAGAGTTACCCTGGATTTTTATTAATCAAATTAATTTACTATTCAATTAAAAAGCCAAAGTGAATTAAACTACTATTACAGCAGCCGGGACACACATGCATACCCTTTTATAGTAATAAAAATACAATGAAATATCAGTTAAAATGTAACATGATTTAAGCAATTTCTTTTCTTCATTTACTTAAAAAAAACCCCACCATAGTTAAGGAAAGTGTTCAGTAGAACAATGAGAGATTAAATGAATAAATGTGCAGCCTTCCACGAAAGGAGTTAATAAAAGATATGCCTCTCATTCTTCCCCTTTCTCCTGGTATTAATTGAGCCAGGGTAATCAGTGTTTGAGCAATGTGCACAGTCTAAAGTGGGAACTAAAAATAATTAATGTACAGTGCAGTTATTTCCCCTTGACTCCTCCCATCATCAGGCACTTTTCACCCGCTGATAACAACTACAACTGATTTATATTATGTGGTGTCTTCCATCCCAAGGCGTTTTACAAATTATGGGGAAAACCCTGCCTTTGTTCATTGCAGCTATGCAAGTGAAGTGGTGAGAGGACTGTCACAGGACTTGGAGAGGGTTTATAATCTGTTCTGCTGTAATAGGGCAGGGTGGCTCAAGGGTAATGCACGCCATAGCACACCTTACTCAGTGTGTGCTGCCAGCTGCAGCCTATCTTCAAAGATGCCAGGCCACACCGACATGCTGACGAACCACCTCCTTCGTGGCCATGTTGTGCTAATGTGTGTGTTAATCAAGACCACTTCTAGTGCTCAAATGTCTAAAAGGGTATGTTTTCCTGCTACTGTTCTTTCTTCTTCCTAATACATCCATCCATCTCTTCAGCATCTTCATATACTCCAAGGCCAAAAAGGACCATTATGATCATCCTGTCTGACTTCCTAAACAACACAGGCCATAGAACTCACCCAAATTAATTCCTGGAGAATATCTTTTAGAGACATCCAATCTTGATTTTAAAAATGTCAGATGTAGAATCCACCATGACCTTGGTAAGTTGTTCCAATGATCAATATTCTCATTGTTAACATTTTACACCTTATTTCCAGTCTGAATTTGTCTAGTTTCACCTTCCGCTGCTAGATTGAAGAGGCCATTATTAAATATTTGTTCCCTATGCGGGTATGTATACACTAATCAAGTCTTCCATTAACCTTTAGGCTAAACAGACAGAGCTCCGTGAGTCTCTCTCTCTGTTTTCTAATCCTTTAATAATTGCTGTGGCTCTTCTCTGAACCCTCTCCAATTTACCACCACCCTTCTTGAATTGTGGACACCAGAACTGGACTGAGGCAGCGGTCACACCAGTGCCAAATTCAGAGGTAAAATAACCTTGCTACTCTTACTTGAGATTCCCTTGTTTATGCATCCCATGATCACTAGGTATTTTGGCCACAGCGTCACACTGCAGCTAATGTTCAGCTGATTATGCCCTCAACCCACAATTAATTTTTCAGAGCCACTGCTTCACAGGATAGAATCCCCCATCCTGGAAGTATGGCCTACATTCTTTGTTCCTAGATGTATACTTTTATGTTTAGCTGCATGTTTGCTTATGCCCACTTTACTAAGCAATCCATATCACACTGAATCAATTACCAGTCCTCTTCATTATTCCCCCTCACACACACAATGTTGGTGTCATCTGCAAATTATCAGTTATGATTTTTATGTTTTCTTCCAGCTCATTAATACAAATGTTAAATAACATGGGCCAAGAACAGATCACTGTGGTACCCCACTGGAAACAGACCAGCTCACTGGTGATTTCCAGTTTACAGTCACTTTTGAGACCTAACAGCCAGTTTTTATTTAATGTGTGCTGTGTTAATTTTATTTCATTCTAGTTTTTTACATCAAAATGTTGTATGGTGACAAGTCAAACACTTTACAGAAGTCTGTGTATTATTATGTCAACGCTATTACCTTAAAAAAATAACAAGTTTAAGTAAGAGATTACAAGTTAGTTTGACAGGATCTATTTTCCCTAAACCCATGTTAATTTGCATTAGTTACATTACCATCCTTTAATTCTTTATTAATCTGGTCCCATGTCAGCATCTCCGTTATCTTGCGTGAGACTGATGTCAAGCTGACAGGCCTATAATTACCCAGGTCATCCTGTTTACCCTTTTAAAATATTGACGTAACATTAGCTTTCTTGTAGTCTTCTGGAACTTCCCAGTGATACAACACTTACTGAAAATCAACATTAGCAGTCCAGCAAACTCCTTAGCCAGCTATTTCAAATTCTTGAACATCATGCAGGTCAAGACTATATTCATTAGTTGTCAAGTATACTCAACTACCAATAGATTTGACATATTTCAGGATTGAGCTCTCAGATAAGTTTTAAACAGGGGCAAAGAGAAAACAATAGAAAAGAGATTGGAAAAATAAAGAAGGAGAGAACACTGACATACAAAGGAGAAAGCAGTAGGAATTGCTGGTTCATTGCACTGGACACAGCCAGGGAGATGATGTAATTTATTTCCCTTTGTAAATGGGGACACTCACCTCAGGAGTGCCTCATGTTGGCTGGGTGTGGTACTGCAATCTTTTCTTGGTTCTGGCACCCCCTGTAGGTTGTTGACCTCCAAGGAGGGTCTTCAATGGCTCTGCCCTCCAGCTAAGTCACACAATTAATAGGTGAATGGAAGAATCCCTTCTGGGGTAATGAAGATGAACAAATGGTGGCCTTTCCCAGGGTCTTCTGACCCATCGCTGGGCCTAGCCAGCCCTCACCACAGTCTTCAGCCTCATCTCTGGGCCTGTTTAAATTCCAGCCCCTTTCTTGGGCTTTTAGTAAAGAGTCTTGTCCTCTTTTCAGGACTTAGGCCACTTCCCCGATGGCCAGTGGGGGTCCAAGACCCAAGTACAATGCCAGGTCCCAACCCAGTAGCCAGAGAGAGCTTCCTTTAATAGTTGTTGCTGCTGCTGCATTCTCTGGGCTGTTTTCCCTTCAGTCCCATCATCCTCACCCATTACCTTAGGGTTGCAGTCTTGGTTCTTTCCATCTGTTCCCTGCTTGAGCAGGGATTGTTTTTCAGCCTTCCAGCCCTTCCTCACCCTTCTTGTCTCAGCCAGGAACTGACCTGATCAGACCCTGCATCTCCTTTTAACTGAGTCTGTTGGGCTCTGATTGGCTGCTTACCTGTGGCCATTCTATGCAGGCCTGGAGGACCCACCCTCACTGCTCCTTTTCTGGGGCAGGTGTGGTAGGACCATGACTGGAGTAGAGCAATAAGAAATTGAAATGGGAGGATGTTATCTAACGGGTCCCCGCAAGCAACAGTGGTGGATATTATTGAGGGGCTAATCTCAGAATTGGTTGTCTGATGGAAGCCAGTGTCATGATGGGAAGGGACCAAGGTGGACTGGAGAGAAACTCCTTTAGCTGGGAACAGTTTTCACATAAAGCTAATTTGGAGAAAACTAACAGGCTCTTGGGGACACATTGTTCGGTCAATGGCATCTGCCTGGAATGTCAATAATTCTCTGCTTAGGTATTTACATGCCCCCTACTACCACAGTAAGTAGGTACTGTTTTGTTGAATTCCTTCTAATTGCTTGCATTCAGAGAGAGAAACAGCACAGGATCACAGAGGGATGCAACACAGGGAGCATCTTTATTGAACTATCACTAAAACCAGCCAGGAGTGGCTGAGCTATCCCCTAATAGTCTAACTCTATTGCTACAGCAACAAGCTAAGCTCTGTTAGGCAATTAGGCAAGACACAAAGTACAGAACAGGTGCCTCACTACATTTAGTGTATTTATACTCACTCACAAATGGAAGTACCATTTTATACATTGGGAGCTGAGGCACAGGGAGATGAAGTGAGGGCTTGTCTACACAAGGAAATTATTCTGAAATAAGCTAGAGTGTGACCGTAAAGCATTATAGCTGTTCTGCTATAGTTCCTAAAGTGGGAACACTTACTTTATGCCTTTTTGCAGTTTAGCTTAATCCTCTTCTACAGTAGATTAAGCTAAACTGGACAAAGGCATTCAGTGTGCAATAAAGGTGTCCACACAGGGAGCTTTTACAGAATACCTATACCATTCTATTTCCCCATGTAGACAAGCCCTGATTTACCCACGGCCACACAAGTAGTCTGTGACACAGCAGGGAACTAAACTGAGGTGTCCTGAATACAAGGCTAGCACACCACCCACTGACCATCCTTCCTCTTATTTTGTTTGTTTTACAAACGTTTTCCTGTAGCTAGAAATGGATGAGCCAAAAAATATAGTGGAACTGGAGGAACAAGAGGATGAGATCACACAGGTAAATTTATGGGAAAGTAATTGGGGCAGAGACCTGCGGAGAACCTCCCAAAGCTCCTATTTCCCACTTCTGCCCTTATTCCGCTAGGTCACACTGCCCCTCCAAAGATCAAAAGGCTAGTTTGTTTTATGTTCTTGGTTAATAAGAGAATGGAAAATGAAATTAGGTAAGGTGAGAATGTGAAAGTAAAGGAAACACCAGAAAAGAACAGAAGACTACTATGCTCAGGGAAGATGACAGGGTATGTGTGTGCACATATATGTACCATAAATATATACACATTTATGTTATGTGCCATAGATACGTATGTAAGGAGATACATAGAAAGATATGATGCTCTTCAAGCTTATATTGAGTTTTCTCCTTATTTGTGATTTATTTATAAAGACTAAATTAAATTTCTATGTAAATAGTCCACATTGTAACAGCTAATCTCAGAATTATGTAACTTGTTTCTCTCTCACAGAAAGAGAAAATATCGAATTAGTATTCTGTCCATGTTAATTTTTAATTTAAAGTCTTTAACGAAAGTACAATGGACTTTTGACATATAAATATTAAAAATTAAATTTTCTGACTTCATTATCTGATAATTAGAACTAAATAACATCTTAACTGAGAGACAAACCCCACGCAAAGCAAGTCAGTTCCATTTAAGATTCCATTAGAAAAGTGTTTGAGCTAGTATGTAATGGACCATAAAATTTAATTTGGAAATGATATTACCCAAAATGATGGAATGATACCACTCACAAAAGGACATGTAGTCAGCCCTCATCTTTTCATTTGGCATGATGTTCTTCTATGGATTGTATAGAATTAAAAAGGAATTATTTAATATTTCACAGAATAACACATGTAGGGCTTTTTTTTCTTTTCTCCAGCTCTCAAGTATTTAAAAGTCAGAATTGACCAGTGTAGCTCCATGTAATTACAAAGATTTCCTTATCTTAACCTATTTGCTGAAGTCATCCTAAAGAAAGGGTCTCCTAATCCATTGGCTGTCTCATATCTCATTTACATTGGTGGTAATCCCCATCCTATCTCAGCATTTAGGTAATGACTTTGGGATTAAATTGCACTTCTTGCAATTCTTTACTTTGAAATCTCCACAACATATCAGTGAGGCCTAGCTGAATAGGCCTGTCACGGGTCTGGTAATGCAGTATGGTAGGTAAGGCCTCTCTCTGACTTTAGAGTGAAATTAACTTTCTTCATAATAGGGTTTAACAAGAAAGCCTTGGCTCCGTGTGTTGCAAAGTATTTTAGGGCGTTATAAAAAGATGCTTGAATTAAGTTATAACAAGATTTCTGAACACTGTATTTAGCTATCTTTACAGCATTTGTATTTAAGGAGGCATTTAGTATCTCATCTTTAAATTCTTAACAGCTGAAAAGACCTACTGAAAGTCAGGGGTATTTTAAATTTTGTCTGGGAATAGAATTTTGATGAATATTGACCTGATCCACTGGAGTTGCTTTATTAAATTTCACTTAATTTATTATATCCAAAGGGTAAAGCAATCTGCCCTTAGCTATACCATTGTATTTCAACTCCAGAGCAGCTGACAAACGGCAAAATTAGAATTAGTAATTTAGGCTCAAATTCATCAATGTACTCATAGACTCATAGACTCATAGGTCAGAAGGGACCAATATGATCATCTAGTCTGACCTCCTGCACAAGGCAGGCCACAAAACCCTATCCATACACATTTATAACAACCCCGAACCCATGACTGAGTTATTGAAATCCTCAAAAGTGAGATTTGAAGACCTCAAACTGCAGGGAATCCATCAGCAAGCGACCCATGCCCCACGCTGTAGAGGAAGGCGAAAAACCTCCAGGGCCTCTGCCAATCCGCCCCGGAGGAAAATTCCTTCCCGACCCCAAATATGGCGATCAGCTAAACCCCGAGCATGCGGGCAAGACTCACCAGTCAGCACCCAAAAAAGAATTCTCTGCAGTAACTCAGTTCCCATCCCATCAACATTCCCACAGACCATTGAGCAGACTTATCTTAAGTATGTGTCTAATTCTAAGCATGTGAGTACACTTATTGAAGTCCATGAGACTCAAGCATGTGCTTAAAATTAGTAATATGCTTACGTACCTTGCTAAAGTGGGGACAGTAAACTCTTCAGGGCAGGGTGTGACACAGAGGACTGTTGGTACCAATGAGCAAAGAGTTCACTGTTCTTTACAAGCAACTCCTGTCTGAGACCTGAGAAACTTCTACACTTAATAATCACTTTCATTTTATTTATCCATGAAGGGTAACATAAAAGAGATCTACTGAAAGCTTGTAACTTATCAATACTCATAATCATTGCGAGTTGGCGGTACAGGTAATATTTAAGTAATAATGTAACTATATTGAAAAACTATGTTTTATTGTTTTGGAGTAAAAGTTAGTCACCAGGGAATTTTATATCTGCTCTTGGCCCATTCAAGTGGGAGGGAATTGTCACTCCTTGGTTAGCCAGTGAGATAATATGAAGTTCAATTGCCTACCTTCGCTCCATCCCAGAACAGTCAAAAGAAAACCATCAAAGACAATTGCAAACAACCACATGGAGGTAAAAAGGAACTTTATAGTAGACAGAAGATTGCCCTGTCTGTGAATGAAGATGAAAGACGGACTCAATGTAATATAGGGCGGAGACAGACATTCTGCATTCATTCACTGAGGAAACATCTTGTTGAGTCAGGCTGTTTTTCATACAAGTTTGGATCCTGGTTCCTGGGAAGCCAGCCAGGTCTGCAAGAGATTGAACTTTTGGGAGAAAACCTTCTTCATTACGTAGGAAAGGTAGAATATTGATACATGTTTTGTAGACCCTAGTTCATGTTTTGCATTTTAACCAGGTGTTAATGAATAGAGATAATGGTTAAAATAAAATAGAGATATAGATTTACACAATTTATGGGTGGAGTCAACATGTTTTTTGTAAAGGGAAATCATGCCTCACCAATCTATTAGAATTCTTTGAGGGGGTCAACAAGCATGTGGACAAGGGTGATCCAGTGGATATAGTGTACTTAGATTTTCAGAAAGCCTTTGATAAAATCCCTCACCAAAAGCTCTTAAGTAAAGTAAGCTGTGATGTGATAAGAGGGAAGGTCCTCTCCTGGATCAGTAACTTGTTAAAAGATAGGGAAAAAAGGGTAGTTTTCAGAATGGAGAGAGGTCTGGAACCTCTGTACTGGGACCAGTATTGTTCAACATATTCATAAATTATCTGGAAAAAGGCATAAACAGAAGTGGCAAAATTTGCAGATGATGAAAAACTACTCAAGATAATTAAGTCCAAAGCAGACTGTGAAGAGTTACAAAGGGATCTCACAAAATTTGGTGACTGAGCAACAAAATGGCAGAAGAAATTCAATGTTGATAAATGCAAAGTAATGCATATTGGAGAACATAATCCCATCTATACATATCAGATGATGAGGTCTAAATTAGCTATTACTACTCAAGAAAAAGAAGCAGTCAAAAAAGCTAACAGAATGTTGGGAATCATTAGGAAAGGGAAAGATAATAAGACAGAAAATAGCATATTGCCTTTTTATAAATCCATGTACGCCCACATCTTGAATACTGCATGCAAATCTGGTCACCCCATCTCAAAAAAGATATATTGGAATTGGGAAAGGTTTGGAAAAGGGCAACAAAAACTATTAGGGGTATGGAAAAGCTTCCATAAGAGGAGAGATTAATAAGATTGGGACTTTACAACTTGGAAAAGAGATGACTAAGGAGGAATAAGATAGAAGGGTATAAAATCATGACCGGTGTGGAGAAAGTAAATAATGAAATGTTATTTACTCCTTCTCATAACACAAGAACTAGGGGACACCAAATAAAATTAATAGGCCACAGGTTTAAAATGAACAAAAGGAAGTATTTTTTTACACAACGCACAGTCAACCTGTGGAACTCCTTGCCAGAGGATGTTGGGAAAGACCAAAACAATAAGGGGGTTCAAAAAAGAATTAGACAAGTTCATGGAGGATAGGTCCATCAATGGATTCTAGGCAGGATGGGCAGGGACTGCTATTTGCCAGAAGCTGGGAATGGGCAACTGGATGGATCACTTGATGATTAGCTGTTCTGTTCATTCCCTGAAAGCACTTGGCATTGGCCACTATTGGAAGACAGGATACTGGGCTAGCTGGACCACTGGACTGACCCAGTATGGCCATTCTTATTTTTCCATCACTCTTTCTTGTTTCTAGTGGAACCTATATTCGTTCTTAAATAAACCTTCTTTAGTTTTATTGTAAGTGCTCACAAGTGCTATGTGTTATACAGAAGTTTAAGGTAAAACTGATAAACTGGAGTATATTGTTCCTTTGGGAGCAAAGGATCTGGGATTTCTGTGGGTAGCCAGTGTCAGGGGCTGTATATCACAGGGGAACACTTCAAGAGACTCAGGGACTGGATACATTTCTAGTTAACCTGCAGGGCAAAGACAGGGCTGACATAACTGAGAGAAGAGTACATAAGTAACTGAAAAGCTGGTGATGTTAGTGAGCCAATACCCAGAAACCACGGGCAAGACTCCCTCTTGCTAGAGGCAGGGGGTAATAGGGAGACTCACAGTCCTTTGTACCCCGAGAACCATCACACAAGGACTATACTTTTTAATGGCTGTAAAGTACTATAAATTATGGCAACATATACATTACTGTAATTTATTCTCTCCACCCCAATCTAGAGATCTATAGATAGATATAGTTATGGCAATATATTGGGTAGCAATACTATATAGATAGCATACTGTATAGCATTTATGTAGGTAGAACTGCCTATAGTTAAAGTTGCGCAACACTTTCCATTAAAACAATTTTTCAATGGTTAAAACTTTTCAAATGTACCTATTCTGTCTGAAATTTTCCATGCTGGATATCCATATAAGGCTAATTTTAAGTTTAATCCAAAATGGTTGAGCTATTTCCAAGAAGAATAGAGAAAAAATACCTTGCTTTGTAAATTTTTGCAACTATTTCATTAAGCAAACATGAAATTTGGCAGGTAAATCCAATATCATCCTGGTGTTGTCGTCATCCCCATGAAAAACAACCCAAATCTGGCAAAGTTATAAACCTTTGAAACATCTCAGTTTACAAATGCCCATTAGAGACTTGTTAGTTTGGCTGCTAAATCCTCTGAGGATTCCATCTACACTGAGCATGCTCCATTTTCTCACAGTTCTTATGTGCTGCCTGGACTGCAGAAACTCCATCCTTACAGAGCAACTAAGCATGCTCCACAATGGGTCAGAGAAGGGCTTTCCCTGCAGTTCCTACTCCCAGTTGCGGCAGACTGCTGCTATGCCTTATACTAGAATTGAGAGCAGGGAATACTCCCTCTCCTGTGTTCTCAACGCTTCCCACATTGACACCCAGGCAGCAAGGAGAAGTAGGAGACAGACTGACTTAGATGCAAAGGGTTGAGGAATGGGTTGATAGGTGCCTAGCAAGCAAGGGAGCTAGAAGCAGGAGCCAAGAGGCTGGAACAGTGGCAGGAGTGGGGTGGGGGTGGGAGGAGGAGGAGACAGGAGGTAGCGATGGGAAAGAGTTGGGGGTGGGTGGAACAGATAGGAGTCAAGGCGACAACAGTAGAGAAGGTGACAGGAATTTGTGGGGGGTGATAGGAGAAAAAAGGAACAGGGATAGAAAAATCCACTCCTCTCTAAAATCTGGAACTGAACCCATTATTCCTGAATCCCAGAATTCCTCTGTGGTCTAGCAAATAGTTGTGTAACTCACCCCTCTCTAGTGGCAGGTCTACATAGAACATAGACATCTATTCCTCCATTAACTTTAGTGATAGAGTTCTGTGCTGTGGGTGTAAAAATCCCAACCCCAGTGACAATCTATATTTGTTTTTTGAGGTGGAGGGTCAATGTGGATTTTACATGATTTTCTTTTTAATTTTTCAGTTTTTAAAAAACTTAGGAAATCACACACAAAAAACACATTGAAAAAAATATTAAAGGTTGCTCCCATACTCCCATAAGAGTATGTCAAAATCCCAACAAGAACCCAACATACTCTTATGGGAGTTAGGCTCTAGGCATTTTTTAAAATCCCACTGGGTGCCTATTGCCTTCTTTAGCAATACCTTTAAAAATCTGGTTGTTATATGCTTTTGAAAATCCAACCCCTCAACCAATGTAAACCTCATTTTGGTTTGTGCCCCGTCTGAAAATGAGGATGCTATAACACATCACAAGGTGTTCCGAGGCCACATTAGTTAATGTTAACAAAGCACTTTGAGATTCCTGGGTGGGCGGTGCTATAGAAATACGACACAGGACACTAATACAGACCATTCTTTGCAAATGCCTTCCGTAAAGATATGAGATAAAGCGACTCTGCACGCTGAAACCTGGAGGCTCTGTTACGTATATCGCAGATGACACGCATACCGGAAAATTAAATAAATAAGGACGAGTGTGAGCTGTTTTATAAAGGTGTTTAGAGACTGTCTTTTACGCTACTTTTATATACTTGCCTATACCATAAAGTGTAGTTGTTTCCAATGATGACTGATAATTGGAAGCCTTCCTCATGCCATTCTCCAGAAGGGTATGAAAATTAATTCTTGCACAATGAGCATTGCATACACCAGGGGAAGCTGACCCTAGTAATTTACATACACTATGGGGACCTGCTATCACATTGCAGCCAGCAAACAGCTTTTCTTATCTAGAAAAGACCCTCATTTGTTATTTCTTGCTGAATACACCCACTCCCATTATTTCTGTAATTCTTTGCAATAATAGACCTTACCTTAATGAAACCTGCATTATGAGAAGGTTATAGTCCTGACCCAAAGACGATTAGCTCTGTGCTCTGTTATTACTACATATGTAATTCTATAATTGATTTTAAAATTTACTTGTGTGTCCCAAACCACAAAGTAAATAGCCCATTAAGGGGGAGAAATATAATTAATATAGCTATTAAGGGGGCGGAAGGGGAAATGACATTATTTCAATTTTAAAATAACATATTTAAGTGTACACAAAAAAACAATGAAGAAATACAAAAGTTGACAAGCTCACTGTAATATTGGCCACCTTGTGCCTAGCATGTGCATTTAGATATACAATACATGGTAAAAACTCTGATCCTGAAGTGATCCATGAATGAGGAAGCTCCACTGGAGCCAGCACGTCTTCAGGTGGGGGCAGAGGCACCCATTTATATGGATTAGTCTGCAAGATCAGGCCCTAGCTAGTATCAAGAATATTGTGTATGTGCAATGGCAACGAGCTAATGTTACTATGAACTTCACTTTTGCAATTCTCTACTTTTGTGCAGGTGTCTAAATATGTAATTTTAACATTGTGTGAATGTCATTCCCCCATTCAATGGATAAATAAGTCACTTGACTTTTCTGTTTAAATAGGTGTTTATTTGTATTTAAACAACAACAAAAACAACATTAAGATTTAACATGTTAAAAATGTTAACATGCATTTTTTTTCCCAAAGCAAGCACCTTTTCCCCAAGTTTAGATGAGATCTTATCTGACTAATAAACCCCCCAATGGTTTCACTATCTCTAATGCAGTGAAAGGAATGCAGATCCTGGCTTTCGGTACTAATGATGGGACACATTCTGTCCTCAGAGACACATGTGCAACTCCATTTATTTCAACTGGAACTGTGGGCACACACATAGATGCAGAATTTGGCCTGCCATTATTAACTATCACAGAAAAAATGAGAGTCCTGTAGCACTCTTGTTTTTGCTGTATACAGACTAACACGGCTACCCCTCTGGAACTTTTCCCCAAGGAAAAATGAGGAATCCAAAAGCAAGACATCAGCACTCCGAGAGATTGTTGGGATCTTTATTACGATAATACTATTATGAGCTGGGTGAAATCTCGCTGTGAGTTGAGTTAAAACCTCATTCAAATTGCTGTGGGAATAAGTCCACTTCAGACAGTTGTAAGAGATAGTTAAGGAGCCACAACTAAGGCAAAGGCTAATAGAGATTGCCCAAAAATTAGCACCACGTGGGCATAGGGTTCCACTGAATACTGCAACCAGGTGGGTGGGTGAGAGAACACACCAGCTGAAAATAGACTAGAACAGAGAGAGCATCAGAAGGAAAAACCAGAGAACCAAGAACAGTCTGTGAGCACAGCATGATTTGAGAAAGGCTAGAGAGAGGGCCTTTGGGTCTGTTGGCTAAAGAGAACTGGGGCTGTAAGATAAGAAATTGCTCCTTTTGTCCTTGATTCCTTCTGCATGCAGAGACAAAGGACTTTGTAGTTCTTTGTAAATAAAAAAACAAAGGCAAATAAATACCCAACTATGACCAGTTTCTAATCCCAACCAGAACATCCCCAGGGCCCTGAAATTTGACTAATTGCTCAGGTCAAAAAGATCTTAGTATCATTTGTACAGTAGCAGTCCCAACCTAGGTCAGGATCAGATTGTGCTAGGTCAGTCCCTGCCCAAAGATCTTACTCTCTCAATAGAGAAGACAGACAAAAGGGAAACAGAAGCACAGAGAGTTGAAGTGACTTGCCCAAGGTCAGATAGATGAACAGAGGCAGAGACACGATAAGCCCCTCATGTGCTATTCACTGGATCATGCTGTCTGGCTAAGGCAGTAAAACCCAGTTGATAGTTAAGGAAGGCCTGAGTAAGGGAGTACCAGACTGGGTTTGAGACAGTTTGGGGGATAGGCCTGTGTCAAATTATGAACTCCATTTTGTTCTGTGAATGACATTTATGATGGCAGCTTTCTTTGTGTATTAGCGCATCCATTTTGTAGCAGGGGCTTGACAGCCAGTGAACAGACGATGTTTGAAAATTTGACAGATCAGTCAAGGGTTATCAAGACTGAACAACACTTTCCGAGGGAGCTTTCCATCACAAAGGTCATTGACTTTGTTTCTCTATACAGAAGCTTACAGGGCAGGGCTGGGGGCTGCAGCCTGGACCTCCCCCACCTTGCAGCACCTGGGGAAACAGGGGACAGAGTCAGCTTTAAAATGGGTACTTCTCCAAGCAAGGGAGGCCATTCCTTTGCCAAAAGCAAGATGACCAGACCAAGAAGGCTGAAAGCACTGCCAGACCTCAGGATCGAACAAAACCCAGAACTCAGGAATTGGTGAGATCAAACCAGGGGGTTGCACTGAGAAGTTTGTTGTTTTCCAAAGGTCTGTAACTCTCTTGTGCTTGGTTAAGTGTTAAGTATCTATGGATAAGAAATTCTTTTGCTAAGCTTGTGTGTCTTGCTTCACTGCCACATTCTCCTGAAATGATGTAACTGGGAAACTAGAGCTCTCACATCTATCTGAACTCTGGTGGGAACATGTCTAAGCAACAGGGGCCTTGGGAGGGTTGTGATACTGGTTCCGGGCCCTAGGCAGAGAAACAGCAAAGTCCCACTGTCCAAGCAGGGTGTCAGACATGGATTCTACACCTGGAAGCATGCTTGAATGACCCAGAGCCAGGAACAGAGATCAGTCACTACCCAGACCCAGGGGGCTTTGAAGCACATGGGATTCAGTGGTTGGATCCAGTCACAACAGACTAGAACATGACAGGGCCAGACTGTGGCAGAACTCAGTGTCCTACCACTAGAATTAAAAACAAACAAATAAACAAAACACCACTAAGGGGAAAAATAGAGGTCCTGAGCATGCTTGCCCTGATGCCAATGGGTGTTTTCCACTAACTTCTAAAGTAACAGGATCATGCTTAAATCAGCTATATTTTTTGGTTTTGCCTTTTTAAATCATTATCCTTTGGACAAGTTAGTATGCAAACTTGGAATTACTCATTACCAAAGAGCCATTTGAAACGGACATGCTTCTATTCAATTGGATTTGTGAGATAAATTAAGGAAGAATCAGATGTGTAATTTGCACACAAAATGGTCAGAATTGATCTAAAACAAACCTTTAACTTTCAAACTGGTTTAAATGGGGAAAGGACCATTGGATAATTACATCATTTAACACATTGATTGTCTAAAAGTCAATTCTAATGATTTCAGAAATAGAGGGCATTGTGTTTTCCTCATTTTTAAGGAAAGGTTTTTGTTCGGACCAGAGGAGTAAATGGTGACTTTTTTAAAAGGAGACAATATGGAAGGGCTGAAGAAAACAAAAGTTTCATTATGGCAAACAAGGTTTATTTCACAAAAGCAAAAAAAAAAGAAAAAAAAATCAATGGAACAAAATTAAACTGGCTACATTTCCCCTTACAGTACAAAAAAGTTAAAGAAAATTAAATTACTTCCACATATTTAGAATGCATAATTAAATGAGAGGTTTGGGTCATTGGTCAGAATAAGTATACATTTACTGTAAAATTATATTCCTTTGTTGCTATATTTGATCATTCTCCAATTAATTTTAAAAATCCTTCACCTAAACCACTACAATTAAATTTCTTCGTTGTTTTATTTACAGTGCATATAATTTTTCAGTTCTGATAAGACTATAACATATAGACACATGTCACAAGGACAGGGATAATAATACTTTGAATTTATATAGCACTTTTCATTGGACAAGGCCAAATCCCGATTGCCTTCATCACATGAATAGTCAAGTGAGATGGGCTCAGCACAAATAAAAGCAAGCAGAATTTAGCCCTGGATCTCAAAGTGTTTAACAAATGACTAATTAAGGCTTTGTCTACATTAAAAGTTGCACTGGTTTGACCAAAAGGTGTGTTTTTAAATGGAATTAATCAAACTGGCACAAAGCTGTGTAGACATTCTTAAATTGATTTAAACCTCGTTTACATCAATTTGGCTTATTTCAGTAAGAAACCTAGCTAAATCGAATAGATGCCAGGTTTACATTTATTCAAGAATACCCATACATGGTTTGCAACACTTTAACCAATTCGGTGTCACAAACAACTTTAGTTAAATGTGTGCAACTTGTAACACAGGCAGGTCTAAGCTTCATCCCCCCTATGTGGTAGGTCAACATTATGCTCCATTTACAGGACATTAAACTAAGAAGCACAAAGCTTCATCCTGCAAAGTGCCTCTTTTTGAGGCAATAAAAGGTGAGTATATTCAGGAAGTATTCAGCATCTTACAGTATCTGTGCATAAGCCTTTTCTGCATCAGTTCAGCCTCACTAGTAGCAGCAGTGTTGGGAGCCCTAGTATGGATGGACCCACAGCGGCTGCCAGGAGTTTAAGTATCGTATTGACTAGATGTGCCTTGAGCAGAGCTATTTGACGTGGGAAGGATGATTGGACGTGTGGTTAAAGCACTAAACCAGGGTTCAGGAGATTCCTGGCTGTGACACTGACTTCCTGTGTGACTTAGGAAAGTTATTTAATCTCTTGATGCCTCAGTTGCACATCTGGAAAATGGGTATAGTATTTTTCCTTCTTTCCCACGCTTTGTCTCATTTATTTAGACTGTGAGATCTTTAGGGAAGGGATGACTCTCCTTTGCTATGTGTATGTTCAGCACCTAGCATGATAGGGCTCCACTCTCAGTTGGGGCTTCCAGGTGTTGCTATAATATAAATAATAACTGCGCTTAACACATCCACAATAATTCATGGCCCATCTCCTTAGGGATCCCAACGTTGCTAACGCTGGTGGAGCAAAACCAATTTTAGTAATGGTGGAAAGCCTTTGCATGTAGGCAAGCTAAGTCCTGAAGGCCACTGAATTGTGTGCAGGGAGCTTTTGAGAGGCTGAGCTTTGTTACGGCACATTGCACAAAAAAGGCTTTGCAGGTCCTAGAGCATGCTCAGCACGATCAACTTCAAGCCACAAAAATTCACCATAAAACTATTATGCAGATCTAGCCCTGGTAGTTGGGGGGGAAGACCCATCAGTCCTGTTCTTTGCAACAATGCCTCCAGATAATGGGGCAGGAAACTTCCTACAAAGCTTTTTTCAATAACATTATCATTCCCATTAACCAGAGGATTCTGTTGCCAAGCTCCAGCAAAAAAGAAATTCCATTGCCATGCTCTCCGTATAGATTTAGAGGGGAAGTTTTCTGCGGCCTGTGGAGCAATTGGTGCCTTTGAAGAATGGGAAATTAGCGGTCCAGCACTTGATCAAAGCATTTGGCCCTGCTAGTAATAACTGCTGAGTACTTAATTTCCTTCCCTCCATCCACTTCTCAGGTAACCCACACACATTCACCCCTTTGCAGATGGCATTGAGACTTGCAGTGATGGAGGAGGACATTCTCAGTGGAGTGGGGCAGCAGTGACATTCATAAGGAAATAATATTTCATGTGGGAAAGCCCTGTATGTTTACACAGGAGACCCTTCATATCACTAGGACTTTTATTATACATCACATCTTCTAACTACTATACCGCTTCATACTCTCCTGCTATATCAGACCTACACTGGTCATAAATTAGCTAGCAATGCAGTTTATTATTTTCATATAAACCAAACTTTAGACTCTTGTTGCTTCAGCAGCAGACTTGTGGGGCTGTGCTTAAGAGCCTCAGTAAAATTTGGCATGACTCGAAAGAGAAAAAAAACAGCATTTCACACATTTGTGGGCAGCTGAGAAGCCTGCACTGGAAGAATTGTGGAAGCCATCTGAGTTATGCATCTGGGGCATCAAAGGACTAGGCACAGGTGTAGGAGAAAACTAATGATGTGCTCTTTAGCAAGGAGCCATTTTATTTAATTTTCTAGTACAGCTAGTTTGTTAGATTCTACCCCAAATTACACATTAAAACATGCCAGATCTAAGATTTGACATTAAGGGGCTGTCTCATATGTTATTTGTTTCCATTTACAATATACTAGTCAAGACTCGAGGAGCCCTGACAAAATACTCCTGTGTTTATAAGATGTCCTTTACGCCACCTATATGCATTTACCTCAAAGTTGCTACATTTTTAGTTTGTTTTAATGTGAACAAAGGGACAGTTTGTGACAGGCTCTGTTGATTTCAATTGTGCTACACTGACTTCATGAATGGGGGTCTAGCTCAGCTTCTCTATCAGCAACAACAATATAGTGTCTCTGGCCCTTATTCAGAGAGCACCTTACTGCGTAGCTTGCCCCATTTAATGGGACCACTCTTGGAGTAAGGCACTACTTGATGTGAGTAAGTATATCAGAGTCTGGCCCACTGCAGGTAATTCACATTAATGCTGTTGAAAGATAATGCACTCACTAGGTCATGTCTCTATATTAAGCTGAACATCTGTGACTGAATTATTCCCTCAAATACTCATCTGTGATACGACCCTTTATGTAAAAACGGACAGTGTCCACTTACCTACCTCCTTCACCTCACTCCTATCCTCTTCTTCAAGAATTCATACAATGGGGCAGGGGAGGACATATTGATGATGTGTCTATGTAATTGGCTGACATTGAATTGTCTCTGCTGGACAGGTTTGCAGAGTGAGAGCAATATCTGGCTGTTAACAGCTTTTGTCTTATGGAAATTGCCAAAACAAACAAAAGAGCCAAGAAAAGGGGTAAACTGTGAACATTACAGGACATGAAGGAAAAGCTGCAGAAAAGGTATTATTACCCTATTGTGCCAAATAATAAATGGAGGGTGCAGAAATTCTATATTCTTCATCTTATCAACTTGAAAATACATGGACAGTCACAGCTATTACACCTAGTATTATAGGAAGGCAAGAAGACATATATTTATTTTGAAATTCATCAGATAACTTCAGTAAATCACATGTCAAAATATTTTTTAAAAAGTGAAGCTTCTGGGAACAGCATCTTTTGCTTATGTTAAGCCGCAGAAAACACAATATATGAAATAAACTCAGCCGCTTAATCACAGAGACAAAACACCACCACGGAAGATTGTTCCCTTTAAAAAATATGCTTGTGACTTGCAAATGCATTTTGAGATGCAATTTTATTACAAAGTGTCCCATCAAGCACCCTCTTGAATATCATGGCTAACAGCACACATTCCTCAGAGCCTGGGGTGGCTACCGAGAGCTCTAAAATGGTTAGACAAATAATTTATTAAGAGTTGAACTGGTAATGATTTTAATACCTGAAAATTGTAGGGGGTCTATTCTCCAGCCAACATATGCTCATAATTTCTATCGCTGACAATGGAAACTCCATGCATCAAGCAATAAAAAAAATTAATCCCCAGACCCCTTAACCTGATTCCCTGATATTTTGTTTTCTTTCTATTTCCAAAGGTAAGTTTAGTGCAGGCAAAATGTGCCAGCTTGACAGTCCTGAATTGCTCTTTTTACCCAGAGAACAGCATGGATAGGATACAGGGCCTGCAATTTCTCCACATTGCCCAACCAACATTGTTCAACCCCACGTTGGTAAGTAGGATTGAGTCTCTCTTATATTCTTTGGGACTGGCAATTAGACTTCTTCTGGTTCACAGTGCACTCATCCCAAGATTACTGGTCAAGGTTTTTAAGAGTCACTAGTGATCTGGGGCACACTATTTGAGTCATCTTAAAGGGGCATGAAAGTGCTGAAAGGGTTCTTTCTGAACTTCAGCCCACTTTAACCTATCTCAGGTTGAACTTCCCAAAATGGAGGCTCCCTAACCACTCGTTAATGCTGCAAATCTGTCTTAGTTAACACCCTCAGAATCAATCAGAGGCCTACTGTGCTAGACGCTCTTTAAACATACAGGAACACAGTCCCTTTCCCAAAGAGCTGACAATTTAAAATGACAAAGACAGGCAAAGGTTCAGGCCACGTCTACATGAGCAATCTTACAGCGGCACAGATGTACCGATGCAGCTGCACCACTGTAAGATTGCTTGTGTAGCCGCTCTGTGCCGATAGGAGAGAGCTCTCCCACCAACACAGCACTGTGCACACTACTCCTTATGCCAGTGAAACTCATGTCATTCAGGGGGGTATATTTTTTCATGCCCCTGGGCAACATAAATTTTGCCAGCATAAGTGATAGTGGAGACCTGGGGGCCTTGGGGAAAGAGATAAAACATGCAAGCAGAATGCTCAGGGTGATGTTAAGAAGACACAGTTCTGCATTCATTACATATCTCATCAACCAAAACTTTAGTTGGACTCAGTTTAGGTTGCTTTTGTGCCAGACCTTATAAATGCAATCAATGCAAGGAAATCTCAAGTTAAGAAAACTTATGGAGCATTCACCGTACCACCTGTATCATATTAACTAATATTCACACAGAATCCACACTCCCTGACACTTTGAACTAACAAAGAAACAAAATTAACATCCCAATTTTCTAGAGCTTGGATTTGGGTATTTTTTACTCAGAAACAACTTTGCACTAAGCAGAAGTTCATAATAGCTGGAACTCCAATTTGCGCATTGCAAAGCATTCTACTGTGAGATCTACATACTACTTCACATGAAAAACAGAGTTGCATTATAAACTAGCTCTAGCTACACAACCACTGTAATATGCCCATCACTACAGAACCTGGATCCAAATTATACTATAACTGGCATAACTTCTGCATCAGCCATGCTGAAATGTATTGCTATTCTTTGATATGCTACTATCATCATCTTTTAAAGAATTACCCCTAAAAATGGACAAATATAGCTTGGTCATGCACACACTGAACAATTTATTCTTCACATTTATTTTTTCAGGGAATTTCAATCTGTGTTTCCATCCTCTGAAGAAATTCATAAAACAATAGGTGTGAATGTTAAAATAAGAAGGATGCATGATGGGCACTTGTGAAACTAGTGTGCTTTAACAGACGATTGCACTGGTACAAGGACTATTGTGTCCTATCCTCACTCCTGCCATTTGCTGGTATGTTGGACCAAGGCATTTCTCCATTCTGTGCCTTGGATTATCCATCTGAAAAATGGACCCTTGAATATCCAAACCTTGGTTTACCAGTAGAGTATTATTCATCTGAAGGACGGCTATGTCTCTGAAGTTTGACTTCTAGCACACAAAAACTTCTGTACAAAACAAGCCTATGCACTGAAGCCCTTAAATGCGTAAACCTGTAGAGTTTACTATCTCTGCAAAAGAAACATTTTCTTCCACTGACATTTTAAACTCTGCATCAAACCATGCTTTGCCAGCAGATCGCGGGAAGTGATTATTCCCCTCTATTCGGCATTGGTGAGGCCACGTTTGGAGTATTGTGTCCAGTTTTGGGCCCCCCACTACAAAAAGGATGTGGACAAGTTGGAGAGAGTCCAGCAAAGGACAACAAACATGATTAGGGGGCTGGAGCGCAAGACTTATGAGAAGAGGCTGAAAGAACTAGGCCTGTTTAGTCTGCAGAAGAGAAGAATGAGGGGGATTTGATAGCAGCCTTTAACTACCTGAAAGGGGTTTCAGGGAGGATGGAGCTAGGCTGTTTTCAGTGGTGGTAGATGACAGAACAAGGAGCAACAGTCTCAAGTTGCAGTGGGGGAGATCTAGGTTGGACATTAGGAAAAAGTTTTTCACTGGGAGGGTGGTGAAGCATTGGAATGGGTTACCTAGGGAAGTGGTGGCATTTCCATCTTTAGAGGTTTTTAAACTGTGGCTTGACAAAACCCTCACCGGGATGATTTATCTGAGGATAGTCCTGCTTTAAGCAGGGGATTGGACTAGATGACCTCCTGAGGTCCCTTCCAACTCTAATATTCTAGGATTCTAGGATTCTATGTTTTCTGAACACTCACCTGTCCAGAATAATTGTACAGCTCTTAATCATGTTGATGAGTGCTTACTCACACAAGTCATCCCAATGAAGTCAATAACGAAGTCAAAAAGATTATTCATATGAGTAAATGTTCTTCAGTATGTGTGAGGGTTGTACAGTCTAACCCTTGATGGTCTTTGGTCTTTGTTACATTTATATCATCACAACTGTACAATAATAATTGCCATCTTCAGAAGGATTTTGGAAGACCTAATTAATGATTGCAAAGCGCTTTGAGGCACAGTCAAAACCAAATATAACACATAAAGAAAACCTTTAAAATGTTGCTACTTATTGCTATCTGTACCCCCACTTTTTTCCTCCTCTTTTTGGAAGGTAATTTTGCTATTCAAGGATGATATTCCCTCCCCCCTGCAGGGATCGCATATGTTTGACACAACTTGAAAAACTGACTAACGGTGTTCACTTTTACCAA
This sequence comes from Mesoclemmys tuberculata, assembly GCA_007922155.1. Taxonomy (NCBI): domain Eukaryota; kingdom Metazoa; phylum Chordata; order Testudines; family Chelidae; genus Mesoclemmys; species Mesoclemmys tuberculata. The sequence continues at coordinate 77,138,505 of ML675624.1, forward strand.
GCCATTAATTGATAACACTTAATTAATCTGCCGTGTGAGAGATCAAATGAAGATTGTGTCCCATAACAAGCAACATGTATTGACTTTGTTATTCCAATTATGTGTCTGACCAGAATAGCCTTTTGGTACAAAACTTAACCTTTGAATCACCCTCAGCTCAGAACGAGATCAGCTCCTAGGGATCTGACCTGAAAAAGACCTTGACACTGTTGGAGCTCTATGTGCTCTGAAATGTTCCACCCTGTGCCTGTCATAGCCTAGTGCTTGTGTTGTCATTTGCAATTACACACATGTTAAACAAGATACTCAGATAAGAGGCTGATAATTAGCAGGATGGTTTGACTACAATTCACTGTTTTATATTTGTGAGCATTTTTCTTTATTTTTGCTTTTTTTAAAAACAAAATGAGCGATTAGTTTCAGGTGCAACTGGGTAAATGCAGCAGACAAAAAGGACAAATTGCCTTTAGCAGACAATTTATGGATCAGCTGTAGATTTCTAAGTCAGTTCTTATTTTTGTTTCCTTGGGTAATCTTCCACTAAATTGATGGGGAACATCATCAGAGGCAGTTTTGGTGTAATTTAGTATAAGAAAACATAATTAAAAATATATTCATCAGATTTTTCATAGCTTTTCTTGTGGATTGCTTACACTAGCACCACAGCAGGAAGCAGTAATAGGCTTTCTCTAGGCACTAATTTTGTTATTATGTCAGCACTGTAAATTCACATTCTCCACCCGTCCCCCACAAAAGGCAGTACAAAATTCTGATGTAGACATAACACACGTGTACAGCATATTTAAATGCCACAATCCTCCAACTTCACTCTGTCAGATAAGTAAAGCTTTGAGGATGGGTATAGTACAGTGAAATTTTTTCAACATATCCATATTCGGACAGTTACATAAGGATATACGCTGCACATGATCTTTGCATGCTAATTTCTTTGGGCCCCCCTATTATGCAGGCTAAGTCCCAATCATTTCAATAGAAGCAACTGTGCAGCGAAGCCTCAGTGTTAGGATGGCAGAATCTAGCCCGATATGATCTGTGATCTGAATTTGTTAAAGGAAGACAGAAACCCCACTTCAGTGTACTACACAGAGGTTGGGTCCAGGCGTATAGAGGAAGTGGGACTTCTTACCTGCTTACTCTCCGGCAGTAAGTGTGGAGAGTGACAAGAGGAGGGTGGAAATTGAAAAGAATCATGTCTCCACCCCACTTCTCACTGAGACGAGCAGCTGAGCCAGCACACGGAACAGGGAAAATAGTGACTCTGAGCATGTCTCTCACTCACACTTAAGCCAGTAAAACTTATGTCGCTCAGAGGTGTGGGGGAAAAAAACCACCCTTGAGCAACATAAATTTCACCAGCATAAGTAGTACATAGCACTGTGTCAGCAGGAGAACTTCTCCCACTGACACAGCTACTGCTGCTTGTTGAGGTGGTTTTATTACATCAACAGAAGAGCTGCATCGGTACAGCTGCGCCGCTGTAAGCTCGCTAGCATAGACACGGCAGCATTCCCAGTGGAGGCTAGCAGTAAGTGATAAGCAGTGTTGCTGGCTGTCACGATGTTACCACAAAACTAGCAATATTTGACGTTTTTCCTGAAGCCCCAGTTCCTGGAGTCAGGTAATTATGAGAGAGTCTCAGTTTCGTTGTTTATTGGTTTTGTGGGTTTTTTGGTTCCTTTTTTAAACTTTCGAACTCTCATAGCTGTGGAGAAAAGCTTGAGAGTGTGAACCTGAAGGGCTGAAAAACCAGAAGGAAAACAAAAAGAACACAAAATGTCTGACTGGCTTAAAAAATCTGACTTTTTAAAACAGTTTTGTGATTTTTGAACAGAGGATTTGGTGATGGTGTCCTAGCCCCTGAAGGAAGGAAAAAGCAGAGACAGAACTGGAACTCAAAGAGATGTCTAAGTTAGAATTCCTGCAGGGACAGAGATGCTTACGGGATGCCCTCTACTCAGGGCTGTGCTTAAAAATCACAACTTAGCCACTGATGAAATGTTTCTTGCCTCACTTACACTGGTGTAAATCAGGGATAATGCCGAAGAAGATAATGGAGCACTATCCGTGTAAAATGGTGCAAGGGAGCATAAAATCAGTCTTTCTGTATTATCAAGAATAAATACCATATATCTCATATCCACATTGCTTCTTAAAACATCAAAGTTTATTCTATTTTCAAATGGGCACAAGGAAGACTAAGTGGCACAGTGCATGAGTACAATAGGTTTTTCACCTCTGGGGCAACACATCCAAAAAGGACGAGCAAACTAGTTCCAGGAAAACAATTTCCTTGACACAGACACACAAACAACAAGCTATTCTCCCTCAGAAGACTAGGGAGACTTCTCCCTAGTCAGATGACTAGGGAGGATTATAAAAATACTGCTCGAGCATGCAGGAATGAAATCAGGAAGGCCAAAGCGCAACTGGAGTTGCAGCTAGCAAGGGATGTGAAGGGGAACAAGAAGGGTTTCTACAGGTATGTTAGCAACAAGAGGAAGATTAGGGAAAGTGTGGGCCCCTTACAGAATGGGGGAGGCAACCTAGTGACAGAGGATGTGAAGAAAGCTGAGGTACTCAATGCCTTTTTTTGCCTCTGTCATCACAAACAAGGTCAGCTCCCAGACTACTGCACTGGGTGGCACAGAATGGGGAGGAGGTGAACATCCTGCAGTGCTGAAGGAACAGGTCCAAGACTTTTTAGAAAGACTGGACATACACAAGTCCATGGGGCCAGATGTGATGTACCCGAGGGTGCTGAGGGAGTTAGCTGATGTGATTTCAGAGCCATTGGCTATTATCTTTGAAAGCTCGTGGCAACAGGGGGAGGTCCCTAATGACTGGAAAAAAGCAAATATAGTGCCCATCTTCAAGAAAGAGAAGAAAGAGGATCCAGGGAACTACAGGCCGGTCAGCCTCACCTCAATCCCTGGAAAAACCATGGAGCATGTCCTCAAGGAATCCATTTTAAGGCACTTAAAAGAGAGGAAGGTGATCAGGAGAAGTCAACATGGATTCACCAAGGGCAAGTCATGCCTGACCAACCTGATTGCTTTCTATGAAGTGGTGACTGGTTCTGTGGATGAGGGGAAAGCAGTGGACATTTTATACCTTGACTTTAGAAAAGCTTTTGATACAGTCAAAAGTATTCTTTTCAGCAAGTTAAAAAAGTATGGGTTGGATGAATGGACTATAAAATGGATAGATAACTGGCTAGAGCAAAGGGCTCAATGAGTAGTGCTCAATGGCTCCATGTCTAGCTGGCAGCCGGTCACAAGTGCAGTGCCCCAGGGGTCAGTCCTGGGGCCAGTTTTGTTCAACATCTTCATTAATGATCTGGAGGATGGGGTAGCTTGCACCGTCAGCAAGTTTGCAGATGACACTAAGCTAGGGGGAGTGGTAGATATGCTGGAGGGTAAAGATGCGATACAGAGTGACCTAGACAAATTGGAGGACTGGGCCAAAAGAAATCTGATGAGGTTCAACAAGGACAAGTGCAAAGTCCTGCATTTAGGACAGAAAATCCCATGCATAGCTACAGACTGGGGACCGACGAGCTAGGTATCAGTTCTGCAGAAAAGGGGTTACGGTGGATAAGAAGCTGGATTTTAGTCAGCAGTGTGCTCTGGTTGCCAAGAAGGCTAATGGCATATTGGGCTGCATTAGTAAGAACATTGCCAGCAGATCATGGGAAGTGATTATTCCCCTCTATTGGGCATTGGTGAGGCCACATTTGGAGTATTGTGTCCAGTTTTGGGCCCCCCACTACAAAAAGGGTGTGGACAAGTTGGAGAGAGTCCATCGAAGGGCAACAAAAATGATAAGGGGGTCAGAGCGCAAGACTTATGAGGAGAAGCTGAAAGAACTAGGCCTGTTTAGTCTGCAGAAGAGAAGAATGAAGGGGGATTTGATAGAAGCCTTTAACTACCTGAAAGGGGGTTCCAGGGAGGATGGAGCTAGGCTGTTTTCAGTGGTGGCAGATGACAGAACGAGGAGCAATGGTCTCAAGTTCCAGTGGGGGAGGTCTAGGTTGGACATTAGGAAAAAGATTTTCACTAGGAGGGTGGTGAAGCATTGGAATGGGTTACCTAGGGAGGTGGTGGCATCTCCATCTTTAGAGGTTTTTAAGATGTGGCTTGACAAAACCGTCACTGGGATGATTTAGCTGAGGATAGTCCTGCTTTGAGTAGGGGGTTGGACTAGATGACCTCCTGAGGTCCCTTCCAACTCTAATAGTCTATGATTCCCAATACAGCACCATATGACATCAGTTACGTAACATAACCAAACGCATGAGCCAGCAATAGCTTACACACAGCTGTTGACTCTGAAACATATTTTATTTTGAGAGAGAATAGTGACCAAACACATGTTTTACATGCTCTTTTCAAAAAGCACAACATGGTCTTACACACACACACACACAGAGGAAACCAGCAAGGTTGTATAAATGGGACTTCTACTGAATGTGTCACTTGTAAGATGGCACTTCATATATAGTACTATACCCTCCCCAAAGTACCATTAATCAACTGCACTATTGAACACTGGCCAAGAGTCTTAATGCTGGGGCAAGTCTTGCACCTACAGCCTTCTGGGTAAGAGGCAGGAGTATTGCCAAATGAACCAAAGGGAAATGAGATGCATTTAAAGATAAATGAAGATACGCTAAGGCTTATGTGTGCTATCAAGCAATAAATATACTAGGAGTAGGAAGTGCAAAAAAGTAATTAAGGTTAAGAAAGAGGCATAGGCAAGCTATAAAACATTAGGTAGAGAGGAGGACTAGAAAGACTGCAGAAGGAAGTTAAGAGAGTGTAAAGAAAAAAAATTAATACAGAAAGCAAAGGAAGAGACAGTCTGAAAGATTACATGAGAGGTTAAGATAAATAAGATGTGTTTCAAGTTCATAAAGAATAGGAGTCCAGTGTTGAAGACTGAAGTGTATTTTCCTCTAAAAGATGGCATGGACATGTTATTGAAAGAAAAGTCAGGCTTTGCATTGGAGCAAAATAAAATCAAATGTTGTTCTTGGACCAATATTCACAAAGGAATTTTCCAGGAAATGTACCCCTACTGGACAAAATGATAGAGTTTAGATAATAGGATGCATGTTAATTGTCCAGTGCAAATATTATGATGTGACACAAAGTATCCTGATCAGGGTTTAATGGATAAAGATGGAGGGAAACTAGGACTGCACCAGAAGAAATGATTAGGAAAGTAAAGCTTCTGATGATGGACAAAAGGCGAAAATTGAAAGGATCATTTAATACACTTGGTCAACACAATATTCATAACAAAGGCAAGTGATTATTGAAGTCCTAGCAGAAATAATCTGCTGAGCTGCAGGTAGATGACTGGGTGGGAGCTAGCAATAGTCCCGGTGCCATCAGTAGCTGGTTAACTAGCACTTTCTCCATATCACAGTGCTCACCTCTAAAACGTCAACATTTATCACTTAGAAGCACCCTGCTATACACAGGTATGCCCTATTCGAAGCATGGGGAACACCGTTAGTGCCACACTTGCACTAATTATTCCCCAGCAGCAACGTTCTATGAGAGACATCTATAACCACATCACAAGCACTACACTGAAAGCAAAGTGGCTTCTCCTTTGAAGAGGAGCTGGAAATTTTCTGAAGACAATTTCTTTTCCATCCCAAAGTGACCTTTTTCTAAAAATCATTTTTCCCCCATCAGATGTTGCAGACTCTGTTGAAAATTTTAATTTTGCACAAAAAAAAACCATGTCTTTAACAGGTTTTTTCAAAATCTTTATCAAAACCGTTATTGAAATGCTTAATTTGCCAGTTTTTGATGACCATTTTGATAAAAACACTCAAAAAGAATTCACAAACATATTTGGAAAACGGTTCTGGTTTTGAAAATAATGGAGATGTTTTGAAGTTTTCCATAAGAATAGACTTTTCCTTCTTCAGCCAGCACAGTTACACGTTAATATAAATGAAACTTGGAACTATGAGATGCAATGAGTAGCAGAGGCACTGGGGTTACCTTTTTGACTCAGATGTGGCTAAGAAAGCAGAGGAACATGCACACACAGGCTGTGGCCAGGGTTCTCTTGGGGAATTTTCCTCTCATTACATTTGAAGTTTATTTATATATTTATTTCTAGTGGACACCATTGCAGCCTGGTTTTCTTTGGCAGTGGTCTAAGGAAATGAGACTTTCATTGAGACAGAGGAGACCCACAAAAAGCATGAAGAATTGAAATGACAAGGCTGTGCTGATAGCGTGTTGAATGAATGAATGAAATGAATTGAAATTTACATTTATATAGCACCTTTCATCTACACTGTACCACACAGCACTGAACTCTGCACTGCAGAATCACTTTGCAAGTGCAACCACATCAGGGATAGAAGTGGAACATGCCAGCATAGTGTAGTTTTCCAAAGTCTGGCCCTCCAAAAATTCTCTCTCCAGCAACGGTGAAGGGAGGAGAATCTGCCAGCAGTTCAAAATGAATGAAAGAAAATTCTCAACAACAGAAAGTGGAAAGCTTCAGGCTAGTAAGGCTGGAAGTTATGCTAATTGCAACAGGTGGTATTGCTTAATTTAGGACCATAATCTATGTTTATGATGTAAGAGGAGCTGCAGGGAACTAACAGTTGATCTGTGTGTATGAATTTGAGGGTGAGGTTGCCTTCTAGTGAATGGCCCCCACTGTCAATAAAGTGCTTGTTAATGCCACCCACAAACTGCTTTAGCTCAAACTGGACAAGCCTGTGGTTTTTTGAAGCAAAAGGACCAAGGCTCTAGACCCACATCTCAATGAACACATATGGTTCACATGAATAACGGTGTGTTGTATGTAGACACTACCATGTGGCTACCAAATAGGAAAGATAGGAAGTACGGGCAAGAGACCACCCTGGTTTAACAGGAGATCTTCAGTAATCGGAAACTCAAAAAAGAGTCCGACAAAAAGTGGAAACTAAGTCAAATTACAAATGATGAATATAAACAAATAACACAAGTATGTAGGCATAAAACTAGAAAGGCCAAGGCACAAAACATTAAACTAGCTGCAGACATAAAGGGTATCAAGAAAACAATCTATAAATGCATTAAAAGCAAGAGGAATGTTGTAAGAAGTAATTCTTCCGCTCTACTCCACGCTGATTAGGCCTCAACTGGAGTGTTGTGTCCAGTCCACATTTCAGGAAAATAGGACAAATTGTGGACAAAATGGGATAAATGGGACAAAATGTGGACAAATTGGAGAAAGTCCAGAGAAGAGCAACAAAAATGATTAAAGGTCTAGAAAACATGACCTATGAGGGAAGATGGAAAAAATTGGGTTTATTTAGGCTGGAGAAAAGAAGACTGAAGGGGGACATCATAACAACTTTCAGGTACATAAAAGGTTGTTACAAGGAGGAGGGAGAAAAATTGTTCTCTAACTTCTGAGAATAGGACAAGAAACAGTGGACTTAAATTGCAGCAAGGGATGTTTAGGTTGGAGATTAGGAAAAAGCTTCCTAACGGTCAGGGCAATTAAACACTGCTCTTAAAAATCACCAAACACCTGACAGGGATGGCCTAGATAATACCTAGTCCTGCCTTGAGTGCAAGGGACTGGACTAGATGACCTTATGAGGTCCCTTCCAGTCCTACAATTCTATGATTCTATGAAATGTTGATTATGAACTTCCAGCATAAAAAGAATGTGCCAAAACATCAGCACTAGTTGGAGATTCCAACTCTTTGTAGCATCACCTTCTACATTTACACAGCCTTTGGCCATACTAATCCAAATGATCAGAAAGGTCCTGTAAATGTCCTAATCTGAAAGTTAGCATCCTCCACCCACTTGAACCAGCCAATCTGGAAGTCAACAGAAATAATGTTAACATGAACCCACAGCTTCCACCAATCTGCTTCCTTTGAGCAGTCTGCTGGTATAAAGGAAATGTTCATTTGAAACTCAGTGAGTCAACAGGATAGCCATTTCCTATCACAAACTGTTGTGTATGGATCTCTCCGAAGGTCAGTGGTGGACAATATGATTCCTAAAAATGCAGTACAATTTTCTTTGGGATCCTTCCAGCTCTGCTGCAAAATTCTTCTGAGAGGTTGGGGTAAGTCAAACCCCATAAAAATCATGTCAACTTCCTAAAAGTCATGATTTCTCTCTCTCTCTCTCTCTCTCTCTCTCTCTCTCCTTAGCCTGACCCAGCTGCCACTTGCCCACTTGGCAGACTCCAGTAGCTACCTCCAGCCTGTCAAGAAAGGGGCTGCCCTGGGCTCTTCTTCCTGTCATAAGTCCCCCCCCTTCCACTGCCCCAAACTGGACCGTGGTGCTGGGGGGCAGGCAGTGGATCAGTTTCTGCTGAGCTCAGGAAGGGAACCATATGCTGTGCTAGCTCTGTCCTGCTCAGAGCGCACAGGGGTGCCAGGCTACTTCCGGCAGCAGCTACACAAGCCTCACAGGGGGAGATGGAGCCCAGGCAAAATCCCTAAGCTGCCGGTGATTGCTCGTGAGACTGCGAGCTCCCAATGGCCCGGAACCCCAACGTGCACCATAATAATTTGAGCAATTGATTTGGATTATCGGCAGATAAGTCTGCTCAATGGTCTGTGGGAATGTTGGATGGGATGGGAACTGAGTTACTGCAGAGAAATCTTTTTTGGGTGCTGGCTGGTGAGTCTTGCCTACATGCTCGGGGTTTAGCTGATCGCCATATTTGGGGTCGGGAAGGAATTTTCCTCCGGGGCGGATTGGCAGAGGCCCCGGAGGTTTTTCGCCTTCCTCCGCAGCATGGGGCATGGGTCGCTTGCTGATGGATTCCCTGCAGCTTGAGGTCTTCAAATCTCACTTTTGAGGATTTCAATAACTCAGTCATGGGTTCGGGGTTGTTATAAATGTGTATGGGTAGGGTTTTGTGGCCTGCCTTGTGCAGGAGGTCAGACTAGATGATCATATTGGTCCCTTCTGACCTATGAGTCTATGAGTCTATACCATGAGCACTGACAATACAACGTAATGTCTTTACAGCCCTTTTTACACTCCTGGAAGAAGTGGGGATATCACTGACCTCACAGAGACCTTCTGAGTACGTATTCACTACATGTTTGTAATGTGCTTGGGATCCAGGGGTGGGACGTGCATTTTATCTTTGTTGTTGGTCTTGAAACAGTGATATTTTGCACTATAGTGAGGTGGCCTTGTCCCTGTTTGGTAAGCACTAGTGCTGCATTAAGGTATTGGAGACTCCCTTTGCTGCAGTGATAACAATACTGCTTTTTGATGCCAAAGGGCCTTGATTCAGATCCCAGAAGGGTTAGATTTTCCACACCTGGACAAAACAGTCATTAGATAGGATTGCGGTTAAGGTAGCAAGCTGGGACTTAGGAGATCTGGGCTCAGTTCCTGGCTCTGACACAGCCTTCCTCTGTCACCTTGGGTAGCACACTTAATAGCTCGGGTGGCAGGTGGGGAAACAATAATCTTTTTATTGTGTATTTGAGACTAACAGTTCTTTAAGGATAGGTGTTGGTGAAGAAAGGCCAGAGCACACAGAGCTATGGCCAATCCTTAACCAATAGGATGATCCTAGGGATGCGGAGATAACAGAGTAGATTGCAATAGCCGACAGGGAAACAACAGACATGAATGAGGACTTCTACAGAAGCAGAGCTTAGGTAAGAGAAAATGTTGGCAGTGCTCTGGAGGTCAGATGACAAATAAGAGAGATATGGGAGAAAAAGTTAAATGCAAGTTTAAGGGTGATTCTAAGGCTTCTAGTCCTGATCTGAATTAAGAAGAGTAGAGTCAGAAAGATGGGGATGTTGTACCACCAAATCTTTCATCTCTGAAGCATTTAGTAGTTGGAAGTCATGGTGTAACAACAAGCAGAAAGAGCTAAGGCCTGCAGATAGATGGAGGGCAGAGGTTTGAAAGAATAAGGGAAATGAAAGATCAAAGTCAGATCCCAAAATGGGTACTAACAATGAGAAGTGCTAGAGGGAGAAAACGTGTGAGTAAAAGGCAAGGGATGGAACCTTGAGGGGCTTGATAGTTGAGGCTGGGGAAGAAGTCTTAGGGCCTCCACTAGAACTTTAAAAAGAGATGTTGGAGAGCGGAAAGAGATAGTTACAGAGGTAGGAGCTGGAATCATGCATTAATCAGTAATGTTAAAAGATATCCAGAGATATAGAAGGAGGGAAAAAATAAAAGATCTACGAGCACAAGCATGGAGGGATCATTTACTACGCAGAAGACGGTGCTCTCACTACAGTGACAGCACTGCAATGCAGAAAGCAGTCCAGGCCATTGTGCTGGGAAAGAATCATGAATTAAGACCATTTCCCCTAGAGCTGTGCTGAAGTATGAAAGGCTGAGGACAGGACAGTGACTGTTCTGGAACAGCCCAGGGAATGATCCCTTCTTTAAGAAAGGGAGGGGAAGACAGCAGTTCTGAGTGTGTTAAGAAAAGGAAGCTCCACTTAGGATGAAGTGGTTTATAATTGCTGAACAGAAAGCCAATATAATATAAGCATCTGTAGAGGAGGGTGCACTGAGGAAGAAGGTGCAAAAAGATTGGCAGTGAGGAGGAAGCAATGGGGTCAAACTCAAGTTCAACTCACTGCTCTTGAAGGGAAAGGAATGAAAACCAGTACTGAGAAGGGGAGAGCGCTACTCCAGAACAGGGGCTGTATATTACCAGCACTCTCGCAGGTAGCTGACTAGAATTATCGGGTCTCCGTGCTCAGTGGGTATTAAACAGGGCAGACCAGACTGCACAGAAGCAACATGTGCATGGGGGTAAATAGGGTGGGCAGCAGGAGGAGGCCAGATGTCTGTGAGGTTGCTCAAGAAAAGCAAAGAGGGGGATAGAATTGTAGGCAAAGAATGGGTGGAATGGGGAAAACAGGGCTAGCAAAGGAAGGATGGAGAAAAGTGGTGAGCTGAAAGCAATGGGGGAGAGGCCAGGTTTTTGCAGGAGGTGCTAAGTGAAGAAAATGGGGACTCAGGGGGAGTACAGGTAAAGGTGGGTAAACCAAATATAAGCAGCTCTCCTGGGAGTGAGTGCCAGCACAAAAGAAAAATGTTTTTCCATAAAAAATTCCTATTAAGTGATTTTGCTTGATTTTTCACTGCACTCCTTAGTTATCAATCTCCCCCCCTCCCATAAAGACAAATGTCATATCAGCCCTAAGCCATCAGGTATTCTCAATTTATCACTATTTAATATATATTAAAATGCACTTACCTCTGATTGCAAAAAAACAAACAAAATAAGGCGACATAAATCAAAAGAAAGGGAGAAGGAGGAATAGGAAGCTGAGCAGACAGACAGACAGGGGCGGGATTTGTTTATTTCTGGCAAGAATGGAATTATTTCCCTGAATTTCACGTCAGCCCATCACAACATCCAAACTCAAGACAACCTCTCTCTCCCCCCATAAAAATACTTAAATGATCTTATAGCGCAAATCATATCAGTCACTTATTAAACCCCCCTGGATAATGATCAGTGCTGGATAGAGAGATGGGGGTGGGGAAGCTGCATAGAAGTACAACTCGGCAACCCTACATCTCTCCCTGTGATCCCATTATAAACTAACACAATATTTTTCTCCAATTTTCAGCCAGTATTGAAACTCGCAGCTGAAAAGACACTGAAAGCAGCAGGAGCCACACAGGGGTGTCAGACTTCAGAGCGGACGCTGCCTTGGGACCTGAGGGGGGGGCCAGTAAATCAGTGCACGCTTGTCAACAGCTCCAAGCTGCAGGAATTACTCGAGCGAAAATAACAAATGGCTGTCATTGTGGAGCCAAAAACCTGTGATTATAATTATCACATCCCCAGTGACCTTGCATAAACTTTAATCCCTCTCCAATGGAGCATTTAAATAGCCTGCATCTACTGGCAGGGGACCATGTCCCCTTAGTTGAAAATACAGAGGCTAGGAAAGAAACGATCCACAAAGAAACCACCAAGCTCCTCCATGTCTTACAGCTTCTATTAAAGGGCTGTACAAGAAAAGCACTGTCACTGTCATTTTAATTGATATTAGATTGTCATCCTGAATTCAAAATGCCTCGGCTGGATCTAAACTCAGCTCAGCCAACCCCCCCACATTTTATTCGGTTGAAAAGGTCAAACACTACTAAGTTTGCATTGCTGCCTTCTGTGGGTCACTGGATGGAAACAGCGCACAAGGTGTACTGGTGGAACCACACAACAGGCAGCCCCCACTCCACTGGACAGGCTGGTCTGTGCAGACCAATGTGTTCCACGTAGGGACTGAAATACACAACCTGAACGTGAACTGATGCATCAGCATTTGTTAAGGTCCTTTTCAGGTGCTGGACACAGGTACTCTTTCTGCCCGTTTCTTCCAGTAACATGATATCCCTTCCAGTCATCACCAGCAGTCTTTGATTATATGATTAAGGAGCTTTATTTGACAGAGAGGTGGCGGTAATTTATAGTGAGGTTGCAATGACTGATATCATTTTAACATCTTCCAGTAACTATAACCTTGGGATCATAAGAGCGCTCAGATACGTCCATGATGGGTGCTGTAGAAAACCCTAAGACCTTCTGATTCCATTGCCAGTGACTGAGGAGGGAAAGAATGGGGGAAGGAAAGGGAAAAAAGAAAGAATTTCATAGCCCATCAGTCCTTTTCTGTTCCCAGCCTGAGACACATTTTGGGAACGTATTTTTCACACCTCACCCTTTCTTAGATCTGTAATTCTTATAGCAGCTATGACAGCTTAATCATTATTGCTTTGAAATTTGTTCCAACAAATAACCTGGTTTTAGTATTCAGGCCGTATAATATGGCTGTGCCGAAATACAAAGTAATTCCACCACAGTAGTGCTGACTACTACTATCACAAGATATACCCAGGCCTTCTCCCGCACACCTATGCATAAACTACAATACAGCGTTAGCTTCGGCACTATAGACCCACACAGCAGCGACAGCCTGGTGTCTTCTGATAGTGCTGAGGGGTTGAATTGATATTTTGTTTGGTTTTGAGTCTTTCCTTTTTTTAAATACAGATTCAAAAGCTAACAAGCCATAAAAGATGCTAGTTAGACATCTAGCTAAGAAGTTCAGTGCCTAATTTGAAATACCCAAAGTCTGAAAATTTGGACCTCAGTGGATCATTCAGTGCACAGGAAAAGCCAGATGCTGAGCAAGGATTACAACTCAAAAAACTGCATCTCTTTCTTTCAGCCTATAATTGAGCCAGTAAAGGAACTGGATGTGTTTCTTTTCCCAAACTGTGGGAAACTATTAGCAAATAAGCTAAAAAGAGAGAAAAGAAGAGTTCCCTTCATCGCACTTGAGAAACCGGGGTGTGAGAGTTTATCATCAGAATTTGGATTAAGTGTAGGCAGGAAATCATACTGCCTAGCTAGGCAGAGAATATTTGAAACAGAGCAGCTCTGCCTGGGTGAGGTGTTTTGAGATTAGGTTTCATATGAAATAAAAAAATGTTGATTGTTAATTAAATGTATAGCTTTGGGATGGGATTTTCAAGCAAGTATAAGTGATTAAGGAGCACAATTCCTGTTAAAAATCAATGGGACTTGTGTTCCTACGTGACTGAGGGACTTTTGAAAATCCCACCTTTGATATTTGGTTTTTTTACTCCCTGTCAATCCTGTATGTGTCCGGGGGGGGGGGTGCTGTCCCTAGTCAAACTAAATGAAAAGCCAGTGTCTAATTGACAGGCCAGGAGACTGCAGAATAAAGCAGTTGTAATCAAAACAGGTTGTAATCACATTGCCCTACAAAGGTGCTTCCACATTAACCACAAAGCCCTGTTCATACTAGGGACTTCGGCAAAAATTTTCCACCCCTTGTAATTTGCACAATTTTAGCATCCATTGCAGTGAAGGGTTTGATTTTAGACAACTGCTACTCTAGTACCTGCTAGCAAGCCTAAAGCTTCCGCTGTGGACATGGTTTTATTGGCCATGTTTGACAACCAATTTCAAACATGTCTATAGCTAGCATGAATCTGCTCGTGGTCATAGGGGCGAAATGGTAGCTCATTCAACATAACATGACAGAGTGCTGGGCAGCAAGCCTTTAGCCAGCCCTCTGTTGCGCCAGGCCCAATTGAGAGAGGTAAATTGGAGCTGGCTAGGGACACCTGCACCTGATAGGTGTAGGGGAAACAGCTGTGTGCCTAATTAACCAGGGGCTATAAACAGGCCCAGGTGAAGGACGTAGCAAGGGAAAGGGAGAAGCCAGGGAGTAGAAGGCTTGTAAAGGCGCTACCTAGCTGCAGATTTTTATATCCTGAGGCAGCTAGTCAAGCTGTACATGATAAGTTGGTGGGACTGCACACTGTAAATGAACTGCATGGGATTGTTAAACAAGAGGGTCTTGGAGTCATTTGGGACAAAGAGGCTAGCAGAAGGAGAGGTGCGGCAGCAGAAGACCCTTACAATAACCAAGGGCTTGCATGTGGTAGTATGGACAAGGCTAAACTCTTTTCAACACTGTGTCACCGTGCTCGGAACAGGTGGTGGTTATATGGGGTAGGTGTCCAGTAGGAACAGTCCTGAGACCAGAGTCTCCTTTCACATGCAGTAACAGCAGGCCACTGAACCCCGGTCAGAAAGCAACAACTTTCAACATCCTCTTTAATGTTAAATGAAACTTCCCCTGGTGAACCTTGATGTGGTGACACAAACTTCTATTTATTCACTTCCAGGGGCAATGAAGCAGAGGGGCACATGGGCTACCTAATACTTTAAACGCAATACAAATAAGTTCTTTGGCCCAGCGACCATCTTTAATTGCATGACCTTACAAAGCCTAGCAAAACGGGTCACAGATCCGTCACTGAGGACCTCTAGAAAGACACTACAGCAATGTAAATTAATAAAATAAAATCCTACTACATTCTTCCTTTCAGCATCCCCAGTCATTCCAAATATCCCACAAACCCTCAACACACACAAACACTTTTCTGACTGGTAGAGTATTTGCTCTTACAAACTCCTCCAATATACTGATTTTATAGCAGCATTTTCTACATGTCATCCATAACACATTGGGGGAAAAAAATCATTTAACTGCTTACTTCCATTTATCCCATTCATTGGGGTTGAGTTATCATTGGTTTTCTTTCCATTTTCTTTTTCCTTTGCTGCAGTTCCACTTCTCCCATATCCTTACAAATTTTCCCCTATCGTCTCTTCTTAGTTGCTATACATCCATTCCTGGAGTTCCTTTCTCGCTTCATTCATGAAGATGAGCATAAGAATGGTGAATAGCCTGTACATTTCCTCTCTCTAAGTATGAGACAGATTTTAGTTCTCTGCCTCCACTTGTGCATAGGCCATTTTGTGAAAACACACAACCTCCTCTCCTCCCCACTCCCACGCTTTCCATATGTCAACATCTGCCCACACTAATTCCTGCACAAGCTTTTAAATAGTCTAACACCATAACCTTGCAGTTGTTAATTACTTTCCATATGATTTTTAAAACTAGATAAATATGTATTCTATGGAAAACAGGAAGGAGCACATTATTTGTCTCTTTCCTCCACATCATGAGTCAAGATAAATGTCCTGCCAGGATGCATGGTACTGGCAAATGTATAGAACATTTTCCCTTTTCTGTTATTTATCAAGATTAGAAATGCTTTAAAATAGCAGCTATGGAACATTCAAAGTCCTTGGAATTTGTGGGAAGTAAAAGGTCTTATATTATAATTTAATTAATTAATTAATAAATATTGTATCTATATAAAAGGTTTATACTGCTATAGTTTAAATGAAATTGTGAGTGGTATACCAACTATGTGGTAAATATTCGAAGAAGTTAGGCAGTGGCTAAAATCATGATACCTGTGGATTTCAGTGGGCATGTGTGACTGTGTAACTTGGTGATTTTTTAATAGTTTCAACTTCAGTGTAGGCTAAACTTCCAATAAATAACACATAAGTCTCTCTCTCTAAATTATGGGACAAAATGCTCATCTCTGAATCACAGTGGTTCTCAATTTCATACTGAGAACCCTCACTAGGCGTGGAGCAGCTATTGACGTTAATGGGAGCTCCACATGCAGAGCAAATAGACAATAGTTTCACACTGAGAAGAGAATTTCACTCCCATTGTGTTTACTTGTCACATAGACCCGTGAAATACAACTTTCACTGGGGGAGGGGAGCACAACCTATCTGAGTATGCCCATCTCTACCTTCTCATCCCATCCTCTGTGTGCCACTGCATCTGCTGCCACTAGAACCAGACAGGCGATCTGACATTTTTTAACAGCTTTTATCATTTCAGCACACTGACTCCTGGCTGCTGCAGATTCCACGGTACTTTTTCGCGGTGACTGAGCTCAACAGAAGCCTCTGGTTTTATGAAACGCCCAAAGCAATCTCTAGCACTCTAATGCTCGGGGCCTGCTAGAGATCCCATACTGCAGACAGGGCTGCTCTGTACTGGTGAAAATGCAGCAGGGGCAGGACAAACAAAGATGCAAGCCCTGAGAAATCACCTCATTGGGCTCCTGTGTTCTTTGAGTTAGATAAGGAATAGCACAGGGGGCACTTTAAAAGATGGAAGGAGTGCAGATGTTATGAGAGAGGACAAGCTGAGTAGCACACCACAGGGCATCACCAACCATGAAATAGAGGCAGACTGTGCGGGGCAGAAGGCCGCTTAGCCAAGTGGAATCCTCCATAGGTCTGGTTACCAGATAAGCATCCCAGTGCCAAACCTTTGGAGACTGCCCTGTCACTAGATTCATAAGCAGTTGGTGATGAGGCAGGCTCCTGGCATCCAGTTTGGCTGTGGGTAATCTGGTTATTGGCTTTTTTAAATGTATTCCCCTGTTGGTCAAACTGTACTGGCCATAAGACTAATACATCTCCACTGGGACTTATTCTAACAATTCAAAACCTTCAAGCAGGGACCTCTCCCTCCCCACCCCACCCCCAGGTAACCTAGAAGGGAACTGGTTTTTTCTTCCTTTATCCTTCCCAACCTTCCCTTCTCCCACATGAAATTTCCCTTCTGAAAAATTACATTGGCCTAAGGCCCACGCTGGGCAATACTTAAATCTTGGGACAACACCAGGTTAGAGGTCCACAGTCTCATGACCCTTCGGGGCTAAACAGGGGATCTTAGTCTCTTTAGAAAAGGTAATTTCCCTGATTTCCAAAGCACATGAGCTTCTTGCCCCAGAAGTTGCCACATTACCAGTCACTGAACTCACAATAGAATGATATACAGAAAAACCACTTCAGCTGATTTTTACAGATTACTAAAACCATATCTATTTGTCTGGCTCGATAGGGCCTAATCACCCTCCTGAGATCTCATTCTGCCCATGGAAGGAAAGGCCACCATCCATAGTGGAAACATTAGAAACATGACTCCAATGGAGCCAGCACCGCCCAGCAACCAAAAGAAGGTCCATGAGGATGCAAAGCCAGTAAGAAAGCACAGGGTGTCTGTATGGACAGCCCTAACCTTCTGCTAATCCCTCACTCTTGACTCCTGCATGTGTCACAGGTATAACTTTTTGTGGCTGGAGACAGGAAGTAAAGTTCATTCTCTTACTATGTGTGTGTCATAACCAGTCTTGCCAGCTCACACCATTTTATCATAAAGTCTCATGATATTTGGGGTTTGTTTTTTTCAAGCCCAACTCATGCAATTATGTGCAAATCTCAGCTCTCATTTTTAAATAATATGTTTCTAGACCACACACTGGCCCAAAAAAGATTTAAAACGTGGTAGTCCCTCCTTCACAAAGACTCAAATCCCATAAGGCAAATTAAAAGAACTATATATATATATATATATATATATATATATATATATATAAAATCTCATGGTTATATATATATATATATATAAAATCTCATGATTATGGCAGACCTGACTCATGATATTTGAATGCTTGGGGTTGGCAATATTGTTTATTTTTATTGCAGTTGTAAGAAAAAAACTGTTTTGGTGTCATTCACTTCAGATTCATTTCAGTTCTCTTCTGTTAGGGCAACTTTCATGTCTGAGTATCAGTAATGAATGTTTTGCACAGCTCTAAATATAAGTACTTAGGGAATCCATTGGCCACATCAAATACTGAAAGAAAGGAAGCTGCTGTACAGAAGTTATGTTTTTCATGGCATATTCTTTTATCTGATTATAGTTAAACATTTTAATTAAAAGTCAAGATTTTAATTCAATCAGATTATGCTGCATAAAGCAAATAATTTCTCATTAATATTATCTTACATCAAATATTAATGATATCTCTTTCAAGAATTAGTCTCAATCAAGTTCATTGATGCACTATTAATTCAGGAGAAAAAAAAACCTAATTCTTGAAGGGCTAGAATCTGGGACAGCTGTAGTGACGCTGTGTATATATACATACACACATATATGTATACCCCCACACACACATACTATGAAGAAATTGAAAATGCAATGATGATGTGATCCCCACAAATCTAGCATTTCAATTATAAAGCAATCTTACCACACATCCAGAAAATGTCAGTGTCACATGTTTCTATTGTATGTTGTTGAAAATACTCTAAAGTTTGGAAATTAATCACATGGCAATGCCAATCTTTTAAGCCAGGCATCTATGAACCAACCTCTTCCCTACTGAATGAATTACATTGAAATCATATAATTGCAGGCTGCCATTCAGTCACCCTTAACAATGGGCGACTTTGAAAATTGGAATTTTTTTTTTCCCCTCTGACTCCCAACTTGCAGGCATGAAGCATATATACAGCAAAAGCTTGGTGCCTTTTAAATTACCTAAAATGTACATCTTTCAGACAAATGGGGAAAAAAAGGGTGCAATTTAAGGGCAAATCATTTTGTGTTAATCCTTGGGAACTCAAAGCATGAAGATAAAAAGAAAAAATGCAGGTTTCACTTTGCTCATTATGGCACATTGACTTTCACCTAATCGTATGCAATTAAAATTTCTTCATGAGATTTCCTTATTGAAATAAGAAAGATAGCACTGTGCTGAATGTGGTGATGGATCTGGCATAAACGTGCTTCCTGGACAAACTGATTTATCATGTCTCATTCCAGCAGTACTTTCTTTCTTGCTCATTTCTCATCTTATTACTGTGAAGTTGTAATTAAAGAGGATCCTCCCACAGAAAAGAGTTCTGCTTCAGGACAAGCTAAATTACAAATGCACTGTTCTTTCACTGAGACCAGTTTAAAGGGACAGACTGCAGAGAGAATGACGCATGCTTGAGACTTCTGACCAACTTTAATTCATGCAGACCTATTTCTATGGGACTCAAAATAAACTGATGGGTTTTGTGAGCAAAGAGAGCATTGGAATTTATCGTTGATATATATAACCATGAGTTTAATACACTGAAATGTTTAAAGGGACAATGAAAAATTAATTGAAGCAACCAAAGCTTACAAACATCTATCCATTTTTCAGGAGCAATAGAACAAAAGTTGACCAAGTCAATCAAAATTGACTACTACAAATTGACCAAAAAATCTGAGAATTTGTCAGATTACCATTATAGGGATTTTACAAAGGGATAAGACATATTTAATATCACATTAGAAGCCTTGGCTAAGTTCTCCTCTCTTGAAATCAACAGAATTGTACTGGTATAACAAGGAAAGATTTGGTACATCTATTTCAGGCCTGCATCAAGGGCCCCATTTTGCTCCTGTTGAAGTTAACAGCATAAATCAAATTTCCTTCAGTGGGGAGGAAAACCTAGCTCCATGCATCTATTTTATTAAGATTCTTATACTTTTGTATCTGAGTGCCTCACCTAGTTATAACAATGCAGTGCATCACCATTGGGGGGTTCAAAGTCTGAGATTCACATTTGGTCCATTGCTCCTAAGGCCAATAGGTTTTAAGAGATGCATTACAGGGAGGAAATGTCATTCTGCAGTGAGGAAAGGCTCTGGCTAGGAGGAGGTGCCAGTGCATGTAGTCGTGTCTATTTGTTAAAACACATTTTCCACAAAAATTCTCTAATATCTGCTTAAAATCTGAGGTTTCTAAAACATTTGCAAAGCAGATACAAGGTACCGCATGAACAAAGACAAAGCATATTCAAGCAAATATTCCTGAAAATTATCAGAAATACACATTCAGCTCTAATAAAACCCCAGATCCTTTAAAAATCATCTATGTAAAATATTAGTCTTAAAACTTTTCTGTTGGGTATGCTGGTGCAAAAAATAAATAAAATTAAAGTTTCTTAAAATGTGAAATTTCTGATTTTGCTCTCATGTTTGAGAAACAAACATGGCTAGCATTATTTTGGGGGGGGATAGGGAGGAATTTGCAGAAAGAAAATTTCTCCTAGGCTGGACATCGCTTGCGAAGTTTCTGACCAAGATGAATATGTTTTATGGATGAATTATTTTTTATTATTAATTTATATAGTGTTGTAAATGTACCTGGTGCTGTGGAGCAGTAGGTCAGTGTCAAGTAGAAAAGAAGTCCATGCTCTGACTGGATTATGATCTAGAGGCACAATCAATGGCAAACTACAAGACAAGACAGAGCATGCATAAATTTGGAAATATCCATTAGACTTGATCATAGGATAGGGGTCTTTTTAGACACTATAAATAAGGAATTATAATGGAGATAAAAGAATAAACAAAGCAGCATTTCCAACTAGTGGCCTTCCTTCAATTCCTATCCCTTTTCTTCTTACTGGTAACTTCTGCTGGCCAACTAATCATCTCCCCGACACAATAAATTTGTTATGGGACATTATCTCAGCCTGAGGAAGGCCAGGATATGCTAAAAGGTCATGTATGTATTAACCCACTACATGAGAGCACCCACCCTTAGTCTAAAATGTAGTCTTAAATTAAGTAGTATTGAACTAGCTATCACTGATCTCTCATAAACAGATTCATTTACCTGACATTTTTCCAAGATGTGCCTGCCGGCACGTCTTGTTTGCTGCAAGGTATTATTAAAAGCAAAAAGGTCATAGTGCAGAAACATTGAGGTTGCCCAGTTAAAGGCCCAAAAAGAAAGGGGCAAAGGAAAAAAATTTTTAAAAGGATTCCAGCAGAAAGTTTAATTTAGCATATCAGACCAGATGTTGATCTCAGTAACACCCTGACAATTCCAAAGTAACTTTATTGAAGCCTATGGAATTTGCCCTGAATTTACATAAGTAAGGTTTAATTTACACAAGTGAGGTTTACTAGGGTGGCCCCTTTTGTTGTATATCTAATGGTAATATTTTGCAACATAAACATATTAAAATAACCAGAACACCAGGGACAGAAGACAAATGTATTGTTTTAAGTTTAATTTCCTTTATTTTTAAAAGAGGAGAAAAGAGGTTCCTATTCTCTAAAATTAGTATTTAAGTTGCTCCCGTTAGACCTTGAGTTTCACTCCTCATTGAGATGAGTGTGAGAGAGTTGGGTAAATTACCATTTTTGCTACTGCTACTGTTTAGCATATAAAGTTTTCAGCAAAACAGGGTTAACAGGGCAGCAATATATCTGTTTACATTGTGACAGCTGGACTGTCACAGATAGAGCTGGTTCAAAAGTGGGAAAGGTCTTCCTTGCAAAATTTTGAAAATTTCACAATTATTTTTGTTCTGCAGGTTTCCAACAGAAATCTGTCATTTATTTGAATTTTTTTTCAAGACACTTTTATCAAACATTCAGCTTTTTCGGTTTGTTAATTCCCTTCTCTCCAATTTTTCTTTTTTTCCATTTTAAACTGAAGAACCTACAAATTTTCATTTTCAAGGTTTTGTGGAACAAACAGAAAATTTCAACAACAATTCTTTTCACAAAACAATCTTAAAAACAGGACTTTTTGAAGGAAAAAATATTCAAAAATAATGTTGACCAGCTTTAATCAAAATAGGGGGAAGGGGGGAGGGATTAGAAGCATAGATCCAGAGAAACCAATACATTCCTGTTACTTTGTGCTGTTTCAGTGACACAAAATAGCTTTAAGCTTGGTTTATAGATCCTTTGCATTACCAGAGTGATAAAAAGTAGCTGGAGCATACTAGTAAATGTGACCTTTTCTATAAAATAGGGCATGATTCACTGAGCGTGGCCCTTAGAATTTGCTAAATATTGTCCAATCCAGCAAAAATGGTAGAATGAACATAGAACTGTAGGAGCAGAGCCTTAACTGGTGTAAACTGATGTTGCTCCATTGAAGTCATTGCTGAGGATCTGGCCTATAGATGACTTTGTAAAATTGGGGTGAGAGGTACTAAAATACATAATCATACAGACACAAACATGCAATAAAAATACAATGGGCCTGAGTCTCCTCTCACCGTCCACTAATTAAAACCAGGATGAACCACATTAAGGCAATGCAGAGACACTGACGTAAAGCCAGCTTAAGAGACAGGAATTAAGTCTAAAAATTGCACAAGAAGAAAATGTACAATAAATAGTCACACCCAGGTAAAAGCAAAAGTTGCAACAAAACATGTCACCCCCCACAATTTTCACCTATCCCCAGTTTTAAAGCTAGTGCGTGAGGGATGTTGTGTGTGTTTCAGAGAGCGTACTTAAGTGAGACATTTACAGTCTCTCATGCCTGCTGTTCCAGCAGTAATATGCGAGCAGTAGCCCCATTGCTGTCTGACCCCACAGCTGAGGCTAGGCAGCAGGAATCTGTGGAAGAGCTAATATTGGGGCAAGAGGTGCCTGCCCACCAGTGGCCTTTAGCTATATGTGTAGCACTTTTCCCAGGCCAGAGAGCAAGCCTACCTGCCTGCTGGGCTGGGCCCAAATCCCGGCCTCGGGCATTGTGACATGGCGCACAGAGTTGCGCAACACTGCGACCTCATGTATCACGTTGCAATGCCACTCACTCATGACAGAGGAGCGGCCAGGCCAAACCAAGTGGCAATGTGACCCCACGTTCCGGGTCGCAATGTCCTGAGTGGGGAGCCTGCCCCATGAGACAAGAGCCCCTGCTACCCCGAGTGAGTGTGGAGCTGGCGTATTCTCCAGCCCATCAACAATGATTCATCACACCAGCTCACCCACACTTGCAAAGCCCTGACTCCACCACTGGGGACATTATTATTATTATGGTAGTGTCCAGGGACCAATCAAGAGGGGTGGGGGAAAAGGACTGTGCATGGAATAATACACAGCCCTTGCCCCCAAGACCTTAATATTTACCCACATGGTGATGTCACAAAGAACCAGGGCTACGTTCAGTTTTGATACAGACAGCACCAGGTGTGCAGTGAGCATGTCAGAAGTGATTTTTCCGTCCCTTATAACATCGTATGTTATTTACTTCCCCACAAACTAAACCAGAACCCCACAGCCTGAGCCTTACACCCTTGACAAGTTTCTCGAAACTTTTAGCTGTAGTCCTGCACATAAAATAGCAGTTTGTGGTTTGGGGTTTTTTTTAAAAAAAACATCAGAAGCATGTATATTTTTTGTTTTCCATCTCATAACTCAGAAAGGGATAAAGACATTTGTGCTCAAACATTCCCAAAAGCTTCTATAAAAAGCGCCCCCCCAAGGGTTTGAATGGAGAATCTGGTTTCAGATGCTAAAACTGAGCTCGACTGCCCACTGTGAGCAATCTGATGCTAGTGGCGTTTCACTGCGTGAACTGGCCCTTTAAGAAAGCTGGGGGTTCAGGGTCACCTGTGCCAACACTAGCCTGCCTCGTTAAGGGATGGGTTTTTAGGCTCAGGTCAAGTGATATTTGAGAGGCCACCTGACAATTGGATAAGAAGCGCTTAATCAGAGGAAGGCTCCTGTATGCGGTCCAGGGTTGGAGAGGACATGGGAAGGGGCTTGACACACGAACCCGCAGGAAAATCCTGGACGGACCTGCAACCTTTTAATAAGCCAGACCCAAAGAAGGGGTGTTCTCTGACATGAGAGCTTATGTATGGTTGTAGGGGAGCCGAGGAAGGGGAAACTGGCCCCAGCATCGGATTCGGTATCTGTTACTATGCATATTACTATGCTAAGTGGGGAATCAAGCTCCTTCGACTGTAAACTCTCTGAATCAGGGACTCTCTCTTTGTTCTGTGTTTGTACCACACCTAGCACAATGGAGATCTGGTCCACAACTAGGCTTTCTAGGCACTCCAGTAATATTAATAATAAATAATAAAAGCTGGATTTTACAATGTGCTCAGGGTCTCTCTCATAGGTCAACCCCCACCTGGGAGTTTCCCCCAGCAGCAACTGAGGCCTGCTTCAGCTTCTCCTTTCTTCTACCTTTGAAAGGAATAGTCTCTCTCTGCCTGCTATAAAGCCCACTTCTGAGCATAATTTATTCATATACGTGAGTGTAATAATTCCCCCCAAAACCTTGTAATGAAACCATTTTCCAATTTCCACAACAAACATTCAGTTCTCTCTCAAACGGCCATACGATATTTTACAGATCAAAGGCAACATTTTAAATCGCAGCCAGAAGCCAACTGAAAAACTGATGAAATCTATTCTTTTCAGCCCAGGCCAAGTTCATGTTGGGCAGCCTTATTCTGAACCTATGAGAGCTCCCAAATATTCCACCTGTACAGTCCCGACTAGAGCATATTGCAGTGATTCAGTGTAGGTAATAGTGCCAAGATCTGCATCTGAAAGGAGAGTTGCAGCTCACCCAATGCAGATGAAAAAAATGGTACTCTTGACAACGGATGCTACCACAAATCCTGGATGAAGGATGAGCAAGTCTCCTCAACAACAAGAGTCAGAACCATCCCATCGTATCCCCAAGAACCACACTCCTAACGTCTTTCCCACATCTCACAATACATTCTTACTTCCTCATGCTGCCTAAATGAATCTGTTGGGTTGGATTTGGCACACTCACCACGCCCCTACTCCATGCCCGGGCTACCTGACATCATGGTTTAGTGGCCTTTTATGGACCCACCCAACATTTTGTGAAAACAGCTGTCCCCATTTGATTGCATCAGGCACAAAACTGGAACCAGTAAGACCTGGGCCCCAAACTTAACAGAATGGAGAACTGGAGCCATATATCCCCTACATTTAGGGGTGTTTGGGTTATGGAGTTTTGGTTTTGGCCCATCTCCACTACATGGGGGGGAGGGTGAAAGAAGGAGGGATCAATTGATTAATATCGCCAATCAGCACCATATATTTGAATCTAAAGAAAGAAATGCAGTTTGGCATAACAGCCCACTGAATCAGAGGCAAACAAAAAGATCCGGGTAACAAAGGTATTTGTGGCTTGCTTTCCTTAATAGTACACTATTCTATGGTGATTATGAAAAGGAAGTGTTGCCTCAGTGGATGAAACCAACACTGAAATCTTAAAAGGTGTGGATACCTCATATCTCTGCTCTTAGAGAGTGGTTTCTCCTTTTTATTCTCATTTTCACTCTCCGTCTGTCTTCATTAGTCTGCTGGCACTTGGCTAGGATTAGTGAGCTAGTTTCCATGGTTTCTTATTTTCACTTTCTATCTTTCTTTGCTTAACTCATTAAATTGCTCATTACTTCACTGCATTTTACAGGAGACATATTTATTGTATTAGTTACACAATAGCTAGATTAGTAAGTGATAGGCAGTTTGCTATTTGAAAGAGCATATTCCAACAGTGGGAAAGAAATGCAAGCGATATAGATATTATCTACTAGTTATAGAACAGCCAGGCTAGCTACTGATTACTAAATGTTTACCCTTCATCATTAGATACATGCTATATAATTTTAACAGACAGCCACCCCAATTGTCCACAAAGTCCGAGCTGTGCTCAGACATAGTGGAGAATGGCAGCTGCAGGGATCCATTTGTGACTCTACACACAACAAAGCGACATAGGAGGGAGTAAGACACCCTCTAAATGGCAATATTAGAGCTGCTCAGATGGTAGGACTAGCTGGGGGCAGGGGTGGGAGAGCAGGGACTCCACACCCAATTCTCTATCCTGTAAACAAATGGGGCAGGAAGTGGCTATGGGTGGGGAGGGGCAAAACTGTGAGATTGTGAAGCTATTGGGCGTGTAGGTGGAGTAAAAATTGCGTGTAAATTTCAGGATTTGGCTCCCAAGCTCTAATTTTTGCAAGCAAGGCCCAGTTTAATTCATATCATGGTTGCATCATTTGGCAGATACTGCCATCCTCATTTGGGCAAAATTCTAGCTTTATTCAATGGAAGTTTTTCTTGAATATAAAATATAATATAAGGCTCACGGTTGTAATCAAGCAGATTTATTCTTCTGCTTGTTTAAAAAAATATACTTATCTGCTTTGGTAAGTCATCTGGTGATAGAGTTCCAGAGGGGTAGCCGTGTTCGTGGGTATACAGCAAAAACAATGAGAGGCCTGCAGCACTTTAAAGACTAACACATTTCTGAATGGACTTTGCTAACACCTACTCTCCCCATTGTTGTTTCTTATCCTTGGATGTATATATATACCCCCATCTGATTTCTATTTCATGCATCTGTCGAAGTGGTTTGTAGCCCACAAAAGCATATGCCTGCAGAAATTTCTTAGTCTTTAAGACTAAGTGCTACAGGATTTTCATTGTTTTTGGTGATAGAGTGCATCTGTTAAGCAGAATCCATACTGAAACTCATTTTCAGTCCCAATTTCTAGCTTTTATAGTTGACCTCAGCAGTCTTTGGTTTGTTTTATATGTTTGTTTTTGTAGCTATCTGTAGCACTTAATCAGCTAGGATGCCACCTCCACCATTTATGTACTGCCAGCAAATCTGGTGTGTGCCTTGTACACGGATGTACCAACAGCAGCACACTGCCTTGTGACATGCCACCAGGAGCACTGATGTAGCATCTGCCCAGACTACAACCTGTACATTTATGTACACTTTGCATATCTGGAATGATTCCACACTGCTGGATATTCACTGTTCCTTCTGTCAAGATAAAATTCATTTTGCTCCTCTAGTCTAGTCATGGGGAAGTATCTTTATCATGAACCTCTCTCTTTCTCTTTTGATCTTTTCCACTGTTAAATATAACATAGTTGATTCAATTACATTGATGTTTCTCAGATGCTGAATGTAATCATCCATGCTCTGCCGCTTTAGTTCTACAGAGCTCCAAGACAGAGTTCTTTCAACTGAATTAAGATCTTTCTCACAGTTAGTGAGTAGTATATACAGGGGTTAGTCCATTCATTCATCTTCTCCAGTAGTTCATTTATCACTTGAAGGTAATCTACTGTGGAGAATTCTGATCAAAAGGATGCCTGATTTCTTGGTTGGTTAAAAAAAAAAAAATCCAGTCTTGCAAAAAATATTGACTCAGTACCTTGACTAAACTTTGTAGACTGCAGACCAAAGGTTAGAAAAATTGTAGGTTTCCTTTATTGTCTTATTTGTACATAAATATGATAAGAGTATAGAACCACTTGTCTAAAATCCACTTTTTCCCCAATGCATGCTATAAATATGCCTTTAATTCTAGTTTGCCAAGAAGGAGTGGGGGGAGGGGTTCCAACCAGTTTCACCTGTCCTTTTCAATGTAATCTTTTCCATTACTTGCTCTACCACTCTTCTTTGTACTGTCCGCTAAAAAAATAGTCTTTGTTCTTCGTGACAGCTTTGTAGAAGTTGATGCTTTTTAAGTTCTTCAGCAGAATTTTTCTAGACTTCATCTTGTATGGCTGCTGATAAAAGTCTTGATATCTGCAGGTATCAATTCTATCTATGATTGCTGTTCTATCATTGTTCTTGGTAGCAAATAGTTCAATCTTTTGTCACCTATCAGAATTTATTTCCTGATATTTTTATATCTTTTGTATCCACCAAAGATTACTCTGGATTACAAGAGCATCATATTTTCCAATAACAGATGGGTTTTGCCATCTTACAATATTCCTTCTTGGTGTACTCTTCAGCAACAACAAATTTCTCTCTGAAAACTTCAAAGATTAAATATATGAAGCTCATGTCAGCAGGATAGGAAAGAACAAGACATTGCTATGGTTGGAAAGCCCCCAGATTTGACCTATTTATTTCTCATATCTGTTTGCAAAAGCCATCCACCGTAATTTGATATGTACTGGTTTTAAAAAAATGTTTCAGTAACTACTACCTTTTAAATTCTTCATGTCCACTTCTAGTCCTAGTGAGAGGTTCTAGATTGGCAGCCCTGAACACCAGGGTCCTACATTTACCCACAGAAGAGACATAGTAGCAATAGCAATGCAAGCCCCACCATTGTGTCTCAAGCCCTGACTTGGAGGGATCCCCTTTCCGGGTCTGTAGGTATTCAGTCTCCAAGCTTGTTCAACTGTTGGCCTCTCTCTTGAGACTGGTACCACAGATGCCACAGAGATGGGGACCATTTAGCACCTAGATATACAGAATATCAATTTTGGTGGTAGTATTTGTGATTCAGACTCCTGTTCACTGGGAAAAGAACCAAGACAACCAAATTCATTTCTCACAGTCTGCCCATCAGCCAATGGCTGACATTGATGACAATGTCTTTCAGTAACTAATGAGCTGGTTGATTTTGCACTGGTGGTCTAAAGATGAAAAGTCATTGCCAAACCACCCCTCAGTGATACAAGCCTAGCCCTCTGGACTAAACCATTGTGATCATGAGATGGAGAAATAGAAAATTGGAAAAACAGAGCTTGATTTCAAGTTTCAAAGTGATTAGCTATATACAAAATATTTCAAAATTATGAAAAATACCTGACAGTGTCCTTTACAGCAGTAATTACTTATCATGTTTGGAAGAAAGTTTGGAATCGTAGACTTCATATTTAGTATTAAATAAAATAATTATTTCACATGATTTTTTTAATATTGTACTGAGGACAGACTTGACCCTTCCTCTGTAGGATTAATAGATTTTAAGGCCAGAGGTACCATTGTGATGTTCTAATCTGACTTCCTATCTAACACATGCCAAAGGACTTCCCCAAAATAATTCCTAGAGCATATTTTTAAGAAAAATATCTACTTGTTGATTTAAAAATTGTCAGTGATGGAGACTTTACCATTGTTAAATTGTTCTAATGGGTAATTACTCTCCTTGTTAAAAAATTTGCCCCTTATTTGCACTCTGAATTTGTCTAGCTTCAAAGTCTAGACACTGGATCATATTATATCTTTCTTTGTTAGATTGAAAAGCCCATTATTAAATATTTATTCCCCATGTAGGTACTTACAGATGGTAATCAAGTCATTCCTTAACCATCTCTTTGTTAAACTAAATAGCTTGAGCTCCTTCAGTCTATCAGTTAAGGGATGTTTTCTAACCCTTTAGTCATTCTCATGGCTCTTCTCTGGACCTCTCCAAATTATTAGCATCCTTCTTGACTTGTAGGCATCAGAAATGGACACCAGAGTTGGAAACAGTATTCCAGCAGCAAGTGCACTAGGGCCAATATGGAAATAAAATAACCTCTCTACTCCTATTTGAGATTCCGCCATTTATGCATCCCAGGATCCCAAGTTCTGGCCACAGTGTCACACTGGGAGCTCATGTTTAGCTGATTATCCACCACTACCTCCAAATCTTTTTCAGAGACACCACTTCCTAGGACAGAGTCCTCTTCCTGTAAGTATGGCCTACATTCTTCATTCCTACATATATACATTTACATTTAGCCATATTGAAACATATTTGCTTGCATCCAGCTTACCAAGCAATCCAGATCGTTCTGCATTTGTGACCTTGTGACATGTTGTAGCACATGTATATCTTTACGATGTTATCTGTGTATCATTCATGTTCACCCTTATAGTGTAACTGTGTATTGTCTAATGCAAAGTATGTCATGTAAGATGTTTTTGGAATGCTCATGACATACAGAACATTATTGTTATGGTAGTATGTTTCCTACAATGTCATATGTGCAAATATGAAACTCTGCTATGTAATATTCCCACACATCTCTCACAAGGCTTGAATAGATCCAGGCAAACACAAAACTGAGGGTACACACCTTGCAGAGGCATGCATACAGGACCAATGGACTGGCCTGAGCACCTTGTAAGGTGATGTTCATTTGACCCAAGTGGAGGAACCATGCCCATTGCCAGACATGGCTGATCACCTGACCCTAAGGGGTGATGAGGAAACTTGTTAAATGCAGAAGCATCTTTGGCCTGGTCTACAGTGGCTGTGGATTTCGGTGGCAGTCGATAGGAGATACGCAAGCTACGTATTGCTATCTAAGTATATTATGTCAACTCTATTAATTTTATCAATGAAACCTTGTAATCTCATCAAAAAAGTTAAAAGTTAATCAAAAAATTAATTTTATCAAACTAACTGTCCATAAACTCATGCTGATTGGCATTAATTTTTTTATTAACTGAGTTCAGTAGCATCTGTTCCATTATCTTGCCTGGGATCATGTCAGGCTGACAGACCTATAATTACCCCGGTGATCCCATTTATTCTTTTAAAAAACTGGCGCAACATTAGCATTCTTTAAGTCTTCTGGAACTTCCCCACTGCTCTGAGATGTATTGAAAAATCAACATCAGCAGTCCAGTGAGCTCCTCAGCCAGCTCTTTTAAAACTCTTAGATGCAAGTTATCTGGACCTGCTGGTTTAAAAATATCTAACTTTAGTAGCATCTGGTTAACAACCTCCAGAGATAATAGTGGAATGGAAAGAGTGTTATCACCATGTAATGAGACTGCATCATCTATTTTTTCCCCAAATACAGCAAAGAACTATTTATTGAAGACTTCTGCCTTTTTACTGCATCTGCATCAGAGACAGGATACTGTACTACATAAACCATTGATCTGATCTGCTATGACAATTCCTACAATCATATTGACCTACCTACTCTGAAACTTTAAATATTTGTGTGTGCAAATTTGTCTGGAAAATTGGCAGTTTTGGAACATTCAGAATGGGGTAATTTGTGATAATATGCCTCCTAGTTCAAGTACAGTGGCCATCTGCAGGAGTGAGAGAGTAGGTCATTCTCCATACCTTTTATGTCCTTCTGCTCTTTGCTGAGGCTTCCCATCCACCAGGATGCCTTAGTGCCAAGCAATAGCAGTGGTATAGCGATATAAATTACTCATTCATCAAGAATTTAATGTAACCGTAAAAACCCTGAGAGTTTAATTGTTAGCAATCCTTCTACTGACAGGGCAACTTGTTTACATAGGAAAAGAGAGATCGGTGAGGTGCATACTCTGTTATGCCATTGTTAGCATCCAAATGGGGAATTGTGAAACTGTGCAAGTTGGCCTGTGACAGGGGCAACCATTTACCCAACATACAAGACTGTATTTTGAAGCTGGTCAAAAGGTGAACCCTTTAGGTGGTTCTGAAGGTGGACAGAAAAAATACTGATGGAAGACATGGGAAAAATACAGTTCAGATACATATATAGTTCATAAAGAGCTCATTTGAATTTAATTTTTATTTTGTTATTTCACTATATACTTTGATGGTGCTTTATAGGATTTGGCATTGTTTACACGCTTCTAATTGATGTTGAATACCAGATCCCAATTAGGGTCACATGCAGAGACCCATGAGCAAATACTAAATTTCTTAGATGAGTCATATAGGTGAACTGCATTCATTTGCAGTCCAGATTAGAATTAGGTCACAGCAGACAGATCATTAGTAAATAGATTATAGATCATCTGCCATTGTTTCTTCTACTTCCATTAGCTCCATCACCAAACTGTCTGAGCAAACAATTTTACAACACCCCTATTAGATAATGCAGTATTATTACCCCCATTTTACAGATATGAAGAACAAAGAGTATAAATGACTTGCCCAGTGTGATATTCCCCAGGGTGCAACCTGAAATGCCGGACTGCTGCGTCCCCTTAGCTCTCCAGCCTGGGATGCCTTTTATATTGCTTTGCTAGTGAAAAGCAAACCTCTCCAAGCTCTGATCACTCACAGCCGCCTGCATGCAAAGTCACTCCCAGCTTAGTACCTGAGTGTTATGCCCAGCCACCCATAAATAGATACAGGGTTGCATATCTCTGTCCCATCCTTGCCCCCCCAGAAACATATGTCCTGTACCATTCAGTAGCCCAGTGGCCTGTACAATTAGTCCATCATACCACAAAGGGTAATGAACATGCACCAACCTTGTCGTCTCAAGCAGAGGTTTCCAAACACTTCAATCCAAATACACTGGTTTAGATAAAACAGTAAAACAAGTTTATTAACTGGAGAAAGATAGATTTTAAGTGATTTATAAGTGACCAGGCATAAAAGTCAGAGTTGGTTACGAACAAAATAAAGATAAACACGCAAACTAATTCCTAAACTTTACAAAGGCTAATGCGTTTAAAAGCAAAAAAGTTTCTCTCACTCAAAAGCTTTTAGCAGTCTGCACAGGCTGGAAAAACCTCCAAGCTAGGACCACTCCTCCCAGTTCAGTGATGTACCTTTTGTCTTTCAAGTGATCTTGCTGCCATGAGTAGAGATGGTGGAAGAGAGGTATGATGATACATTTTGGTAGAGCATTTTACTCCACAGGTTGTCCTATTGGCTTCAATCAGACTACTCAAGGAGTAAGGTACTACACAATGTGAGTAAGGATATCGGAATTTGGTCCTTATTCATTCATCAGAATGTTCATTAATCCACAGTGGGTCTCCCGGTCTTTAATACAAATGAAAGAGATTCTACTGCCGTCTTCCCCCCGGCTTTATCTCTTTTTGCATTTTTAAGGATGGTTTGTTATGGTGGACAAATAAAAAAACCAAAAAACTACTAGGTCTATATAATTTGAGTTTCAGTTATTATTATTACTAGTAGTGGTTTTTTAAAGTCCCATACTATCATAGGAATAGAACATTACAGCGCTATGGTGGTTTCATGATTATCTTAAACCTAGATGTGAAGAAAGCATATGACAAAGGCCTAATATCCTGCCATGTCCTCGGGTCTTGCTGTTATCACACAAAAACTGCACACCCTGTTGTGTCTCATTACTTAAAAAAAGCATTGATACTAATGTCCTAACCTTTTTAACCTAAAGGACATTTTCTTTGTTTCATTGTAATGATCTAAATGGTGTGTCATTATCCCTGCTCACTCTGAAAGACTTACCAAGGGATGAATAGGAACAATTAGCATAACAACAGAAACATTAACCCATGGAAAAGCTAAAGGGTGGGATTGCAAGCACCTGTTTGTAGTTTATATAAAATAAGCTTATTGCATTCACTTAGCAATGAAACAGCAGTAGTAAAGGAATGCTAATATTTTACACAGCACTCTTCCATGATACATCAAAGTAAAGCATCTGTACATAATTAGATAAAACATTGCCAGGAAAACAGCTGCTCAAGAGCTACCAACCTTTTTCCAAGTGTTATAATCCAAAAGCATCAGAACCAAGTGAATTGCACAGATGTGCACCAGTAAAAATCCTCAATGAATCAAAACAAAAAACAACAAAAGTCCTGTAGTACCTTTAAGACTAAAAAAATTCTGTGGGCATAACCTTTTGTGGTCTGCAACCCACTTTGTCAGATGCATGAAGTGGAAACCACAGATAAACGGTATATATATACATCCAAGGGTGAGAAACATAACAACGGGGAGGACAAGTGCTAACAATGTCAATACAGTTAGGATAGATGAGGCCTATTCACAACTGTTGATTAGAAGGTGAGAATGTGTGAACAGTGACAATTATTTCTTGTAATGAGAGAACCATTCAAAGTCTCTATTCAGACCCAGTCTGATTGTGTCAAGTTTGCATATGAGTTCCAGCTCTGCAGTGCCTCACTAAAGTCTGTTTTTGAAGTTTTTTTGTAGAAGTATGGCAACTTTCAAGTCAGCTACAGAGTGTTCTGGGAGATTGAAGTGCTCTCCTACTGGTTTATGGATGTTACTATTTTTTATGTCCGATTTGTGTCCATTTATTCTTTTGTGTAGTGGCAGTCCGGTTTGGCCAATGTACATGGCAGAGTGGCATTGTTGGCACACGATGGCATAGATTACATTAGTAGACGTGCAGGTGAAAAAGCTCCTGATGGTGTGGCTGATGTGGTTAGGACCTGTGATGGTGTCACTACAGTCAATGTGCAGGCAAACTTAGCAATGGGGTTTGTTGCAGGGAAATGTTCCTGGGTTAGTGTTCTTATTGTATGGTGTACGGTTGCCTGTGAGTATTTGCTTCAGGTGGGGGGGCTGTCTGTAAGCAAGGATAGGACTGCCTCCCACAGCTTGAGCGAGTTCACTAAATTGACTTTGTGTTCTCACCCTTGGATGTGCTTGGGTGCGCACACACGCACATACACACCCCTCTTATCTGTGGTTTCCATTTCATGCAACTGATGAAGTGGGTTGCAGCCCACAAAAGCTTATGCCTGCAGAAATTTGTTAGTCTTTAGGGTGCTACAGGACTCCTTTTGTTTTTACTTTTTAAAAAGCTTTAAAAGGTTGAAATCAGAACAAATGTTTTGATTTTATCAAAACATTTCCATCTACCCAAAATGAAATTTTGGGGGTGTTTTGTTTCATTGAATATTTTGACATTTTTTTTGTTTTTGCTCCATTTCAGAATGGGAAAGCTTTCAACATCGTAAGATGTCCTACAAAATGAACAATCCAGTTGTCATCCAGCTCTAGCAATAAGAAACAAAAGTGAAATTGGCCACTCTAGTCCTGTTTTCCAAGTGGATGGAAATGCAAACAAGATACACAGCATAAACGGTTGGAAGCCTTTTCAGTTTAAAAAAAAAAAAATCTGTTTGTATAATCTATGATGTGTGACCATTTCTGGACAAAGCCTGCAGGGATCAAGAAAGGAACATGTGCATCTTCTAAATCTTCAGCTCACCTCAGTCTCCCCCAGCATGGACTCTGCAAATAGATCAGGTTGGTATGATGGCAGTTGCTTAGCCACTTTGCTCAACTTCACTCTGCTATGCTCAGAGGAAAGCCTACAGGACAGGGCCCTGTTCTGGGACTCAGGACTCTCTTCCCATCTTTGCCACTGGCCTGCTCGGTGACCTTGGGCAAGTCACTTCACCTCTCTGTACCTTAATTTCCCCATCTCTAACATAGTGATATTCTTCTCTAAAGTGGCTTGAGATCTACTAACAAAAAGCACTATATATATGGAGAAAAAGGAACCCTCTTGCACAAATCTCCTGGGGATGATCCAGTCCAATGGAGCTGCACCAGCGTATCTGAGAATGACAGTTAGCCCATGACTTTTACATTGGCCAACAAGGCCACATTGTACCCTCAATAACACCAGTGCAATGCCACTGGTAGCCAATGCAGCTGCACAGGTATAACCAAGAGCAAAATTTAACTCTAAGGAAAGAACTTTTACAAATATTTGTCTAAGTTAAAAGAGGAGATTAAGTTGGATAATGAACTGTCAGTTATCTGACAAACATACGTTTAACACACAAGCTTTTGGGTGAAAGTGGTGCTTTTTTCAGGTACCACTGGACAGGGGACCAAACTAGTTGATTACAACATATTTTCTCTAATCAAAGTGTATCCCGTTGGTGAGCGGCCCCCCTCTATGCCTGATACAAAGAGGAAAGGAATCTGTTACAGCCCCAGCTAAAGAACTTTAGCTTAGACCAGAGAAGCTCACAATTTTAACTCTGGAGGTCCCCAGTTCACACCTTAATGTGCCAGCCATAATGGGACTGTCACAAGAACACAGCACAAACATGCATATATAAGTGTCTCAACCTTGACAAAGTCTCAGAACATTTTCCTTCTGATGTCAGATTTAGTGAAAACCAAAGATATGTTTTTACCACATAAGCAGCAAATGTTGGCCACCTTGCTTACCGGAAAATGAGTATATTTAAGTTGCGCTTAAATCTGTGGTTTCATCTACAATGAAAAATGGAGGGGCCTCATGTCAAATACATTCATAGTAACTATAGTTATGGGTGTGCACTTCTTTTTAATGTATGCAGGATGTTGTAGCTGTGTTGGCCCCAGAATATTAGAGAGAGAAGATGAGTGAGGTATTATCTTTTATTGAACCAACTTCTGTTGGTGGGGAGGGACAAGCTTTCGAGCTTCCACAGAGCTCTTCTTCAGGTCTGGCTAAACTCTTTTTTAGATCAGCTTGGAGAATTACTCCCTTTTTCTTCTCCCTGAACTCCAGCCTCCACAGAAAACATTCCTAGCCTTCTTTATGCAAGGAGATCCCTGGTTCGGACAAGAATCCAGCAGCTTCTGGCAGCTTTTACCACATCATCACTTAAACCTTAAAAAAAAGAATAAACCCCTATAAAAGGGGGAAAGAAGAGGTGAAGAAACTGGAACTAACATGTTTGCCACCATGACGTTGTTTTCTCTGTTTGTGTGTTCTACTCCTTCTCCCACCCCGTGTCTGTGCCGTCGTTTACATTGTAAGCTCTTCAGGGCTGGGACTGTCCTTGGATCCTGGTCCTTATGGATCCTGGTCCGTAACTGGGCTCTTAGGGTCAGTGACACTACAAATAAGTAATAACACCACTAGTAATAAATCTAGTGGTACAAATGCTAGAAGTTGCAGGAGCCTTGTCTACACTCCAGCTCCCACTTGTGCAGCTCCACCAGTGATAAGAATTTACTCTGCAGATTCCCTAGTACGGACATGGTCTATTGTGGTTTCTCACTATCTAATCTCAGTCATGGTATTTAAAAAGAGTTTTCTTAGGACTGTCACCTTCAGTATGAGCCTCAAATCTAAACCACTTAGAAAGTATAGTCCAAACACAAATAGGCTGCACTGGACTCTGGAGATTAAAACAAACATCTGAGAGTCAGCACCCAGCAAAGAGCAAACTTCACAGCAAATCACCCAGTAGAATCACCAATGGCAAGCGGAAGAGGGAACTGATGGTCACAGGGGTCTATTATGGGGTCAGGGGAATCTTAACTAAGCAGCATTTAACTGATAACTAGCACTGCTAGGAGTAACGCAGATGCACATGTATATACACTTTACAGTTTTAAGGAATTTTAAAATGGAAAATTAAAAAGGTGACCCCAAAATGACATGGAATGGAAAAGGGGGGAAAAACAGGGGGGAGGAGGGGAGACAGGAAACAATTCTGCTCCACAATCTAGACTGGGACCTCATACTTGCATGGTGGCTATCTAGGGCCAGATTCTGATCTCAGCAACACCACTATAAATCCAGGGTAACCACACTGCAGTCAGTGGCGCTACTGTCAATTTAACCATAGGCCCCCCGAGATCAGAACTGGCCCCTAATGTACATTCTACATTCATTCCAAGTGCAAAACTCAATGGCAAGTGCCCATGAGGAATGTGTGCCAAATATGCAATAGAGCTCTGCACTGAAGTTAATAGATCTGCAGTGTTGATCAAAGAGAATTTTGCCCCTAGAAAGAAAAGAGAAAATAAAAATCAATCACTATAAAACCTGATAAAACGCGAAACATAAAAATGAAACTGCAGCCTATAGGAAATAACTCAAAGCATTAAAACTAACCAGAAGAAATCAGAAAAAAAAATATTATTCTTCATGACCAGAGAAACTGAAGTATCTATTACAGATTCAGGAGTTAAGAACAGAAATAAAAAGTTGCATTAACTGAAAAGCACATAATGCCCCTATCAATCATTACCGAAATTTTGCAAAAAGCA
Source organism: Mesoclemmys tuberculata (assembly GCA_007922155.1). Lineage (NCBI taxonomy): Eukaryota > Metazoa > Chordata > Testudines > Chelidae > Mesoclemmys > Mesoclemmys tuberculata. The sequence goes on from ML675624.1 coordinate 77,176,114, forward strand.
TCCTGTATGGCCTACCGCTGATGTGTTGCAAAGGAAGAAACTGTCCTCCAATTTCACTGAGACATTTTATTTCCTAGTAATCTGAATATTTATTTTGATTAATCCATTAATGCTATGCACACCTGAAATCATAGCGTATCCGGCTGATGTTTTTCATGTCCGCTCTGGATTTTTCCCCCCTTTTTTGTTTTTGTTTTTAATTGTTGTTGAAATGAGCAATAATGTCAAAAAACGTGACTTTCAGACAACAATTCATGATAAATAGGAAAAGAAGAGGAGTCTAACAAAGTGTTTAAAATAATGCCTGAGCATGAGCCATCAGGGACAGAAGAGCAACGTGATTCTGACACATGATGATGTCCACATTAGGGACCTCTGCAAAGCCAGTGGCAATCACACACACTGAAAAGGCGGAGCTACCTTACTTCTATTTATCACTGTCAGGGGCAATCCCATTTCATTGGGATTTCCCTCCCCCAAGCTCTTCAAGCTGTTGGCAGGGATGGTCTAAACAAAAAACCTGCTCCAGATACCAATTAAAGGTGGAAAACTGGAGATTATTCATATTCCAAACAATGATCAGGATATAATTTTTGCAACTAGTATCTGTCTTTATACATTTCCCAATCAAAACCCTGGTCCCGAACACCACCAGACGTTAGCATGCCAGGCAATCGGTAGCCCAGATCATGGGATAGAGTTGAGCTGATCTGTGCAGGTCAAATTAAGTGTGCAAAGATGGATTAAAACTCACCTTTGCCCTCTACAGTTCTATGTAGGGCTGGTCACTTCATGATGGGTGAGAGGAGCTGGCTGAAATGGCTCCAAGGGTTGGAACAGGTCAGAGCAGAGGGGCCTTGGCCATGTCCCTAGCTCATGAATGCAGCACAAAGCAGCCATGCCACCATGGAATATATGGCGCTGAATCCGTCAGTCAGTGTATATGGAGCTCATTGCTATACTGTCTGAGTGCCATAGTGTGACATTTTGGGGATTACCAGACCAGTGAAGGGTTCTGTCACTGCCTGCGTTGTAACTTTGTGTGCCCTGATGCTATGCTGCCATAACACAGAGCTTTGACACCAGTAGCCAGCCTACAAACAAAGGACTCACCCTAGCTTTCAATAAGCCTAGCTGCTGCTCCTGGCAGGGTGACCTCCACTGCCCTTCCAGTCCCAAATCTCCCCATATCAGTCTACTCTGAGTTCTTAACACTTGGACTTTTCCCTTCTGGTTCATAACCCCAGAAGGAGTGAAACCTACCCCCAGTTATCAGTTCCCTGTGGCACATATATTCCACACAGTTTGCACAACAGAGACCTGCTGGGAGGGTGGGGAGGGAAATAAACAAAAGGCTTATTTAATAGAAAAATCACAGATTCAAAGATGAAATAGGGAAAGCAAATTCATACACATTACCCTGAAAACAAAGAAAGATGCAACTTCAGATGTCTATAGTAGACAAATTCCCTTTTTTAATATAAATAACCTATTGCCTCTGAGCAGTTTCCTAGTGTGCCCTCTGTCAGTGGGGATCCAGCATTTCATGGCCAGCACCCGACCTAGATGCTGGTCCTGTTTCTGGATGTCCTTCATTGAAACCCTTCTCTTTTAAGGGTTTGCAGGGTTTTTTCCCCCGTCTCAGACTATGGTGATTCACGGGAGGGGAAATTCCCTCCTCCCTTAGTTTTCCAACACTGGGATTTTCTTTTCAGTTTCAAGTTATTTCAGTGTTTTCACATGAACTCAAATTGTCCAGCATTCTCTTTTCCTGGCTGGACAATGGATGGGTACTTCAAGTTAGTGCAACAACTGGCTTGGAAGGAGCCTCTCCCTGCTGTGAGGTGTACATGAAAGAGCAGTACCGATCATGAGCATACTATTCTATATACATAAGTACATAGATTCATAACCATGGCCTGTCTAAATATATCTCAATGACCTTCAGGTTTAAAACATTATAAGCTTTCATAAAAGACCTTATATGGCATATTTTTATGTATAATACCAATTATACAACCAGTTGATTTGACTGCTTATTCTTTGGGGTTCAGACCCCGTTTTCCTCTTATGGTGTCTGAACTCTGATTGTCACATACAGACGGGATGACATGAGGCTGCATGCCACAAGGAGGAGACAGCAGTTGGCAAAAAAAAAAAAAACAACCCATCACCACCACAACCACATACACTTCAGACAGCAAGCCCTCTCATGTTTATTTGTATTTGGATTAGGTTTATGAGCCTCAATTAGTCCACAAGGACACTTGGGAAGGTTCCCTACCATAGGATCCTGAAGGACCTGGGCCAGCCTCTAAGATTCATTTTCCTTTGATTCGTTTTATTAGACCAGGCAAGGGAGTCAGGGGTTCTATTCTCAGCTCTACCTTTGGGCTCACTGTGTCATGGTGGGTAAGTCACATAACTTGCTTGTTTCAAGGATGCTCCATCTATAAAATGAGGATAAAGACTACTACTTTTGTAAAGCACTTTGAGGTCTATAAATAAAAGGTGCCGTACAATTACTGACTGTTATTACAACGTTATAGCTACTCTCCCTCCCCCTTCCCCCAGGGCCAGACGATTGGAAAAGCAATGTGGGCTGGTGACTAGACCCCCAGATTTAGACTGAGTTATAGTCCCATGGCTACCACCAATCTCCTGTGTGACCTTGGCAGACCACATGTCCTGTCTGTGCCTCTGCTTAGATTGTAAGCTTTTCTGGACTGGGGCAGTGTTTATACAGCAGTTAGCACAATGTGGCGCCAACATCAATCGAGATGTAAGCACTATGGTAAGTATGATAATAAATGGGGGGTTGCCAAAGCCACACTTTAATTAACCAGAAGGCCTAATATCATATACCTATCTTGCCTTCTTCCTACAAGCCTGAGCTTACTTCATCATTTATTACTTTTTATTGTGTGAAGCCCAAAAGACCACAATCGAGGATCACGGCCCCCTTGTACCAGGCACTATGCAGATGAATAATACAAAATCAATCCCTGCCCTAGAGAACTCACAATCTAAGGTTCAGACAAAATGTCACATTTGAATAACTAGATAAAGGGAGTCAGAGGACAAGGCAATTTTAGACTCAGGTGTAGATGCATAAATTATTCACCAACAGCATTTCTTCTTCCTGTTAGCTGGAGAAGCAACGCGCCAGGAGCAGATATCATCCCAACAACATATGAACCAGGGGATGAATCTCTTTTATACTGTCAGAAAAGTCCTGATTTAGTATGATATGCTGCTGCTAAGTTCTTTGGTGATACCAAAATGTACCTGCCTACTGTGTAACAGCTCTCTTTTGATGAGTGTGACCTGAAAAGGTAGGGATTAAAATAAAAGAGGGCTAGTCCTCTGTAAACCTGAAGACTCATTATACGTTGAGAACTTTGAAAAGCAGAAGTTTACTTTGCTTGGCTATCATTCAAGTTGCAGATTTCACACTTGGCATTGCTGTTGCATTGGTCACCTTATCCTTGTCCATAAGGTGAAATTATCACAGGAGGATAACTGAAGGGGTTTTTCCCCCCGACTAGTTAGGTGTTACTGCAATACAAAAAATAAGTAACAAAGTCCTTTCAAATAGTCTCGTCCATCTCCATAGGAGTGCAAGATTATTCCAGACTAGTATCGCAGGCAAGCTTGTTTTCAATGTACCAGTGAATGAAGTTTCCATCACTTCCCTTAGCAATTAACTCAGTCTCGTCTTTACTCTTCACGGAGAATTTTGCCTTAGGTAAAGCTGAAAAATTAGGACTGTGGCTATTTTAGAACCATGCTTTTGTTTCATACACAAGAGCAGACATGGTGAAGCTGTGCATTTCAAACTAGAGTTGCAATCATGCAAGGTTCTGAGCACGCTCAGATATTCTTGAACACAGCACCTTACAAGATCTAGCCCTTAAATAGCTCTCCAAAAACTCAAAGTTTATTCATTTTAATTACCTTAATTGGTATACAAGGGATCTACATATTTCCAACCAAAAGGAAATGAGGATATTGAACTTTGTGATGACGTGACTACAAAGTCAGATAAGATCAAGAAAGCCTTACTCATCTAAGTAGCTCATTATTATTATTCCATTGTTTTTTCTATATATTATACATTACCTAAAAGCCCAGTCGGCAGACAGAGCCACAAAGAGAAATGAAGTACAGCAGTTTGCCATTCTGGTTGGCTGAGAGGATCTACTAGCATTATAATTTAAGCTTGCGACCATTCTGAGAATCACATAGAACAGGATCCTCTGTTGAATGAAAGACTGCTTCCATACTAAGCCTGAAAAACTGTTTCAGCAGATGAATCAAATTACAGTTTAGTAATTCCTCATGATTTACAGTATCAGTTTAAAACTGAAACATTATTCAATCAAATTTCAGAATGTTAACTTCCATCTTCTATAGTACCTTATCTGCATCTGACCATGTCTTGATGAATAACAATTCACTAAAGAACCTGTATCAACCTGAAGTCATTTAAAAGGAAGAATTATGCAAATGGTATCTTTTTATTTGGCTGCATGGTGAGAGATCTTTCAAAGAAAAGAATAAGATGTAATTTCAGCACACTTAGAAGTGGTGGTTGTAGAGGAAAAGGAAATCTTTGAAGAAGCAATTTGCAGGCAGGGGTTTTGTGCTAGAATGTGTAAAGTGATGATTATTTACTAGTGAGCCTGTGAAGGAGAGAGACACATGCCAGCTTTTATCAACAAATGGCTCCTGCACAGAAAGCAGATACCACACTGCCTGTTCTCATTTTTATTGCTTGCCTAGGTGGTAAGGTTGATCTCTCCATTTAACTTGCAGAATCAGAAAAGACTCTTTAATGTGGCATGTCCCTTCTATGGCAGGGATGGTTCTATACAGATTTATTTTTCGTGTCTCCACAAATTATTGATTATTATGGCCAGCCAAGGCTGCTGACAGCACCTGATTTAGGGCCAGATTGGAGTCCCATGATGCATGCATATAGGGGGCACTGCTCCCTCCAAGGATTCTCAAGGGCTTGCACAGTGGGGAGACACCTTTGTAGAGTAGCTGCAAATGAAGCCATGTTGCCGGGTATCCAAAGGGCCATGCCAGGGGCCAAAGCCAGTGTGTAAGCACAGAGCCTCTGCTTGCCTGGCTCTGACATCCTGCAGATCCATGTGATCCCTGAGAATCTCCCGGGCCTATGGGCAGGTCCTGGAAGTATCCAACGTGGTGGGCAAACCCCACCCTTTGACAGGACAACGTAGGGAGATCTCAAAGGCATCTCCAGAGCCTCCTCATGTGCGGGCGAATTGGGCCTAAAAGAATCAGAGATGAGCTGGTTGAAAAAAGTTAAATATATTTTGTGGAAAAATTGGGTTGGGGCTGGGGGAGAATTAAAAATTCATTTCATTCAAACGGTTTCGATGAAGCCATTTTGATGCCAGCTGAGCCATGAAGGGAGATAAACAACAGATAAAAGTTGATAACCTTCAAGATAGCTTCCCCACTGTGCACTCATACAGCACCTCTTACCCTGGTCACCTGACTAATCCTCACAAGCGCCCAGCGAGCTGGGTAAGCAAATATCATCAGCCCCATTTTACAGATGAGGAAACAGGGAGAAAGGGTAAGTGGCATGCTCAAGACCACAAAAATCATGTGTGTCAAGGTAGGAGAGGCCCTCAGGAGAGTGTGAGCTTAAGTCCTGTACTCAGAACAGATCAGGATACAACTGGCTCGTGAGGCACTTGTCCAATCCTGCCGATAGTGTATTTACCTATGTCAGAGCAGAGAGATGCCTTGCATCGTGAGTTGCTAGAGGAGCTGCAGTGACGAAACAGAACAAAATTTAGGTGTGTGAGAGAGAGAAAGGGAGGTGACAGGAAGTCAATTATACGAACGAAGATTTCCCCATGCCCAGGGAGAAGAGAATATTGAGTAATAACAAATTTAAGCAGCCACACCATGTTTTTAAAATATAGCAGGAGGTGGAAGAAAACGTTATCCGAAGACGAAGAAAGCTGGCCACCCTGACCACCAAGAATAGCTGCCCACATGAAACTTCACAGTAAAATTCAACCCCTGCACAGAGGGCCCTCACAAAGCCTTTTTTAAAATCCCTATGTAGGGCTTGTCTGTACTGGGGGCAGAGGGCTGTACCACTGCACGCTCCCAGGGTCGATTCACTGCATTGATGAAATGTGGGCCTTGCACAGGTGTGACTGGATACACACTGCACTGGTGCAGGTCACCTATTACCCCAGTGCAGCATGTCTCCACTGGGAGATTGCACCAGAGTGGTGACAGCAGTGCAAATATCCTCAGTACAGATAAACCCAAAGTGGGATTTAAGTGGTAGATCAGTCTCCTGTGGACCCCCTGTAGAAGAGTGAATTTCACCCTCTAAGTACCAGGTAACTTCGTTGGGGGCAGGGACTTCTCTCTTTGTTCTGTATTTGTACAGCACCTAGGACAATGGAGTTCTGGTCCATAGAGTCATACAAATGTCTGGCTGAAAGACTCCTTAAGAGCTTATCTCATCCATCTCCCTCTGGTGAGGCACGACAAAGTAAACCTAGACCATCCGTGACAGGTCTGTGTCTAACCTGTTCTTAAAAACCTCCAGTATGGGGAATCCACAACCTCCCTTGGAAGCCTATTCCAGGGCTTAACTACCCTTATAGTTAGAAAGTTTTCCTAATATCTAACCTATAACTCCTGTGCAGCAAATTAATTCAAAGTATTTCTTGTCCAACCTTCAGTGGACATGGAGAACAATTGATCACCATCCTCTTTATAACAGCCCTTAATATATTTGAAGACTTATCAGGTTTCCTCCCCTTCCCCGACTTTCTTCCTCAAGACTAAACATGCCCAGTTTTGACATCTTTCCTCATGTGCCAGGTTTTCTAAACCTTTTATCGTTTTTATTCCTCTCTTCTGGACTCCCTCCAATTTGTCCCCGTCTTTCTTAAAGTGTGGTGCCCAGAACTGCACACAGCAAACCAGCTGAAGCCTCATCAGTGCCAAATAGAGGAGAGCAATTATTCCCCATGTCTTATATTCGACATTCCTGATAATACAGCCCAGAACGGCATTAGCCTTTTTCACAACTGCATCACGCTGTTGGCTCAGTTTGTGATCCACTATTATCCTGTGACAAAGTGCTGGAAACTAGCAAATGAGACAGCACTCTGATCACTTAGGCATCAGTCGGCTCCCCTGGAGGCAGCTAATTAAGGGAGGCGCAGGCCGAGAGGCTGGATGAACTAATTAGTCCATCAGATGAGCGATACAAGGAGGACACAGGAAGGAAGTGCTGGGAAAGGGGAGAGAAAGAACACACACAAATGAGCGCGCGCATGCCTGGTTGCTGAGCTCGGTGTGTGCAGAGATTTCCAGGAAGGAAAGGAGACGTCTGTTCCTTCCCAGCCCCATGGGATAGGGTTAATGGCAGAGAAGCGCAGTACATAATATTGCTGCTGATGACAGTAATATAAATAAATCACACAAAATTGCCATTCAGTGAGCTGAGCCTGAGAGGCTCCTGAGGCATCCGAGGACAAGGATGGAGGGTACCTGCTGTAAACCCCAGACCCTTTTCAGCAGTACTGCTGTCTAGCCAAGTTAGTCCCCATTTTGTATCTGTGCATTTGGCTTTTCCTTTCTCAATGTAGTACTTTACGCTGGTCTTTACTGAATTTCATCTTGTGGATTTCAGACCAATTCTCCAATTAGCTAAGGTCGTTTTGAATTCTCATCCTGTGCCCCTTAGTGCTAGCAACCTCTCCCAGCTTAGTGTCACCTGCAAACTTCATAAGTATACATTCCACTCAATTATCCGAGGCACCACCGTTGCTCCTAGGCACTACCACAATACAAATAAATATTACAACAAGAGGAGGAGGAATAGGGAGCGAAACAAATTAAGAGAAGAGTTTGGTTTGAATTAATTATTTTTCTGTCCCAGGAGTAGGAAGAATGTACTCCACAGCGCACTGAAATATCCTGCTCAGCTCTATCACGCTATAGACAAGTGCAACTAGACTTTGGATCTGCCCTGAAAATCAGACTAACACACAAAGGTCCCAAAATTCACTTTCCTTCTGTTTTATCAGTGAGAAAAATATTTTTCTTCATGCCACTGGTCCCCCTGATGCACACATTACTGCAGACTCACCACTGTTTAAAGAATGTGCTGTGTATTCTCTGGAGGATGTCAAAGAGTTTTTTTGCCTCTGGAGATAAAAAGCTCTCCCCTAGCAGGAAAGTGTTCATGCTCTCGCTGTCTGTTCATACACAGTACCCCACATCATACATTCAGCCCAGTATAATAAGTAATCCTGCTTCCGTGTAACTGGATGAATGAATACCAGCAGCCAGACAGACTAAAGAATGTTAGGGTTACAAAGGATAGCCTCAGTATGGACCAGCTCTTTCCATGGGGAAAGGCATTAGCCATCTTCATGACACAATCTCCCTATGCCCAAACCTTAAAGAAGCCCCTCTGTGGGGTCAGAGACCCACAGCAGGAGAAGGAATGGATCGGGGTTGGCAGAGAGGGGCAGGAATGCATGGGATACACACCTCACTTCCTCTCACCTCAACCCCACATGGAAAAACCCCAGACAGTTTATGCAGCCTGGGGTGGTGTTAGTTCTTCTGTGATCCCATTGAGAAGGAAATTGCCCTCAAACAGGCACTCTAGTGGCACAGTGGCTAGAAGTCCTGGTCCTGCAGCTCTCTCAGGCCCTGGAGAGAGGATTGACGAGACAAGAGATACTGAAAATAGTACTTCCACATGGAGCTTTAAAGATATTGGTGGAGGGAAGTTGAACTGTACAATGTGGATTCCTAACCAGTGAAGCCTAAGCAGGTTTCTGTGGTACCAAAGGCAGAAATGGAGCGTACCCCGCTACAAACACAAACAGCTACAGCTCATGCTCATTGTACAATGAGTGTTCTCCTAGACCCCTATTAGGAATGCTGGCCGAGTCATCTAAAACTCCCTCTGTTGCTCCTACTTCACTCTGGCAGTGGCAGGGTGAAAAGAGGGACCAATGCCAGCTGTTCCTTAACAGCACAATTTAGTCCATTAAGAGAGGTTGCTTTGTTAGACAGCTAGTAGTCTGGCCTGTCACCAATCAGGCTTTTAATGAATTCGGGTTGGAGCTCATCAATAAATAACCATCAATATTGTAAAAACAATTTTCAATGGCTAATCCACTCTTAAAAGACTTAAATATCATTGTCCTTCGGCATAACCAGTACATTTTAACACAGTTCTTTACAACAGGGTCTCCATTAGCCATAGCTAAACATTTTTCCAGCATATTTATAAATTTAATATCATACCAATCAGTCAGTGAAGAGTAACCTAATGGTAACTTCAGACTTTCTAAAGCTGGTTGGAACAATTTCTACCAGACTTTTTTCTTCAAAAAGTTCTGTTTCATCAAAGCCGCAACATTGATTTGATGAAGTTTTTTATAGGATTTCTGAGGTCCAGGGTGGACTTTCCAGACACTTCCAGAGACCCACACTGAAAAGCTGACCTTTTTGATCTGAAAACTGTATTTTGACAACAGTTCCTTTAAGCAAAAACATTCATAAAATTTTGTTGTGCATGGAATTCTCCTTTTCCAGTTCTCACAATTACCCATAGCATTCAAAGCATACATACTGAAAACACTAATAGATTTTAGCATGCCCCTTTTTACCAAAAAAGCAACTGCAGATCCCCACATACATCTGATTGTAAAATGGTGAGAAGAGACAGAAGATGATGTTACACGAGGTTCTAGCTGAATGTTTAAATCACATAATTGCATCTGGTAAATGGACTATACCGTTTATAGACAAATGTTGATTTACTTTTGTGTCTTCATCAATAGTTTTGATCCTGTATGGATAACACAGTACGGTTATACTGCTCTTCTATTAGAATGAAATACTGCAGCATTACATAGTTTTCTCCACATTTGAAAAGGTGTCAAGGAGAAAAGAACAAAAAGTCGGCTTAGCCAAAGCTCTGAATAAAATAACCGCTGAGGGGTTGGTAAAATGAGAAATCAAAAGCAGAGATGAAAAGGTATGAGAGAAAAAAATGGAATAAATATTCCAAACTATCTGGGAACCAAAAAAAACCCCCCAAAACCACAGAATTACCAAGGTATAAGCAAATAAGAATAGAGAGAGGTTCAATTTGGGCATTTCAAAAATTGTTGCTATTTTGGGTCAATATCTTTAAAATGGCTGCCTAACATCTGGCTCCTAAATTCTTAAATGTTGCTAAATAAATTACCTGATTTTCAAAAGCACCCAGCATTTCCATTTGACCACAGTGGAAGCTGCTGGATGTCCAGTCAGCACTTTTGAAAATCAGGCCTTTTCAAAGGAACTTAAATATGGACTAAGGAGTCTATGTTTAGGCAGCCACTTTTAAGATTCCTTTTTTTTTTTAAATCTTGGCTTTAATAATTAAGTATGGTCTCGTTTTACACTAATTAAAATCAAAGGCAAAGCTCTCACTGACTCCAACAGAGGTTTAAAAACAACTTTAAAAACAACAAAGAAACATTTCAGTCCAATTAATCAGCAAGCTCCAATGTGCTAGATGCTGTACAAATGAGTAATAAAAACAGTCTCAGAACCAGAAGGCTTCCAGTCTAGATTACAGTGCTGATCAGAACATTTATAAATTAAGATTTTTATTAAGAACCTGATCCAAAGTCCACTGAGATCAATAGAAATCCTCCACTGGCTTCAGCGTACTTTGGATCAGGTTCTATAGTACCAAGTTGGTCTGTGAGGTCATGTTATTTGTTACCAACAAGTATTTGGACAGCTACTGTGTAAACATCAAAATGACCCCACACACTGAAAATTCTGTGAATGTTTGCACCAATAATTAGTCAACTGAACATTTGTACCAGAACCTCATTATTATTTGTCATTTGTTACTCATTCCTCTCCAGTTTAAAATGTATCAATCATCCAGTCAAAGATCAGAAATGATGCCGTGTGATTTAGTGAACAAAACACACAACACAAAGTGCATAATCAACATGAATGTGAATGGTTCACAAAAAAAGGTCTCAAAAGTATAGATGCAAACTATTTTACAAATACTAACGATTCATAACCAGTTTGCTAATCAAAACCAGGCTAAATTCATAACAAACATGAGCTATCATAACTAGTTTGAGTATCTCTAGATTTTCATGCAGTTTATTCAAAAGCTCTTTATTCTGAGCCCCAACAAGCAGGAGGGGAGGGGGAGAGGGCTTGCCAGGCCAATTTCAGCAGTATGCAAGGCCATGGAAGACACTAAAAGCTATTTCCACAGGTCTGTGTATCAAGGACCCTGGAAGAATCTTTGCAATGACTCAGGCCCTCTATGCTCAATACCGTACATGCTGCAAATTGCTGGTAGGGGAAAAACCAGAGGTCACTGTAGAAAAAAGAGGTGAGTGGATGCACCACCCTTCAACAAGGTGAGATGTGGCTTGCAGCTGCAATAGCAGCCACAGAGTGTCTTCACAGCATGAAAGTATCTGGTGGCCCTCTATCAAAGGACTGTTGGTCCAACCAAGTTATCATTGAAGTCCATGGCAAAATTTCCATTAACTTAAGTGGGAGCAAAATCAGGTTCTCTACTCTGCCCTTGCACGGGACCCAATGCTTTAACAGGACATTTTATATTATAATCCTTTGGGTTAACAAATTGACTCTGATCTCCTATTAACCTGTGGTTTCTTTCCTTCTCTCTGGATCACCAAACATACAAGACAAACAACCATTAGCGAACAGCCAAACAGTTCACAAACAAGCTCCAGTCTTGTTTGCTGCTATGTTTCCTTTCTCTCACCTTTCCCCCAAACCAGTTCCTAACCTGGCATACTGGGATTTATACATTATTGGAACAGTATTCAAAAGAGTGATATAATCTCCTCCTCTTATGAGAATCTTTGCGCTCACCCATTAAAAAACAAAAACACAGCATACAACCCCCTAATGGAAAATAAATTATGAGAAAAGGAATGAAAATAGAAGGGGAGGGTGTACTGTAATGAGCGAAGAAGAAATCGAGAGAACTGCCATGCAAGAAAAGTATTGTTTACAACAAACAGTGAGATACAAAGAGAATTGGCCAGGTGAAAGTGTATGATTGTGTAGCAGTAAGCCCAGTTAAATGAATAGCTGACACAGAATAAATCTCTTAATAAAATTACTGCACTCTAGTCCCCTACACATTCTGCATACATAATAAAACTCTTTAAAATGAATAGCTGATAAGGGAATGAACCTGTTCAGTGAATGAACAAACACACACACACACAAATGGTGAAACATACTCATCGTGAATATCAGACTTTTAAAATAATAACTCTGGGAAAGAAAGAAATCTGCCCCACAGCAAATTATGTCTCTGCTGTACTTATGGCGAGACCTTCCAAAAACACCTGATATAGGAATAAACCTGTTAAAGGAATAAATTGACTGTACACTAAGGTTATCCACAGATTTACACTGGACTGCAGTGATAAACCTTTTTCATTAGTCCAATAGATCATGGGATACACAGTACTTACAAATGTTTCAGCATTAAATGTAAGCAGCAGTACTCTGCTGTATGCATGCATTTGAGGGCAAAAGGGTTGATAAGGAGAGTGAATGTTGCTTTACAAAATATCTGTCAGTGAACATTAGCAGCATAACTGATCAAGACATGAGCCGGCCATAAAACATTCACTACATACCAGAACCTCCAGGGTGCACAAGCAGTGCAGCTTCGGCTGTTCAGAATCTCTGAAAAGTAGGCTATGTGCTAACTCTATGCACCCAGGTTTGGAAAATTGGCATTTTGACCACAAGGCACTGTTTTCAATGCCATTTAACCTCTAGTTGGGATCAGCAGCCATTTCACGATTTCTCAAGACCGGCTGCCAGATAGAATCCAGGATTTATTTCAGGCTTTGAAACATCACAACGCAGCAAGTCTTGAAGATGTATCTTTCATTGGGCTCTGATGTACTATCATGATGTATCATTGCAACATGAGGATGCAACACCAAGAAGTGTTGCTGCAACACCAAGAAGTGTTGCTGCAACCTCCCAAGAGGGAGACACAAACATGAGACCATCATGATGGCATAAGGAAGTTACTTTTTCCTTGTGGAATCTTCACAATGGCCCTAAAGTCTCAGTCTATGGGTATGTCTTTGCTGCTGTGGCAGCAGGCATCGATGCAGCAGCATCAATTGAATGAGTCTGTGTAGACCCGCTCAGTCGACTGGAGAGTGCTCTCCAGTCGACTGAATTAATCCGCCTCCCGGAAAGGAGCAGGGTTGCATCAATGGGAGGATATCTCCTGTCAACCCAGCACCATGAAGACATCGCGCTACGTGAACATAAGTACATTGACAGGAGATACAAAGCTATGTTATGTAGCTTGTGTATCTCCTGTCAACCACCACCACCAGTGTAGACCAGCCCTATGAGTCTGTTATAACATGACTTCCCCTTCCATCCGGTCTATTGCTTTTACTGTATCTCCAGTGGCTCCCACTCTTCAATGTTTCCTGGTCCCTCTGTCCCTGGGATGACATCTTGCATTATTTGCTGGCTTCCACCCCAAGTCCTAATGTGATCCCTTCTTACACCCCCATCCTTTGCTCCATCACTGGTCCTAAGAAAGCTAACAAGTGTCAGTGCTGCTCACAAAGCAAGAAAAGTACAATCCCACTCTCAGTTGCATTGTCCATCAGTAATTACTGGCTTGCACTGCACTAAGACAGTTTTCCCAAGCAGAAGAACTCAGAGCATTTTGTACTCTCTACAGACTTTACAAGGCAAGGCCTGCAGCAGTGGCTTCTGGTGAAGAGGGGATGTCTGGATGTATCTAGTCCTCTTGGGCAGAGACAGCCACCGGCAGTGAATTTGGAGCTGCAGGTTGTACCCACAGCCATGACAACTGTGAGAAAGGAAACAGCCCACCAGCACTAATAGGAGACTAAGAGGAATGCACGGGGTAGTTTTCTCCTTGACCTGAGGCCACTGACTATTCCATCAGGTCACAGAAAGAACAAGAAGAGGCAGTCTAAGCAGCTCCTTGCTGCTCACTGCTGCTGCCCACCTGATCAGCCCTAGGCCAGAATTTGAAGAGCTAACACTGGGAGGGCGCTGGGAGCCCCATCCCTCTCTGCCTACCATCACCAAGGAGACCTGCCCATTCCAGGAATCCTTCTCCACTGAACCCAACACCTTATAGACCCTGGTCCTTTTCTGACCAACCAGCCCCCCAAACTGGAGGCCACAGGATAAAACATCTGCCACCATCACTGATGCTGTGAAAAAGAGCTGCCAGGTAGGAAAGCCAACTAGAGGATCCTCCACAGTGTGATAGGGAGAGGGGAGCACGGCAGGCTGAGGGTCACAGAGATAAGGACAGGGATGGAAAGATTGATGAACTGAAGGAAAGAGTATGGAAATTATGGGCTTGGGGGCAGGGAGGAAATAATATGGGACTGATGGATGTTTGTGGCTGGGAGTAGAAAATTGAGACGTGGGAGCAGGGAAAGTCTATTTTACCTAGGGAAAGTCTGTAGTATCACCAAATGAGGCAGAACAGTTTTGAACAAACACCTGGCTAAATTATTGACAGCACATCACTGTCCCCCTGGCTGAGAGACATACTGCTAGGTCAATGAGCCTCAACTATTTCCATACCATGGCAACAGAAAACTATTTCAGGACTGCATTCCAATCTAGGCCTAAGAAAGGCAATGTGGTAATGACCTTTCCTCAACACTGCACACCGAGTGCTCCAGACCAGTAAGTCACCCTCAGGTGGGCAGCACTGCCAGACCTGAGCACAAAAATGCTAGCGTGAACACCCCATTGCATCACTAAAAGCACCATTGGGCGCCAGTCCCCACATGGCCCTGTCACGTTTGCTCAGGTCTTCTTTTGACAGATCAGTTTTGCTCGTGTGTGTCCACACCCACCCACACACCCTGCTGGTGAAGTGCTGCTAAAGAAACGTTCCCAGCAATCAGAAGAAGAAAAAATAAAATAAAATAACTGTTTGTACATCCAGGAACTGCTAGCAAATAAATTGTGGACGCATTTCCTCCATTCCACATTGGTGGGCTTCTCCTTTTCATCATGCGTGCAGTTTGTGCCTAAAACAAACGGAACATTCATGCCTTCAGCTGCTTGGATGGGGCTTATTGACTGAGCTCAGTCCGAGAATTAAAGAAAAAAGAATTACTATGTTCCCTCTAGTGTTCAGGGAAAGGGAGGGGAGGAGGGAAGTAACGTGAAGACCAACTAAGATGAAATGCGATGTTGAAATGAATAAGTAAGTTCATTATATTCTACAACATGATAAGACTTTGCAGGCCTGATTACAGCATTAAGGGACGGTGCTGCAATATTATAAATTACAGGGTGAAGCACTCCTGTTTCTGTCTCTATATTTCTAAGGTGGGAGAAGTTAATTATTTTTATAGGTCTAGATATTGCAAGGATGAGGATATCGGAATATCTTGTCACCCGGTCTAAAGACAGCAGTGAAAGGGGGAGGGGAAACCACCACCTTTATAGAAAATTATTATAAAAATCCTAAAAACGATACAGAGATTTTTTGACCTACATCTATCATTTTTACTCACATAGGTACTCCATGCCCTGTCTCCATAAACCACAGCTCCATTATTTTTCATGAGTCTGAAGGTAAATGGTCAAGGCTTAAGTAAAAGGGGGGGGGGGAAATTCGACATGAACAAAAAGGTTAATGGAAATTTGTATGATTTTATTATTAAAGAACATAGGGAGAAGCACAGTGTTTCTAGCAACTCTAAATGGCCTGTGGGACAATCAGTAACCCTGAAGTATATTCAGCAATCTTTTTTTCCCCCCAATTGCCCACCGCAGCCTATATTACAAATACATAAATCATAATGTTTCAACAAAAGCAAAATTTAATTTTCTCCTTTCAGCTGTTATCTGGGCCGGGTGGTATATGGCAGGCTGTGGCCGAGTCATTTATTACACTTGCTGAATGGATAATGGCAGGGAGAGTCTATTATACCCAGCTTTGTTAGGGCTTTGAATGTGCTACTGAAACCTGTGGCAGTCTAAATCTCTTTACATCTGTAATAGATACACAGCACTCTATTATTTCATGCCAGAGCAAAATTAAATAGTTGTGTGTAGGGGGAGGGCAGTGGAGGACACAGAGGGGAGGGAGGAGCATTTTTTACTGAAAACATTTTAAGGGAAATGATCTCTCCGGAAATTGTTCTCATGTCTCAGACCCATTTTGTTTTGCTCTTGAAAAAGCACCAGCACTTGCCTTAAAGTGAAACATGCAATGGCTCTGTGCTCTGGCCTCGCCACAAAGAAATGTTATTTTCCTCTTCACCCTAAATGATAGTTGGGAGGATTCTGAAATTTAAAAAAAAAAAAATCATGGATTTTTTTTCTGCACTGCTGGGGGCAAGAAATAAAATGTCTCTCATTCCCCTTGTCCCTCCTTTGTTTCACCCTTGGAAAATAGCAGATTTATGTCCTTGTAGGGTAGGATTGTGGAAACCAGCATGAGGTCTGATTTATCAGACTTTATGCAGGCATCCTACATAGGGACTGCGGGGAAGAAAATCCACCTCGTCAGTTAGAGTAGGACATAGTGGGAACCCTTCCATGCATGGTACACCAGACTACAAGCTGGAGAAGTGGCTACTTCTTCCTTCTCCCCACCCCCTGATGCTGGAGTGGCTTTGAGATAGATCTAGTGGCCCTTTTGTGTTCCAAACCCAGCTCTCCTGCTCCAAGCCAGAAGACCAAAAGGTAACAGACACTTCCAACTGTCATCTTCCACCCTACTCACCCTTAACCCCCAAACATAATTTTCTACTCTCAGCTATTCAGGATTCTGAATGCCTGCATATAAGTGCTAAACTCCTATCAATCAGAGAGGGAGGGCTGCCAGAACCAGAGCTCTGACTTCCACAGTGCTCCTCAGAAAGAAATTTTGCCCCAATATTTGAAAATGGGAAACTTGCATCCAGATGTTCTAAGAACACACCCCACAAGCTGGACCAAATGCAATTGTGATGATATAGAACTGGAATCATGTACCTGGACATTTGTTATCAGTGATTTGAGAGACATCTTTGCCAGTGAGGAGCTATAGTCAGGGCTAGCTCTTCTTTTTTGTGGGACCACTTGCAAAGCACGATGCATCGGTCCCCATCCAGCTCCCTTTCTCCTGTATTTGACTCCCCTAGCCTATACATACCTACACTATTCACCCACCAAGCAAGCACAAGGACTACTGTACTGTCTGCATGTTGGCCAGCCACCATGCCCAATGCACAAGCAAAGTGAGGAGAGGAGTCATTTAGAAAAGATAGGTGCCCAGCTAGCCAGAACATTGATGGAGGAGGGAACTGGGTGGAACAGGTTCCTTAGAGAATGGATGCTGAGTTAGAGGAGCTGTCAGCTCTTTGACACCTGCCACCAACTGGGCTATTATAAGTAAAATTATCAGATCTCTCCTGGCAGGATCTAGAGCTCTATTTGACCTTGCTGGTAGCATCATCCTAAAGGTGCTGCTAGCAACAGTACCGACCTTTTCCCTCTTCCATTCATTTGATAGAAGTTTTAATTGGGGATGTTTTAGACAAGTCATTACAAGTGGGGAAAAAATTGCTACTGCATTCATGACTGGAGATCTTCAGCAGCACAGCTCTTTCTGGGGACACTGTCTTCCATGCACGAGTTTCGAGGGTGTGTGATCATCTCCTTTTAGTGGCTTGCTCATGATTATAACAGCTCATTACTAAGGTAAGGGAGTCCTGCTTGAGCTCAAGCAATAGAGGTCCGTGTAGATGAAAGTTATGGGTTCGGTCCCCACTCATGACCATATGCCTGTCTTTGGCCACGGTTATTACAAAGTGGCACCTCAATGGTATTAGAATTCTTGTGGTTCTCAAACACTCAGTAATAGCTTGTTTACAGAGAGGAGAAGCATGTGATACGTTGGCTTAACACATATGATCTTGTTTCCCTCTGGTGGCTAGCATCAGTGATATAGCAGCCTGCTTTATTAAGGGAATTATGTTGATGGAGCTGTTGTGCAACCAGTACATTCCTTTTCTTCTATTCCGCGTGTTCCCCGCTTCATGTGATGAGGACTTACGCATCTGTCCATTTACGGGACTTTATAAATCCAACACTATTCAAGAAGAAAATAGACATCCCATATACACACACACACTCTTAGGGAAGATCTAGCTTAGCTCAGGAGATAGAGGCCAGTTCAGGGTCTTTTTGTGCCGAGAGTCGCAGACTCTATCCCCGGTAGCGATTGTGGCATCTGTAGGTATGAAGCCACGTTTGTTACATTTAGACACCACCCTAGAATACATTGCAGCCTATGACACAACCAATACAAGCTGTTAATTTGGTGCACTATAGAATCTTCAAAACAAAAAACAGCTTTGTAAGAATAAATTTGCTATGCAAAAGCCTTTCCCAGAAAGAAACCAAAACAGGTAATTCAGTGGACCAAAGAAGCAAATATAGCCAGCCCCGTGTGCACTGCATGACGTCCTTGTGAACAGAGCTGAGTTAGTGGAGCAATGCCATTTGCTGTCCTGTGAAAAAAATGCCTGATGACAGGTATGTCAGGGATGGAATAACAAGTTCCACTAAAGTTAGCCCCAGACACCTCATTATTCCCTCCCCAATAAATGAAAAAGAGTTTATCCTTTAGCTCCCCTTACCTCTATTATCAAGCAAGAATTCTCTTGCTGCTCCACTTCTAATAAAATTGGCCTACTCTCTGATAACAGGAAGAGACTTACCCTGTCCCCTCCCCGCCAAATCTTCTACCAATCTCCAGCAAAAGGATTAAAAATGTGAGGCTGAAGTTGCTCCCTGCCTGCTCGCTTTTTGAAAGCCCTCGTATCTATGCTCAAGGAAGTAAAGGCTCTTCCCTCAACCTGTCGCTTTATCATGCATGTATCCCTTCACCATTACACTGCAGAAGCAGATTGATTCAGTCTGCAGATAGCACTCCCCCACTCCCTAGAGATGCTAAAAACCCCACATCTCCCAATATCTCATCAGAGCCTTTCATTCCTTTTTCAGGAAAGAAGGGTTCACGTGAGCTTTGTTTTGTTTTGTGTTTGGAAGGGGATTATGTTGATGGAGCTGTTGTGTACCCAGTTCCGTTCCCTGTATTCTGTTTGGTGTGTGCATCTCTTCCAATGAGGAGGGCTCACACATCGGTCACCTTCATTTCCCATTAATAGGATTCTTCTAATCCAACACTCTTTAGGAAGAAAATAGACATCCCAATGCGCACACACAGAAAGACAGTCACACTTAAATCTATGGCCTTTCTTCGTTAAGAAGGTTTCTATTCAATGTGAGTAAGGTTATCAGAATCTGGCCCTTAGCTTGCAAGATATTTGAGGAAGGGGTCCTGTCTCCTCTATATTCTTTCCCAGGCCAATCATACAGCCAGTGCTCAACAAAAAGTGTTAACAATATCACTTGTTCTTCTAGAAACAACACTGGAGATAGAACAGACTTCGACCTGAATTCAAGGTTTGAAAGAGTCCTGGTGCTTTGTGCTTCCCAGTTTTGAAATGGGCTTGAAGCAAATATAGCATGAGAGAGGCTGTTCTTGGGAAATTATCAGACTTGAATGAAATATCTCATAAGGGGAACCTGATCTACAGACCAAAAGGGCATTCAGAGATACATTCAGCTGACTTTTAGAATCCCAATCCAAATCTTCAGAAGATCAGCCACGGGATAGAATATTCTGGTCTAAGTAATTACAATTTTCAATGACTTTGGTGTGAGTTTTGCCTGTTTATGCTATGACTGAATTTGGCCCTAAGGTTCTGTAGACCTCTAAGATCAGATTCCTGTTCTGTTAAGTCCAGTAATAGACTCTACATCATAATAGTTTTCCTTCCTTCTTAACCCTAGTTTAGAACTCTGGATCCCCAGGTAGCAAATCTTCATCCTCTTCCTAGGTTCATTCTCTTGAGTCTGTTGTCATGGGATCACCAACCTAGAGATAAAATTAGGCATCAGCTGATCCCAGTAGTTCAATCATACCCAGTGCATCCTGGACCAGAGCCAGGTCATATGGGAATGTATTCATCATCTCCTTTATAATCAAATACTCTTGTTCTTGGATGGTCAAAAAAAATCTCCAATTCCTTTATTCCCCATTAATCCATGCAGAGGGCAACCAGGAATTTAGACATCTAAGTGAGTTAAATGGTGTACGCTAATTGTGGATACAAACCCCCCCCCCCAAAACTTGCAAAATAATGGGGGCCTGGTTAAGGCTGGATTGAAAACTTGCCCCCCCCCAAAACCTGGTTTCCAAGTTAAGCTTGAAAACCTCAGCTCTAACTAACTAAGGGCCAGATCCTCATCTGATATACATTAGTGCAGCCCTGCTGAAGTTACTACAGCTATACTGATTTATTTCATTTTAAGATCAGGTCATGTGGTTTGACTAAGGTTTGGGTAAAGCCAGTATGGACAACAAGGAGAAATATACCTATCTTTCATTTTTCTGGTTTTTGGTTTCCTCCAGTCCACACACTTGAATATAGTTCCTTACTGCTGGTAGATGGAGGCAATATAATGGAGTGTTTTGATATCATCTTCTTAGTTACTGCAGATTCTTTGGGCAGGTTCTGTCTTTTTGTTCTGTTTGTACACCACCTATCACAATGGGGTCTTTGTCCATGACAAGCAATAGGGTAATACATATAAATAATGCATAAAGGGTTTTCAAGCTGACACAGTTTAGCAGAAACTTTTAAAGTAAGAAAAGATGACTTAGAAAAGCAAACTTTATAAGTGAACTTCAGACTGGAACTTTGTAACACATAGCAGTAAAGAGTGAGTTAGTCTTAGGGCAGTGAGTCTGCACTGGTATGGAATGACTCAAAGACAGACCATTGACAGGTAAGGAACATTTCTCTCTCTTCTATACCAATGTATATGCTTAGAACTTGGCAAAGATTTATTTAAGTAATATTTGGGAGGAATTGTGCATACAGCTGCTTACGAAACTCTTGACGTCAGTTGATACCTTGATGTCAACTATGTGAAGTTTGAGAAGGGCACACTAAAAACCAAGTGGTTACCTTATAGATTTGCAGAATTTCAGCTAACAGCACCTTGGACACCTCCCCCCTCAAGGCCTGCTCTAGGAATGGTCTAAGGCTTGTAAGCTGTCACCTCTCTGTAGACAGGGACCCATGTCCCTTCCTCTCTCTTCAGCAACTCTGACTAATGTTAGGCTCCCAGGCTTAAATTTCTCATCAAAGACCATGACCAGGGAATGCCAGTAGTTACAGATGACCACACAGCTCTTCCAAAGCAGAATACATTTATTTAAGGAGAAAAGCATACAGAGAGAACATGAAACAATCAGAAGGTCTAGACGCACCCTAACTATAACAAAAGTTGACCATCTTCCCCATGGGGAGCTGAGGGGAAATGACATTGGCAGGTCAAAGTCCTTCCAATTCTTCAGCAGAATTAGGTTCCACCTCTCCTTGGCCAGAAGGTCAGGCCCATTTGCTGAATCAACAGTTAGTCCAAACTGGCTTTTTAGACTCCAAACTCTCACTTTAATCTCTCAGCCTGCTGAACACAGATAAAAATCAGTCACTGCCCCTTTCCCCTGGTGATCAGGCCTCAAAAGGCTGGGTATCTACATAACCAGCTTTGTCATTTTCTATTAAAATCATCCCCTAGTGATTCCAGATGCCACAGGGACACCCCCCTTCTGTCCCATGTCTGCCTCCCCCCACAAACACTTATCTATCCAAATGTCTGGACCTCTATCACCCAGCCCATCTCAATACAATGATCTTTGAAGGGTTCATGCTTTCAAAGGTTTGCTCAAATATACCAATAACCTTATATTAAGTACAATAAAGTTGAATACAATAGTCTCAAGACAGGCCTCTGTTTGTCCCAACTGTCACAACGATAAAGACACCAGTCTTGATGACTGGGTTTTAAAGAAACTAGGAATTCTTTTTGTGCTCTTAAAATAAGATTCTCTGATCAATTCCTTCATTTAGCTAATTTACAGAGATATGGAGGTTGCCTGAATCTTCCTTGGTCCCAAAGACAAAAAAAATTGACCAAGTGCCTAATTTTTAGAGGTGCCAAGACCTCACATCCCCCACAGAAGTCTGATGGAGTTGTAGGTGCTCAGTACCACTGAAAATGGAGTTATAAATCCTTGACTCACGTTGATATAGAACTATAACCCTCTCCAGATACCTAATCGGTCTATTTTGTCTTTGGTGCTAAACTGACAGAACACTGAAAATATCTTGGATCTGAAATGTACCGTTAAAATAAAAACATACTAATTGCCATACTGAAACAAACCTATGGTCCATCTAGTCCAGTAGCTTGTCACCAAGAGTGTCTTGTACCAGCTGTATCAGAAGAATGTGCAAAAAACACTAACAGGCAGTTATGGGATAATCTGCCCCAAGGAGAGTTTCTTCCTATCTCTCAATAGTTAGAGATTGATTTATGCCCTGAAGCATGTTTTATACATCCCTTGAAAAACTTTTTTTTTAAAATACCAACATGTTATCTATATAAATGGCCAGTCCTCCTGTGAATCCTGCTAAATTCTGGTCCTTAGTGACATCTTGTGGCAATGAGTTCCACAGAGCAATTGCATGTTGTGTGGAAAAGTAGTTTCTTCAGTTTTTAATTTGCTAACTTTCAGATTCATTGAATGTTGCTTTGTCCTTGTATTATGTGAAAGAAGGAAAAGTTCCCCATCTACTTTTGGCTATGTCACTCATTATTTTGTATACTTTTATCATATCCTTTCTTATTCATCTTTTCTCTAAATTAGACTGAAAAAGTCTGGGGCTGGGTATACACTGACAGCTGCAAATTCACCGCTGTCAGATCAGTTGTTCTGGATCAACTGAGCAGTCTGTGTAGACCCGCTCAGTCGATCCAGCAAGCGATGCAGGAAAACCACCCCGGTAAGTGGCATAGTTCTGCATCGAAGGGAAGCATTCCCTTCAACACAGCGCTGTGCCACTTACCGGGGTGGTTTTCCTGCGTCGCTTGCTGGATGCGAGCGCAATGCAGTGTGGATGCCGCACAGAGGAGACGCTGCAAAGTCAACGGGAGATACGCAAGTGATTTGCATCACTAGCGTATCTCCTGTCGACTGCCGCCGAATCGCAAAGGTAAGCGTAGACCGGGCCTGGGACAGCTTTTTTCTATATAAGAGTCTTGTCATATTGTTAATAGTTTCCATCAACCATCTCTGAACACCCTTTATTTTGTCCATATCCTTTCTGAAAGCGGTGACAGAATTGAACATGTGCCCACATTACATAGCCACTGTAGAATTGGCACTGATTCATACCCTTGGCTGCATTCTCAGTACATAGGCTAAGGAATGAATAGACCCAAATGATTAAACTAGCTTTTCACACCAACTGACATTCCTTCCAGGGTGGAGCTGTGGCATAATGGTGGGCCAGGATAGGTCCACTTGCACTTTTAGTGCTATGCCCGTTGTTTGGCTACACAGAGGGCTTCAGTCTCTAGCGCTGTTAGACGTGTATCAACCAGCATGGAACCTGGAGGAAGGAGCACAGGCTGTAGGACGGAAGAGATTGGAGGAGACACCATCAAGTCACCCAGTGTGCACACGGCTGGAATGCTAGCTACAGTTGCAGCGCCTCTGTAAATAGTTCTTGTAATACAGAAACAGTTTAGTTTTTAGAAACATGGAGTCTTCTCATGTTATTACTCGGTATGCAGTACAGGAAGCAACCCAGGCATCCTTCATAAACATGGGGGCTGGGATTGTAATGGAGCGAGGCACCCACATCCCACTGAAAGTCAATGGAAACATGAAACTTAACCCCATTAGGCCTCTTTGAAAATTCTAGCCTAAAACATGAGAATTCATCTAGTCATATTAGCTTTTGTTTTTAAAAAAAAATCCTTTTTATTATTTGTATTACAGTAACACCTCAAGACCCCCAACAGAAATCAGGGGCCCATTGTGCTAGACCATTAGGGGAGTGAAGTTCTGGAATAGCCTTCCGAGGGAAGTAGTGGGGGCAAATGACTTATCTGGCTTTAAGACTAAGCTTGATAAGTATATGGAGGGGATGTTATGATGGGATAGTTTAATTTGAGCAATTGATTTTGGATTATCGGCAGATAAGTCTGCTCAATGGTCTGTGGGAATGCTGGATGGGATGGGAACTGAGTTACTGCAGAGAAATCTTTTTTGGGTGCTGGCTGGTGAGTCTTGCCCACATGCTCAGGGTTTAGCTGATCTCCATATTTGGGGTCAGGAAGGAATTTTCCTCCGGGGCGGATTGGCAGGGGCCACGGAGGTTTTTCGCCTTCCTCTGCAGCATGGGGCATGAGTCGCTTGCTGGTGGATTCCCTGCAGCTTGAGGTCTTCAAATCTCCCTTTTGAGGATTTCAATAACTCAGTCATGGGTTCGGGGTTGTTATAAATGTGTATGGGTAGGGTTTTGTGGCCTGCCTTGTGCGGGAGGTCAGACTAGATGATCATATTGGTCCCTTCTGACCTATGAGTCTATGAGTCTATGCTGTACCAGTCCACAGAACAAGACTGTAAGCTCATTGGGGCAAGAACTGTCTAAAGCAACAAGACTGGCAAAGGATGGCAGAGGAAATAAAGAGACAGAGGTGCAGTGACTTGCTCAAAGTCACACAGTAGATCAGTAGCAGTGCCAAAACTAGAAGCTAAGTTTCTTGAGTCCTAATGCTATGCTTTACCCGCTTGTATTTAAATTTCCCTTGCGTGCACACCGGGCATCCTTTCTGCACGTACTTTTCCCGCATTTTTTAAAACAAAGTTTTTCAAACTCAGGAGGCACTGATGATAAAACAAATCAAACACAAAATAAAACCAGCCCTTTGGAAGCAATGCTGCAGAAGTTAACGGTGAATGAAAGAGCGATCCAATCACAGAAGAACCACCTGCCTCCCCTCTCTGGGAAGCTTGTTTAAGTCCCTTAGGAGCTCCCATTTAAATAGGGGAGGGATTTCAGCTCTAAACAACAAGGCTAGTGTCAGACATAACTGGCACATAAGGGGCAAAGGTTATAATTTCATGAGGCATGAATGTTTTTTTTAATTTCAACCAATTAAATTAAACTCTAGGTTTGTGGCCCATAGTGCATGGTCCTTGAAATGACCATTTACCATATACATCAGATACTCAAGAGGTTTCCCTTCCTGTATTATTTCTTCAGTCCAGTGACTAGATGAAAGGAAGTTACTGAGGCGTAATCACTATACCAATATAAAATAAAATCAGAGGTGAAGGTTTCCTATTCCTTTTAAAAAAGGTTGTTATATTGTTTAGTTCATTTCAAAGCTACATGCTCCTACCTATGTTTTCTATTTAATTCCATTAGACTATATAAAAAGAAAATAATTTACCATGCAGATTTGTAATTAATTCTTTATGAAGAAATTAAGCAACTTGTATGGTACCTAGGGCTATTCTGAAGGATTGCAGGAGATTCTTCTGGGATGTGTTTGGCGAGGTATGTTCTAAATAGTAGAGTTTAAGATCAAATGGCTGAACAGCACATCTGCACTATTTGGTAAATACACAGGAAGTTTTTAACTCAAGTTAGTCTTTATCTCTACCTTAACTTCACCCCTAATGCCAAGGAGTTCAGAAGTCAGAGAGTTCCAGGGATAAAACAGTAAAGCTAAAAGACACCTCTCCAATTGCTCTGTCAGTTGCAGACCTTGGTTTCTTGAAAACACGTCTATAAAACGACATTTCCATTTTTGCAGCTTTCCCATGAGGATGTGCCTGCTTATTACTAACTGCAAATATTAATGCAAAGCCATTGACCCAGATCACAAGATATTTGTGTTTCAGCTCTTTCATGCATTTGAACACCAGAAGACTCCAGACTCATGAGTAGGGTCAATTTCTTGCCAGTGAAGAGCTGGGATGGGGGGAGGGAAATAAAGCAAATAATACTTACATCAACATTTTATCCTTAGTCTGACTGGCTGCATTTGCTACAAATGATACCTCAGTGAAGTATCATCTTGTCAGTTTCATCACACAGAGAATTGCCACAATAATGAGGGCTTCTAGCTCCCATAAAACAAACAGGATCACATAGCTGGACCTGGAAAAACACTTCTTAGATCACAAAGTGAAGGACGTCATGATCCAGCAGATAGGATCAAGAAATGAGAATCAGGAGACCCGCGTTTTATTCCTACCTCTGCCACTAGCTTGCTGTGTGAACATGGGCAAGTCACTTCAAAGCTCTCTGCCTCAGTTTCCCTATCTGTAAATTGGGGTTAATTATATACTCCCTTTGAATTGCTTTGGTACCTGCATGTGCAAAGTGATACATAAGCACTAAATATTTATTATTATGCTGCCAGAGCAGAATATAGTCACCTAGTAAAGGATATGTCAGACCAAACTGACACCACACTCCAGTGGTACTGGCATTAGTTCCCTTGATGGCATGTATTAATTTATTATACAAAAAATTCAAAATACTGGGTTTTGCATATTTGTATTGTATTATTTGTATTTTATTTTTCTGTCAACACGTTTTAAGGCATTCTATACCTGATGGGACTCCTACAGAGTCATGAGAAAAATCGTTCTCATTAGTCCATCTTGAACACCCAATGTTCAGAGAGCTCTGGGACAAGCACACTTCCTGATAACAAGAGTGTGTTCCTTGTGCAATCTGAAATTCTCACCATCTATTGTCTATCGGACTATTATTTTTATTATTGTGGTAGCACCTAAACGTCTCAACCAGATTTTGCCCCCTGGTGCAAGTAGCTGTAAAACCATACAGTCAATGATAGTCTGGGGACACAGACACCTTTTTAAAATTTGGGACAAGAAGAGAGGCTGCAGTTAAAAATGACACAATAGTAGCTGTTGCAGATCGCTTTAATAATAGCTTTGTACACACCTACCTTTCATTAAAGTGAGATAAATGAACTTCTGTTCCAAACTTGTGTTTCCTTTACTTATTAATGTAATACCCTAAATTTCTGGAGGGGAGTTGAGTTTTCCCAAGCCCCCAGTTGCCTATGCCCAGGCCGTCCCTGCCCTCTCCTGGGATCTGGTGAAGAGACATTGACTTTAATATAAAAGACAGGTACTATTCACTTGTGAAATTAAAGAAAATTTTTGCTGAGGGAAATATTCTCTCTCTCTCACGTATATATATTTGTTTTCCTGGAACAACAAGCAGTCACAAAACATGACAAATAGTGGCTTGGCAAAGACATTAATTTGGCTCCAATCTGGTGTTGATTAACAGAACTCAGGATTATGCAACCTAGAAGTCTCTAGACTCTAAACAGAGAAGGATAGCCATGGAGCTACCACACCCTGAAGGACTGCACTCACAAAATAGCTGTGTGACTGCAAGTCTCACTGTGACACCTAACCTGCATGCATCTCCTGCTAGCAGTACATTATATCGCAGCACCAGCCAATCCGCATATAGGTTTACATGAAAATAAATGGAAATTACAGGCAATGGGATATGAAGTCCTTCACCTCTAGATCACCAAATAAAATCCAGCCCCTGTTGCTAGTCGTTACCACCAGCTGGCTGTTCTATGGTCTATTTGAAATGAGTTTTGACATCTCAGTCCAGCTGCCCAGTTGATAAATACCCACATCACACATGCCCCCTCAGCAATTCATACTAGCTGGCCCTCTTGTTAGTAGCCAAAAGGGAGCTCAAGGACCAAATGGGCCTGGAGACCACGCTACTCATTTTTATGCACTTCTGTTTGTTGTTTATCTTGCTACAGCCCTTTCTTCTAGACCCTTGGCACATGCATCCTACCAGCTTAGACTCTCGCAGCACAACCAGAGTCACTGGAACAAATTCTGAACTGAGGTGTAAAGAGGACATAAGTCCAATGTTAATAAAGAGACTGGGCCCTCATCTCCACCTGCAGCCAAGGCACACATAGTGCAGCTGAAGAGAACAGCAGAGGGGCTGGCTGAGTGTCATCCTGGCATCTGGCATAATTTAGCACAACCCTCTAAATCAGGGGGGGTCACAAGCAGGTGCCAGGAGCTTGCCCTTCCCATTTCCCAGCTGGAGGAGAGGATGGTTCCAGGGGTCCTTGTACAGAAAAAGCTGAGAACCACGGTTCCATATAACTGCCAGGTGCTCACACACTCAGCAGGCCATTCCGTCCTCCTGGGATCTCCACAGCCCAGCGATGTGAAGCACACACCCCGTGCTGAGGAGGCTGGTTCTGAGAGGGGTGACATAGGGTCCACAACAGGAGCTCTACAGCAGCCCATTACTGGAAAAATTACCAGTAGGTTGTGTAGTAGAAAGTAAAGAGCTTAAGACATGAGGCCTAAGGCCTGAGCATAAGTAATAGTTGGGCCCTGCTGTTATAAAGCAAAGTTAGCAGAAGAACCTGCTGGCAAGTTCACAGAATCTGGCATTTCAAAAACACACATTCCTAAAGAAGTGCCAGGCTAGAGTGACCAGATGTCCTGATTTTATAGGGACAGTCCCAATATTTGGAGCTTTTTCTTATATAGGCGCCTATTGTCCTCCACTCTCATCCCAGCTTTTCACATTTGCTATCTGGGTACCCTATAACAGGCACAGAACACTCACACAAGCACATTCCAGAATGGTGGTACCAGAACATCCCAGTACCAAGCATGGTACAATTGCACGCCCGAAAGATAACAAGGACAGGCTGGTGCCCATCCCTTGCATAGACAGGCAAAGCTGCAATAAGCTCTAAGCTGCACTGGTGCAAACCAGGACTAATAGTTTAAGCTTAGGTTTTGCTACACCAGTGGCTGAAATCCTCCATGTTGACAAGGCCCATGCTTGTGTAATGTGTGAACAGCAAGGAGTGGGGTAGAACAAAGTGGAAGTTACTCCCTCTAAATGCACGTCTTCAGCTAGCTTGACATCTTTAACAGGGTCATATCACACATAGACCTCAGCTATTATCCCCTGAACACCGTTTGGTTGGCTATGGAAATGTAATTGAAATGAATGTGCGACAAACTGTGTTCTCTTTCTGAATAGGAATGGCCCTGTATACGCATCTGCCAACGGGGAATGGGAAAGTCATACGGCTCTAACCTATATGACTTCTTTTTATAGATTCACAATCTGGGAAGAAGCCAAAGATCCTAAACAAAGATAAGGTGTAAAGAGGTGGACAAGACATTAAAGAAATAAAATCCATATCAGGGAATAATGGTCATAAAGCAATACGTTGGATGTATAATAGCTCCTGGACTTTTAATTTGTGACTAATTTGTTGCACAATGAGGTTGCAATTTTCTAATTGTGATTGCCATTTTAATTTTACTCATGGCTGTGCAACTAACAATGTATAGTCTAGTAATTAAAATTAATTGTACCTTCACCTGCATATTTCTATTAGGTTGTTAAATTTAGTCTGTAGGCTCAATGATTTTGTTCTCTGAGAGATGCTGAACTCATTTCAGTGAGCCCAATTATGTTACACTCTAATTCCTGTATGAAAAACAAGCATTTTACTTTGATATGAAGAGTTTCTGGAATCCCATTTTTTAAATTGTGCATGTTCAGCTCTGGAATATAAGATGGCAAGAGATACGTGTAGGTGTTATAATTTTTAAAAGAATAATGTACTATTGAGATTCCACTTACAAAAATACAATTACAAACACCAGGAATAAATCCCATGAAAACTCAACTAGATTTTCACCATTCAATTAATTCCATGAACAATTAACAGCTGTCTCTTTAACCACATGCAATCAGAATTTTATGACAAGCTCTTCAAACTTATCTGAAACAGTCTGAAAATATCAACAAAAGATTTTGTTCCCAATTAAAAAAATATTTAGCTCCCTCAAGGACCCCTTGTCCTGAGAATTTGTACCTTTTTAACGTCTGTATATGTACTTGTTCCAGATATTTCTGTTGCCCATTTTCACACAGAGAACCGGACATAGCACTAATGTCAGAAATAACGATTGTTGTTATCTTATTATTAATGGCTTATATCTAGAGAGCGCCATGTTTTTTTCTTGGTTATAGCAGTGGAAATCACAGTGGTGCCACTAATTTCAATGCCATTTGTCTGGAGGTACCATGGTGAAGCTGAGAGCTGAATTTGGCCTATCTTACCCGAAGACTTTCAAAAGGGTTTAGAAACTTGGGTCAAAATTTTCAAACTTGAGATTCTAAAATTAGGCAACCAAATCCGTATTTAGTCAATCATTAGGTCATGATTAGAGGCCTGAAACGTGAGAGGCCATTCCTGAAACAGAGCACAGAAGGTGGGTTAAAAGAGCAGTTACCCCAAAACTGTGACATTTGCATCATCCCCTTCAAATATTGCAAGGCCAGAGGCAACACGCCCTCCATCTATGATCCCACTATCAGCCAGGTACCCTCATGTTATCCTTGGATCATTCTCTACAGAGGGACTCGAGAGCTCCCTGTGAGAGGGAAGATAGTCTTGGGGTAAAGACATTAGACTGGCATTCAGGTGAGCTGAGTTCTGCCCCTCGCTCTGCTTAGGCTACGTCTACACTACAGCACTTCCAGCTGCGCTGCTGTAGCGCTTGTGACGGAGATGCTCTAAGCCAATGGGAGAGAGCTCTCCCGTCAACTTAATGACTCCACACACACCCCCGAGGCGCGGTAGCTATGTCAGAAGAAGCAGCTCTCCTGTCAACATAGTGCTGTCCATTCTGGAGCTTAGGTTGGTATAATTTATGTAGCTCAAGGGGGTGAATTATTCACACCCCCAAGTGAATTCAGTAAATTATACTGAATTAAGTTGTAGTGTAGACAGGGTCTTAGGCTTCCTTTGTGACTTTTGGCAAGGCATTTTCTTCTCTGAGCCTTCATTTTCCAATCTGCAAAGTGAAGTTAAAATTCTCCTACCACACAGGTGTTGTGAGGATGCATTCATTAATTTTGTTGAGGTACTCAGACACTATAAAGAGTGCCATAGAAAGGACTATAAATAATAAACTGGAGGTACTTCCTTCTCCCCCCTGACATAATTCTGATGCAAACCAGGAGTATGATTCACCCACTGGTACAGAGTGTCTCTCCCTAAGCTAGCAGGATCTCCCTGGTAGATGCCTCCCTCAGCTGGTGGTGTTGGCACACTTGTACTCTCTTGCACAGGTTTATTGTAGATTTGAATGGGCTTCTGTCTCGGTATAGTGGCCTGGTCCACCAGACTATTTTGCAGGAGCAGTGTCTATTTCACTACACAGCAGAGAAATGGGTGACACACAAAGTGCTTTCCAAAATGAGCAAACAGACAAACTGGGGTTAAAAAAAAAAATACAACAGAAAGCATCTGTAGCTAACTTTGCCCAGTGATTGTCCATCTTAGCTCTTATTTGTAACAAGAGAAGGTACATGATTTTCAGAAAAATGAAACTTTCAAGTTGTCCCGTTAAGGAGTGTTCCAGCCTTAGCTTAGGTGTGGGGTGTGCTCATTCAATGCATAAAATTAATATTAAAATATATCCAGTCCACGCTCTGTAAAAGGGTTTCTGCATCAGCTCTCTGGTATAAAACTACTTTTACTATGGCTCCTAGCTGCATCAGACACTTGTAAAAATTACCCTTTCACACATGCCCTGTATAATTTCCCTCCCCTCCATAAGCCATTTTTAAATGGCAACCAAACCTCTTTATAACACACAAAATAATTGGCTATTCTGGATGATGTTATCGAGACTGTTTAATGTGGTTGGGCAAGTGACTGTTATTCATGCAATTCACAATTAGCCCCTTGACCTGGATCATTGCTGGAACAAGCTTTATGATCTTAATTGTATTTTTTCCCCTCTTCTGGCATAAATTAGTCTATACAAATAGAATGTCCTCGTTATGGCACATCATCTTTTGATGTCTCCCTCACAGTTATGAGAATCTGTTTGTCCTATTCAAAGGAACAGCCCAAACTCCAACCATGTTCTATAAACTGTACGACACTGAGAAATAAACCAGTCAAATAGCTAGTGTTAATTTACTAAATGAAAAAATGCTTGCAGTGATTCAAACAGATTATACATGGCTAGGCAAAAAATTCCAGGAGAGATAATGGAGACAGAGACTGTAGGAGATTTTACTGTACTAGAAATTACAAAGCTTCCTGTTGGGGTTTATATTTGTTATAAGATGGTTTGTTATCTTCAATCTAAAAGAGACCTTGATAAAGTATCTTTTGACACTTTTACTGCTCCTTTAAATGAAATATTCCCTGTATCTTCAAGAATCAGCTTGAGTGGAATTGACTTAGTAGCTCAAGCTTTAGAAAGACAGGGGAAACATTTTCTAATTTAAAAGAAATTTGAGAAAATAGTTCCATTCCCCTCTCTATTATCTAGCCATTCCGCAGCTTAGGCTTCTGAAACATCAACATGCACAGTTTGCTTTACAATCCTTCTGCAGAAATTAGCTGACACCCATCAATGTAGATAACAGAAAGCTGTAGCATTAACACTTGAGAGCGCATTAATCTTTCCCAAATTAAAATCTGCACCACAGCATTTAAGATTGAGGCCACCATGGTTCAGTGCTGTTTGACCGCCAATTTTGATAAAAGTGTTTTAAGAGAGGTGAGACTGAGATAAATTGCCCATGGTTACACAACAGCAGCGAGGGTAAGTGTTTAGTCTATTGGCTGCCATCACACCGGGGTGTCAGCCAAACGTTTGCATGTTTACACAAAGTGCAAAACAGAAAGAAAAGCAACACATTACACTATATTTCTTGGAGGTGACATCAATATTATATTTCATCGGAGGGAGACAAATATACTTTCGCATTTGAGTATCAGAAGATAAGGGCAGCTCTGGTTGTAAAACAAATGAATATTCTTACTGAGTTCTCTGGCTAGCCACTTTCTCTAAGAGTTTAAAAGCAATCTATCCAAGCTAAGGCTTACATTAACAGCAGCATGTGGGACTTAAACTGGACCAGTTATAAAATGAACTTTCAGTTTGACACTTACGTAAAACACTTTCTGACAATATTAACGTAGTACATTTACAACCTTGTGGCCAAGTCCTGATGGCTTCAGTAGGGCTGCACAGGGAGTAATTTGGCACAGAATTTAGCCTTTTGTGTTTAACACGCGCACACGCACATGCACAGTAGTTTAAAGGGGCCAATTTCACAACACTGAAAACAATAATGAGCCAAATCAGCGGGCAGGAAAAATTTAATCAAAAAACATTATGCATGATAATTAGGAATTGTTTAAAACCACTTTACTCGATGTCCAAAATACCATAATCACCTGAAACTGAGGAAGAATGCCATATTGGTTAAAATAACCACCTGGTTTAGAGGGGACGAGAAGACGGTTATAAAAAATAAAAATATATATTGCAAATGGAAGAAGGGGGAAGTTGATAGTAAGGAATATAAATCTGAGGTTAGAAATTGTAGAAAATTGATAAGGGAAGCAAAGGGAAACAAGGAGAAATCTATGGGCAGCAGAGTCAAGAGAATTTAAGTTTATTAGGAACAAAAAGAATCCTGACAATGATATTGGTTCATTACTAGATAGAAATCAGAGATAGAACTATCAATAACAGTAATGCAGAAAAGGCAGAAGAAATATATTTGTTCCATATTTGGAGGGGAAAAAGCAGATGATATAGTCATAACATATGGTAACATTTTCCATTCCACTAGTATCTCAGTAAAAAGCAGCTACTAAAGTCAGATTTTTAAAAATCAGCAGATCTATATAGCTTGCATTCAAGAGTTTTAAAAGAGCTGGCTGAGAAGTTTGCTAGACCCTTAATGTTGCTTTTCATTAAGCTTTGGATCACTGGGGAAGTTCCAAAAGACTGGAAGAAAGCAAATGTTGTGCCAATAATAAAAGGTAAATAGAATGACTTGCATAAATTATAGCCCTGTCAGTCTGACATTGATCCTGGGCAAGATAATGTCACAGCTTTTTACCAGACTCAATTAATAAAGAATTAAAGGAGGGTAATATAATGAATGCCAATCCACATGGGTTTATGGAAAATAGATCCTGTCAACCTTACTTGATTTATTTTTTTGATGTGATTACAAGTTTGGTTGATAGATATTATTAGTCTTAATAGTGTTGACGTAATGTACTTCAATTTTTGTAAGGCATTTTATTTGGTACCAAATACCTTTCTGATGCATAAAACAGGAATGTCAAGTAGAAGCAGAGATGTTATTTTACCTCTGTATTTGACACTGGTGCAACTGCTACTGGAATAACGTGTCCAGTTCTGGAGCCCATTTTATCAACATCCTTCTTGAATTGTGGAAAAGGTTCAGAGAAGAGCTACAAGAATAATTAAAGGATTAAAAAACATGCCTTAGAGTGAGAGACTCAAGGAGCTCAATCTATTTAGCTTAACCAAGAAAAGGTTAAGGGGTGATGATCACAGCCTATGAGTACCTACATAGGGAACAATATTAAATAATGGCCTCTTCAATCAAGCAGAAAATGGAACAACAAAATCCAATGGCTGGAAGTTGAAGCTAGACAAATTTAGACTGGAAATAGAGCATAAATTTTTTCAACAGTGAGAATAATTAACCACTGGAACAATTTACCAAAGGTCATGGTAGATTTTACACCAGTAATAATTTTTAAATCAAGATTGAATGCTTTTTTAAAAGGATCTGCTCTAGGAATTATTTTGGCGAAGTTCCATGGCCTTTGTTATGCAGGAACCCATTGGAATAAATAAGAACTAGTCTATGGTCTTCAAAAGGATTTGGATCAGGCTCTACTAGCAGTGGAACTTACAATCATTGTGATAGCTGATCGCTTTGTGGAGATCAGGTACTGGAAGGGTTTATCAGAACCGCAGTTCTACTAAACATGGAAGGCAGTGTGGCCTAGTGGATAGGTCATTGGACTAGGAGTCAAGACAATCGGGTTCGATTCCTGGCTCTGTCACTGACTAAGTTGTGTGACCTTGGGCAAGTCATTTCACCTCTCTGTACCTATTTTCCCCTCCTACCCTTTGTCCACCTCATATATTTAAAGGATAAGATTCGGGGCAGGGCACTGACTTAGCTTCCTCATCTGTATAACAGGAACAAAGATAGGCATCTACCACACAGGGTTCAGTAAAGCTCAATGCTTGCAAAGCATTTTAAAAACCTCAAGTAAAGGCTCTGCAAAAGCATAGGGCAGGCTTATTATTTCTCTGCTGGATATAATAGAGCAAGAGTATCTGAACTCTGAGACGCTCAGAGTCATAATTCCTTCTCTGGGCTGCTCCCGGGGCACCACAGCTACACGACGCCACTCACTCATGTTGCCCACAGTTTGCAAAGCTCTTTAGAATCCTCTGGGTTGAAAGATGCTATGTCAATCTAAGTTGTAACAACTGTGACTATATCCCATTCTGCATTCCCCAAAGGGGCAGCCATGGACTCCAAGGCTGCCCCACAACAATCAAATTCTTTGGCTACTTTATTAACCAATGTATCTCCTTGTTCCTCCTTAATACTATGAAATTATAAGTTAGAATTTAAAAGGCGGGAGCCCCTCTTCCAAATGACTCCTCTAGCAATAAAATGCACATACGGTAAAGTACAGCCAGTCTATTAATTTGGTTCCCTTTGGAATTTGAAGAACAATTAAAGTCATTAATTTAATTCTACTATTATACAATTACCATTTACAACTGTATGTAGGAAAGCAAGCATCCTTAATTGCCACGTATTATACCCATGGAAATATATACTCATCTAAATTATGGGAGAAAAATGGAACATCCCAAATGAGATTGTTAGAAGGAAGCACATCAATTTATTTAAATGATGCTAGATCAGTGCGTGGTGTAACTGCTGGAACAGATTCTGCTCCTTTTCAGCTTCCCTCATATCACAGTTCCCTAGAAATTAGAGAAGTCGAAGGGTGGTTAACATAGCAATTGGACAAGGAAAGTGCTGTCAAAAGGTGAGAGCTGGATATTGGGAAGCTGGGCTCTGTCACTGACTGAGGAAGCATTAGCTACAAGTTAAAACACAAGCCTTGGAGTACAAAGTGCCGGGTGCTATTCCCATCGCCACCACATACTCACTATGTGGCCTAAGTCGACTCACTTAACTTCTCTGCCGCAGCTCCGCCTATCTACAAAATTGGGATACCACCACTCACCAAAATCACAGGAACGTTGGGAAAATTGAAGTGTATAAATCACCTTGAGACCGTCCAACGAAAAGCTTTGCAGAAGTGCAAAATATAATGTATTAAATTGCACCTTGTGCTTCTCTTCAGAGAAATTAAAAATTAAATTGGCCCATCAAGAAGTAATGGCAATATAGCCAAACTTCCACTTTAGAAAGAGTCTATTCTAAAGTATACCACCCATATACTATGCCAGCTTGTTTGCCACACATGTAACAAATACTCTTGAATTCTGGGTTCAAAATCATTTTTCCACCACTTTCCTAAGCATTACCATACCCCTGAAAACAACATTATGTGACCGCACAAGTCAAACGGGAATGAATCTCTGAATAAAGCATGCAACAGTTAAGTGGGCAGCTAACCAAGTTAGAACAGTAATCTAGTTAGCCTAACTATTCCCTAGCCTGTCAGTTACCAATCATCATAACTGTATCTAGTTATCTTTATTGCAGTCGCACCTGTGCTAGGCACTGTACAAAGACAACAAAAAGATGATCCCTGCCCCAAAGAGCTTATAATCTCAGTAAAAGAGGAGGAGAGTTGACAGATGCATGCCACAAAAAATGGGGGGGGAACACAATGTAACAATAAGACTGATCTAGAATTGATCATAATAAAGATGCTGTACGATCACAACTGGTCAATTCAGTATGCAATTGAGGGGTGCTCCTGCATTCCTTGCTGGCACAAACTTCTCGTACAGCAGCATCTGTGAGTAACACTTTCTACCATCTCAGGTTGCCTAGGAGGCTGTGGGCTCTCTTGATGATGACCTGGCTTTGGTTATTTATGCATTCCTCAATTGCAGGCTAGACTATACCAATGCCATATGCCTGAGCCATGAAGTTATCAGCCCTTGGAAAACTCCAACTAGTATAGAACACTGCAGCACATCTCCTCAGCATCACAGGCTACTGTGAGCACCTCAGAACAATCCTCTGTTCTCTGTACTGGCTTCCCATAAAATATCCAGTCAAATTCAAGGTCTCCATTCCTATCTTCAAGGCACTCAATCACATATCTAAAAGATCACCTGAAATGTCTAGATGAAGGCCATGTCCAACAAAATAACTCCTCTGGCACAGTGGAAGTTTTCTACAATAAGTATAAAGTTTACCGGTCCCTGAAACAGAACTTCTTCAGGGTCTGGTCCCAATCAATGAAACAAGCTCTCCCAAGACCTCAGTACCATCACATATCTCACCACCTTCCACTACATTTCTCTGATCTGCTTTTTCTAACAGCATGTGGACATTTTTTAAAAAACATATCAAAACGAAATTCTCCCCCTAGGAAGAGGATGAAAGAGAGAATGAACCACACACGAGAGATGTTAGTCATGCAGTTCAATGCATGACTGGCAGTTGGTCAGACACAATGGTGATGAAGGTCGTGTAAGAACCTCTACAGAATAATCTACATTTACCTTCCAGGTATGCTGCAACCAGGCACCTGGGTAATTGACCATGTCTTGAGTGTAACCGATTCTGAAACCTGTTAGTTTCTTTGAGCTGTTTAGGAATTAAGCATCCCTGGAAAGAACACACACTGCCTCCTAACTGTAGGGATCTTACAAAAGCTCAGACACGCCAGTTAAACCAACTGATGATAATATGGCCCCCGGAAATGGTTTGGTTCAATCTAAAGGTTTGAGTCACAACACCACAAAGGCACAGATTCGAGAAGATACTACCAGTCCAGGCAGTTTGAAATCTATTATATTTTTCATTTGGAGTCCTCCTTCTGATTTGGCTAATCTAAGCCATAACATACCACCCTTGAAAAGTTAGACAAACTAGATAGAATATTAAGCTGAACGACCCTCCTAATGAGAGCTGCATTATACCCTAGGAAATCTACATTTGCATTAGGATGAAAGCCAGTGGGAAACCCCAGTAAATCTACAAGGCTGACCAGGCTTAAGCAAATGGAAGTGTGACCGGTGAAACTATTCATTTGAATGCACTGGAAGATCAGAATAATACAAAGAAACTTTAACATCTTCAATTCCAGTTAATTAATTATTTAAGGCTCCTGATAAATTCTGTTCTAGGTCTCACAAAGTCCCATCTGCAAAGAACATCACTCCAGACCCAGCATGCATGTGGAGAACAGATTTGAACTGGTTATTTCCCAGTGTTCCTCTGGAGAAACACATACCTGTGACTCGATTCATCGCTGCACTGCATTAAACCAATAGAGATACAACAGTGTGAAACTGAAACAAAGCAATGGTGAATAAGGCCCAACAGGTCAAATTCTGCTCTCAGTTGAACATATGAAATGCCTATTGCAACTAAGAAATTGGGGCTGAATCTTGCTGCACACAGTAGCTCCAATTCAGCGACGCACTTAACCACATGGTTAGCTTTCAGCACTTGGCTGGTTCCACTGAATGGGCTCATTCAGTCAGGCATGGTGGGAGTAAAGGTCAGTGGTCTAGGAAGCAGTTGGGAAGATTATCTTAAGACCAACCTACATGCAGTTTCCAGACATCTAGACCCAGTCCTTGTAGTAGCTACTGACATAATCTCAGTTTCCAAAAAGAATGATAGACTCACAGGGTTTGATTTCCCTCTCACATCGGTTTTACACTAGTGTAAGTCCTTTGATTTCAGTAGTGTGACTCTGGATTTATAATGGCATAATTAAAAGGAGACTCAGGCCAGTAGTCCTTCATATTATTATTTTATCATTTAATTAAACTGGACCAAACACTAGTTTTGTAGGCCTTATAAAAATAAAGGACCAAAATCCACTCTTGGATGTGTATGCATTGCTCCAGCCTGACCTCTCAAAGCCTTTCATGCACATTTTGGGGTATGTTTTAGCCCAGTGCAGTTATAAAGTGCCGCATTCATCACGGTTATAAACAAACAACCTGGATGTCCTAGACATATGGTGGGTTGCAGCACAATGGTCAAATCCAAAAAGCCGCTAGGTTTTAAAGATTTGCAATTGCACAAAAAAAACCAGTTAATTTTTCTTATTATGTAAAATGTGAATGCTCGTCTTGACTGAAAAGGCAAGAGCATATAATTTTTGCTACTTACAGGTCATTTGGCTGAAAAATACAGTCCCCTTAGCAGTTTGGTCTATTGGCAATTAGATAACAAATACAGGACATGTAGATGGAGTAAAAAATATCACGGCTTTATTGGTGGCTTGCACAATAAGTCTCTGGTTGGCAATGTAAAATAAAAAAAACTCTAGGATAAAAGTCTTGGGCCAGATGCTCAGCTGGCATAAATCAGAGGAGGTCCACTGATTTCAATAGAGCTATGCCAATTTTTGCTGGCTGAAGAGCCACCCCATAATAGGAAGTTTATAAGGCCCTATAATTAAGAAAGAAACCCAATAAAAATGCCTTCTGCATGCGAGTCATATGTCCTATGAAAATTTTATGGGCCTTTTGAATCAGGCTCCGGATTGCACGTGAGATTCATGCCAGAGATGTAGGTTTCCTGTAGATGCACAGAGGCAGAGTTATATGCACAGTCCAGACAATGTGATCATGGAATCTCTCCCCACCCCCATGAAGGCAAAATACGATGCTTGCAACATGTCTCTGGGGCTGAAACTGATCTGGCATCTTATTCAGGGAAATAGCAAGGGAAGGGCCCCATATGAACACTGAAGAGGATTTCAAGAATTAGGTCAGCAATTTCTATTATGCAACAGTCACTGGAAGAAAAAAATGATATGATGCTGACATTACTCTGTCAGATACGTAGGGATTGTCTCTGCACTTAAGGCAGCCAGTTCTGATCTTCCCTCTAATCAGAGGGAGAAGGGTAACCACTTCCTCACTAACCTCTGAATAAGGTCTATATACCCCATGAGACTAGTGGCAGGCAAAGAGTACAGAAGAGGGTAAAAAGAAGGGAGAAGGAAAAACAGAGGAAAAACAGCACTGAGAAATCTTTTGGGGGTGTCTGGTAATATATACAGGAAAACCATGCACCTCTGTTGCCTAGTTAGCAGGTATCATATATTAGCTGCAAGCCGGTGCTTTTACTTTACTACTAGTAAATGATTCAGAATGGTGGCTCACATGGTTTTCAATGTGCTGCTAATTCTACATTGGATACAGAGGGAGTAACAGTGGAAAAGAGGTGAACATGCTGAGGACACAAAAGGAGTTTTGGCTCATGAAAGTTTATCTCCGCTAATAAAGAGAATAAATTGGATATTGAAGTAAAGATGTCATTAGCAGAAGGTGCAGTACTTTGTCATTAATGGAATAATGTACCATGGGTCCTTTTGCTGGCTCTTGGTTATTAATTTGAAAATTTTCAATAAAAACTGTAAACTGAAAAAATAATCCAGTAAAAAGAATGTCACCTTGAGGAGTAAGAAGATTTTTAAAGAAGCCTATTTGAAATGACATTTCCTTCCATCTAATGCCTGCTACAGGTTTTCACATCTTACTGCATGGAGAATTAATATATTTCAAAAAGATTCATTGGAAAATTCAATCCCCAATGCTGCATAGCTTCTGCAGTCAAAACTTCCACTCTCCCACTGCTCTCAGTGTACTTATTCTTAGATGTGTGTGTATGCCCATGTATCTATGTGTACACACTACATCTGAGGTTATAAATTGCACTCATGCAATAAGTGCATTTATCATAGACCTTTGCCTCATCACTTGCACTCTGACCACTAACCCATCCTTCCGGAACTCAACGAATGTCTACGCTTAAAACACTACAGTGGCACCACAGCGACCCTTCTGTGTAGAAGGGGTCGGCAACCTTTTTGAAGGTGGGTGCCAACTCTTTCCCCCGGCCTCCTCTCCGCATGCCACGGGCCCAATGCCCTGGCCAGGGTGTTAGACAGCAGCTGTCGGGGGAAGCCAACAGGCCATTTTCCTACTGCCCACATTCACCTCTCCTGCCCTACCCCCCCGCCCACCCGCCCCCAGCCACAACAATGACATACCTAGGGGGACACCAGCCAGGCCTTTCTCTGAGGAGCCAGCCCCCGCTGACATCCCCAGCGGTCCCTCTCCCATGTGAGCACCAATCCGGCCTCTCAGTGTCTCATCCTCCCGGCCTCCGTCTGCCATGTGGGAGAGGAGCGGGGCCAGAAGTGGAGGAATTGGCCGCCACACAGCCCTGCTTTGGGGCCGGGAGCAGTGCAGCATGCTGCTCAAAATGGTCACGCATGCCACCTTTGGCACGCATGCCATAGGTTGCCGACCCCTGGTGTAGACACCACCTACGCCAACAGGAGGCATTCTCCCATCCGTGTATGTAATCCAGTCCCCGAGAGGCAGTAGCTAGGTGGATGGAAGAATTCTTCTGTCGACCCCAGGGTCAGTATAGCTACATCTCTCAGGGCTGCACAGATTTCTCCTGAGATATGGCGATCTACTGATGTACAATCTGAGTACAGACCCACCCTCATTCTAACATTCCAAACTCCTAAGCAGTTAGACAGCTGCCATTTAAAAACAAAATCAACCTACCACAAAAATGTTTCCTTCTTTACTACACCAGCTTGAGGCCAGACAATATTCATTTCTGGGCCAACAAAAGGCTTGTGGCTTGAACTCTTGTGAACCCAGAAATAAGAGCTTTACTGGAGCTCAGTGGAACGCACAGCTCTTGCTCCTAACCAGGGAAGGTCCTGAGACATGGGACTTCAAGGTGTTGACGTTTTTATGGATAGAAAAAGTTATTTTTCGTTAATTTTAGAGGTCTTTTATTAGATCTTTTGTTCTTTGAGTCCTATAAATTTGGCCTCAGGCACCCTCAGTTTTACAGAAGAGGTATCAAAAATAGGAATATTTTTAAAAAGATG
This sequence comes from Mesoclemmys tuberculata, assembly GCA_007922155.1. Taxonomy (NCBI): domain Eukaryota; kingdom Metazoa; phylum Chordata; order Testudines; family Chelidae; genus Mesoclemmys; species Mesoclemmys tuberculata. The sequence goes on from ML675624.1 coordinate 77,218,234, forward strand.
TTAAAACCCCTTAAAACATCTGCACACAGAGAGAACACACAGAGTACAAAGCTTTTGTTGCCATTTGTTTGTCATCCCAACTTTATGGTAATAAAACCTTTAAACCGCACTGTTGTATATTCCTTTTATATACACCAGATGCGTGGCGGGGGACAGCCATGTGATAAATTGCATCATGATCCAGTGTTAGACCACCTCACCTGCACTCTGCCCACTAATGCATCTCCTTCAGGACTATTTCCAAACAGACCAAATGACTGATCAGGTTCCAACAGATAGCTTTCATTTAAAAAAAAAAAAGTACCAAGGAAATATTTATTTGACTTCCCCTAACTGTGAATATCTCTCCCTGGAATTACACTAGCCATGAATCCCAGAACTAGCAGTATTCAGTCCCGGACCAATGATAGAGGTCAATGGCATTAGACAATCCTACAAGTGGAAGTTTTGCGCTACTGGAAAAGAGAAATAACCAGCTTCTCAATGGGACACAGAGCATTGCTTCTAGTCCTGGAAGGTCAAATGATACTGAAGCTTAAAATAAATTACCTCACTATTTATGGAAAAGCTATTTTTGGAGGGTTTACTTAAAATTTGTTAGTCAACTGTTTTCTCTGTAAGACCTCATGCCTGACCGATGCAAGGAGTCATGTATAGGGCAGATTCTCAACTGGTGGAAGTCACAAGCCCATGGTAACTAAAGCTATGTCCCTCCCCACTTCCACCATTTGTCTTTATAAACAGCTTGTTACATCTTGTCTTCATTCAGATTGTAAACTGTGGGACAAGAACAGTCTCGCAGACAGCGTGGCCTAGTGGACAGAGCACTGGGCCGGGATTCAGGAGATCTACATTCTAGTTCTGGTTCAGCCACTGGCCTACTTTGGACAAGTCACTTCCCCACTCTGTGCCTCAGTTTCCTCATCTGTAAATGGGGAAAATGATACTGAGCGCCTTTGCAAAGCATTTTGAGACCTACTGATGTAAGAACTAGGGTACTACTATTATTGTTATTACACATTCATACAGTGGGGCCCCAAACTGACTGGGGAGTGCAGGTGTTCCTCCTATACAGGTAATAAAAGTGCAGGTAGAGGGTTATGAAAGATAGCATCAATACATTTTCAAACATCCTAAACATTTCCGAAAAGGATTTTTTTTTTCCAATGTTACATGAACAGAATACATGATGGTAAGGAGTGGTATAAAGGGTATTATATCAGCGCTATTTGGGATGACCTGTGTCAATAGCATGACACTGATAAGCAAGGTACCGTTCCAAACTCATATTGATAAAACCTTTGTATGGGTACCACACTCTTATGTATTCTCTCTCTTCCTGTGTACGCATGGTGTGTTTTATGGGCCTGCTCCAACACCCATTGTCGTCAGTGGGGTGCATCTCACCACTGATTTCAAATGAGCTTTGGATCAAGCCATACTAGAATTTCCATAGGTGTAGCATTGTACATATATTTCACACAGAGAAAAAAATGTTAAAAGAAGGTTATTAAAAGGTTGCAAAATTAAGCACTCAAAAGTTAGGAAATGCCAGAATTAAGCCTGCCTGTGCAGTGGTCCTGTGGAAAAATAGTATGTGATCATATAATTATAGACTGTATATACTCAAGCAGGCTGAATTAAGGTTGCACAGGCAACCTTATAATGTTCTTTTAACATAATTGTGTGTGTTTAATAATAGGGAGGGTGCGATTAGTAGGTAAAGTGCAGGTGACGCAGTCAGTGATCCATGATAAATGTATTTATCTGATGGCTATGCAATTTATCACATGCTGGACACCACCTTCACGTATGTGGTGTATATATACACACATACATACATGAACAAAAAAATATAAACAACTACATTTAGTGTGTGATATATACACAGACAAACACTGTGGACACGTGTACACACACAGACACAGACACACAGTTAATGGAATAGGGTACACTTCGAAACTCCTATAGAAAAGACATGAGTTCTCTTAGTCAAAATTCTTGCATCTCCTGGCTCCTTTAGAACCAGGACAGTGACACCAGCAGAACGTTTCATGTGTCATGTCTTGGTCTGACAACAAATGAGAGCACATATGCAGCACTAACATGGCAAATACAGTGAATTGCACACTCCTTTACGTGTTTGTTGTAGTAGCAAGTCTTCCTCAAGCGCGACCATATTGTGTTCCCTAATAATTGCAACACGCTTCTGCAAATCAATTAAAATTCCCATTGTCTTTCTGATATGCACAAAAAGCACATAAATTACATGTCATTTTTGCAGTGATTTAGCCCTTCAAGTTAAATTTTTGTCATTCTTTACCTTTACCCTGCTGCTCAAGTTGTTGCTGTCAAGCAAGGAAGCAGTAGTGACAGCCACATCTTGAATACCCATCTTTCGCTCTACAAATAATCTAGTTTGCAATGGGTATCTTTACCTACTATTCTTCTATTTTCCATCTCATGAGCTGCCATGAAATTGACATTTAAAACTAATTGTACGGTAAAATCTACCAGATTCCAGAAACGGTGTCTGAGGTTTGTGGAAAGGCAATAGGACCTGATTCTCTCCTGTATTAGTTTTCTGTCTGCTACATAACTGTGAATGAGTGCTAAAGGGGATTATTATGCCCCAGCGGTGAGATAGGGTGCACATAACTAATCTGCATTGCTTATCTCAAGCAGACAGTGGTCTGTCAGGACCTGTCTACATGCCCTCCATGCTTGTCCCTCGCCTTTATTGTCTTGCTACTGCTGCTGCTGCTGGTGGCTCTCCTCCGCTCTTATAAACAACCAATTACTGCCCCAAACAGATGTCTGTGGCTATGATCAAATAATTTAGTTGGAGTGAAGAGGCCTTAAACAGGTCAATTTCATTCAGTTAGACATGCTATCTGACCGAAGTGGAAAGCAGGGATTGCAGGGTGACCTGAACTTGTGAGTTATTGAGAGTGGTTAAACTTAGGACGGGAGAGAATGAACCAACTTTAACCAGTTACCACGAGAAAATGTACACAATAAATTAAAAAACATTTGTTTAAAAGGCTTGCCTTGCTGCTGAGAATTATGGAGGAATCCCATTCACACTTGCATAATGTGCATTTTGAACATGTAGAGAACAAAAGATTTACGTCTCTCTGAAATTAAACCAGTCATGTATATAGCTTTTATGTATATAATATATTTAGCTATATACACAAGTGGTTTAATTTTACAGCTATATATAGAGAGAGAGTGGACAGACAGCTTTGGACAAAATCAGTGGCATATTTTAATTAGTTCTGTTAGTAAGAAGCAGTAAAAAATTAGCAGAATTTTTGAATGTCAAGTAATTTTGACATATTTGCCTTTAGCAAGATGTTTTAGTGGGAACTATAACATTATGCTAGTTAGGAGTTTTATTACTAGACAGTTCAATAAAGTTACATTTAGCAATCAGTTTCCTTGTCTGCAGTGATACATGTCAGAAAGATGCTCAGATAGCAGAGTAACGAGCACAACTGAAAAAGAGCCTTAGATTTTTCTGTCCATCCATCCATCTATTGGGTATTATGCAGGTCATCACAAACAAAATATATTTGTTTGGCTGCTGGTTATACCTGACTGCAAAAAGCCCACGGCCAAGATAAGAGGATTTTTTATTTTTAGTGATCCTTATGTTGCTGTACCTCAAAATCGATTTATTTTCCCCCATTCTTTGACGTTGGTATTAATCCAATGAACATAATGCTAAAATGGGCCTGATCCATTTCGCCTTCCCCTGCAGCATGGGGCATGAGTCGCTTGCTGGTGGATTCCCTGCAGCTTGAGGTCTTCAAATCTCACTTTTGAGGATTTCAATAACTCAGTCATGGGTTCGGGGTTGTTATAAATGTGTATGGGTAGGGTTTTGTGGCCTGCCTTGTGCGGGAGGTCAGACTAGATGATCATATTGGTCCCTTCTGACCTATGAGTCTATGAGTCTATAATTGGAGTTTTGCCTTTGATTTCAATGGGAGTCAGGAATAGGCTCAATGTGTGAATTTCTGTAGGAAACAAGCAAAATTCCTTCCCAAGATTTTGCCTATACAGCCCAGCTAGGCTCTAGTTAAGGTATACAAACATTTGCATGCAAGGTTAAGAACTGGGCCAAAGGAAACCTGTTGGTGCAAATATTTGTGAAAAACCAAGGTTTGGGAAGCCACCGTTCATTGCCCATTTAGAAACAATGCAGCGAGAAATGCAGTTTTTGTGAGGCTTAGAATTGGGGTGCCCTGTTCATTTTCTTTAGGAATCCATAGTGCTTCTTAACCAGAACTCAGCAACATGGATGGAGTATAAATTAAAATAGTATTTTTTGTGCTGCAGTAGCATCTTGGGCCCCCAGTTAGAAACCAGGGCTTTATTGTGCTAGACATGAAACACATACATAACAGATGGTCTCTGCCC
>ML675624.1:77222671-77252671 GCA_007922155.1 Mesoclemmys tuberculata
GGCCACTATACCTCCTACATCAAGGTCTTCGGTATGGGCTCCCCTCTGTGCTTAGACAGCTCCACTATCTGAGGTAGACAAGAACAAGGCCGAAGCACCTACCCCTCCTACCCCCATTGAACAAGCTATTACTGACAGTACCCCTACCTTCACACACACTCTTTAGCTGGGGTGAACTCAAGAATGGTCAATAGAGCCAATGCTCAAGTCAACTTGCAAGTGGGGGGAAGCACCTTGCGCACTTCCCCCTTCTACATACCAGGGCTGGGCCATGCCCCACTTCGCTCTAGCGTGAGCGCAGAGCCAGAGATGCTGTAGGATAATCCAGGCAAAGGGACTTCCCCAAAAGGATTTATTGTTGCATTTTTGATAGATTTACATGGCTTTTGCTGCCTTCGTTTATTACTTTTGGGGCATCTCTGATGAGATTACAAGATGGAAAGTATTATTCCGGGTCCCATAACAATGAAAGAAAAACATCATTTCCTTATAATCCTTCGCTGTTTGTTCATAAAGATGGTCTCAAACTTAGAGCATCGGATTTTTTGGGAACGATATCCTTTCTCTGAATGCAACAAGCACCAAGTGCTTCAGAGAATGATGCATGAAAACCTCTTGCAAACAATTATTGAATGATCTACCTGCCAGGAAAGTTTTCTTTTGTAACCGCCATTAGTTGAGGGGGTATATTCCTTCCAAAAAATGTGTCCTAGCTAATATTACAATGGATGTTGGCCTTATCCAAACCCATTGAAATCACCAGTAAGGATTCCACATACTCCCAGTGAGCTCTGGAGCAAGCTCATTGTCCATACAAATTCCTAATCCTTTTTAGAATGTTACTAAATGCTTGGCCTTAGTAATATCTAGTGACAACGAGTTTCACAGGCTACTTATGCCAGGAATAAAATATATATATATATTTCAGTGGACTGAGGAAATGTAGCATGGCAAGAACCAAGTGAGGGAATTAAAGGAGAAGTCAAGGTAGCTGACATAGATGGCATATGCAAGTATTTGGAAGATAAAGCAGAAGAGGAAGATAATGGAGAAGTTGGAGAGGCTGGTAGGGTAAAGGCCAGTATATATATGAAATAAGGGAAACAAGAGCCAGCTCATAGGCAGATGAAATGGAATCAAAAGACAGAGCAGCTAAAGATAAGGAAAGGAGTTGTGGGGGGAAGACGAGAAATGGAAGTACCAACTGGGTGGGTTTTTAAGAGCTAGTAAATGGAGGCCTTACTGTTAGAGACTGGCGTGAACGATGGCTGAAGGCAATGTACAGACATAGATTAAGAAATTATGCCTGATCTAATGTGGCTAAAATCAAAACAGACAAGACTGAAAGGAAAGATCACTTAGATCCCCATTTTACAGTGGGGAAACTTGGGCACAGAGAAATTAAGTGACTTTGCCCATATAGGAAGGCAAGCCTGATTTTTTTCTATTAACTTCAGTGGTAGCGGAAAGGTGATTCCTACCTTTGAAAAAAGTCAGGCTATTTATTTATTTAGGCATCTAAATATAGATTTAGGGTGGGATTTTCAAAGGTGCCTAAGTGACTTAGGTGCATACATCCTTCTGCAAGGCAATGGGACGTGCTGTAAGCCACTTGGTTACTTTTGAGAGCTCAGTTTTAGCAATTTAAAAAAAATCTTAGCCATGTTTTAAATAAAAAACCTTCAACTCCCAGACAATCAAAGCCATTTTTAAAAGGAGACACAATTATAACAATTTAATCTATGTACCTCAATAAAAACATCACCCAGTGTTTATCAAAAAATTATAAAACAAAAAACCATATTCTCTACTTACATAGACCCTTTCATTCAGCCAAAGATCTCAGTGCACTGAACAAACATTAATTTGCTGTGTGTTTTTGCCACTCCTAGCACAACGGGACTCCCTCCAAACTGATAAAAAGATAAAAAAACACTAGTGTATTCTGATGACCAGCTGATTCTACCTCCTAAAAAATAAAATACCAAAAGGTACCACGCACAATGAATTTTCATATGGCACCCACTGGGCCATGCCAAAATTCTAGATAGCTTACAAACATGTGATATGAATGTAACCTTCTGGCCAGACACATGTCACTTTGATGGACATTCATGGAAGCACAAGAAGCAGAACATAGTATTCTTTGCCTCCTGTTGTGCTGAGTTAACCTTCAGGATTGAAATATTGTTTCTTGAGTGGCATAGAAACTTCTTGCAGGGTCTTCATTTTAGTCACAGAAGTGCTCACTGAAACACTGATTTGGCAGCCCAGAGAATCACTCCAGATTGCATTTGAAATCTTGTCCCTGAGAACACATGATGTCATGTGACATTCAGAAGAGGGACAGTTGCAAGCAGGTCAAGAGCCTTAGGCTAACTCAGTGGTTTAAAAAACAAAACTAGAAGAGTAAAATCAGTTACTCAACCAGTTTAAAAGCCTTCGGTCAATTCTGGACACTCCCTGTGCAGAGAAGATAGACAGACAATCTATGCATGTCAAGGGGAAAATGGAGCAGAAGAACGCACAACTTTAGCAGAGATTAAAAGTCCATTTTATAGTTGGCATCATCTGACCTTTGGAGCACATGTGTAGTGCACATGCTGATAGTAAATTCATCTATGGGTCCAGAATTTGGCCCTTCGTGCATTTGTAAAAGATGATATGCAACAATCATTAAACTGTGGGGAGAGGGGGTGAAGGGAATGTCATGAAGAAAAGGTGAAATTCTTAGCTGGTGTAACTCCTCTGAAGTCACCAAGGTTATGCCAGCGGAGAATTTGGCCCTAAAAGATTAAGTGAATTTAGTCAGTGGAATTACTCCAGAATAAATAAGAACAGAATCCAGCTCAGGAACACACCCTGATCCCCAGAGATCTTCCCCTTTTAGCACCTAAGTAGGTGTCTTGTCAACCCAATCACTATTATAAACACTTATTGTACCATTGGGTACATAGTTAGGCTGCTGTTTATCCTGAATAACTAATTAACATTAGCATCAGTGCAAAGGAAGTGAAACCATTCAATATGCATTTAGCAGTGATAAAAATCAATCTGTAATAAAACAGATGTGTCGGCTCTTTTGGTTAGTGTATTTCTAAAATATTAAACAATCCTTTTTCATGATATAAATAACATGCATTTAATTGAATTAATATTGACTACTAGTAATTGCTCCTTGTTCCTCAAGTCTGCCTTGTATTAGTGGGAGGAGTGGTGGAGGTTATTGCCTTTTAAAAAATCCTCAGGCCCTCAAGCACCTTTTCTGCCTTATTATTATTGTAATAATGAGGGCAACTGATTTGATCTCTCCTTACACAATACTGCAGCACAACGATGGCTAAATAAACAGCCAAAGTCCTTTTGTCCCTGTGGGCTGTTTCTCGGTAATTAAAATCAATAGGATCTTTCTCAGAGGATCTCTTTAACCTCATCGAGCCACAGTGTTCTGAGCAAGCGATGTAAAACAAACAAATGAACTTGCAGTCCTTCTGGAGAAAGCCTATATATAAAGGTAACACACCATTATTTTATTACTGTCATGGTTTTGGGGGGGTGGGGTACTTTGTGTTATTTAAATTATTAATGCTTACTTTCTTTATTTTTTCCTGCTTTAAAATCCTCGTCCTTTTAAAGCTGTTCCAGCATCTCCTATTCCGTAAGGTCACGTAAACTGAAATATTCCATTGATCTTTTTAGGAAGGAGGGGAGGCAACAATTTAAGAAAGCTTACGGAGGGAGGGGGAAGGGAACTGTCACCCATTTGAGATTCAAGCCAAGAATATTCTATCACCACAGGCCGGTTTCCCATGGTGCTGAGCAGCCACAATTCCAGCTAGCATCCATGAGAGCTGCAGGTGCTCTCCAGACCCTGTGAAATTCGGACCCTATTTTCCTATCAGGTGCTGAGCATCATTAGCTGCCATTATAGACAGCTGGAGAGAGCGTGCGCAGCACCTGGAATACAGAATATGAAGGTATGGGGAGACAAGAGAAAAGGACATACAATATTGATCTACAACACCAAGCTGCTGTGCACTTGGTAAATCATCTGGGGCTAACTGGTGACCGAGCTATGCTGGAGAGAACGAGGAGGGGCACTGCCTGGGGGACCGTTTGGTCTTGACGGCATAATGCCTGCTGAGCACTGGATGGAGTGTGTGTGACAAGTGTGACTAGGAGTCCCTCTAGGACAGCTATACTAACACACAAGGCGGAGTCAGGACTCTCTCTCTGCCCAGACACACCTTGAGCTTCTAGCACTAGAATAAAGATTTAGCTTCACTCCTGCAGAGATGCAGGGATCGTCCTTTCCTCTCTCCCTGCCATGCACCATCTCCCTCCTCCAGCATTTGATACCTGTGAGCTTAGGTATCATTTTGGAGAGAGGGAGGCTTGTTGTGATCTACAGAAATCGCAAGAACCTCTTTGTAGCTCAGCCTATGTAGATGTGATCACACTTCTTAGTCTATTCTTCCCAACCTCTGCAGGTCCTCTTCTACCACAAGACACCTGCTCAACGGCACATTGCTCTGCAAGCAGCCCTGTTGGTCGACTGCATTGCCAGCAGAGTCAGACCTGTGAACACTGTCTGCTCTCAGACGTGCACGTACAGCCACCATCTAAATCAATGAGCCAAACTCAGCCACAGGGTAAATGGCTGAAAGTCTTGTGAAGCTACCGGGCTTACCCCAGGCTGAACTGGGTCAATCAGAGTAGCCTATGGATACCAGAAGGCAGAATTCGACCTTAAGGATTTAGAAGGGGATGAGCTGGACTTGATTTCCCTTCGCCTCCACTTTTCAAATGATCAGAGCCTCCATTTTCTTCATCATGGTACTTGCCCATCCCCTTGGTAATAGATCAGAGATACAACAACATGCCAAATCCACAGCTGCAGCCAAGGAACTTGCAGGACTGCTCAAGAAGGAAGCTGCTGCTATATGACCCTTTTGTGCTCCTCTGCTCCAGGGACAGCTGTGTGCCAGGCTAGTTCTCCAGTTTATAATCAAGGGGCAGATAAGGCAGTCAGAAATCAGATCGCCACTGCTGTGCACCCCTGCTTTCTCCACTGCACCAGTTGCAAGGAGAAGGGAAGGGAGCTGCTGTAAGGGCTCTATATCATCAGAAGATCCCACTACAGAGGGGTGAACTTCTCTTGGCCAGCTACAATGGCAGAAGGGCCACCTTTGTACCAGCAGTGGGGTGCAAAGCAGCCACAGCACAAGATATAGGCCAGAAGGTGTTATTAGTGAATCAGTCCCCCATTAAACGCCTTTCAATCCCATCACGCTGCAGCCCAAAGTAAAATAAGTCCAAACACATAGGCTAGGAGACCGCATTTAAAATGAGAGAGACATTACACCAAGGCAATTATACTTGGTTAGACAGATTCTCAGGAATGGGTCTGGAGAGAGAATCTTAAGCTCCAATAGCTTCACTAGGTGTTTCCAAAAGGTACAAAAGCAAGATTGTAAATGTTGCAACAAGGAAGTAAAAGAGTCAAGCTACTTATTGATATCTTTGTTCTAGGCCCTGTTTGACCTGTTGACAACTCTATACATGGCACAGCTAAGCTACACATTTAGAGAACTGGGAAGGAGAAAAGCTTTCAGCACCTTGATTCATGTGAAAGGAGAGGATTCCTCAGGCGAGGAATCTGGGAGAAGCTGAGCAGAAACAATTAAGATGTCTGTACACCAATTCAAGGAGCCTGGGTAACAAAATGGAGGAACTAAAACTACTAGCGCAGGAAGTGAAACCAGATATTATAGGGATAACAGAAACATGGTGGAACAATAGTCATGACTGGAGCACACATATTGAAGGGTATGTGCTGTTCAGGGAAGACTGAAATAAAGGTAAAGGTGGAGGAATAGCCAGGCCCTTGGATAGCATTTGCAGGCCCCAGGGCAGAATAGTCTGTTCCACCTCTTCCACCCCGGACCCTGAGCCCACCCCAGGCCCAGCGCCCTCCCCGCTCAGCCTACTTGCTGCTGCATCCATCCTGTCCCTCCCCTTTACCTGCTTGCAGGGGGGCTGAGCAGGGAAGGAGTGACAAGAGGAGGAGCGACGCGGCAGGGTCAGGCAGGTCCTGTGGTGGAGCAGGGGTGAAGTTGGGACTGCAGGTGGAAGAGTCCCAGGCCCTTTTAAATCACTCAGGTCTGGCCCGAGACACTCGGCTGCTGCCACCACCTCCACCAGTTCCGGGCCTGGGAGCCTTGTAGTCTACCTGGGCTCTTTTAAATCGTCCAAGCCCCTAGGCAATTACTCACTTTGCCCCTCCTCTTGGCAGGCCTGGGAGTAGCATTGTTTATTACTGATGAGGTAAACTATTGAGCAATTAGAAGTGATGGAATGGATAAAACAACCTGGGTCAAAATCACTTTAGGGAAGAAAGGTAACGAAGGCGTCATTAGGATAGTGCTTGGGATCTGCAACAGACCTCCAGGATCCAGTCTGGACATGGATAGAGACCTCTAATATTTTTAATGAAATAAATACTATTGGGAAGTGTGTGATTAAGGGAGACTAATTTCCCAGATACAAACCAGAGGACAAGTGCTACTAATAATGAGAGGGGGCTCAGATATTTCTGGATGTCATAGCCAACAGATTTCTTCACCAAGTAGTCACCAAACCAACAAGAGGTGATGCCATTTTAGATTTAGTATTGGTAAATAGCAAGGATCTTGCAGAAGACTGGTTGGAGAACAGCCTTGGCTCAAGTGATCATGTGGTAATACACTCAAAACTAAATGGAAGGATAAACAAAAATAGATCTGCAACTAGGGTCCTTGATTTCAAAAGGAGAAGCTTTAAAAAAAATTAAGGTAATTCATTAGCAAAGTGGACCAGTCTGAAGAACTCAAGGAGCTGACTGAGGAGGGCTTGGAAATGTTTTAAGTCAAAATTGCAGAAGCTATCTGAAGCCTGCATCCCAAGCAAGGAGGGAAAATGTTGTAGTGAAGTACTGCAGATCAAACTGAATGAGCAAGAATCTCATACAAATTATCAAGAGAAAGCCTACAAGAAGTGGAAGATGGGAAGGAACAGCAAGAAAAGCTACCTCTTGGAGGTCAGAAAGTGTAGGGAAAACATGAGAACTGGTTAAAGTGGAGACTACAATGGTTCGCAATGAAAAGGTAAACTGTTACGCTGGAGGGAGATTACTAGTGGAGTTCCTCAGGGATCTATCTTAGAACCAATCTTATTTAACATTTTTATGCATGACCTTGGCACAGAAAGTGGAAGTGTGCTAATAGAATTTGCAGATGACACAGAGTTGGGAAGTACTGCCAATATGGGAGAGGACCAGAATACCATACAAGAAGATAAGGACAACCTTGATAACTGGAGTAATAGAAATAGAATGAAATTTAATAGTGCAAAGTTGTGCATTCAGGGACTAACAACAAGAATTTTTGCTATAAATTGGAGACCTATCAGTTGGCAATGACAGAGAAGGAAAAAGACCTGAGTGTACTGGTTGATCACAGGAGGACCATGAGCCACCAATGTAATGCATCCATGAAAAATGCTAATGCAGTCCTAGGATGCACAGGTGAAGTGAAGTGTTATTGCCATTAAACAAGGCACTGGTGAGACCTCATCTGGAATAAAGTGTGCAATTCTCATCTCCCATGTTCAAAAAAGATTAATTCAAACTGAAACAGGTGTAGAGAAGGGCTATTTGTGCAGCAAGTTTTCCATTCCTCTGATCATCTGAGAGGAGACTCAAGGAGCTTGGCTTGTTTAGCCTAACCAAACCAACGCTGAGGGGAGATATGATTGTTCTCTATAAATACATCAGAGGGATAAATACCAGGGAGGGAGAGGAGTTATTTAAGTTAAGTGCCAATGCTGACAAGGACAAACATATAAACTAGCCATCAACAAGTTTAGTCTTGAAATTAGATGACGGTTTCTAACCATCAGAGGAGTGAAGTTATGGAATAGCCTTCCAAGAGAAGTAGTGGGGACAAAAAAACCTAATTGGCTTCAAGAGTGAGCTTGATAAGTTTATGGAGGGGATGAGAATAAGATTGCCTGAAAAAGACCTCTGTGTAAATGTCAAAGTTGGTCTCTCTCACCAACAGAAGTTGGTCCAATAAATGATATTCTCAACCACAGTGTCTCTACAATTACATGTGGCCCATCTGCTACAGCTAGTAGCAAAAATCCCCAATGGCTGTAGAGAGAATTCTTTCCCAGGTGTTTGGCCGTTGGGTCTTACTGAGGTGTTCAGGATTCAACTCATTTCTACATTTCAGTTGGGAAGGAATTTCCTCTCAGTTCAGATTGGCAGAGACACTGTGGGGGTTTCACCTTCCTCTGTAGCATGGGACACAGTCACTTGCCAGTTTAAATTAGAGTAAATAGTGGATTATCTATAATTTAAAGTCTTTAAATAATGGTTTGAGGACTTCAGTAACTCCTCCAGGAGGTATGGGTCTATTGCAGGAGTCACATCCATGGTCTGCGATGAGCAGAAGGTCAGATAAAGCTCGAAGTGCCATCGTGATGATCTAAAGTCTATGAGGAAGATGGCCTTTGCTTGGATTTGTAGCACCAGGACTCTTCTCAGAATTCACCACTTGCAAGGACTTTGTCCGATGTCTGTACGGGATTCAAATCACACGTTATAGGCAGGTCTGATAGCACCACCTCTTAAGGTTGCCTGACACTTCCCATTATAAAGAGCCTGGTTCCAGTTTCTTATACAGGAGATCCCACTTATTAGCAACCTTTTCGTGAACAGCAAAAGCCAACGAGTAAAAGGCAGGTTTCTGGGGCTGAAGCTAGGAATGGAAGTGCTGGGATGCGCTGATTCGGGGGCCCAGGGTATGCTGTGGGCAGGGCGAGCAGGTCTGCTGCCCAGATGCCAGAGGTCCCTGAGTCCTGGAGGCCTGCGCAATACCTCTCCAGGTTGTCCCCACACCTGGCACCCAGAGGTAGGGCTTGGCATGTCCCAATGCCCCACAAAAGCCCTGTCCACAGGCAGGTCTGTGGGGCTACAGCCAGGGAAGCTGTACTGGAATGTGCTGAGGCAGATGCCAGGGCAGGACGCAGCACGGACAGCACTAGGAGAGGTGTTGTGCAGCCCAGCCCATCCTTCCCTGGCTGCATCCCCAAAAGGAAGCATTGGGCCATGCTAAGCACTGGCTGCAAATAGATTTGGGGCGGGGGGAGGGAGCTGCAGCCAGGGAAGCCTCATCCTAGTGCTTCTTTCGCTGGCTGCAACCCCACAAAGCTGCCTGCCGGCACAGCTTTCCTCAAAAAACTTGTCAACACCCCGCATGCCTGTCGTCCATATCCAGACCAATTAACGTTCCACTCAACGGGGCAGGATCGACTCCCTGCAGAACGTCTCCATTAACCCAAACTTGTTACTGCCAGGGAGGTTATGGAGCGGCATCTACCATCACTTATAACTGCCTGTCCTTGCTTTCTTCAAAGTGCAGCATCTAACATGCACCAGGGGCCACTTAGTCCCGACGGACAGGGCACGTTTTAAATGGCCCTTGTGCACATCCTTTGCACACTTTGGATTGCTTGACGCTGTCAAATCTTGTGAGCTGTTGAGCACTCTCAACTCCCACTGATGTTAAGGCTTTGCCTCACAAGACCAGGCCCTCGCACACTTGATCACTGCACAAGTTTCTCCTCCCTCTGCAAAAGCATCCCTGTACCGATGAGGTGTAGTTACCCAGTGCTAGCGGCGTGCCAGCCCACGGGACTGAGCCCTGAGGCCCTGACCCCCGATGAAGTCATAGGTGATACATACCCTCAGCACCAGACACTCAGGCTAGTTTTTAAAAGGCCTCATCTGAAAATCTCTCTCCTCTCTGGCCTACATCCCACCACTGTCGATATATCACCTCTGTAAGCAGTTCATTCCCTCAGAGCATTTCAGGGTGCAGCTCTGCAAGAGACGTAGAAATGTAAGGCTGGAAGGGACATTGAGAGGTCATCTAATCCAGCCACCTGTGCAGAGGCAGGGCCTACTATACTTAGACTGCTCTTAAGAACCTCCAAGGATGGGGATTCTACAAGCTCCCTGGGAAGCCTACATCCAACGCTTAACTTCTCTTATAGTTTAGCAAGTTTTTCCAAATATCTAAACTAAATCTCCCTTGCTGTATATTAAGCTGATTACTTCTTGACCTGCCTTCAGTGGACATGGAGAACAATTGATCACCATCCTCTCTGTTACAGCCCTTAATATATTTGAGGACAATTATCAAACCACCTCCCCCCATCATCCTGCTCAGTCTTCTCTTCTCAAGACAAAACATGCCCAGGTATTTTTTAGCTTTTCCTCATAGTCCGGAGGAGAGCAAAAAAATTAAGATAAAAAAACCTGACCTATCTCCACATCTAAGTGTAACCCTCAGAACTGGACACAGCACTCTTACTCACCAGTGCTGAGTAGAACGGGACAGTTATCTCCCGCCCTACTTTGTTGTTTACCAAGACAACAAAAAGTATGGTTTACTAGGATTGCTCATGATTTCAAAGCAACCGTGGCCATAGTATTTGCAAGAATAGAACAACATATTAGCCACTTTCTGGCTATACAACCACGAATGGACAGAAGTACTGCACATTTTAAAAGGAAACAATGCAAAACAGCAAACACTGATTGAGCACAATTGGCTCACATTTGAAGACAACTGCATCCCACTTAATTCCATATATCTTGTAAAGTAGTATAGGTTAAGCACACAGAAGCCTCTGACATTCCTGGCTTGAGCTATGGGAAATGCTCTCTTATCTTGATAATTTGCCTGAGAAAGATGACATGCTGGATTCCAATTCGTCTTCTGCATAAAGACATTACTTGATTGGGTTTTTATGGTGCTGTATTGAGTTTGGAGACGGCAGGATGCATTTTGTGCAGAATACATAATACAGTTCGTGGGTTTTGGCATGGAAGCATTATACTTGGATGAATACAGGGAGGATCAATATGAAAGACCTCCATTTGGTTTCTCCCAGTTGCTGTATTTTTTTTTTTTAAATCTGCTGGTGAACTATTCAAGGCTGAGGATCTTTGGACAAACTGTTGTGACTGACAGCCTAATTACTGATCCTGATTTGTCACTTCCTGGGAACTCATTTAGTCATTTGCTTGCAGTGAAAGTAAGCCTGCCAGACTGCTAAAATAGCAGCTCGTACACCCACTATGTACAAGCATAAAGTACGCCAAATTAAGGCACATGCACTACAGTCTCATTCATAAGGCATCAGCTACTGGAGTCCTGGGATTACTCCATACACTCAACTTTCAACAAGTTTCTAGCTTTCATGGCTGCAAAGAGAAGCTTGGAAATGTGACCCGAGTGTAACTGACACAGCAACATCTGCCTGCATCTGCAGCAGCCAGCCTGAAACAACATCTCTGAGGTGCATAAACTACAGCACCGCCCCAGCACAGGGCTCTGTGTATGACAAGAGGGGAAGGCTTCAGCAGCCTCAGCCCACGCACCCAAACAGACTTTCCTCAGCTGCTGGAGGGCATCCTTCCTTCATCACTGCTGCTCTCTAGGGCAGGGACGTTGCTGCTCCTGAATGGAGAAGCCCCAAGTCATGATCCCTACCTCTCTGGGAGGAGAGGGAGCCCTCTGCTGCCAACACTCCACTTGAGGCATGGGGCTTTGAATTAGGGGCAAGGTTGGGGCTACGGGGGGAGGCCCATGCAATGGTGCAACGAAAGCCTTGTTTCCTTAATCTGGCCCTAGGCGTAAGTGACTGCACAAGGTGCAAGGCTATGGAGAACTGGGTCCATTATTTATTCATCTCCAGCAACGCACTCAGTACTGTAACCAGACAGCTAGTCCCTGCCCTGAGGAATGTTCAGTCTAAAAGGCGCATGAGGGAGAAGATAGTCCATCCTCTGCTGGGTAACTTTAGAACCAAAGCTTCCATTTCCTCAGACAAACACATTACAAGGAGGATAAAGGTACTCACTAGCTGGAAGACAGGGAGATACAGAAAGCAGCTGAGTTGAAAAAATGGCTCCTTTACAGCTACTGCAGCTGCTACTCTCTGCCAAATTTAAAGGGCCATCCTCAGAAAAGCCTGCTGGAAAAAAAATGGTTTCTATAAGAGGGCAAACTTGTACTTGAGAGAATTAGACAGCCATCCGCGTATTGTTTGTGGGTATGAGGCTTTTTCCTATGTGTTGTATGCCATCACTATATTGCAGCATATGTAGTATAGTCATGTCTACCCAAGTATAAAACACGCGAGAGAAGCTGTTGGAGTGACGGGCTTGGAGGAAGAAGGAAGTTTTCTGAGAGAGGCTGGAACAGAGGCAAGTATAGGGGGCATGGCCTACTGGAGCTGAGGAGGCATCATAAGCATGTGGGCACCATGGCCAAAAGCACAAAGCCAGGAATGGAAGAAAGAAAAAAACTGGTACTGGTGTTCGAGCAAGGGGGTTAAGAGGAGATATGATTAGAAACATCAAGGGCAGAGCTGTGCAGGGTTCAGATGACGACAACAACAATGAATGGAAATGTAATGCAGTGGTCAAAGAGAAGCCTGTGGTGGAACTCAAAGGGGGAGGGAGAGATAATGAAATCTGATTGATAGGTGAAGGCGACTGTCTTCACAATTCTGCTTTGGATGGACTGGTGGACAACCATGAGAGTGTCTGGGAGCCCAAAGAGGAGAAGGATGCAGTTATCAAGGTAGGAGACAGTTAGGGGCATGGACACATGTTTAAGCATGAGGATAGAAAGGAATGGTTGGGTTTGTGAAGCGTTGTGGAGGAAGATGTGCCAGGACTTGGTTGGGGCCCGTATATGTGAGGAGATGGTGATGGAGGAGTCAGATGATCCCAAAGTTACATGCATGAGTGACAGGAGGTATAGGGTATAATCTGCAGTGATGAAGAATGATGAAGGGAAGAGAAGAGAAGCTAGGGTGGGGCTACAGATTCCAATGCTGCATTCATGAAGTCTCTAGGCAATGCCATGCAGGGTGGTAGGCATCACTGTCAGAAATATGGAGCTGTCGCACTATGTCTCACTTTCATCGAATCCAGCTTCTGCTCTCTCATTGCTCTCCTACTCACAGAATCCTAGGATAGGGTTGGAAGGGACCCCAGGAGGTCATCTAGTCCAACCCCCTGCTCAAGGCAGGACCAAGCCCAATTGTTTGTCTAAGATACGAATGTGTGAAAGCAACTTGCCTGTGCTCTCACCCCAGATAAAACACAAATGAGGCTTTTTGGCATTGTGAAGTGGTAAGAGGCATCGAGGCTGCAAAGGCTACGTTCTCATTTTGAGGTGTCTTGATGGGGATTCAAAGCTGATCCTGGGTTCTGAGGCAGAAGCAATTTCTGAAGTACCTTTTAGCAACTGCAGAAAGTCAGGCGGCAGTAAACATTACTCTGTAGTGCAGGTCTGGCTGTAACACCCAGCCTTTAGCACTAGCAGGCCCATCCACTTCACTTAGGGCTCCCTTGAGGTCCATTCACTTAATGGGCCAAGCTTCAGTGAGCATATAACACAACACGGGCACTCAGATCTTTGTCCTTGTTCCTCATTCACTTATTATTATTTATCTGTACCCTGCCCACAAGCATGGAAACACCTTACAGATGATTCCAGGCTACAATCTTCAAGGCCTTGACAAGATTGGGACCTGGTTATTTGAGGCAATCCATCTCACCTTATACCTTATCACGGTAGTTAAGAACTATAGTCAGTTCGTGGGGTGACGCACTTAGGACCCATGGCCAACGTTTCTTGATTGATAGGCTCCAGCTCTGGAAATCACACCTTTGACAGTTCCTCAGATCCTAAACATAAACGGGCATCTGACCACAACACAAGATATTCTTACTGGGCTCAGTTTATCTGACTTTTGTTTATTTGCATTATTTCTGACAGAAAAAAAGTGCGCTAGTCATTATCGGTAGCTTTGGGTAATGCAGTTTGTAAATAGGCACCTCACCGTTACAGCAATAGGTCTCAAAAATAATAAATTATACAATAATTTCAATTACTTCAATAGTACTGCAGATGTGAAGCCTGCCTTCTGCAGATGTGTTCCACCATCTCAAATAGTCTGCCAGGAAACACTAAATTAAAAGCAGAAGGGGGGTCATTAATAAACCTTAATGCTATAAGCAGTCTGATGAATATAAAAAGCATGAGCTGAGACATACTAATGTGGTTCAACTATAACTCTCCCACCACAACTGCTATAAGGAAGTTGCAGTAAACAATTTACCTCCATTCCTTTGGTGCAACCATTCATCATTGATTCATGGCTTTGCCGGGCTCTGCCACTTGTGAGTCATTTGGCCATTCCTAACTCATGAAAATAAATTGTTTATCCCACATCAGCATTGTGCAGTCTCCCTGTACATTATGCATAGACACATTTGTGTAGATGCAGTGCATTCTAAAAGTTGGTTTCTCTTACCAACCAAAGGTGGCCCAATAAAATATATTACCTCACCCACCCTCTCTCTCTAATATCCCATGACCAACGTGGCTATAACAACTCTGCATTCCACCCATAATACATGTAGTTCCCCCATGGGACTGGCTATAGCAAACAAGAAGAAGAGACTCCCCCTCCCCACCCCACCCCCCAAAAAAAAAAATCAGATCTTTCTAACCACATGGATTTGATTCTTCACTCCATTACACTGGTCTTATCCCAAGTAACTCACTGGAGTTCAGAACAGGTGTACAATGCTACCAGGTTACTCCACGTTTTACATTCACTATGCACAAGTGCAAATAGCCACACAAACTGAAAGGCAGTGGAGAGTCTGCGCCCTATTTGGCCCAATTCTGCCCACATCTGCATAACTTAATTGGTTTCAATGGATTTACTCCTGATTTACACCAGTGCAAGCAACAGTAGGATCAGACCCACTGAGCACAGTTCCACTTTCATGCTCTGGATTGATCCATTTCTGTACCTCCCTACATCTGTATCTCAATATATTCTCAGAGGGGGATGGTTTTATATATCTATTGGACTAATGCCGACACATTTATTAAGTGAATATCCCTCTGTTCCTTGTTCATCCCAGTCTTGTGGTATTTAAGGTGATCCCTTTCTTTATAAATTACCAGGAACCTGGGAGCTCTAATTTATCAGCCTGAATTTGTGCAGTAAGAAATTTCACCCAATAGAACTCTTTCCTTAAACTGCCCTTCACAACCTCTCATGGCTTTTCAGACTTAATTTTCTGTAGATTGCTTGCCCATTCGAGAGGAGAAACTTGAATCCTCTCTGCCTGCAGAGCCAGTCCCTGCAATAAGATGTCAGGATTGTTCACCAGAGCCTCCTGAATGGAACTTAACTACTAGTGGCTGCTTTTAGCACATCAATGTGAATTACTTGACTGGTGAAACTAAGCAGCAATTAAACATCTCACCGCTAAGCGGAAATGAGAAATTTACTGTTTGGTTTTCAGATCTGTGGTTATCAAACCATGGGCCCAACGGTCAGAGTTAAAACAGTCTCAGTTTGTGTCCAAAAGGGGAAATATTTCCAGTGAAACTGAAATCAGTTTTTGTCATTCTCCCCCTCACAGTTTCTCTCAGGCAGGGTCTTCACTAGGAGCAATGGCAGCAAAAAGGGTTCAGTGTTAAATCTTAACAGCAATTGCACGTAGAAACAATTGTGTAGTACTCATCACCTTTTGCAAAAAGTATCCCAAAGGAATGCAGAGCAGGCCATCCAAAGCCCAGGGCTTTTCTCTTTTCACTCATTTGTAACCAACAAGCAAACAAAACAACAAGAGCAAACACAGATGGAGTGGGGTTTCTTGATAGACATGATCATGTATCAGTTGAGCTCCAGGATGATGTTAACAAACTGTACATATCCTTTGTAATCCACTCCCAGAGAAATAACTCTGATAACATTTGTGGCTATTTACGATCCAATGTGGACTGATCACTGAACAACTTGTCCCTCTAATACAGGCTGCATCCTGACCTTATCAAGCGCTATTCAGTAGGAGAGTCACCTGGACTACTGGCCAGACTGCAGAAGGTCAGTGCAAAACTGGCTGATTTGCCACTTCTCTTGCCAGGATAGCTCACAGCTGGCTAGTCTTCACCAGCACCCACAAGTCACATGGACACCACAGTTACTGGGAGATCCTGAACTCACATGGATATTTAAAAACAAAAACAAAAACAAAAAACCCCAATGGAATAAATCATATGTGCTTGGAGTGCCATTTGTGACATTTCCCACTCCCAACACTCACATACACACACGAGACGTGCTTCCTATGATTTTAAAAGATATTTGTCAGACCAGAAAATGAATTAATCAATAGGGTATTCCTCACAGACAGCTGCAAGGAACTTAAAGCCTTGAAGAATATCATGGTTATGACAACAATGCAAATTCTTCTGGTAAGGTTTGTTTGCTGGCACTAATTTCATGACTTGGCTAATCGGTGATGAGCATGCACTAAAATCCATGCTTCATTTTCCTCCTGATTCCTTGGATATAACGGGCATCTCTTACTGCATGGGAGGAAAAAAATGGTGAACACATACATTTTCATACACAAAAAAATCCTCATATTTATGTAGTCAGGGGCTGATCTCACACACTAGTGAGAATTAGGAGTAACTCCAGTGAAGTTAATCGAATTACACCAGTAAAACTAGTGTGAGTGAGATCCAAGTCAGGACTTTATGACTGTAGTTATCTGTTTTGTTTTCACAGGTGCCTGGTTGTTTACACAAAACCTGTGGGAAAGGAGGTGTATGCAGATGGATGATCTTGCAAATGTTGTGGGCTTATTTTTAAAGAAAGATGATCCTGATTAAGGCAGTACGCTAGGACTCAGGAGATCTAGGTTCAGTTCCTTGGTCTGCCATATAATTCCCCTGTGGTCTTCAACAAGTCACTTAGGGCCAGATTTCCAAAAGGTATTTCAATACTTAATTCTTACGGACACCAATAGGCGCCAAGGTTGGGATCCATAAAGGTACTTAGGCACCAGAGCGCAAGTTTTGGCTGCACTGGTATCCACAAAACAACCCCCCCAAAAGCTTTAGGTGCCACAACTCATTCAGCACCAAAGCTTTTGAAGTAGACATCCCCTAGGCACCTACATTTCCCCACCTGGGCATGCACACTCACTCTAGACATCCAGGGTCTGTCTCCCCCTTACTCCCCAGCGCGATTCCCAAACCAAGAAAAGATAGGCATTCAGCTGTCTAAGTTGTGTGCAGGGCCTGATCCAACAGGTGGCCTCTGAGCACACCTACCAGATCAGGTCCCATTCAAAATCTGGCCAGAGAAAATGAAGGTGCCCACCTTATAGCTTGTAGCCCAGTGGTTACAGCATTCACCTTGGATGCAGAAGACCCAAATTCAATTCCCACCCACTACATAGAGAATGAATTTGCACAGTGGCCTCCCACCTCTCAAGAAAGGGCTCTAACCACTGAGCTATGGGATATTCTGGCATGGTGTCCCTCGCTCTCCTGTTGAAGCTGTCCCATTGTGGCTAAATAGTGATCATGAACAGAGCAGAGGAACTAGACCCCAGGTCTACCACCTTCCCAGGGGGTTCCCCAATCACTGGACGCCACAGGCATTCTTGCTGCTTTTCTATCTCTCTGGCCCTGTGACTGTGCCACGCTGGATAAATAGTTAAAACAGTCATTGGGTAAGAAAGAGAGAGAATGGGAATGACCGTGGAGTCCAGTGTAAGGGCACCCACCTGGGAGACAGGAGACAGGACCCCTGCTCCAGTCACTATTTACCACAGTGGAACAGCTTCCACAGAAGGAACCCCACCCTCAGGATACCCCATTGCTCAGTGGTTAGAGCTCTTTCCTGGGAGGTTGGAGACCCCTATTCAAATCCTTTCCCCCACCCACATCTCCCAGGCAGAGAAGGGGGAATTGAATCTGGTTCTCCCGCATCTCAAATGAGTGCTCTAACCACTGGGCTAAAGGTTAGATGGTGGGTGCTGGTGGCAGCACTTCTTTCCTCCCTTCCCCCCCCAGCTGTATGTGGAGCTAGACAGATATCTAACTCATTCCTGCCAGAAACACCTTAGGCATCTAACCCACCTGACTCCAAGCACCAGGTTCCCATCCCGTTCATGGACGGGCAGAGATAGTGGCTTCGCTGCCGTCGGACTTAGATGCCTACCTCCAAGAGAGGGGTGGGGCTTAGCACACGCCCCTCTCATCAGTCTCTCCCACAGGCTAGCTCAGTGTTGCAATACTTAAATCCCTTTGTGGATCCCATCCTAGGTGTCTAAATACCTTGAGGTGCTGGGCCTTAGGTCCTGTCTATTTTAAGAAAATTTACAGTGATGTAACTACAACCAATGTGAATTCTCTTATTGCAGAGAGGACCATAATCAATCTGTGCCTGAGGCTGGGTCTACATTGACGGTGGCAAATTTGCCACCATCATCGATTGCTCTGGATCGACTGAGCAGTCTGTATAGACACGCTCAGTCGATCCAGGAAGCGACGCAGGAAAACCACCCCGGTAAGTGGAATAGCGCTGCGTCAAAGGGAGCGCTGTTCCCTTTGACGCAGTGCAGCATGGACGCCACGCGGAGAAGACGCTGCAAAGTCGACAGGAGATACACAAGTGATTTACGTCGCTTGCGTATCTCCCGTCGACTGCCGCCAAATCACAAAGGTAAGTGTAGACCAGGCCTGAGCTCCCTGTTAATAAAAATGGGGGGAAACAACACTGCCATGAAATCGTGCTCTGCCACCTGAGAGAGATGACTGGTAATCCTCTCAGATGGTTTTAGTCCTTTTGGAGTCACACCCAACAAGTAGTGATGGGAAACTCCACCTATCCCCTCATTTGCTCCTTGTGAAACCCCACAAGTCTCTTTCCAGGCCTTTTCAACATCTTTATGACACCATCAAGTGAAGAAGTCCAACAACATGGACTCAAGCACCAGCAGCATGTAGATGAAACACAGCTCTACCTATTCTTCACCCAGTACAACCACACCACTACCATCAAGATTGTCCAGTGCTTAGACAAGATCATCTCTTGGAGGAAGAGCAGCTGGCTGAAGTCGAAGCCAAGCAAAACAGAGGGGATTCTGTTGGGCAGAGGAAAGTAGTTGGAAGAGTTCGCAGCCATGGTGCAGATGCCATTGGTTGAAGATACATGCCCACAACAGTTCAGTTCAGTCCATAGCCCAGGATTCTCTTGAACGCCTCAGCTATGCTGAGCTCTCACATAGCAGCATTTGCCATTTAACACTTTCTACCATTACTTCTTAGATACAAAAAAACCATCCCATTTTAGCAGACAAAGACCTGGCCTCAATTATTCATGACTGTCACCTTTCAGCTAGATTACAATGTGATACACCTGGGCACAAAGTCCGCAGCCCCCCAGTCCGTACAGAATGACACAGCATGTCTCCTCAGCATCACAGGCCACTGTGAACACATCAGACCTGTCCTTCACTTTCTATGCTGGCTGCCCGTAGAATTTCAAATCAAGTTCAAGATCTCAGGCCTTGTCTTCAAAGCACCCCATGCTCTAAAAGGTGATCTAAAACCCAAGGACAATGACTGACAATTGCATTCCTCTTGGACAATCAAACTCTCAACAATGAAAGCCTGTGCAGGACATCAAACTTTCTCTGAGGACGGTCCTCTGTAGAATGAGCTCCCCCAAGAACTAAGGGCCATCACAGACCCCTCCATTTTCTGCTTCAAGCCTCAGAGACTGGGGCATGGGCAGTCAGGCCTACTGATGGGAGCAGAAGTCAGTAACCAGGAACAGAAGCCCAGAGTCAAAGGCCAGATGCTAGAGCCAAGTTGCAGAGCCAAAGTCAGGATTCAGAGCCAAGGTTCAGAGCCAGGTTACCTGGACTGAAACAATGCTGGTAACAAGCAGGCACAGGAGCCATCACAACCACAGGAAATGCTTTGAGCACTGTTAGCCTAATGCTGCTGCATGCCTGTTTTGGGCAGTCTGCTGCAAGCCAACAGTGATTCAGATGCGAGTCCCCTGCTGCTCACTAGGGAGGTGGAATTAGCTGGTCCCAGTCTCAGCTGCAAATCCTAATTCCTGGTAACAGGTGCAAGGCACATTTCTTTGACCCTGCCCTTCTCCAATATAAACACATAGCAACAAGTAAATATATATTTAAAAAAAAAAAACCCTACCAAAACAAGACAGTTCATTGCACGTTCTTCCTCCTCTGGGGTGAGGGAAGAGACAACAAACAATGTTACAGAGGGGCAGTTACATTGCTTAATGCACTACTGGATAGATACTTCATGAGCAAGATATAAAAACCTATATAGAACAGAACATTTGTTGTCAGTCTTGTGTGTTGACATTGTAAACTCTTCTGATCAAGGACTGTCTGAGTTTGGATGGTGCCTAGCACAATGGAACACTGATCTCAGCTGGAGCCTGCGATGGCGTGTCTACCCCACACAGACCCTGAAAGGGTTAATATGGGCCTGAGAGGCCAATTGACAAAGCGGGCTGAAACCGGAGAGAAAAATGGACTAAAATTTCCACTCAGCAAATCTGCAGAGAGCAGGAAGATATCAAGTGTCCAACCAAGCCTGAATTCCTTATATGAAATACCCACACCCTAATGTCTGCAAACAAGTCGCCACTTTTGAATTAAACACAGAATGCATTCAGGGACCAATTTCAAATAGCAAATACATTCAAGAAAATCATCATCTGTTCAGAGCCAGCACAGGGGGAGAGAGAGGAAAGACTGGAAATATAGGATTTGAAACAAATTATTCACTTATTACAGCCCAAGAGAACACTGCCTGGGATGTTTAATTGCTATTGTAAAACTAGAAGCTATAAAACAAAATAAGGAAATCAGTCAGAACTCTGCCTTTACCGGGCATCTGTGACACAGTTATGACATCACTGGTACCCACTTGTGCTTACAGTTTTAAAGGCATTTTATAATCAAGCCACAAGATATTACATTTCTGTTACCTGCCTCCGGTGGTTTGAAGAATAAAACTTAAGCCAAGCAACTTCAAGCACACAAGAGAAGCCAGTAACACAATCAGCTCGAAAGGTTTATGCATGGAGTTTTTACAGCTATTAGAAAATGGACATTATAGGCTTGTCATGGGGCCCGCTCACTGCAGAGGCACCTCCTGCTGACCATTAGCTATGCCAGGCTTGCACTCCCCTTCTGGTGAGGTCTTGCCTCATCCTATCTCGCCATGTAGCCCTCCTCACTCCAGAAACTGCAGTCTTCTCTTTGTGGCTGGGTCCTCTGGCCAGGCCATTAAGATCCTTCCCTTTGACGCTGGCTGGCACCTCCAACACCCCTGCCACTTCACAGTGGCTGGTAGGGGAACCCACGCCCAAGCTCTACACTAGGTTCCAGCCCACGGACCCTATAACAAGCAGCCAAGGTCTCTGTACCATCCTTTCCCTTGCTGCTGTTTCACTGGGCGTCTTCCTACCTATCGGGGGGCCTTCCCCCAGGGTTGCCAGCCTATCAAGTCCCTCCATTCAGGGAGCGACTGCAGCCTATTTCCCCACAACTTCTGTCTGCAGCCAGCTGCCTGGTTTTATACAGACCTTGCCTTCGACACTGCACTGGTGAGACTGTTCTTTTAATTAGAGCTTTCCCCTCAGTGTTCAGTCTGCCAGTTTAATTGGCTCACCTGGCCTCCATGAACCCTTTTTGCACATGCACCACATGGACACCCCATCCCAAAGCTAAAGAGAGGAAAAGCATTCAGACCCGTGCGCCCAATAGTGGGTATTGCTAAGAGGGGTAAGACGTTATTCACAGCCAGTTAAAGCATACCAATGATGTCCAGCGTTATGCTGCCATTTCGTAAGGCTGATAACAGAGGCCCCAGACCTAGGGTCCAGTCTCGGGAAACACACAGCCACCTCAGCTCCTACTGAAGACAATTCAGCAAGTGTTCAGCACTTCATAGGGCCAGCCCCAGAGAGTTTACCAGATAAGATAACCTGCCTATAATGTTATAGAGCAGTGGTTCTCCAACTTCACTGCACCACGACCCCCTTTGGACAACAAAAATTACTACACGACTCCAGGAAGGGGGACCAAAGCCTGAGCCCTGCCACCCAGGGCTGAAAACAAAGCCTAAACCCTGCCGCCCAGAGTTGAAGCCCTCAGACCCCAGCAAGTCTAACGCCAGCCCTGACAATCCCATTGAAAGGGGGTCATGACCCACTTTGGGGACCCAACCCAGAGTACGAGAACCGCTGTGATACAGTAATGCTTTTTAGTCATTAAAGATGCTGGATGATCTGGTGCCCTGGGACAGACCAAGAAACCAGGAATATCTGTGTTCTAACCCCAGTTGAATTACTGGCCACGTGTGGTCTTAGACAGGTTTTGCTTGACTTGCTCATACCTCTATAATATAAATCCATTTAGCAAATTGGGGAAAAAGCAACGACATCAATGAATATCAGATGCTGCATCTGAGCTACTTTTTCTTGATTGGAAAGAGAAATTGTTAGCAGTTCTTGGGGCGCGGGAGGGAACCTATTGCCCTTCTGCCTGGCGCAGTGTATCTGGCCTACTCCCCTGCGTATCAGCTTGTAGCTGCATTTGGCACTCTGCTGGCTGGCCTGCACAAGGATCTAGGGCTCAATCACTGATGACAGCTAATGCCAAAATTTTCATTTCAGCAGCTCAGTTGTGTAGGCAACCAAAAACCACCTCTGCATGCTCCAGAGATGTACACACAACACCAGCAATTGTGCATGCAGGTGTGTGCGCAGATAAGCATTTGCATGTAAAGTTAAACAGTCAGCACAGGAAAAACTAGTTTTTGCAAGCTCAGCGGGCAAGTGCGCAATTCTGCGAATGAATATTAGGCATCATGTTGGACAGTTAGGCTCCAAATGCGGTTTCTGTTTTTAGCTCTTGTGCTAGAAGCCTGCTTTTGGACAGCAGTAAGTGCTCCATGTAGACGGCTCCAGAAAGCTATTTACAGTGCACTGCGACACGTTCTATTGTTCATACAAAACCCAGGAACTACGCAACATGTTCTTGGGTGCCCTCTAATCTATTAACCGTTTACATACATACAGAGCAATCCTGGACCAGGCGGCTGTGAGTTGTTTCCCATGTTACATGAACTGATATAGGGTTAGCTGACGGTCAGGTCGAGGCAAAGGCCTTGTCTCATTAAATTTTGGGGGAGGAGGGTGGAAATCACAGATGAGTCACTGCGATGTTCATCAAACTACAGGGCCAGATGCTCAAGTGATGGCAATCAGTGGAGCTCCATTGAAGTTAGTGGAACTAACCGGAGATGGACCAGAAGAGCTGGCCCCTGATTTTGTCAAAATGTGCGACATCTGTGAATTCTCTTTTCCACCGTTTCATCCTCCCACACCACACCCCCTAAACGAAGGTGGTATTATCCTGGTGCCAAAAGGCCTGTCCTGCTGTTCACCTCTCATCACTACACTGCTCCAGGAGTGAGAAATTCAGTATCCAGTCCAGCATTTCCTCACTCTGCTCCAAAGAGTGGGAAGCAGAGGGTAGAGCACAGCAGGCCAGCTGATATAGAGATGGCAGTCATTTAATTCCTGTGCTCTCGGGATTGGAGGAGGGGCAGATCACAACCTCTTGCCGTGAGGTGGCCAGGCTGCAGAGAGGCTGACAAAACCCTAGACTCCTGATTTAAAATAATCTCAGTCACAGGTTCTGCCAGAGAATTCACAGCTGTGACATGCCCACCGTCCTAACCATGGTGAATGTATCTGGCTATGAATCGTTAAGCTCTCCAGGCACTGGGCCGTCTCAGCCTCCCGCTAATCACTCAGAAATCTAGCTCTTTGGACTATTTGTTGTAAGAAATTGCTCCAGTTCAAAAAGATGAGCCAGAAGTTTAATATTAATCAATGGAGGCACAAGCTGGTAGAGAGACAGTTCAACCATAAAAGTGTGAGATAAAGGAAAATAATTACATTCCCGAGATTCCACTTTGACATGAGAAAAATGCCGTGTTCAGGTAAAGGTGAGGCAGCTACATTGACAAGAAGTAACTTCCTTCCAAATGAAATGAGACTGGAGCATACACTGAGTACAGAGTGATGCCAGCCAGCCATGCAGCATGTGAGCCACCATGCAGTTGCAAGATAAAAGTTTGGCAGGGCACAGAACATGCTGCTGGGCTCATCTTTGATATTACAGTTGAGCAACATCCTCAAGCCAGGGGTGCAAACGCTAGTACACACGGTCTGAGCCTGGCCACGCACTCTTAGTCAGCTGGTCATCCTGTTGGGGTCATGGTGCGTTAGGCAAGAAGGTCCAGCTCTTGTTCTGCCTAGTATTCTCCTGCAAGATAACCAGAGAGCCTGATCGGCTGCATGTGAGGGAGAAGGAGAGGTTCTTTATGCTCTCTACCTCACCTAACATAGCTGTGCATCACACGGCAGGATTTGACTCCTAGTATAATGTTAGGCCCTTAGTTCTCCAAGAGCTGTGTAAATGGCTTGGTTTTTTTAGCATAACAAGGCATAAAAGAGACCTTCTCGACTACAGCATGATGCAAGGAAGCAGAACCGGAGCATGGTGAGGAGCATTTAGAAGAAATGTTGTTACTGTTCTGAAAGATGCATGTGGCCTCACTGAGTGAAACTCAGAGGCACAAGAGTTGGGGAAGGACAATTCAGTGGTGTGACAAACAATATGCACCGCCGCAGGCAGGCAAGCTATATTTCTGGGAATCACATTGTCACTGAGGGTGTGTCTACACTACACTCAGGAGGTGTGACTGCAGCACGTGCAGAGCAGACGTACCCACGCTAGCTTTGATCTAGAGGCATGAGACCAGCGAAGCTGCGGCAGCACGAGCGGCAGCTGGTTGAGTTTCTATCCAGGGGCTGGGTGGGTGGGGCCAGCCCATGCAGCCGCATATGCTGTTGCAACTGCACTGCTGTTGTTACTCAAGCTGGCTTTGATCTGGAAGCTAGCTCAGGTATGTCTGCAGGTGCTGAAAACATCTCTCCACTGCAGTGTAGACATGCCCTGAGGTAACATCGCCCTAGCCCTAGAAGCTGCATTTCACAGCCCGGAATTACAACCATCAGTATACAACTGCCCACAGGTGATGAGTTGGGTTGAGACTGCAACAGCCTCCAATTACAGTCATCACAATATCTGAACAGCTCCTCTTTTTCAAGGTTCAGAGCCTCCTCCCAGCCAAACCTGTTCAGCCCAGCTCTAGTTAATTCATCCCTGCTTTAGAACCAGGATTCCCACTGTTGCCAACTGCCACAACCCTCCTCCAGTGTCAGAAAAATGATGCATGTGTTAATATCTTGTACCTTTTAGGCTCAGAGAAGCAAAATGACCCTGTGCAACAGTCTTTAGTTGCTTTTTAATTAACTACTCTCCTTCCCCCCCTAGCTGTGCAGCAAAAAGTAGCTCAGAACTGAGGACTCAAAGCTGCTCAGTGATAAACAGCAATAGTTTTGCTGATGTGCCAGATCAACTTTTGTTCTCTAGGATGTATGTTGCAATCCTGTCTCCCTTTTAATGGTACCAAATCTACGCCAAATAGAGTTTTTAAAACAATGTAATGAGAGTATTCACCATTAAATTCTCATCTTCATTAGCATCTCATTTAACCGCTGAATTTATATCCCTAAGCATCTTTAATTTATTGATTGTTTCTAGGAGGGTTTTTTTCCCCCGTCCATTATTTTTCTTTCTATTTAGCATCAATTAGTGGAATCTGGGCAATGGTTTGTATTCAGGTCTTTACATGCAGGGTTTACATGTGCCAAGTGATTTTATAAAACTTACCTTGGATCTTCCTTGGGTGTAAAGTATCCAAACTGAGACCCCAGTTGAGATCGGGGCCCCACTGTATTAGACTCTGCACATACACCTAGTAAGAGACCATACTTGTCCCAACAAGCTTTCAGTCTAAATATACAAAAGGTGGGTGGGAAACCACCACCACGGAGAGGTGAAATGACTTGCCTGAGGTCATTGCCTGGTCAGTGATAGTGCTGGGAAAAGAACCCAGGTCTCCGCTGTCCCGTCCGCCAGATCCCAGTCTTTATTATTTGCATTGTGTCATGTTTACGTTCCGATGTTGAAAGCCTCTAACTTGCTCTCACTGTGAAGTCAATGAAAGTTGTGCCATTGATTTCAAAGAGGAGCAGGCCCTAAGTGGCTAATGACAGAACAACTGAAAACAGGCAGGACCAATAAGTGCTAAGAATGACGATGTCGATGTGGTAACTATTAAGGACCACATGAAATATTCTGCAGCAGATGATAGCTCTGGCTCTCCGTCTTAGTCAATGGCTCTAATTTCAGTCCTAAACTTAACAGTTAGGCAGCTGGTGTGCTGAGATCACTGCCTATCACGCTGACCAGAACAGTCCTCTTTTACTTGTGCTGTTCCCTCGGTCTTTCTATATCCTTCTGTGTTCTGCTGTAAGTTTCCTGGGGCAGCGACTGTCTTGTCAAGAGTTTGTACAGCACCTAGCACAACGAGATCTTTGGGGCCACCTCAATAGCTAATGATAGAAAATGTTTTAACCCCCGTTGGTTGTCCATTAATGCTCTGCATAAAAAAAAATAAAGTTGCTGTTCTGCAGACATATCTCACTTCCATATCAGCCACAACATTTTAGACTTTGGGGTGAGGGCGTGCCTTAAACAAGAATAATAAATGAATTCTAATGGAAAGCTTGGTATGCAAATACCTAGCCATCTGGACCACCTCTTGCCAGTTCTCCCTTTGGATTTCTTCTACTCCATGTATCAACTTCTAGCTGCACCAAGGGCATGGGCTCCCTCAGTAATTGGCAGGGGCACTGAACAAATCCAGCTCCCAGGGCCGTGGCAGGGAGACAGAACATGCTCCTCCAAACAGGATCAAGTTTTTATTGCCACGCACACCCCTGAACTGCATAATCCAGTTGCCCTCCTCTCTGGGTCTCTTCACAACTCAAGGCCAGCTGGGGCACTCTTGCTGTTAAGTCCCAAGATCCAGGGAACATCTCGATTGCAGGGTGGAGAAACACACAGACAGGGCATTCTCAGAAGGCGGCTCTCGACTTTGAAAGTTATTTCCCTTGTTGGTCCAACAAAGCCCAACTCTGTTGAACCATGGACATGACCCAAAAAAATATGTTTACCTGAGGAGCGGATTGCAATTTATGGACATGGGTTTGTTTGGGGGGAGGGGGATTGGGGGGGTAGGATTAAAGTCTACCAAAACATACAACCCAATTACAAATCAACAGAGTTGCATATGGTATAAACCAGGCCAGATGTTTGCCCTTAGAGTATAAACTCTTTGGTGCATGGATCAATCTGCCTTTGTCTGTAAAAACACTGAACAAAATTCATAAAAATAATGGGTTATCACTGTACTGTGTTATTGATATAGGATTTTGTTTAATATTGTATATGCACCTAGACATAATTACAATGGACATGTAAAATAAATACGCATGCATACAACTATAAAATAGCATGCATTTAGTATGAAATCTTGTTCTGGGGAAGCATGTTAAAGGGAAAAAACTCATCAATTAAAGAACTGAAAATATTGCCAGCATCCTAAATATCCACCAGGATCTCTTATTTGGGGTTGGAGCTCTCCACTGGTTTAAAAGGCAGTCATACTTGGGGTCTGTACCATACCACGGGCGTGGCTCAAGACTCCTCCCCCTGGTTCTTGCTATTTGCAGCAGCTTCTCCTCTCATGTGTTCAGTCCTCAGGGTATTTGTGTTATGCCTGGTGCTTCCACCCAGGACTCCGCACTGTGCCTGGAAGACAAGGGCCGCTGTACCTTGGGAAATTAAGTAATGCTACCACTGCTGGCCAAGAGTATAAAACCCAAACACAAGAAACGATCAAGCGTATCAATTCAAACCCCAGCAAAGAAATGACACACCCAAAACCAGCCATATAATAAAGGGGAACTTTACTGGGAGCAGGAAGAGAGGCTCTGGGGTTGCCAACAAGTAGCAAACAAGTTTCCCACGTCCCAACTCTCATAATTCTTCCCTACCCCCAGCTGTCTCCCTGGCACCTTCCCAGGCAGATGACACACTGGGAATGAGCCTGGAGAGAAGTGCTGCAGCACTGTGAACGTTGGCCATCTTCAAACAAAAGAGGCTGTTCTCTTACAGTGCCTTCACCCATCCTCTCCCGGCTCCCTCGTCCAGACTCCTCTGGGGTGTCAGTCGCCAGCAGCAGTCTGACGCTTTGGATGCTGGTCTCCCCGGGCTAGAACTGCCTGACTGTAGTTCAAAGATTCCCTTTATGGATTAACTCCCCTTCCCTGAGACTCCTGTCCCTGAGCTCTTCTTTTTCTCTCTCCTGCAGGTCCAAAACTCACAACTGAATCTAAAACTAGTCTCTGTCTCTGAGTCAGACTGTCACAGAGGGGCTGATCAGCCCAGGATCATCATCAGCCCACAAAACTGCCTGCCCATTTCTACCCATGCAGCAGCCCACCCCCACTGGCCTCTAGTTTCTAGTCCATTCTGTCCCCACCCCTAATCCAAGCATGCTGGAATATTGGGCCAGAGGGCTCTGGTGGTAATTATTATTGTCATCCGTAGGGTAGGCCCCCCTTAGAGGCTTAACCCAGACTTCCAGAAGCTGGTAAACTCCAAGTGGCGGTTACAGGTCCAGTCTCAACCCCTAAACCAGGATCTGGAATAAAAAGATCTGGCTCAGCCCACTGGCACAATACCCTCCCGTTAACGTCACTAAGATTGTTCTAACTCGGGCACACGACATTTCTAGTGCACATAACACCCACCACAAGGCCTGCAGCACTTATGGCCATGGTACATGAGCAAACCTGTCCAGAATTGGGTGGAGGATAGAGAAATACTTATTGAGAGACAGGTATACACTAACATTTAATAATTCCCCCAGTGTGCTAGAATCCTAGCTAGCCTAAAACTAGCACAGCCACCTCTCCATCAGTATTACTTTAGCCCCAGGAGTGGCAGGGCCAGAATACAACCAGGGAGAATGCGCTTCATCTCCCCCTCTGGAGATCCTCCAGGATCGGAGCTGCGTTATCTTTTTCGTAGTGATTCCCCCATACCATGGCCCCAGGGGCAGCTGCTGCAGGATGTCCAATGGTGTAGCCCCCCCCCCCCCCCCCACACACACACAAGGGACCGGGAGTACTGCTGGGGTGGAAGCTCTTTGAGAGGCTGGAGCACTGCATAAAGTGCTCCAGCCTCTCAAAGAGCCACCTCGCGCCCCTCCCCTCATCCTCACACATGCGCATTCTGCACAGGTCAGAGATCCATACAGTTTCAGAGAGTGATCAGGGAGGAAATCCACAAGGGGATCCCAACAGAGTTTTCTTCCCCGGGGTCGCCTCCCACAGTGTTTCCACGGGAGGAGGCAGTCCACCCCTCATCATCATTTAAAAAAGCAAAACGCCAAGGATGCTAGAAACAGAACACAATTAGCTATGGGAAGGGACACACTATGAACTGGATTCATTCATTATATGAACTGGAAAGGGCCAAGAGCTGAGAAGCTTTGAATGTTTAGCAACAAAACCTCACTCTCCAGAAGGGCAGCAAATGAGAGATAAAGAACACAACTTTGCCCCTTTTCTAATGCAAGGCGTAACCTTGCACAGCTTCACTCGTTAATGATGCAGTCAGTGCTACACTCACGGAAAGATGCGGGACCTGCAGCGCAAACGGTGTCAAAAGAGCAGCACCAAACTGAAACATTTCTATTTCCAATTCACAAATCCCGAAGAGATGCCAGAGATGAGGCACGGCTCACTGGGCCCCGAGGCATCAAACCAGAGTCTTGCCATCTAGCAGGAACAGCGCAGATTATGCTTTAACTGGCAATGGCTGGAAGGGGGAGGGGGTGGGAAAACCAGGAAGTGTTTTGATGAGTTTCTATGAACCTGAAAAATCCTATCGTTGGCTATAATGTCACCGAGAAGATTGTGAATGGTGATTGTGCGACCGCACAAGGTAAT
>ML675624.1:77257671-77428603 GCA_007922155.1 Mesoclemmys tuberculata
TACCCAGGAAAACTCTTATCAAGTGGGTAAAAAGGGAGTAAAAATGCAGTCTCACTAAATTCTCCAGCTTATTAGTAGTATTTTTATAAGTGCCAGTGGGAAAGCCAATGGGAGTTAGCGACCTAACTCCCTCGGGTGCTTTCAAAAATCATCTTTTATTAGGCCACAGTTTCAGGTACTGAATTCAGTGACTAGAAAATTTCTTCTCCTTACATCCGTAGTAGAAGGATGAGTGGTCAGTGAGTTAAGTGCCACTTAGGAACATCCTTTGAAACATAATGGAATGTCCCTCCACAGGAGATGCTCTCTGACTTTGACTCCATCTTCGACTAACGGGGCTATTGACCTGATGAGTCCATGATTAGACACTGCTTGAGTTCATGCTAATTGATCGTATTGCTGCTTCTTAGCAACTTCCTGTTCTTTCAACTACTTCCTTATGTTCCTTCAAGCATGTTATTCCATTCCCCACCCTCTTATATCTCCCACTCCCCATACTGGAAAATAAAAGCCCTGAGTATACTTGAATAATCTGTTTTCATGTTCTATAGTTGTGATTATAGATTTTGATACTATAGGCTCCTAACACTGATACTCAGAAAGAGATAAGTTGTCTAAGCAGGGGCAAACTATAAATGTCATTGATGAAACACACATGCAAAGGAATAGGTTTAATCCATCTTATTTCTCCCATTAAAACATAAAGACTCCTTCAATGTTTTGCAAGAACTTTACAATGAGTATTTGTTTTCTGATGAAGGCAGCAATTACAGAGTCTTTAGCTCAATCCATCTCAGACATTTTAGCAAAATTTCTGCTACAGGCCCCGATCATGCCACTAGATCAGCACAGTCCTTCTGAAATCAGCGAGACGCTATATGGATCAAGGAACTGTCAGTGCAGATCCAGTGCTGAACTGGGTCCCTAGAGGGTAGGATCACACTACTCAGGCATAATTTCCTCTAATTGAAGTCAGTTGTATTTCTTCATCCTACACCTTGATTCATTTGTTCACGTTTGTAAAGTACTATCACTTTGTTCTGCAGGAAACAGTTAAACACAAAACCTGGAGCAACTCCAAAATACAATGAAACACAAATAATCTGGATAGCTAGAAACCTCCACAACCAAAAGAGTCATCCAGAGGAATAAACAATAACTCTATTTAACTGCCCTTACCCTTCCGTTCACCCCTATGTTGAATGTGCTGCGGAAAGGATGGGCTTTACAAACCGATTATAAAAACCTGAACTCTAGTAGACAGAGGCAGACATCAAAGTCCACATAATGGGCCTTTTCTCAATAGTATCCTGCTAATAAGCCCAACCCAATCAAACGCAGAGGAGGGAGTCCTGCTCAAGGGTCTGCACGGACTACCCCTTCCATTTTTATGCACAGAGATGTATCTTTGCCTTGCCTTTGCATTTCATGCCTTAGCATGCCAGCAATCCCCTCCTAATCATTTACATTATCTGCCCTGGCAATAGATTAGGTTCATGGAAAAAAAGCAGCATTGGTATATAACAGATATATAGATATCTATCTATTATGCGAGGACACAGCCCTGTAATGCATACAGGGAGAGATCAACCCCTCACAAAATAGGTTGTAAAAACATTCAGGGCTACAAATGGTCTCGCTGGCCCTTGTTTCATTAGCAAGAGATGATGTTGAGTCAGGCAGAGCCGCAGGATAGAAATCTTTATTGGCCATGGATACAGCCCAGTGTTGCTTGCTGAGAGACCTCTGTTTGTTTGGTAACCACCTGGCCTAGTTCCATGTGCCCCTGGTGTCATATCAAATTAGGTCCCTCTTTAAACCTGAACCCTGTTTCTGTAGTTCATCTCATCTTACCCACCTCTTTATGATGCTTAAGAAAATGTCACTCCTGCTTTCCTCTCTGCCTTTTAGAAAAATTATTCCCTTTTCACTCTTATTTTATGCAAATACTTCCACAGACTGCTTGTGTGGTTACGGCAGGTAACTTAGGTATGGAAAGTAACTTAGGTGCCCAAAGTTTCGTGACCTACTGTAGAAGCCCCTTCTGAAAATACTAGCCTTACTTACTCCATGGGTATATCTACACTGCAATAAAACACGCACAGCTGGCTCATGTTGAGCTCACAGGGCTCCGACTGTGGGGCTATAAAATTTCAGTGTAGACGTTAAGGCTCCGGGAGCCCAGGCTCCAGCCCACGCCTGAACATCTACACTGCAATTATACAGCCCCACAGCCCAACTCAGGTGACAGGTGTTTTATTGCAGTGTAGACAGACCCTATGTCTCATTTCACCTATCTGTAAATTGGGGATAATTATCCACAATACATCAAAGGGGTGTTGTAAAGATCAGTTCATTAGTTAATGTTTATACAGTGCTTTGATGTTGTAAGTGGTAAGTATTTTATCTGGGAGCAGATTTGGGAGGTTCAGTAGAAAGACAGAAGATCTTACTCAAGTTTTCTTTTATTTCTGTAATACCACACCACCACTCAAGAACAGACTAATCTAGACATCTATATGACTAATCTAGATACCTATATAATCATACTTAGTCCTGCCTTGGGTGCAGGGGACTGGACTAGAAGAGCTCTCGAGGTCCCTTCCAGTCCCACACTTCTATGATCCTCATCACCATAGTATCCGAGTGCCTCATATTATTAATAGATTTTATTCTCACAACATCCCATGTTCCAGATGGGACCCCAAGACACAGGTTAGCTTAAGTGACTTATCCAAGGCCACACAGGAATTCCATGGCTGGACCACAAGGTGAACTCAAATGCCTCAAGTTTTAGTGCATTGTTCCAGCCACTAGACCATCCTTCCTATTCCAAGGACTTAATTGACCATCTACTTTTACCACATGATAATATATAACTAAGTGCACACTATTTTCAAGGGACCACTCAAGGGAAAAAAAAGACTCTTCATACTTCAATATATGATGGACATCAGGAGCAGGAATGGAACTTTGAAAAGCTCTGGCCATTCATCCAAGGAATCCAAAGAAAATGTGTTATGTTTTAAGTTTTAGAAATTACCTTAGATTCTGAACTGCATGTAGATTTAAAAAAAAAAAAAATCTTCCATGCATGAGTTAGAGAGGAAACACCACAAATGTCATTTAATTTACATGACAAAGTGCTGCCATTATTTCAATATGACAGAATGCCACTAAGGGTAATTTCCGAAAATTATTTAAACAATGTAATGAGTTAAATGTCAACGTTGGCTAATTATGTTTATGCTAATTGTTAATTAGCCCCATAATGGAGACAGTCTTAATTAACAATAGTTATGTGTGTATGTGTGTGCACGTGCGAGAGAGAGAACATAGTGTGCATGCGAGAAAGAGCTCTGCTGCAAAAGAATGTTGCAAATAATTTAATTTCCTGTAACCATAAGTATTTCATTTCAGACATTAACAGGAAATTTTCAATATACTTTAGTAAAGATGTGATTAACGTGCAACGTATCTGCAAGCAATCCTTTTTGTATTACATCTGTTCTGTCACAATAGCAGCAGCCTTTTTAAAAAAAGCTATGAGTTGTATAACACTGTATCTGTCTTTATTTTGCCTCATGTTTGTTCTGCAAAAGAGAAGACATGCGCATCAGTGACATACACAGGATTATGACAAAGAGGTCAGTATTACTGACAATCACATACTAAAGAAGATCACTAATTTCCCAGATAACAGGAGACACTAGCTGTACATTACAGAGCACAAAACCCATTAATATATTGATACTCACTCCTAATAGAGAGAACGTGATGACACATGTATAATGCTCTAAATTATGAGAACAAACCATGTAATTTTAGAAAATTATTATTTGTTAAGTGCCAGCAATGTATCCAATATGGTACATAACATACTAATGCACAGTCCCTGCCCCCAAGGAACTTACAGCCTAAGAGCTAAGGCCCCGTTCAGCCAAGCCCTCCAACACATGCTTAATTTTAAATCATATGCTTAAATCCATCCCTGTTTAGCAGAGCACCTGAGCACAAGCTTAAGTGCTCTGCTGAATCAGGGCCTAAAATCATGAGATTCTTTCATAGTTTTTACTCCCTTCTTATTAGGGCAAAGTCCCATCACTGTCAGTAGGAATTTTGCATAAATAAGTGGCTCAGGTGCTGGTCCTAAAATAATAAATTTAAAATCCAAAATTAGACAGGCCAATTGCTTCCCACCCTCTGTACCCCCAGAACCATGCAGAATAAGAAAATCTGCAGACGGAGCTTCCCTCTCCTATGCGTAACTATGGCAATGTCTACACTGCAGCTGGAAGGGATCATTCCCAGCTCCACTGTAGGTATACCACTAATGTGGCACTAATGTGGCATCTTTCCATAGGCCATCTAGGGATCTCACTGCTGCTCCGGAAGGAAGCAGAGACTGGGTAGCTGAAAGGAGTGGGAGGATAGGAGGGACACATCCACTGGCCCTGGAGAGGCTAACACAACAAGCCAAAGGCTGTATGACATTTCCATAGCCCTCTCCATAATGGAAATCCACTTTACAGGAATAGCTCAGGGCAGCCACAGGTAGGCCCTAGCTATGCTGCTCTGTTGGCCTCTCATTGAATGCCTGGGGGTCCATGTGGATACCTGAAGATTGGCCAGATTTGTTGGCAGGTCTTGTGACCTATTCCATTATGGGCATGTCTACACTGCCATGGCGGCAGGGATGGATGTGGTGGCATCAATTGAGCATGTCTGTGTAGACCCGCTCAGTCGACTGGAGAGTGCTTTCAGGTCAACTCAATTAATTAGTCCACCTCCCCGAAAGGAGTAAGACCACGTAGATGGGAGGGTGTCTGTCAACGCAGCACCATGAAGCTGCCGTGGTACACCAACATAAGTACGTCAACAGGAGAAATACAAGCTACATTATGTAGCTAGCACGCCCTACAATGTAGACCAGCCCTAAGTGGCAAATCTCCACACTATGACAGAACCACCGAAGTGGGGCGAGATCTCCATGAAGGGAACTTCAGAAATTTCCTCTCCCTGAGCCCATCCTGCAGAAGGGGATCTGTCCTACAGTCCTTTTTACAAAGTAATAATAATGCCTCTCTCTTACACAGAGTGAGCTCTATGGATGAACAGCACTAAGTGCTTTACAAAAGGAGGTTAAAAGCATTATCCCCATATTTCAGATGCAGAAACTGAGGCACAGAGCTAGCCTGCTTCTCCACAAGTGACTGCAAAAGACGCTGTAGCTCTTACTGGTTGGCAATGAAGCACAGAGTGCTAAATGCAGTAGCTGCAGCTGGAAGTTCATTTTCTTCTGTGATATGGAATTTTTCAGTCCTTGGGACCTTCCCTGAAGTTAATTACTGTACTTAAATGTTCATGCAGAGTGACTGCTGTGGAATTTTATTAGTTTTTTAAACCAGCAAACAGACGACTGAGATGCATGCACAAGAGTGGGGAAGCTCGGTCAGCCTGTCACGTAGCATTGCCACTAACTCATTGGGCCTGTCACTTAGCATTTACAGAGCCTCACTTTTTCCATCTGCAAAACGGAGGTTACATTATGTACCCAGCGGTGCAGAGCACTGGGAGAACTTCAGATCAATAGTTCTATGTCAATACGAATATTTTTCGTAATAGGCCAGACCCTCAGTGTAGCTCTATTGATGCCAGTGGGACAACTCTGATTTATTCCAGCCGGTGATCTGCCCCATTATTTTTATATCAGTATTTGATCCCCATTGGACTCAGGAAGTGGAGACACACATGCAGAAATGGAACCTAACAGGGCAGGAGGAGAAGCAGAAGCTACTGAACTTCTTCAAATCTCAGGGAAAAAAGTTTCAGTTCAAGTTTTGGGTGCAGGTTTGATGGAGGATAGGCTTTATTTTAACCAAGCCCTGTTCAGATGATAAAACTGTGAGGATGATCAACCACTGGAACAAACTACCAAGGGAAATGATGGATTCTCTATCTCTCGATGCCTTCCAGTCAAGACTGGATGTCTTTCTGGAAGACATGCTTTAATCAAACACAAGTTACTGGGCTTCATGTAGGGTTAACTGGGTGAAATTGAATGGCCAGTGATATACAGGAGGTCAGATTAGGTGATCTAATGTGCCTTTCTAGCCTTAAACTTTATGAAGTCCACTCTGTTGTGCAATGTGGATTATGGAGAAGTTGACTAGAAGTGTTGGACAAGAAAAGCACTGCCACGTACCTCACCAAGTGGAAAAAGTCCAAGTAACAGACCAGAACAAGGATGTCACCAAGAAATTGCATCTGGAGAAAAGGAAGTGAAGGGACAGGAAGGATCATTTTAATCATCATTTAATCCATAATAGTCAAATTGACAGTTTCCATCAGTGGTCAGTCTCCTCTTTACCCTTGTCTGCATGAAGCCCTTCCTTCCACTTCTCTGTTAAGTCATTTTCCTTGTCATTTGATAAGATCAAGAAAATGGTTTCCATGAGTTTCACGGCTCAGCCTCATGAAAGTAGCTGCATTAGGTGTTGCCGGCCTGTCCCTATTTAAATTCCTGTTCACTGCTTCAGTGCATGGTTAGAAGTTTGCAACTTGACGACAGTATGAACATCCTGTGCAGAAACTGGCTTGATCATTTATCTGCCCTTCCACTGTTGGCACTATTCTATCCATCATCATCTGCTCAGATGTCATGTAGCTAGAACAGAGTAAGGATATTGGGTGATAGCTCTTTGCAGAGTTAGAGAGTTTATGTGGTTTGAATAGTGTAATCACTTTAGCCTCTCTCCACAGCCTGGGCATCTTCATTGTCTCCAGGCAAGAATTAAAGAAGTCAAGTACCCTCTTTTGTGCTCTCATCCCAACATGTAGTACTAGTTGATTAGATATATAGTCAAGTCCTATTGCCTTTCCACATTTCAGGGTTTTCATGGCTGTCGTCAGCTCCTCAGTACTGAGCTGCTCATTGTGGACTTTGCTGTTTCTGAGGAATAGGCAAAGTTCCTCCTTGATTTATTTTGTTCTGTACTTTACAGACAGTTTTATCATTTAGGATGAGTTAATGTGTGACTTGGTTGGGAAAGACTACAACAATGTGCTTTGGTTGCTGTCCGTCAGGGCTCAACTTGCAAATGGTGACCCAATGCTTTTGTTATTATGGTATAATCTTGCTATTTCAATCATTTCCCTCCAGCGGTCACACAGCTCCTTTCTTATCTCTCTCATAAGCCCAATGGTTTTTTCACCAAAAGGGACCTGAATCAGATATTCTGAATCTCTTGTATATTGTTGCTTTGTTTGTTCTGAAAGCATAAATACATCTAGTGTCTGCCCAACAAAACATCCCATGGGGATGTCAGTCTTCTACACCAAGGAAACAAGCATGATGGAGAAGTTTGTATCAGGAGTAATATTATAGATGGACCCATCCAAGTCAGAGGTAAAGTAACAGCCAGATTTTCAGAAGTTGAATCTCAGCAGATACATTGTTCTCCTGGGCACACTGCAGCCTCTACTTTCACTTGCACTGGTCTATGCCGCAATTCTGAGATCACTGCCATGAACTCCCTTCTCAAGTTGTCTGCATTTTCAGAGGTGACAAAGGCTAAGACGGGCTTGTACCCCTTGTTTGTCATGCACTTTGGAAGGTACATTTATCCTTGAAGTCGTACAGCAAGATTAAGTTGTTTTTTGCTGCCCACTTCTCGACTTCTCCATTGTTGGAGTATCCCTAGATGGTGTTGTGACTGTTCAAGTCACCTATGACAAGGCAGGAGAAAGTCAGTTGACCATGCAAACTGTTCACTCGGTGGTATACAATCAGAAACTACTGCTATTTGGTTGAGTTCAACCATGATAGGTTCCATTATATCATGGTTTGCACGGCTGTGTTTTTCACCACTTTTGTCACAGACAAGTATTGTGCTCTCATAGATGTTGCTTTTGACATTCACAGTAATATGCATGCCAGGATGTTGGGTGCTGTTGACTCTCTGTCTCTCTTTTGCAGGCACACAATATCTGTTTTCATGCCACATAGACGTCAGCTTTGTGTCCAGAGAATTCCTCCACATTGAAATTAATTATTTTAAAGTGACATCTCTGGCTGAGGCCCTGAAAGAGGCTGTTTATCTCAATGCCTATGTCTTCTATTGTGGTCTGGATGCATATTGTCAGATTTAGTCTCTCCCAGGGTCAGTTGCAATGGAAGATTAACAGGGGTTCTGGCACAAATTTAGGGGGTCACGTAAGATACATTCACGACATCGAAGATGGCTTCAAAACTTACAAAATTATGAAGATGGTTTTATTGGTCTGCCAATTGCTTACAACACTGAATCATCATGCACTTCTACTAAATCTAGTTTGAATTTTGAAGAATAGCAAGATGGTGGAGGGCATTTTCTCCCAACTTGAAAAACAGTGTTTCTTT
This sequence comes from Mesoclemmys tuberculata, assembly GCA_007922155.1. NCBI lineage: Eukaryota > Metazoa > Chordata > Testudines > Chelidae > Mesoclemmys > Mesoclemmys tuberculata. The sequence continues at coordinate 77,266,073 of ML675624.1, forward strand.
GTTGAGATAATCAGAAAAGTCAATGGTGTAATCAACAGAATGGATTGCCCTATGGTTTAGTGCTATTACCCTTGCTGTTTAATGTCTACGCAGATGATGAAATGGAATTCCCCAATGTGTAAAGATTCATTTATGCAGATGATTGTTGCATTGCCACCCAATCAGAAAGATTTGAGGACATGGCGAGCATTCTAACTGGCTTCCTGAGTGTACTTGAAGAATGCTATCACACATGGTTCCCAAATGCCAACCCAAGTAAGACACAAGCATGTGCCTTCCTCTTGAAATAGTCAGGTCAAGCAAAAGCTCCAAATATCATGGGATGGTACTGTCATGAGGACTGGATGGGGTGGCATTTGTGTTATTTGACATTAATATGTCAAAATCATAACAATTCATGTAAGACATGCCATGTCAGGTACTGTTAGAAGGTTATAATGTGCTGAGTAAGAAGATATTTGTGTTCATGTGTAATATGTGTGAGGAAAGTTATGGAGATCTTTGATCATATACCTATATGTCAAATTGTGCTGTAGAAGACACACTCCAGACAGAGAGGCCACAGGACAGTAGCCCGCTTAATGGCCCATTAAGACCTTTACAGAAGCCAAAGGCCCAGGAAGGAACTAAAGGCGTACCTGAAGTGTTACCAGGATTGGCCCATGTGACTCTGGACTCCATTCTGGTTCCTGTAAAGTTCCACAAGCCACATGGCCAATGACAGAAGGTATATAAGATCAAACCACAGAAACCATTTTGTCTTTGTTCCTGTCCAGCTGCGGATACACCTCTGGATCAACACACTTTGCAACTGAACTGAAGGACTTAGACCCATCCAGGTACTGGATGTATACCAGAGGGACTATACAAGCTTGCAATTCTACAATTCTTCCAAAAACCTGATGTATATGGACTTTTAAATCATTTGTATGTATCTGATTGCTTTACCCCTTTAACATTTCTCTTGTTTGTTTTTCTTTTATTAATAAACCTTCAGTTTTAGTTACTAAAGGATTGGCTGGCAGCGTGGTATTTTGGGTAAGATCCAAACTTATGGTGAACTGGTCGTGTGGCTGAACCTTTGGGATCAGAGGGAATCTTTTAGTAAAGAGCATGGAGTTTAAATAACTGGTCTCTTTACTGGACCTAGTGTCAGTTTGGGAGCCAGAGACTGAAATGCAGTAAAGGGGGCTGTGTGTATTTGCACAGTGACTTCTTGATAACCAATGTGGGGGAATCAGAAACACTGTTTGTGACTGGTTGGGGAGTCTGACTTCAGTTCACCCACCAGCGCTGGGAGAATTTGCTCTCCTTTTATAGCCTGTCCTGACCCTGGCATTATCAGTGGGCTACCCTGGGCACGGACAGGTCACAGGTACAATCACTGAGTATTGTGAACATTCAGTATACCTTAGGGTCACATTACGCTGAGCGCTGACCTTCAAAGAGCACATCAAGAAATGACAAAGAAAGTGAACTCCAAGAATTGTGTACCACAGACACTGGCCAATACAAAATGGGTAGCTACCGTAAAATACTGAGAGAAACCAGTCTCACCCTGTTACTCAGCTGCATAGTCCTTTGCCTCAGGATGGTCATGCTCTAGCCAGGAACACAAAATGGATACTGAATTTATTCAGTACTGTAGGATCAAACAAGAACTTTGAAACCTACACTCATGTTGTCACTATACATACTCACAGGGATTGCACCACCATTAGGGAAGTGGAATGCCATGAGTAAAAAAAAGAGAGACAAAAACCAGTTGCATGATTCAAGACACCTGCTGCATGGGCACATTCCACCACTGAAGAGGCTGAAGTCTAAAAGAAAATTGGCCTTTGAAAATTCCTTACCCCAAAATACCAGTGTGGAAGATTACTGATTAACAAAATGGCCTGAAACGCCCATGATCTTGAAGAACCTGGTTCCGAAGGAGCTGACCCCAGACAAAAATACTGATGTACTCTAAATTGCTCAAGAGCTGAGCTGGCAAAGATTGGTGACAATACGACCAAATGGAAGCTGAGGAATGACCCCAGATGTGACTGTGGAGAATCTAGGCAAACACCAGCACGCTGCCTGGTGAAGTGCCCTCTGTCATCATCCTGTACTCTGCGGAACTACTCTAGACAAGTAGTAACACCAGATCTTGGCTGTGGTTTTGGAGCGGTAGGCTGATGATGATGAGTTCATGGTAAACACCTCTATTCCAACATCTCCATCAATGGAAAGTCCGTCTTATAAGATGCTGCTTAAGGCAGACTTTTCTTTGGTAAATAAACAGTGTCAGGTTCACTGATATGCTCTGGCTCCTTTATAACCGTCTGGTCATGCAAAGCACTATCTTAAGCTGGGTGTACAGCTGCTTTGCATTGCTAGAACGGAACAAAGCAAACAGAGTGTACAAGTGGATCTGGCTCATAAATTCACCTGGAGGCCTAATAGCATAGACACATGATGCAGGGGAGATGGATATCAATTAAAGGTTTCGCTACTGATCATGTAGAGTTTTCAATCGAGATATTATCTGACCAGATGCTCAGCCCCATTGCTCCATCTCTCCAGTCCTGGGTCCTCAGCCCTCACCCTTATTTACATTATTTTAAAAAAAATTAAGAGTTAAGGTGACACGTGTGCAGTGTTTAATTTGCTCCAGGTCTGAGTCCCAGCACCTGTAGGCATGGCAGTTCATAGCCCTGGCACCTCTTGGCTTGTCACATCAGTTATAAATGCAAAAAAAATTAAGCCCCAGCACCACTTTCATTACAAATTAAGCACTGCAAGTGTGTGTGTCCTCACACCAAGAACACCACCGAAAACCAGGGAAATCATAAATTAAGGAAATAGAGAAGGATGGCCTACTGGTTAGAGTACTAGCCTAGGACTTGACCTGGGATCAGTTCTCTATTCTACCAGCCTTCCTGTGTGACCTTGCACCAGTCACTTAGTCTATCTGTGCCTCAGCTCCCTATCTGTGAAATGGGGATAACAGCTCTTGCCTACTTCACAGGGATGTTATGAGGCTAAAAACATTAAATATTGTGAGGTGCTCAGAGATCAGGGCCTTGGGGCCCATATAGATGAGTGTGAAACTATCAATGCCAGTCTCCAAGCGTTAGCTCACAACTCTCTCAATTTTTAGCTACATTAACACCCTCTGTAGCACACCCACTTTCAGCAATATTGTCATTCTGCATGAACACAACAGAGAACTGCACCACACAAATTTAACTGTAACCTGCTATTTTGTTATATGGCACATTATGAATATACAAGAATCTTGCTACAAAAGTTAAGTCCAGCTTCCTCTGGCATAAGCAGTACCTTGCTAATGATTATTTTCTATTAGACTCTGCTCAGTGTAACAAAATAACATGAACATTTAGGGCCACACTCCCTCAATGGCACTGCTGTACCAATCTGAAATAACTCCACCAAACTACAATAGTGTAACTCCGGATTTATGCCTGCGTAAGTGAGAAGAGAGTTTGGTCCACAATATAGAATGTACTTACTAGTGTATTCCTACCAATAGAAAGCCCTCAAACTTATTCATTTCGGTCTCCAGCTACCTCAAAACAGGGATCATGGACCCCATTCATCATAGTGCCTTTGAAACAAACAGGTGCTTAAGTGCTTTGTTGGACTGGGGTCATATGAGGCTATAGCGCACAACCCTTCCTCATATTGGTGAGCATTTAAATAAGTAGCCCCATTGACAAAAGGGACTCTGAAAATTCTCACCTAGTTCTTGTAGGAGCAATCTTCTATAGAGATGACTAAATATGTATGTTTCCTGTTAACAGGAAGGGGTCTATGCTTATTTATGAGAAGAATTTTTCCTGCACTATGGCTTGGGGGTGCCACCACATTGCTGTGCACCAGGAAATCGTGACACTATTTGGCCTTGATGGCTTTAAACCGAATGGAATATTCAGACCTGTTTCTAAAGAGCTGGATTCAACTCTTGCAAAACTGAGATTTCAGAACTTGATATAGTTTCTCCAATTAAATATTTTCAAGTTATGAACTAACCAGATTAATTCTGTTAAAACAAACAATTCCATCTTTAAATGTGTGCGAATGAAATCGTGTTCATTTTATGTGGATATACACACAAGTAACATTTTACATGGAGGAGACAATCACGTCTTTTACATGATGGCATTAGCTAGAATGAAATACATTACCATGAAAAATGCAGAAAATTGCAGCAGCATTGCTGTGCCCTGCAACGCAACTGACTTGCATGTGGCTTCATTAACATATAGGCCTTTCTGCTTTTGTAAGAATGTAGACCAGCATTGTGGCCTTTTAAAACCTGAGTTTGCTTAATGTCGACTGGAAGGGCACCATTATTTACAAACATTGGGCCCGATTCTGCTCTCAGTTGCAGCATGTAATCTCACCAACCTGAATGGAGCCGCCCAGCTGTAACTGCGCAGCTTGGCCCAAATTACATTCCCTTACACCCAATTAAAATGTTAATTTAGTTCCTTCTTTGCTGTTGCTAAAAATAACGCAGCTTTGATTTAAGTTACAAAACAACCAAACATAGATGCGGATGATTTAAAAGAAACTGAGTGATGGCCTAAACATGCCATTCCACATCTCAGAGAACCGGGCAGCCTCCACTTTCTCCCATAGCTACCATTTCTGCACACTGTAAGGTGCCTGCTTTTGATTTTAGAACTAGCAAAATATAAATGATGTCTGAAGACTGAACCAGCTAGTCCCCCCACTGAAGTTAGAGCCGAGTAGGATTAGCCCCAGTAAAGACTAAGAGCCAGACTGTCCCCAGACTGGAGGCTAGAAGCCTGACATGGTTCCTTCATTCTTTCAGTGGGGCAGGGTTTTTCCACGCCCATGTAAAAAAAAAAAATTAAAAAAAAAAAAATAGTGGGGGGGTGGGGGGTTTCAGCATCCAGACAGCCCTGAAATGTGCATGGATCTCTGAGGAGTCATTCAGGCCAGGGCCATCTGCATAGAGGCCCTGTATCTTTGCAATGCTGTCTGCTCTCCTCCCTCCCCACCCACCCCCGGCCCTTCTCACACCCTGCCATTTTTCACCCTGATGGCAGTACAGTTCCCATTGAAAGCAGTTCCACCACCTACAGGGAAGAAGCACTTCAAGTTAATGTTGCCTCATTGTGGACATTGCCCATCCTCAAACCCAGATCCTCCCCACTCAGGGAACCCAAGTTCCCCTCCAGTAGAACGGCTTCCACAGGGTCTTGGGAAGCAAGAAATTATGCCAAAGACAGGTCATTCCCACCTTCCAAACCATAACATTTCCCACCAGGTATCCACCCCCTACAGTCCAGAAGTGAAGAGGACCACCAAGGCTTGAGGAAGACCTGCTGGATTGGGCCCTAAAGCACCAAAAAGGAAATATATGATTTGTATATATAATTCTGCAAAGGAAGAGATTCTCAACCACAAATCCCAATCTGCTGTTACCCTTTATGCCTTGAATCCATTAATGAGACTATAAGCAAAGTCCCTATTTCTAAAAGGCTTAATAGGCAGCTGAAAGAATTAATGTTGGTTTAAAAATACAGTTTTGCCATCCATGTTTTAACCATATTTGTGCAGTAATGAGCATAAATGCATGTGATTAAATGTTGCAGCCTGCCAAAGAATTTTCGTAGTTGGCGGCATAAAACGTAGCAGCTTTGTTTGAGACTTCATAGTTCTGTTCATAAAAATAAATGATGGGCATCTATTAATTCCACAGCAAATGTATAAAAGAAACAGGCCCTTCCTTTTATAATTATTCTCTCTGGTTTTGTAGTGTTCCAATCAACTGCTGGAAGTTATAGGTTTGTACAGGTGTTTAAACTATGCTCTGTTATTCCCAACTAGGGAATACCTAAGGGCCTGATCTTGTTCCCTTTAATGCAATTGAAAAACTCCCAGTTTGAGTTCAATAGTGCAGGATCAAGCCCTAAAAATGGGAGGAGGTCTGGGGGTATCTATTGGTTAGAGCAAGGGGCTGGGAGTCAGAGTTGTAGGATTACATTCCCAATTCTACCAATTACTCACTGCAAAAAAAGGAGGCTACATGTTCCAGTGAATAGCACATGTAAATGGGAAGCTGACGTTCTGGGTTCTATTGCTAAATCAGCCACTGACTTTCTATGTGATTAGAATTGTGCAAAGGATGGAGATCCCATTGGGTGAAGGACTTAAGGATTAGGAAGAAACCTGAAAATAAATTCACCACAAAGGAAAACTCTGAAAAAGTTTCCTTTGAGGTCAATTGAAATGGTTCGTTTCCTGTTGTGCTTTTTTATAATTTCTTTTTTTTAATATAGAAAATTCTAAACAAAGACTCACTTCCAAAAGGATCGTTTCAACATTGTCAGAACCTTTTATTGTCAGACTCCATTGCAAGAAGCACTTTGGGCAAAACTGCGTTCTCTGTCGGAAAATGGTCCTGTTGAAGTACATCTCACCAACGCTATATGTGGTTTTGTGAGGCTGCATTCCTTATACCTTCAGTGACTTCAGTATAGGAGTTTTACTTGCATTAGAATGCAGGATCATGTTACTGGGGCCAGATCCTTAGCTAATGGGAGAACTCCACTGATATGGATGGAGCAATGCTGATTTATGCCAGCTGAGGATCCAACCCTTCATTTTATAAAGCTCTTTCATGTAAGGTGAGAGAGGCTCATTAAATGGAAATGATTGCTTAAAATATGCAACGATTACCATTGCCTGCAATTTACAAGCTAAAACTAATTACAGGTAGTATCAATTCTGGCAAGTCCAGAAATTCCTCATTGTCTTCATGTTTGTTTGGTTTTTGCCCCTCCCTCCCCCACCTTTTTTGCAGTGGATTAACTCATTATTTAAGCCACTGTGCAGAAAAAGGCTGTAAATCTCATTTATTAATTACCCTGATCACTTGAAAAATATCATAAAGCTGCATTTCTGATGGACGCCAGCTTGTGGGGTAGCATGGCAGTCAGGGAGCTGTCAGGGGACTAAATTGCAACTTTGACTGTACACCCGTGCTAAGGGGTATGGATGCTCCTTTCACCCCTACATGGGCCATCCACCTTTGCTATAGTTGGTCCTGGGCATGTAAGAGTAAGCAGGTGCTGGGAGCCCAATTAATCCCTTTCTCCATAGCCAATGGCGTGGGGAATGGGTGGAGTTTTTTACTTGACCCTCTGACTGCGTGCTAACCCATACAGCTGAACAGAGCATGCCATAATTCGCCACTGATATAAGCCAGTAGTAAATTACTATCTATACCCCAGAGCAAGGGGAAAGCCGAGAGGAAATTGTCCTTCGAAGGGCAGCTCTCTAGGGCTACTCCTGGGACGGTGCAAGTTCCACACCACGGCTTACTCAGGACCGTGCCTAAAGTCTCAATCCAGCTCAAAATACTTTTAAAGAGAACACACCACCACCAGCACCACCACACGTTAACTTAGGAAAATAAAAGTTCAGTTATACAATCCAAGTGGCTATTATTATTCTGTTGTAAAGAGTTAGTCACAAGTCTCAAAGCTGAGGTAAATAGGAGAAATTGGTCTTAATTAGATAAACATACTATATGTGCAACTGCTCCACATTTATGTTATTAAGGAAACATATGTTCAAGGAAACCATATTGTTGTTGCTTCCTTCGTACGTTAGTTTCTAAACTACTCGGTTATTGTTCTATTAAGGCAGCGTAGTCCCTGATTGATGGCTTCATTCTCAGGATGACCTTGTCATTGTTTTCTCAAGTACTTGTAATTGTTACAGCTTTAATTATCTGTAGTAAAAACCTCATACACTCTGGTTACACTCTGCTGATTGTATTGGGTACACTACAATATTTATTTGCCGAAGAGGGAAAAATGGCAATGGCAAGTCAGTCTAAGGACTCTCACACAAGAAAGTAATGGTGGATATTACAGGTTCCTAAAATACTGTAATAGCATACAGTAATTCAAGCAACCCTAGTAATCATTTGATTCTTGGGTTCAGTACAGATTACTTGCTATTACATTGGGCGGTCTCTCCATCTTGGAAATATATCTGGTAAATGTTTACACCTTAAGTATAAAAAGATACAGAATGTATATACTTCAGATTGGCAAACAGCACATGCTTCAGAAACATTATGACTTCTTAATCTCATTTTAATGCAATGTATTCAGTTCACATGTCCAGACAGAGGTGCTTATTACAAGACTTCACTTGACATATACCCTCATAAATAATTCAGTTTTGGATAGCCATTGTATAGGGTTTAGTTCCCGTGAGGTTTTCCTTAGTGGTCTGAGTCCACCCTTCTGCAAACCCAAATTTCCTATGGTCTTCAGCAGGAGTTATACAAGCATAAAGGTTGCAAATTGGGGCACAGATACATAAAAACTGAAAACATTATGCTGTGCCTGAAAGAAAGAGACTGGATAAGTATGAGTGTGTGGAAATGTGTTTTTATATAACAAAATACACTTTTGTGCCATGTCCAATCCTACTCTCATTGAAGTCAAAGGAAGAAGTCCTAGTGCCCTCACTTGAAATAATTTCAGACTCTTAGGTCCAGATCCTCAAAAAGTATTTTGATTTCCAGGTAGATTAGGAGTCTAAATATCTTTGAGGCACTGGGCCTTAAGACTGACATCCCTCGGTGGGGTGATTTAGCTGAGGATAGTCCTGCTTTGAGCAGAGGGTTGGACAAGATGACCTGCTTTGAGCAGAGGGTTGGACAAGTTGAGGTCCCTTCCAACTCTAATATTCTATGACTGACGGACTTGGGCCATAACCAGGTTACACGGTACCTTACACCAGGAGCCGTTCTATTGATTTCAGATGGATGGGACTACTCCTGGCACTAGTCAGCCTGAGTAAGCACAACAGGATCTCAACCTTAGCAAACAGTGAAGTGTATTGTATTTATTGAATGTCAGAATATTATACAATACAGCAGAGCAAAATCAATTCAATAAGGACATGCAGGGGGGAACAACTAATGATAACAGCAGAAGAGTGGGGGGGAAACGATGATTCCCTCACTATTCCTTAAATATCTAGATTTTTATCTGGGACACTCAAGCGATATAAGCATACACATGTATAGATAGTACAAGACTTCAGTTGCTGTGTGTACTTAGTGGCAGTAGTATCTTACTACGAGTGGTCCCATTGACTTAAATTAGCAAGTTATTATTCTATGTGAGCAAGGGTGACCATAACAACTGTCCAACCTCATCACTGTCTTGGATAACCAAATATTATGGATGTTTATAAATCAAAATGGGTGAGAACGTCGACATTTTTGTAATCAAAAAGTGGTCACTTCATTGGAGCTGAAACTGTCAGTAAGAAAGGATGAGTTACTGAAAATCTCCCACTTTGAAAAAACTCGGACTATGTGGATTTCTTTTTTTTTAAATTTCCCATTTTGAAAATGTCAAAATTAAACTTTTGTTTCAACTGATTTGTTTCTAAAGTTTATACTAAAAGGTTAAAAATAAAAAAGTCAAAATGGAGACCAAATTATTTAGGAATTATTGATTGACCTAACTGAAAAACATTTTGGATTATCAGTTCGCTAAAATTTGAGATTTTTTTTTTCATCCTGATTTGAGACAATCAGAGGAAAAAAACCCTCAATCTCAAACTCTCATAAAACAGGAAAACCATTTGCTGCTGCCCAATTGCTTATAAAGTGGTGTTAGGAAATAGAGGTAAGTGTGATGTGGTTTACTACAGTCAGAAGAGGAAATAAAGTGGCTTGAGAAAGATTATGTTTAAAATAACTTTATGGAAAGAATAGACTTCACTGACATGGGAATCATAGTACCCACGACTCTGCCAAACTTTGCTCTGTGACCTTAGGCAAGTCACTTCACCTATATGCACCTCAGTTTCCCTGTCCAAAGGAGGGAGATAACCAATTTCAAAAGAATACAGTGTGGTTTAGTTCATCACTCTTACAAAAGCACCACAAGATTGTCTGACAGTGAGCACTGGAAAAGTGTGAAGTATCATTGTTATTTGTGGGTCGGTCATTAGCTGCACCGAGCAAACCCTAGACCTCTGATTCTGAATGCAGGAGCCTTTGCTGCCTGAGCTAAGAGAGCCAGCTGTTAGCTCAGCAGCAAACTGATGAGTCTCTCGGTGTGACCCAGCAACTAGAGGGGGACAGCGACCTACATGTGGGCTACATTGTAACTATATTAAACCCTTAGGGGTATATTGTCAACACAATGCACACAGAGCTGTGCAATTCCCCCAACACCCAGATTGGACTACATCTCTCAGGCTGCAATACTTATGGTTCCATCCTGGAGTCTTTGCACATACAAAACTCCCACTGACTTTGAGAGACTGACCCTTCCCTATGTTGCACTGTCTTAGCTGAGATCAATAGAAGCACTTACGCTGGAACCCCTGAATTTTAAGAGAACAGCAGAACAGACTCTAAGGACATTTACTCCCACAAATTGGCCTGAAACAGCTGAATCTGTTCATTCTCAGGGCATGCTACAAAGTTAAACTGTTGTCACAGGCTTTGGGAGTGGGAGAAGGGTTGCAAGGATTAGCGCTTACAGGGAACGTGATGTGGTATTATACACTTAAGATACGGTTGGTCAGTAAAGTGGGGGAGAAAATAATCAGGCACTAAAGGGCTCTTTAATCTAATGAAGACAGACATCACAAGAACCAATGGCTGGAAGCTGAAACCTAATTCAAATTAGAAACGAGGCACAAATTTTAACAATGAGAGGGTGAGTAACTATAGGAACAAACCATCAAGGGAAGTGGTGGAGTCTCCATTTCTTGATATCTTCAGATCAAGACCAGCTGCTTTTGCTGCTTTTCCAAAAGATATTATGTAGTCAAACACAAGTTATTGGGCTCAGAATAGGTGAATGAAATGTAATGGCCTCTGATATAAAGGAGGTCAGATTAGATGACACAGGAATCCCTACAGACCTTCAAATCTATGAAAAGCATCAGTTTCTTAGAGTCAAATGTGGCTTCTCATGGATGTACATTTTTTCTTTAATAAGTGTTTCGAATTTCAGTTAAAGGCATGCAGAGCATTGGAGAGGCACATTATAACATTATTGCAAATCCAAAAAGAAAGAACCAATGAGAAGCCTCAAGGAGACAATTATTGTTATTGTAGGACTTCTGACTTCTAGGGGAGCTTCATGAACATAAGTAAGCCATTGGTGGGCATAGAACATATCTATATAAAATAAACTATATATCAAATTTAAACGCCAATAAAAATACAATAATGTGTCTGACTGAAAGCAGTACATTTAAAGGGAAACATGATGAAGGTACGTGTTCCTTTTGTCAAGGTGTCACTATACATGGTGTTCCTACTGACAATGTTAATGCCATAGATGTCTTATGTTTAATGCAATTTCCAAGATCCAGTTTCTCCTGCCTTTACTAAGTGAATACTGCTTCCCTCCACAAATAATCCCATTGAAATCAATCTGATTTTTCACAGAATAAGGTACTACTCTATTTGAATAAAGGTGATGGAGTCTGCCCATACGATATTTAATATGCATAGATACTACAGATTACATTGGTATAGAAATATTGCATCTGAACTCTAAACACACACCCCACGTTGGAGAAGTCTGGATCCAGAGCTGCATTTTGTTATTCTATTCTAATTCTTGCATCACTAGGCTATCTATGCTAGCCTTGTCTCTACTCTAGATTAAACTAGAGATCATACAGGGTTGTGGGTGCTTAGATTTTATATGTACTATATTTATGACTAGCAGAATGCCTATTTTACAAAGCTATTTTAAAGTTGCCTCCCTCCTTAATTAAGCTGGTTAAGAGATACACGTATCTATTAGGAATGCTTTATGATCCATCTCAACACTGCAGTTTAGAAAGAAATGTCTGACATTAAAAAAATATGCAAACAAAGTTACTGTGTAGTTAGTTCATCTCAGTTGACAGAACACAAATTCGATAGTGAAAAGTGATTTGGGAGTCATTTCATTTGCTATTAAGTTTTACACAATGTGGCAGCATTAAATAAAGAACATGTGCTAAAGCCCTTTTTGTTGGTGCTAGTTTCAATTAAATCAAAAGGGAATTGCAAGGTGAGTTGACCACACCATAGCCAAAGCCAGCTATCAGACACTAGTTTCGCTTTGCCAACCTATCATGCCATCCTGCAAGCTGAGATTCAGTTATTTCTTCCTTTTCAGAAAGGAATTTCAAATGAAAAATAGGAATCGTCATTGCCACTGTACACAGTTTGGAGTGGCCTGTTTTTTCTACTAACATGAAAGACACAAATGAAAGAGGTGAATTCATGGCTACAATAAGAGTGGCCAGGTCTCCCTTATTTTATATTAGCAACAGTAATAAAATGGCTGTTTGAGCTTCCCCCCCCACCCCTCCTCTCCACACACACTTTTTCTCCTTTTGCTTCACAGTCAAATGAAACGTTATATATGAGAAAGTAAAATAAAGGATATTAAACCACTGTTACTAAACTGATTCTGCAGGCAAAAATAGTAGGATTTTATATATTAACAGTACCGGTCAGTGTTCTCTTCTTTGAAAAACGCTTGGATCCAGTTAAATGGGTCGGTTTTCACCCTCAATGCTTGGGGGGGTGGAAGGGGAGGGGGCAGCAATTAATGATGAGAAGCAAAACCCACTTTTGGCAAATCCTAAATCACCCAGTATGTTGAAATGATTATGAGCCTGTGCTAATTATTTAAACGTTGCCATTAAACCTGAAAGGCTAACAAACTAATTCACAAGTATAAACATGTACTTATGCACAGTATATGGTTTTACTATTGTTCCTCCAGCTTTCTGCAAAGATGTGGATGCTGTCAAAAGAAAGGCTAAAATCCAGCACAGAGACAGGGATGAAAAGGCTGACCCTGTGCATTACTGAGCACCACAACTCTCTAAATCAATGGATGATGTAGCTGCTTAATAGATTCAGGAACTGAGGATCAACCAGCACCAAATTATACACCTTAGGCCTCTGTTAACTCCTTATGGATCCACCTGTGCAGCTGCTTATGGAAAGCCACAGGGACAGCAGGTAGCAACACAGCTCAAGCATAAACTGAGAGAGGATACCACAGCATCATGGAAATAGAGGCAAGCAAACAGCTCCTGCCTCTGCAGATTTAAAGAGTTCCAAATGAGGTCCTCCACCCATCTCCAGCATATTTCTTCCTTCTGAAATTCACTGCTCACCCACATTATTCCGCCTTTCTTGTAGGGATGCTTTATAGGCAAGCCCCTAGGGTCAGCTAGCAGATTCGTCCTGGCCTTCTAGCCCCATTCCAGGTATTCCTCAGTTGTCAGGAACACACTGGTTAAGCCCAAGACGTTCAGGTACCAGGCCAAATCTTGTTCCCGTCACTCATGCATATGTTCCCATTAACCCCATGAGACAGTCATGCAGGACTTGGTCCACTCCCTACAGCCTTCTCCAGTTAATCCTTCTGCAGAACCTGTCACCTCAAATATTTGTGTCAATAAAGTTATTGATTTCATATCTTCACCACTTTTCCTGCAGCATTTTGGGTCATGAGGTCATGTGACCCCACCTCATCCAATAGCCAGTTGGTCAATCGTTTAAGAAACCTCAGTATTGACTGCTGAGCAGATGATCAGGCAAAGAAAATGACCAAACATCCATCAATTGGATTGTGTTTGGCAACACGAGTGTTTGCAGTGAACCCATACAGATAACTGGGTCAGGCTACTAAAGATACATGTGGCATCAGCTTTAAAGCAATTGATTCCTTTAATAAGTGAAACGAAGATGCAATTGGAACCGTCTTTTGGTCCTCAGCCAAAGCCCTTTGCAGTCAAGGCTCCAATCAGCCGCAATGGGCTTTAAATCAAGCCCTTTGGTTGTATAATGGTTACTCGGTAAAGCAGTACACATGTTAGAGTTTGTATGGAAAGTATGTAGCATGCAGTCATGTATTAAAGGCATTATGACTCAAAGGGGCAAAATGAAGATTGAACCTGCCGAGACTAGTTTCACAATTTACACCTTCAGTGGTATTAATTTTAAAGGACTGGTGCTTCCTTACCTCCCATGCAGACTAGTTCTAAATCGAATGCCCAAAAAAGTGAAAGGGACCGTTAATTGAGAGATAATTGTAGTCTATTATTATTTAGTATTTCTATAGTACTCCGATGTTCATGGGGCTTTGCAGACATTGGACAGAGACACGGTCCTTGCCCTGAGGAACTTGCAATTGGATTTAAAAAACAGTGCAGTGACGCAAAGGAGAATACACTGAATTATAGTGGGGCATAGGATATGGACAACTGTTTTTGTCTGAATCTTGGCTAGTGTTTCGAGGACAAGGGGCTACAGAATTCTTCATCATTACTTTACAATAATTATAGTTTACCTGGATTGGCTGGAGGGGTTCCAAGTTTATATACATGATTTTAACACAGCTTTGTGATTGGTCAAGATGTTACCCAAGCTGATTAGAGCTTCCATCCATGCCTTGTGATATTTTCCACTGTTTTCCCAATCAAACATCAATAGCAGATAAGGCCTCACACTCAAAAGTTTGGTTTCCATCCCTGGGAAGACTTCCTGGGGAACCTCACATAAGACACTTTACCAGTCTGTGCATTAGTTTTAACATCTGTAAAATAGGGGTGGTAATGTTTGTGTCAAAGGCCTCTCGTGATAATTGAGCCTTTGTCTACAATCACACAGTAACTGTGTCTAATGTTTGTAAAGCCCTTTTGAGAATCTGAGCCAATGTATTTAGTCTCCTAATTTCCATTGATCTGGGCCTTTGTGGTCAAATATAAAATACTTTTCACTCCTGTTGTGAGTTCATGGCCAAATGATACCTGTACTGAGGGCTTTCCTCCCTAAAGTGCTTATGCTTTGATTCAGCAAGAAAATCATCAAAGCTTGCACAATGGCTGCAACCGGTAAAAAGCAGACTCCTCCCACACTACACCAGGTGGTTTGGGTTTTGTTTTAATAAAAGTATTTGTATTATAGTAGTGCCTAGAATAGAGACCCCAGCAGAAAGTGAAGCCCCATTGAGACAGTCACTGTAAAATTAGTTTACCTTGACAAGGTAAGCAAATCATTTCTCTGTACTTTTGTCTACAGTCACACAGCATGTCAGCCATAGAATCAAGACTAGAAACCAGGTATCCTGATTCCCAACCCACTCCATTGAGTCAAGAGTGCCTCTCTGCTTCATAGCAGAGGCTGGTGTTTGAAGTCTGGAAACATTAAATAAGCAGGTCTGCGTGGGAACTGTGTTTTCTTCTGCAATACTATTCCTTTCCTCAGCGAGGCATTGCTTCCCTTTTCCAGGTTTAGTAACAATCACAGCAGAGGCGATTGAAAGCCAGATCTTGCAGCCCTTCCTAACCCAAATCACTCCCTCTGACTGACGCACGCAATTGCATTGAAAGTAGAGAGTGTGAAAGTGTAGCAAGCAGCCCTCAGTGTGAATTGCATGCTCGTGGTCAAGTCCCGAGGGCCTGACAGCTCATGGGAGTTTTGACTGAATAAGAACTAAATTAAAACGGAGCATTGAGTTCCAGATATCTGTCAGGTGCAGGATATTTTCTCCAAGGAGGAATAAAGTGCAACACAGTTACAGTTGGGTTTGAGGTATGTTTTGTTCTCCTCTTATTTTAATTAAGATGGTGTTGCTGAATCACAGAGTAGTTTGGGATCTTGGTGTCAATACTGAGCCATTGCTTTATTACACAGGGTGATAAATAATAATCCTTTAACAACTCATTTCTCTTACACAGAGGACCTGATGGAACAAAATAGTCCTCATGGTTTTCATCAATCACTATGCCTCCTCACTTCTGAGTCCCACTAGCCTGTCCCAAATTAGTTACTAGTTTTCCACAGCCATGAAATCAAAGGCATTTAATAGTAAAATCCCTTCCTGCCAACATCCGTCATCCCAATACACATCTCTAGAAAAACAGGTCATGTTAAAAGACCAAGATTCTCATGCACACAGCACCACCATCTAAAAAAGGTGATATTTGAACTAATTAAATTGTTCATTAAGGGCCATGCTCATTCCTTCAGTCCTTTCACACATAAAAAAAGAGTCCCAGTGACTTCAATGGAAATTCAGTATGAAGAATTGGTATTACCCCACAGCTTTGTAGCATGGAATCTCATTTCTTTTCTCCTATTTTCTTAGCTTACAAACCTTTCCCCCCACTGTAAAGTACTCTCAGCAGTGACAGTGTGTCAAGTCACCCAATAGATTTCCCTGGAAATACTCCTGAGCATGCACTTCGTGGACTTGTTGCAGCAATCAATCTGCTTGATGGATGCCCTGAAAATTGCTAGTTAAATAATTCTGAAGTTAAACAACTACTTCCAACAGAAGTCATTTGAAGCTTTAGTTTCTTGTAGACGTAAGCCTGGCCCAAAACCCAGGGTCCAGATGATAATTTCCAGCTTGACTTTACAGCTAAAATAAAATGAATCTCAACATCCCACAGAGTTTGGATCCGGATTTCAGGCCCTCAAATAAGTGTTTGGAATTTGGGCTTTGGTATGACCCATTACAGAGACCATAGACTTGAACCCCTATTGTAAATGAGCACACAAGGTGAAAGACATCTGTGCAAGAGTGGTTGTAAAACGCTACAGTTCTGGTTTTGTAGCATCTTATGCTCACTTCACCCAAGTGCAAATGGCTATAGAAGGAGCAAGACAATGGGACAAAAAGGCCCAGATCCACAAACGGACTTAGATGTTGCAATGCTGAGCATCATGAAGCTTAGCTTAGGTGTCAAGAAAAATGGCAGGAACACCACTGTGATCCACAAAGCCTGAGCTAGGCACCTAGGCTCTTTGTGCAGTGAATGGGGAGAGAGGCACCTTAGAACGTGATCCACAAAAGCTAGCACATTAGGTGGGGAGCTGCGTAAGCTAGCCAATGACAGATACTGACAACAGGGGTGTGTGCTCAGTCCTGCCCTTCTCACTGATATATGCACTCAAGTCCCAGATGCCAGGAGGTGCCTATCTCTGCTTAATGATCAATGAATGGGAACCCCTCTCCTGGCATCAGTGGGCTTGGCCACCTAAGCTGTTTCTTGCAGGAATGAGTTAGGCACCTACTCAAAAGGGCCAAAGGAGGAAGAGAAGATGCTCCCCTTATAACTGTTAGCCCAGGGGTTAGAGTACTCACCCGGTATGTAGGAGCCCCAGGTTCAATTCCCCCTCTGCTGGAGAGGAAAAGAGGACCTCATGGAGGAGGAAAGTTTGCACACAAAGTTCTCCAACCAGCCAAGGAGGACAGATGAGCTAGTTGGGGATTCAGTGTTCAGAAGAAGCACAAGAACATTCTACAGGAGACAAGCAGATAGCAGGGCAGTGTGAGGACTTCCTGGAGCCAAAGCATATGAGATGTCCTTCTGAGACTGGATAAGCTTTGAAACTTGACAGACCAGGATCTAGGGGTGATTGTTCAAAACACTAATGACACTTTATTGAGGGAAGTCTTGCACATGATAAATCACTTCAGGGAAACTCAGAAACATGCCAAAGAAAAATATCCAAGCAATCTTTTCTAATATCCTCCCTTTCCTATGAGTAAAGGAAGAACCACTAGCTTGGTAAATGGTGCAGGATTTTATTTTGTGAAACGTAGGTCCACCTTTTATGGTGAGAGGGAGCTGTACAGTGACTGGTCCCCACTTCCGTCGAGGTGGAAGCGAATCTCCTCAGGGAGAGGCTGCCTAGAGTAGTCACGCAGTATCAAAGGGGGGGGTGAAAAGATGGAAGATATGAGCACTCAATCAAGCACAGCATCAAGATGATGAAAACAAAATGAATCAAGTCACCAAAGGACATTGAGAGAACAAATTCTTGAATTGCCTATACATCAAGGCTAGGAGCCCAGATAACAAATTAATGATTCCAGTTCTTCTTATTTAAGAGCATAAATTCAATCTAGTTGGTATTATTGAAACCTGGTGAGATGAGTCCTGTAATTAAAAGGTTAAAAAAATAAACCACCAATGGTTGTAACCTATTTAGGAAGGATCAAATGGGCAAAAGGAGAGGGGGCTGGCCATGTCAAGAATAGTGTTACCTGTTTCCAAGTCACTGATCTCTTTCTTCCGAGTTATCTTGAATGCTTATGGATCAATGTTCTAACATTGAAAGCATGAGATGGGGGATTAGTTGGTGTCTGCTACAAACCGCCATATCACACAAGGGAACAGGATGACTGGCTTCTTACGCACCTCTCTATAATGTGTAGAAAAAACCCTGCATGATCATGTGGGACTTGAGTTTGAGTGACATGCTGTCAGTACTAAAAACATCTAGAATTTTTAAAAAGTCTAGATGAAGTTTCCTAACTCAAGAGATGTAGCAGCCAACATGGGGGAATTTTCTATTGGACCTTGCCTTGGCAGATGAAGAGGAACTGGTCAAAGAACTAAAAGTTATTGGCAGCCAAATTTATAACGTGCAAGCAAACTAAAGTGTGGACCAGGAATCTATATACTTGGTGCTTCAGTTAGGCCAATTTCACAAAGCTGAAAACTATTATGAGCCAAATCAGTTTGGAGGAAGTACTTAATCAGAAAAATATGAGTGATGTTTAAAAGCACTTTAATTCCCAGATACTGAAAAAAGCTACATTAAAGGAAGAAATCCATAGAGGGGGTACTAAAGGCAGATATGCAGTGTTCTGGGGATCACCCAGACCAGTAAGTCGTTCTGCCACTATTGGCTTTGTATCTTTGATATGCCCCCATGGTTTAGTGCTCTGCCACCAGTAACTAGCTTACAAGAATAAATTCCCACTCTGGCTTCCATCAACCTTGGTACTTCTTGAAGAGTGACCTCAACACTTCTGGTCCCAAGTGCCCCCAAATCTGTCTCCCCAAGTTCTTAACTACTGGACACTTGGACTGTTCCCCTCTGGTTTCTCACACCCAAAGGCGTGAAACCTGCCCTCAATCATGAATTCACTTTTGCACACTCTCCACAGAGTTTGCACTACATTGGCAAGCTTGAGGTAAAAACAAACAAAAAGTTTATTTGAAGAGAAAAATAAGATTCAAAGATGAAACAGAAAGGAAAAGCAAACAAGTTACACAGAAAATCATCAAGATGCAATCTCAGGGTTTACACTTCTACATTAGGTAACTTGTATTAGAAAAGGGAATTTGGCTATCACCTCTGAATAGTTCCCCAGCATGCCCTTGAACCTACAGGGGATCCAGTGCTTCATGGGCAGCACCCCACTTAGATGCTAGCCCTCAGTTTCTTGATGTCCTTCACTTCAAATCCTTTCCCTTTCAACAGGGTTTGCTTTTTTTTTCCTTCCCCTTTTTCTCAGACTCTGGTAATCCATGGTTACACAGAGCAAAGGGGTTTCCCCAGATTGGGGGGTTCTTTTCAGTTTCAGGGTTTTCCCATTAACTTTAATGGCCCACCATTGTCTTTGCCAGGCTTGGCGCCTGAAGCCCATTTCATGTGAACACCTGGCCTGAGAGATGCTCTTGGCCTGGTTGCCTCACCACACTGCTGTGAGGGGATTCTGTAGTTTCACTAGAATTACGGTAACCGTTTCACACACACACACACCCCTCCTATACAGCATGGTCCTAATGACCAAGTTCAGGACATTACAAGCTTTCATGAAAGACATTACTTGACATTTTTATACCAGCATTGTCTACAACCAGGTGATTCAATTGCTTTTGGGGGGGGCTTCAGACCGCCCTGTTCTCCTCTTAGAGTGTCCAGACCCCAATTGTCACAAGCTATCAAAAATTAAACAATAATATGTAACAAAATGGAAGAGAGGGGAAGCTGATAATGAATATAAATCCAAAATTAGGAATTATAGAAAATTGATATGGCAAGCAAAGGGAAACAAGGAGAAATGTCCATCCAACAAAGTTAAAGACAAGAAGGAGGCATTTTCAAAATATATTAGGAAAAAAGGAACGCCTGACAATAGTTTTGGTCCATTACTAGATGAAAATGATAGAATTATCAACAATAATGATGAAAAGGCAGAAGTCACGGAATCATGGAAGATTAGGATTGGAAAGTCATCTAATCCAACCCCCTGCTCAAAGCAGGGCCAACCCCAACTAAATCATCCCAGCCAGGGCTTTGTCAAGCCACACCTTAAAGACCTCTAAGGATGGAGACTCCACCAGCTCCCTAGGTAACCCATTCCAGTGCTTCACCAACTTCTTAGTGAAAAAGTTACTCCTAATATCCAGCCTAGACCTCCCCCACTGCAACTTGAGACAATTGCTCCTAGTTCTGTCATCTACTACTACTACTGAGGACAGCCTAGCTCCATCCTCCATGGAACCCCTTTCAGGTAGTTAAAGGCTGCTAAATGTTTAATAAATATTTCCTTTTATATTTGGGAAAAATGGTAATGTAGTCATATCATATGAGAACACTAACATCCTCCTGAGATACTAGCCACATGGAAAGACAGCAAGTTCTTAAGTTTGACTTTAAAAAAAAAAATCTGTTCCATACTTGCATCCAAGAGTTTTAAGAAAGCTGGCTGAGGAACTCATTGGAGCATTAACACTGATTTTCAATAAGTCTTGGAGTACTGAGGAAGATTCCAAAGAACTGGATTAAAAACTGACAGGTCTTAAAATGTAATTGTAAATGGGGAATCATTGTTGAACAAGTGCGTTTTTAATGGGGGTCCCATAGGGATCAGTCCTTGGCCTTTAGCTATTTGACATTTTTATTCATGGCCTGGAAGAAAAGAGTCATCCCTGAGAAAGTTTGTGAATAACCCAAAAATTGGGGGAAGGATAAATAATGGGGATGACTGGTCACTGATTCAGAGCACATGCAAACAATGTTTTAATATGGGTAAATTTAGGTGTGTACATCTAGGAACAAAGAATGCAGGCCACACTTCCAGGATAGTCTGATTATCCCCCACGATGATCATGAACTCCCAGTGACCTTGGCATATGACACTGAAGCCCAAAGGGCTAATGAGATATTTGGTTGCATAAACAGGGGAAACTTTAGGAGTAGGGAGGTTATTTTACCTCTGCTTTGGGTGATTCACGTGACTACTGCTGGAATACTGTTGACAATTCAAGAATTGGAGAGGGCTCAGGGAAGAGCTATGAGAATGCTTAAAAGAAGACAGCCTTTACAGTGAACTCAGTTCAATCTATTTAGTTTAACAAAGAATGTTAAGGGATGACTTGATTATAGTCTCCAAGTACCTACATGTGGAACAAATATTTAATAACTGACTCTTCAATCTAGCAGAGAAAGGTATAACAAAATCCAATGGCTGAAAGTTGAAGCTAGACAAATTCAGACTGAAATGAGATGTACATTTTTTAAACAGTGAGTGTAATTAACCACCAGAACAATTTATCAACAGTCATGGTGGATTCTGTCACTGACCATTTTTAAATCAAGATTGGATGTTGTCTAAAAGATCTGCTGTAGGAATTTTGCCCAGGGTGGTGGGGGCAGGAGACATTCTATGGCCTGTGTGATCATAGTGGCCCCTTCCGGCTTTGAAATCTATGAAACAGTGGCCTCCCTCCTCTCAGAGTGCTCTTTCCCCTGACTTATGGGGTATTCTTGTGTGGGGCTTCCCCAGTCTCTCCTCTTGAAGCTGTTCCACTGCAGATAAAGAAAGAATAACTGGGCAAGGGAGACCATACCCTTAGTCTCCCACCTCCCAAGTGGGTGACCTAACCACTGGACTACAGAGTCCTTCTCTCTCATCCAATGACTATTTAAGTAATTATCCACAGTGGAACAGTCATTGGGCCAGAGCAAGAGAAGAGCAGGGCAACACCCCCTCCTCCTCCTGAAGTTTTAGGGGTGGTGGAAGTTGGAGATCACATTCATGAAACTGACATTATTATGTAAATAGCTTGAAAACATTTGCTGTAGCTCAGCACCTTGTTAACGGGGCCAGCCCAGAGCAGTATGTCAATAAGGTCTCAGTTCTAATTTTGCCATTTAATTCACATTTATTCTAGCAAGACAATTACATTAATAGGACTAGAGTTTTGGCACCTTGGTTTGCTATTGAACTGAAACTCAGAGCTCCACCCACCACCCCTCAGCTCTACTAGCATTTGGAGTCGCAATGCAAGACTGAGCAGTGCTTCAGCTCACCCATCACTAGTAATGAGTTATGTCAACTTTGTTAACCTTCCCTTTATCCAACAAATGGAAATACTAAACCATTTTGCGCTATACATTAACCAGCATCTTTGAAAGTCAAAGCCATGACCATAACAGCCACAGGTGGTAATCTCAGACAGCGAGCTCTGCACTTAATGGATTGGACTGGAAGTCCTGAGATGCATCAACACATACAAGCAGTGGTCCCTGCTTGGTGAACATCAAAGCAGGATGAAGCAGCACACTCATTAACAAGTCATAGGGCAGCATACCAGCTATACCTCCCAAGGTGGTGGCGTTTTGGGAGGGAGCTGTTCCCTAAGCACATAACACCCCAATAGCTGCTCCGAGATGGTGCGTGGAAGGTAGACTACTGCTCAGTCAAACCGGGTTTGAGCAAACTAGATCCAGTGGAAAATCCTAATGTTTGAGGTACTAACTAAACAGATTGCTACAGGAAACCCACTGGCAAATTGGATCTGTAGTGACAGATCCATCCCTACTGTTAGCGGCCAGTCATACCCCACAGATTCCATAGGTACGTGCTGAGTAACCAGTAGGAGCTGGGGCCCGCCCGTCAAGTGGTGACCTAGCAGACATGACATTGCCATCAGCCAATACCCAGTCTTTGGGGAAAGACAGCAGTGCAGGGTACCACACTGGAAGGACTATCCCGCCCATTGTACATCCCAATAAGTGACCCCAGTGAGGCTAGTATTTCGTATGCTTTACTAGAGTCAGGTTAGGAACGATGGCTGGATAGCATGCCTATGTGCAAGCCCCAGATGCATTGGAGCCAATCCAGCACCTTGCTGCAGGGGCCCCTGGTTTGGTAGGTTTTCCTAGTTCATTTTTGTCTGCATACCTTTTAAGTGATGTGCAGAAACCTGAGCATAGTCCTGATATCCCCAGTTGTATGGCTACTGTCTTGGTTAAAGAGTTTTCACACACACCCCTTCACCTTTGCTGTGCAATGGGTTTCACCCTGAGCATGGCGCATAAAGACTTCTTACGAGATACAGCTGCAGCACGCACCCCTCCATCTCAGATAGCCTCAGCACTAGTGCACGGACTGTGCTGTGCCCTCTGCCACACCAAGAGTGCAAATTATTATTGCGGGGCTTGATTTTCTTCTGCTCAGTCTGTCCAGCTGTGTGTGCAGCTTCTTGGCTGCTTTTCCTCCTGTTACTCCGAGAGTGGGCAGGCTTCCCTGAGGCCTACATGGTGACGAATGTGCCTTACTCCAGGGCAGGGCTTGAAGTAGTCTGCTTGGCCCTCCTTCAACTTCTACACTCCCCTTGAAGCTGATCTTGAAAGTAGAAGCCTCGGGAGCTGGTCATTGGTTTTTTTAAAAACAAAAAGACAAAAACACTTTTCTTCATCTATTTCATCTTATGTGCAACCTGGAACACTTTGCAGTGCTCCAAGACTGCCAGAGAGTGCACAATCCACTTCTGTACCTGGAGGAACAGTTACTCCATCTGCTGAGAACAGGGCCCAGAAACAGCCAACTTTTAAGTTGCCTGAGGAAAGGTGTATGTACGTCAACCAGGCCCACCCACGGGCGGCAGGGAGAGGCGGTAAGGGGGACAAGTATAGACTCAGAATATTAGAGTCGGAAGGGACCTCAGGAGGTCATCTAGTCCAACCCCCTGCTCAAAGCAGGACTATCCTCAGCTAAATCATCCCTACAAGGATTTTGTCAAGCTGCAGCTTAAAAACCTCTAGAGACGGAGATGCCACCACCTCCCTAGGTAACCCATTCCAGTGCTTCACCACCCTCCTAGTGAAAATTCTTTTCCTGATGTCCAACCTAGACCTTCCCCACTGCAACTTGAGACCACTGCTCCTTGTTCTGTCATCTACCACCACTGAAAACAGCCTAGCTCCATCCTCCCTGGAACTCCCTTTCAGGTCATTAAAGGCTGCTATCAAATCCCCCCTCATTCTTCTCTTCTGCAGACTAAACAGGCCTAGTTCTTTCAGCCTCTCCTCATAAGTCTTGTGCTCCAGCCCCTTTATCATTTTTGTTGCTCTCCACCGGACTCTTTCCAACTTGTCCACACCCTTTTTGTAGTAGGGGCCCAAAACTAGACAATACTCCAAATGCGTCCTCACCAATGCCGAATAGAGGGGAATAATCACTTCCCGTGATCTGCTGGCAATGCTCTTACTAATGCAGCCCAATATGCCATTAGCCTTCTTGGCAACCAGGGCACACTGCTGACTCATACCCAGCTTCTTACCCACTGACTCCCACATCCTTTTCTGCAGAACTGCTGCCTAGCTCGTTGGTCCCTAGTCTGTAGCTGTGCATGGGATTCTTCCGTTTTAAGTGCAGGACTCTGCACTTGTCCTTGCTGAACCTCATCAGATTTCTTTTGGCCCCATCTTCCAATTTGTTTAGGTCCTTCTGTATCCTATCTCTCCCTTCCAGGGTATCTACCACTCCCCCTAGCTTTGTGTCATCTGCAAACTTGCTGAGGGTGCAATCTACCCCATCCTCCAGATCCTTAATGAAAATGCTGAACAAAACCAGCCCCAGGACCGACCCCTGGGGCACTCCACCTGTTACCAGCTGCCAGCTAGACATGGCGCTTTTGATCACTACTCGTTGAGCCCTTTGCTCTAGCCAATTCTCTATCCATTTTATAGTCCATTCATCCAACCCATATTTTTTAAACTTGCTGATAAGAATACTGTGGGAGACCGTATCAAAAGCTTTGCTAAAGTCAAGGTATATAACATCCACCGCTTTCCTCACATCCACAGAACCAGTCACCTCTTCATAAAAAGCAATCAGGTTGATCAGGCATGACTTGCCCTTGGTGAATCCATGTTGACTGCTCCTGATCACCTGCCTCTCTTTTAAGTGCCTTAAAATGGATTCCTTCAGGACCTGCTCCATGATTTTTCCAGGGATTAAGTACCCAAGGGCCTGGTGATTTAAAAGGACCCTAGCAGATGGGAGGATAAATACATATCCTCCTCTCCTCCCCACACACCTCTTCCCCCAAAGCCCACACTTTCTGCCCCTCCCCTGAGCCAAGTTTATTATGCACCATGCAGATTCCCAGGTGGCTGAGGAAATGGTATCTGCTACTCAGCTTCATTAGTAATCTCTCTGGGGAGTCCAAGGGACCCAGGAAGCAGATCCCAGGTGACTGAGGAGGCAGTAACTTGCACAGCACATAACAAATAAGTGAAAACTTCTGGCAGAAGCCCACTTAGACCTCACTCATCTCTTTCTAGGGGGGACCATTAATTGTTCTGCCCTGCAATTGCTGTCAGTGAGCCTGACCTCAACTAACCTACTCTCCTTCAGAGTGACAAGTAACCTAGAACAGAGTCAAATCCCACCCTGGATACAGAGGCAGTTTTCTTGGGGGCTCCCAGGAGCAGGACACCACACAGCATTTCTGAGCCAGATTCTGAAGTCAGGGAGCATGTACAATTGAAATTCAGGAGAGAGGCGCTTGGCCACCAGTGATCCAGCAAGCTACAGTGGAACAGCTGCTACACCTCCTGCTGTACTGAGTTCACAGGACAAACCTACCCCTCTCCCTAGCCCTAACACAGCCACTACATACTATCTGGGGAACACAAGACAGCAGTGTGTTGGAGTGGAACAAGGTCATAGCAGCCCCTAAAGAAACTTATTCCCATAGGATACATGCCTAGCAGCCATTTTGTGCCTTCTGAACAGCTTCACCACACAGAAGAGCAAGGGGCTTTCTAAAATTGCTTCTAACCTGGAAATCAGGTTGTGCCTGTATATAAAAATCAATCCTACATTCCTCAAACACCAGGAACTCATGACAACTTCTGTAAGGAGAGGGTCTGTCTCACTAACCCAGAGAGGACAAAAGTCATAGCAGGGCCTGTTTCAGACTCTTCCCCCAGGGCATGAACTAGTTAAACTTAAATAGGCAAGAAATAGTTCCACTGCTACAGATCCCAGAACTTTCCTTCTCCTCTCTGTCAGCACTCCTAGCACCTTTCCCTGACCCAGAAACACCAATAGGAACCTACCTGCTCCCTGCAGTCCTCATACCCCAGGCCAGCTACTTCAGAAAGCCTTTCAGTAACTCTATTACTTCCCCCCTGCAGCTAAACTGAGTGCCTACTGGCCTTTATAAAGAGCAGGCAGGGATAGGCAATCATTCAGACCCACAGCTTCAGCTGAGAGAGAGGGATGATTAATCACAGGTGGTGGTAGGCCCATCTCCCCTTAAAGGGGCCAGTCACCCTGTGACAATTTCAACAGATGTTTCTGGAGAATACAGAATGCTGGGTTCATTGCTCATTTTATGTTTGTACAGTGCCTAGCACAATGGGATCCTGGTCCATGGCTCAAGCTCCTAGGCCCTACTGCAATACAAACACATACATAAATAACAACAATAGCCGGCTAGATACTTGAGCACACTACAGCCCCAACCTTGGCAGCCTCTTTCAATTTCACCGTTGGCTTTAGCTGTAATGCATGGCCACTTACTTTTCTAGCCATTCGAGAGCAAAGACTAGCTCTGAAATTTAGCAGAAAAAAGCAGAAACACTAAACATGTGGTATCCATACATATAAAGCCTGCATATGTGTGCTACCCTCTTACATGCCACATCAGATAATGGGATTCAGGACAGGTGTGAAATGCACCAGATGCAAAGGAATTGTACCTCTGGCCCTGCTGGGGCAGTGTTCCCTATCATTTCCCGCAGCCAAATATGCATTTGCAGAGCCACCTTTTCTATTACAAGTAAAGAGTACATACTTGTCTCACCAGTCACTAATGCACCTAACATTCAAGTTTCCCAGTGGAGTAAAGCCCAAGAGATTTTTCCCCATAGGGCTGCATAGGTGTAACCGAGGTCAAATTTGGCCTCAGAACTTAACAAAACCACAGGACCACATCTTTGAAGAGTAATCACTGATGCTGCCATAGTAGACAACAGCAGAGATCTTAGCAGGCAGAAAAATATATATATAGCATATAAGGAACTTGTCTGCCTCATGTGGCTTTCTTTCCTTTCAGGTTGTATTAAAGATTTGTGTCTTCTGGTATGTTTTTCATGATATCCAGATTTCATTGTCATAAGCTAAAATTTCCTGTTCAGTACAACAGTATAAAAAATTAGTATTTCAGAATATTCTATATAATAAGTGCTCAGATCCTGTGGTGATGGATGAGGTATAATTGCCTGGAATAAAATAAAAAGTGTCTTATTTATTAATTATTTGCTATGGGTACAACTCAACCTGGTGCAGAGATTACTCTTGGTTTATGCACCACTTTAGTCTCACCTAAACCCTATTTTGGAGTTGTGCAAAACCTTTGTGCTGGTCTTCTGCACAGGAATGAATTTACCCTGAATTATTTAAATCTTTCTGGACACTATCATATTTGAGAAGAATCCTTATATTTATTAATGTACATGTTTTCTCAATGGAAAAGCCTCTGATTATAAAGCTGCAGTCACCATAGACATCTGTGCACCTCCCAAGTATTGAAAAAGAGAAATAAGAATAGCAATTTCTTTCTCTCTCTTCCTTGCCAGCTTTCTCTCTTGTCCTTCCCATCTTGATTAGTTCTGAGGCTTTGGTTTGCTTGGGATTGGGAGGTGTTCTGTATGAACAGATTAATGAAGGAAAGCTAAACTGAATAAATTAGTTTTGCATTTAGTTCTGAAACTGATAAGATCCATGGTTATTTCTATCTTGTACTCTAAGGGCTTCCTTAATCTTAACCCAGTGCCTGTAGCATAAAAGTTCTGCCTACCACCTTCATGAGCTTCTGTCCACAACCTGGAACTCAAATAGTACCTCATGAGCGTCCTCGTACTGGTCAACAGTTTCATTAATACAGTGGAATGTAGCTGTTGTGAGAGGTCAAGCATGAGCCAGGAGAAGCAAATTCTTAGGTGGCTAGAACCAGCCAGGTAGAGAGCCTTGAAGCGGACTCCGTGTTTAATAGGGAGTCAATGCAGTGATGTGCTCCTGGTGACCTATGTAGTAGTCAGGTGGGCTCCTGCATTTTGAACTAGTTGGAGCTTTTTAAACATGTGCAGCTTCATTTCTAGACATGTGTTGCGATGATCAATGTCATGAGTATGTAGATCATTGTGGCCAAATCTGTTTCTGATAAGATGAAGTGCAATCTTCTGGCAGATGGAAACGAGGTTTTTGTTTGCTTTTTGTGGTTGATTGGTTAGTTGGTTGTTTTTTCACCTCAATGACTATTTTGCCAATAGCTCTGAGCAAGCCAAAAGGACCCCAAGGCTGTGGACCAGCTGAATTATCTGAAGGCATACCCCTTCAGTTCTGGGGGATGTTTCAGAGGAGTCAAGTTCTTTGAGCACTGCCTTCTTCCCATCAACATCACCTCAGCTTTGCCTGAGTTCAGCTTTAGCCAGCTGCTCTTTGTTCAGGAACTGATTTTGGCTAGGCACTGAAAAAGCTGGGAGATGATTTATTAATATTCAGTGCAAAGATGTAGATCTGGGTGTCATCTGCATATTGTTGGCATGCCCACCCATGATGCCTCACCAGCTCACCTACTAACTTTGTATAGATGTCTTGGAATAATACAGGGCCTTGTGAGACTCCACCAATAAGAGTTTTAAAAGTGCAGGAACAATTACCCATAAGAATCCATCACATTCAGTTTGACAGGAAGAATCTGAGCTATCTCAGGATGTTCTATTCACTCCTGCAGTTTCCAGGAGACATGGACAAGGGGTATCTTATTATTAAAAGTGGTTTGGAAAAGTAGGGATAGGACCATTAAGAAAAAGAAAAGAATTTCCTGTTTAATGTGAGAACTGGAAAATTCAGTTCCTTCATTATCTTGTATGACAGGGATGTTGTTCAATACATCCACCTTCTTCAGCCTATAACTAATAAGGGTGGAACTATAATAAATAATGCCTCCTTGGATTAAGGATTATTACTGCTGTACAAAGAATGTTTTTATAATTAATATAAAATAGGTATAGTCCAGTGTGTCACACCTAGAATATTGGTTACTAACACTGAGGAAGGAGATGGTTTATACTTCATTTAGTCTGACGAAGTTAATTTGAAAAGAGTGGAATAAAGCCATTTGATGTGGGTGCATACACAATACATATGTATACTTAGATATTCACATGTGTATAGTTAAACATACATAAACTATATATGTACACACATGTGTATTAGAAAACAGATGCCATTTGGTACAATCAGGGGTATTCCAAAGGCATCTCAAAGGCTTTTAAGAGGCCAGGGATAATATTAAAAGTCTTACTTGTCAGGGATGGTTTAGCAGCATCCAGAGAGAGGGACTGAACTCCATCAGTAGCAAACGAATCCCTACCATTCCCCTTCCACAGGAACACTGATGAGGCTTTTTTTTAATGTCATTTAATCCCTTAGCACAGGCTTAATCATTTTAACATAAAATATCTACCTGTGAGTTGTAACATCTCAGTGAAAATCGGACCTTTGTGAAAATAAAGGGGCACTAGCATGAAAAGGAGAAGTGGAGATGTTCTTGCGATGAGACTCTGAGATGAAAGCAGCAGAGGTGTGTGTACTGGGTCTGCTATGGTCCTTCTCTCTCTCCCTCCCTCTCTATCTGAAGTCTGTTGTATATTTGTTCCTTCACGGCTCCTCGTCCTTAGATTAGATTTCTCCTTTCTCATTACCAACCTTAATAGACCCTTCAGACCTCATTCCAGCCCCAGATATTATCTGACCCGTATAATTAATTAATTATAGCCCAAATATTATAGATTATTAAAAATAGCATAACTAATAGTGTAATATCTCAAGCTGTCGACTTTAATAGTCAACATTGTCTTGGTCTCTCTTATCAGGCTGGGACACCCGGTGAGAATATTGATTTCTGGTAATTTTAACCATCATCTGCCATCCTGATGGGTAATTGTCAGATTTTCACCAGAGTCAGAGCTCATTTGAAATCGTTAAACCGTCGGCAGGGCTCACAGTTGATCTTAATGTTTCCTTTTTCTCCCCCTTCAATATGTTTCAGCAACGGAGAGGAAAATAAATAGAGAGAGATGCTTAGGTGCAAACCATCGGATTTCTCTTTTATTTATTTCCATTCCCCCTTTGTACATAGTCTCTCTGAATCCAAGGAGAACAGTGGGGCTGTTTTAAGGTTGATTTTTTTTCCCCACACACACACACCCTTCCTGTTCTTAGCTTTTTAATTTTCCCCCCAGCTTCCCACCTTCGTACCTAGGCCAGAGAATCTTCTCCCGGTTCTAACCCCAAAGTTAAGGTTCTGGCCCCAGACCCCCTACAGCGGGACAGATGTCAATTTCAAACCAGGTGCAAATAAATAAATAAGCAAACCAACCGTCTCAATTTTCTGCTACCCCTCCCCAGGGGACGGGCGTTGGCTTTCCTCTAGTCCCCCCGCCTCCCATCCCTCTCTCTTTCCCCTCATTATTGTCCAAATTTAGGAAATTAGAGCATGTAGAAAGGTCTCCCAGGGTAAAGTGGAAAAGATGAGGACAGACAGGGACACACAGAGAGGCTGATTTTACCCTGATCTTGACACTGACATGGGGGGTCTGCTGGAAGAATAGCAATGGATACAGACAGTGGATGTAAATGTAAATCTCTGGAGAGTTAAGTTTATTTCATGCCGCACAAAAGAGTTGGGCAGGGGCCGCAGTTAGAGGAACCCACCTACTTTGGTCTGTTTGTAAAAGGACCACAACAGAAGTGCCTAGAGGGAGACATGGGGTATAACGAAGGACACTAAATTATTCCTATACTTTACCAGCCCTCCATTCCCCTTCTAAAGACTCCCAAAAGAATCAGGAGTATTTCTTAGTTGGGGGCGAGGGACAGGGTGGTGAGTTTATAGCCGACTCTGAGCAAAATGGATCCGCTTTCACTAGGTGTATGAATAAGAGCTGCAGATGAGATCTTTCCCGAGATAAGTGACAACAAGCCACTTTATTAGGGTTTTATATATACTCCAGGGTATAGGGAGATAAGAGCCTAGATTAACAGAAGGGGGTTGTACTTAAACAGGAATTTGCTGAACTAAATCTTGAAAGGGAGCAAGGTAAACTGCCTTTGAACCTCTCGTTGGGTGTCATTTCTGGAGCAAAAAAAGCCTAGTGTGGGGAGTGGATTTTTCTCCCCAGCAGCGTTCTTAATTTGCAATATAATGAGCGCACCTCAATTCCACAGGGCCAGGGTGCAGCCGCTCTCTCCCCCTCCCCCCCCCCGCTGGTTTGAAACTCTAAGGAAATCGGTGAGAAAGAAGAGCACAGTTTTAATAGATCCTCCGAGGATTCCCCTGGAGCATTATTTAAACTTCTAATTATGATTCATGTGTGTGATAATATTAATTTAATAATCAAGGAGCTGTGCAGGAAGCATTAACCTCAATTAAGCTCATTACTACCCTAACCTGGAATCCCCTGGGCTTTTAAATCTTCTTCTGGGAGGACCTGACATTGTATTGATAGAGGGCAAGATCTGCTTCATAATATCTCTCTCTCTCTCTCTTTTTATAATCATTTTCCTTCTCGGATCGAGTTAATTAATTATTTGACTTTAGCTGGGTTAACATTAAGCATCCTCCACCACCACTTTCCTCCGGTTTAACAGCTCACTCCTGACATGTTTCATAACCTCCGGGAGAGGTGAAAATACAAACAGGCTTTAAACTAATTATTGCTTATCCTGAAACAAGCGCACTGTTGTGTCTGGAGACCGATTCGGCCATAATAAGAAATACAATAATAATTAAAACTACCATGTCCCCAACCAGGCTCCATAGTGCCACAGCAGGTAGGACCGACTCTCGCTTTGAGCTACCAATTCGAACAGGATCGTGTTAGGAAGGTGGCAGCTTAAACATCCCTAAATCTGGAGCTGCTTTTGCAAACCTCAGGACCCTGAAGGCGAAGATTTTTGGAAACCGTGTTTGAAATGGAAGAGAAAAATGTTAGTGGTTTTGGATCATCTCGTAATGTGCCAAGAAATAGACGTCATTAGAAGCTGCTTCTAATAAATATGCAATCCCCCCCCACACACACACACACACTTCTTTCCCCTAACCCTCAGTTTCCAGTTTCTCAGGAAAGCCAGACATTGCATGTCTCTCTAGCTGTTCCCCTTATCTCACCTATTCTTCCCCCTTTACTCGCCTTTCATATGAATTCTAGTGAGTGTTTCACTACCCGGGCTCCAGGGTACAGAAACGGTGCGATTAGGAAATGGGTTGAGAGCACATTTCTGCCCGGCTTTAACGAAAGGCCGCAGCAAACAAAATTGGAAATTGGGCCCCAGTTTGACGCGCCTGTGATATTTGTCTGCCTACGTTTATTGCGTCTGAATTAATATTAGCCATCGATAGGTGGGCAGGTAGACTGGATCTGTGTTCTTAGAAAAATACTGATCTTGGTCTGAAAATGACCTAATGGCACAGGTATTTTAAAGGCCAGGACAAAACTCAGATGGCTTTCAAAATTCCTGGGGGGTCCCCTAGCCTCCTTTTGTAGGACACCCTCTAGAGATACATGGATTTAAGGTTTAAATTCAAATCGGGGGTTGACGGTCTTTTTTTTCCTGCGGGTGTTTATTTTGTGGAGGGGAAGGGGCCCGTGGAAGAGCTACCCAGACTTCGGTCCTACTCTGTGCATCGGTGCCATACAAACGGGCCTTAACTCCAACTGTGCTCTGTAGCTGGGGCCTGTGTTTCCATCCGCTCAGGAAAGGCACTGGGAAGCCTTTCTCCTCGGTGACCTTCCATTGCTCCCTGGACACATTTCGGATCAATGCAAACCGATCAAGAGTGCGGGGAAGCGATGGGGGGGGGTGTTTCTCTTGCACCTGTTCCACCCCGAATCTGACCCCCTCCTTCTCTCCCCGTCCTTTCCTCCACGGAAATCCATCAAAGTGACCTTCCCCATATAACGAGGCCCGCTAAACTGTTTTACCACCGCGATAAATGCCCTTAATTACCCGGAGATCCGCGCGGCTGGAAGCGGGGGATGATGAATGGCCAAAAAAAGAAGCGCGCCGGGTTTTTGAGCGGAGCTGTAGAAATCTGATTGGAAGTGGAATTCGGGGCTTAAAAACCTCCGGGCCGGGCCTCGTGGCACCGGCTCCCGCACCGTGGAAGTAGGAGCGCCCGGTCCCCTCTGTGTAGCTGCAAAACGCACCAGGCAGACGCGGCAGCGGGTGGAGGCGGATATTTGCCCGCATGCAAACCTGGCGTGTCCCCCATAGCCAGAGGCCGGGCCGGGCCGCCCCGGCTTTATGCACCCCCTTTGCTGTTCACTTGCAAATGCACCGAGCAGCTAAGCTGCATGGCCGGGCCTGCGGCAACTCGGGGGGGAGGAAGGAGCCGTTTTCTTTCGCAGCCCCGGCCGAGCAAAGGCGGCTGGAGCGGGGGCCCCTCTGGCGGGCAAAGGTCGGTCTCTGCGGCGTGCCGAAGGGGACAGACAGACAGACCGAGCAGCGGGCGTCCCCTTCTGCAGCTGTCCCTGGGAACCTGCCTCCGCGGCTGCGGGAGGAGAGGAGCGCGGGGCGGACCCCGCTGGGGGGGCTTTCGCTGAGAGCCGCGGCTCCCGGCCCGAGGCGTTAGCCACCCTCCCCGCAGGGCGCGGGCCGGCTCGGGTTTGCAGCACCAGGCTGGGGAGCAGCCCGGGGAGCGCTGGGTCCCCCCCCAGCCAGCTGCTGGGACCAGAGCGCTGGAGCGGGCCGCCCCGCGCATCACCGCAGCCAGGGATGCTCTGGCCGGGGCCCAGGCAAAGCGGGGCCCTCTTCCTCTGGGCCCTAAACACAGCAGCCAGGCCCTGGGATCCCCTAGACTCCAGGATCCCCCCCCCGATCGTCTTGCCAAGAGAGGAGATGCGGGGGGGGTGTCCCAGCCCGCAGGCTCGCCCCCAAGCTGCTGTGTGGACGCAAACGCTGGGGTAAGCCCTGGCCCCCTTCCAGGGCTCCCGGCGGAGATAATTCAGCCCAAGCGCAAAGCTCGCTACCGCGGCGGCCGGGAGACTTGTAAACGCGCTCGGGTGGGTTTGCTCGGGTTCAGGAAAGGATCGTTTCCACGCCGGCTTTGGGAAGGCGGGGCAGAGGTTGGATGAGATGGCAAATGTTGTCAATCTGACCCTCCTGCCCCACCAAGCCATCCCTTCCCCCGGGCGCATTCCTCTCTCTCCCGCAGGCTGCGGGGGGGATGTTTCCCCTCCCCGGAAAATGAAAAGGACTGTCTTCCCGCAAGAGGGAAGGGCTCCCCCGGTCCCGCTGGTGAGCGAGATATTACATGTCACAACTCATCCCGCGGCCCGTAATCAGCGCTAACTTTCTGGGGAACAGATAACCAGAGATGGCAGATGGATGGAGATTGCACAAATGAGGCTCTAATTGACAATCAATTGTGATTAGGCGCAATAGAACATCTTAAAACACAGGGGCGCGCACACGAGAGGCGTCTTTCCGCTGCGGTTTTTTTTCCTCCTCTTGGGCTAAAGTAAGACTTCTTAGCACCACCAGTTTCTTCATGCCACCCCCTGGCATGCTCAGCTGTGCATCTATTCCCCGCGAGCCTCTACTTCCTACAACTTTTAGCAGCGGTACACTTGCACCTAGAGACTCGCCGCCTTTCCTTTCCCAGCTGTGAGTGGGTACAGCAAAAAAAAATCGTCTATGGAAAGAGGATCTTCGTAGTACCGTAGACAGATATTTGTTCGCTGCGACATCTGGGGCTCAGATTCACTTTCCTGCCTTCCTCGAAGCGTTTGCTGTGCAACATTGTGCCTGTGTGTGTCAGTGAATTAATAATCATTGAACTGCTGCTGTCGTTTATATCAGTTCTGGTCCTTGTGTTGTCACTGCGAGGGTATTTGGGCGCAGTTTTAATTGTAATTTAGAACAGATAGTGGTGGGTGGCTAGGCAGAAATACACAGCAGGGTGCCAAGGTACTCAAGAGATGAGGCTCCCCACCCCTAAACGCTGTGTTCCCGCCTGAAAAGGTACAAAGGGAGATGTTACAATAGGAAATCTGATCAGACAAGGTCAGTGGCATCTACCTAAAACACCATCGCCTTTTCATAAATAATATCCCATGGCTGTGGGCAGAAGTATTGAACGAGAAATTGCTCAACAGCAAAAGAGCAAATCAAAGACCCAACCAGAGGAGAAAGGAAGAAAAAAACGTTTTGTTTTTTAAAAAAAAAAAAAACCAAAAAACCTCACAACTAAATGTATATAAGAACTTAGCTCTAGCTGGTGGTGTTGTGGGGTTTTTTGGTTTTTTTTTGGTGGCAGTGAGGTTAGGAAAGTGGGGGGGCGAGGTAATTGCCTACACATGATCAGAGATCATACATGCCATTTCCACCCAGAAGGTGATTTATAATTTAAAGATAAAGCATAATAAAGTAATAAAAGAGGAAGGACGCTGTTGTGGTGTCTGATTAAAATCTAAGGGCTGGTCTATAATATATGAGAGGAGCTGTTGTGGGCTCCAGCGCTCCAGGAACTCCCCTGGGCCCAGCCCATTGATGGGCTAATCATGTCCAACCCCTACCAAAATTACAGCTGATTGTTTTACCCATTATTTCTTCCAACTTTTAATTTCTGCTTTCCAAAGGATCATTGCCCGCGGTAATTGCAAAGGACCTGTCCTTGTATGTGTCACCAGCCTCAAAGACCAAAAAAAAAATCTAATTTTCTTTTTATGTTTTCTCTTTTCCTACCTTTTTTGGCAGCTAGTTCAAACTAAGCAGCGATGTGGACATCCAAAACAAGGATGAAATTGATATGATCAAAGCGGGCGCACTCACAGAGAGAAAACTGGGTAGGAAAGGAAATGAGATTTTTGTAATTCAGAGGTGACTCTTATCCCAATTTCTTTCTTTCTTTCTTTCTTTTTTCTGCATTAAAAACACTTTTAATGAAGGAGCGTTTCTCAGGAGTGAGACTGAGCATTGTTTCTAGATAGGACGAGAATAGATTCCCCCCAGTTATTTAGAATGTATCGATCGTCGTGTTTTGCCTTGTGTTGTTTGAGGATTATTTTTCTCTCAGTATTTCTAGGCACTTTCCTCTGATATGTAATTTTAATTAATTAGTTGGGGGTGGGGGAGGACCAACGTGGGTATGTTTGTGCCTTATGCTCGCAGGGATCATTCAAAGCGTTCAGCCTCTGACAAAAATTTTATTCTCCTGGTCTAATTTTAATAATGCAGGGAGGGGGGTGAAACAGGTGAAATGCTTCATCCTTCCGAGCACAAATAATGTCCTTTTTGATCATATAACTAACCCATTAGGAGGGGAGATCTTAAGTTCCCATTGTGTGTGTCTAATATCGTCTTTATATTGATCCCGCAATTATTTCAAAGCAAGCATTCTCCTCCCACTTCTCCAAATAAGGCTATTTAGATGCTTTCCAGATGAGTGGAGGTGTGCTGAAACAGAGCTGACAGCTAAGTATATCACAGCCAACACCATCCTTCACTCTCTCCCCTCGCCTTCCCCCTCCCCTTTCTCAGGCACACACACTTCCAGTGTCTCTCTCCTCCAGGGATGGAGATTCCTGACTATTATGGGCAAAGGATTAATTTGTAGCCAATTACAACCCACTGCTAAATATGAATGCATAAATAAGATACAGCCTGGCCCGTGGGGGCTGTGGGGAGGGGGCATAAAGGTTTCGGCAGCCCTGGGAGAATGATGAGAAGGCAGAAGGAGCAAGTGAGTGGAGCATCACCCTATGACTTCCTTTATCCACGGGCGACTCCGAATCCGGTCGGACCCTAGCCACGAGAAATCCTGTAGCTCTAAAGTAACCCGCGGGTGCCTCCGTTAAATGAAGAGCTTGACTAGAAACCCAGCGGCTCCAGAGTTGATCGCAAGACAGGAGTTCCCGGCTGAAGTTGGCAGGAAGGGGACGAGGGGGGATTGAAAGGGGCTCTCCAAAGAGCCATGAATGTGAGCAGAGACAAGCCGCAGGGGGGTGACATCTCTATTCCAGCAGTAACCGCAGCAGCAGCAAGCCAGGCTGGCATTGTAGTGCAGCCAGGGGCCGGCTGCCTTCACGGGGAAAGCATGGAGAGCCATGGGGACCAGAGACTTTGTGCCAGCAGCGAACTACCTGTCTATTCGTGTCCTGGAAATAGGGACCGGCCAGGCGACAATCAGAGCAACAGCCCTGGGCAAGAGGGGGCAGTGGGCGCCCTGCCCATTGTCCACAGAACCACTTCGTTTTCCGTGCTGGACATCCTGGACCCCAACAAATTCAACAGCAAAAAGAGACAGTGCTCCGTCTTGTACAAATCCGAATTCACTCCGGGGGCAGAGGACAAACCCGAGGAAGCAGGAACGGACCTAGCAGCTCCAAAGGCTCTGCCTGAAGATTTTGAAACGTGCAAAAAGTCCTCGGACTTAATCAGTAAGTACGTTTTGGGTGTGAACCTCCCCAGCGGGTCTGTGTGGCTGGGGTCCGGAGCGAACCGCCTGCCACGGGGGGAATGGTAAGGAGGGCATGCAGTGCTATGCAGTGTGGGCACAGGCTTCTCGGGGTGCGTCTCAGAGACACCCCCACCCCCCCGGCTTTCTGCCAGCCACAAGGAAGGGCGCGACTGCACGTGTAGACCCAGGGCGTCTGCTGCAAAGTGCAAACGTTCCTTAAGTGTTGCTTCGAAACGTTACCTGGGTGTGAACGTGCAGTGAGGGAGGGACACACAGAGAGCCCCGCATAACAGCGCTATAGGCACCTCTTCTTCCCACTTCCTGGAGTGGCTGGTCCCACTGCGCAGCGAGCTCTGCCTGGTGTCTGCAGTCGAGGGGTTGCTGGTTCTGAATGCCAGGTGAAATGCTCCTAGTCTTGCCTTCCTTTCAGTTGCAGAAAGTTTTCTGGTGGGCGCTACTTCCAAGCTGGAGACTCTGGCATGTGCAGTGGGCTCAGTCAAATGCCCCCTTTTGGCCTTCCTGGCATTTCCCTGAACAGGTGTCTTGAAAATCCAAACAGCCACACGATAAATAACTTTCGCTGCAGTTTTGCAACCAGGGAAATACAAAGGCAAATCTGGGGCATACACAGCAAAAGGCTTCCTCCTCGGCTCTGGCGCTTGCGATCTGGCTAGAACAACTGGGGTATGTGTACCCCTGGGGTACGCAGCAGTCTTCCAGGAGGAGCATCGACTCCTCTAGAGATTTGCCTAGTTTTACAACAGGCTACAAAAAATGCACTAGGAAGTCGGTACAAACTAAAATGTCACACACCACTTCTTTCTCCTGCTCTCCATGAAAACTGAGCAAGTGAGCACTTTTTCAGCAATAGTGTGCTGTGAGACTCTTGTATTTTTGTCTGATTTGGTAAACAACTACTTTTTAAGTGACATGGAACTTGGGGGTACAAGACAAATCAGACCCCCGAAAGGGGTAGGGTAGTCTGGAAGCTTGAGAGTCATTGGGCTAGAAAGCATTACATTTCAACGGGCAATATTTTGTTAAATGTACCTCGCTCATCACCGCCTCGCTGAATTAATGTGATTGCATTGATTGGAAAGGGAATCAGACTCCGAATTATATCACAAAACAACAGCTTCCTTCCGGGTGTCTTATTTTTGTCCTCGAGAATAGCAGGCATGTTTAAGTTACTGCTGAAGCAAACTTGCAGGGAGCACTGAGCGAGCTGCAGGCCCTTTGAATGAGCAGGCCCAACAGGACCTGAAATTCATTTTCAATTCATCAAATAAGTTCCACTTTGGCTGGATCGTCCAAGTCTCAAAGTCGCTTTTATGACTTTTATGTCTGGTTTTTCTTGTGGTTTTTTCCTAGCCTTCAGACCCATCTCTCCTCTCCACCCCACCTCCAGCCTGCTGAGCGTTGCTCTGGGCGACAGATTCAATTTTCTCTCTCCCCTTGGCTTTTTTTAGGACAAATCAGACTAATTGTGACAAAATGCTGGTTATCTCTGGAAAAACAATTAAATTCCTTCGATTACATTTAAGGTAAAATGTGCTTAGCAGCGTAAAGAGGCTGGATAATGGGGGAAATCGCCCCAGAGTGGCATGTAGGACTCCCTGGGTCGATATCCTATTATCGAATTGTGCATATCTCTTTCAAGCACCTTGCAAACTCTCTCCTAACATCTAAATTATAGGGTCAAAATTCGGATAATTACTCGATTAAAACCTATTACACTTATTAGGGCTCGCTATTGATCGGGAATTGCATTCGACCCAAGCTCTAGATTGCTTTTTCTTTCTAGGTCCAAATATTCCAACTTTCTCACCTCTAAACGCTGTGACTCAGAATAGTAGAGCACTTCCGGGAAAAGCTAGCACATGTGAAAAAGATCTATAGATATTCTGCATTTTGAGGGGTCGGGACAGCAGCGGATGGTGAAGGTTGGAAATTAAATGTATGGAATAAGATTACCAGAGGGATCGGTGTCTTTATAATTTTGTGATTGCTTTACAATTCTGCGACAGAATGCTCATGTCAAGTAAAATTAGGCAGTGAAATAAGTTTTAGTTGTACCTGTTTTAACACAAACCCCTTTACAGCAGATCTGGTTTTAATCATCCAAGCAACAGCAGGAGCTAGACATAAAGAGAATTCCAAAGAGATTTTGAAAACGCAGAGTATACCTAAAGTATTTGTCTAAACTGATCTGACTTTTGTCATACTAAATAGATCTGTGCAATCAGAAAGACCGACGAGGTCAGCCTATCACTAATCTTATACTTTATCTCCAGACAAGGAGAGAAATGCAATTCTATCATTCATTTCTCTAACAGTAAATATATTTAGAAACATCATGCAATTCTAAACTTTGCTTACTGACAAGCTGCCTAAGGATTTGGCAAGATTTATCTCTTCAGTCCTAACTATGCTAATATTTTGTAAAGCTAGAACCATCCAAAAATAAATTTGTGAGTACTCAGAAATAATTGAAGTTAATCGCATTATGGTTCCACATCCACCTTAGGTAATAGTGGATCAAGCAGTTGGTTTAGTTCGGTGGGGATAGGGGAAATGATCCGAAAATAATAATAATTCTCTACAATCAGAAAGGTACAAGGACACGGAAAATAGAAAATATACTGAAGGGGAAATGTGTTTAATTTCATCTTGCAAAACACATTTAGGTTTCAAAATAACCGTTAAAACTCTCTGGTTAATTTGTTTTGCATTAACACAGTTGCAAACCCAGAGTGATATTACCTTGGTCAATTACCAGTGCAGTTGTTGTTTAGAGAATATTTTAATGATCCCTTTTTGAAGAGGGGCTGGGGAACTTTTACAAATGATTGGGGAAAAAAAACCCACACTCCTCACCCATTCTGTGTCACCTGTATTGACCATAGGTATGTGGTTATATTTACCCCTACATCTATAAACATTCGTGTATGTATGCAACAAAAATAGATGAAAAGGTGTGTACAAAAATATCATACACGATGGTATCCATCTATAACCTCTACGTGGTGCAGATTATTTCAACTTTATTTCACCTTCATTCACTATTTTACATTTAAAAACCCTTAACCAGGTTCTCATATTCGTGTATATCTGTCATAATTCCAGATTTCCATTTTCTCATTTTTAACACTAAAGTAGTAACACGAAAGTAGTATTGGGTAAAAAGTCCGCAGAGTACTAAACACTGTTTTTTCAGGGTAAGGTGACTATAATAAACTTCTCTTTCTCTCTCTTTTTTTTTTCCTCGTAGGGAGCAAGCAATATCCAAGGTTTAGCCGAAATCATTTTATTTCACAGAACAAAATCTTTTCACTTTTTAAATTTCTCAATTAAAAATAATCAGCTACGGGCTAGGCAGCCCTTGATTTTAGGATTTGGACAAAGTTTGAGACAGACTGTACAGCCTTAGTAGATGTGGAACTGAAATGACTAAAGTAAATACATGATGGGATCACTATTTAATTTGGGGGCGGGAGGGGGATTTACGCATAATAGCTATACTACAATACTGGGCCACCTAGGTGTAAATGGCAGACCGATTCAGGAAGTTTAGGAGTATCTAAATACTAGGAGGACAAGGTATTTTGCATATTTTACTCCAGAGTAAAGCCCGATCCTGCATTTGATGTATTCCTAAATTCCTTTTTTACTTCACTGAGAGTTTGGGGTGGGCGAAGGGTTATGGAATCCGGCCTTCAAGGTCCCAGAAATGTCTGAGGCATGATCCACGGAGAGAAGCGGCTGCCTTACAAATATTATTTCAGGTTTCAGAAGACGTGATCTTCCCCATAAATACAATGGCCTTAAATATCGGATAATTACCTTGTTCTCAGCTGGAGTCCCGTTAATTGGAGCATAATATAAACCCAAATAAATTAAATGACCGTTAACTAGTTTGTACATTACACAAAATGAGTTTAATTAAGTTTGTATCTGCTCTGCTAATCAATACAAGTATTTACTCCAGTTTAATACTTCTGCCATAGGAAAAAGACGAGAACAAACCAGGCACGGAAACGGTTAAAAACATGCCAAAATAGAAAGCAGCAAATCTTCTATCAATACAGATAATTAAATAACTAAAATAAAAGAGTAATATAATGGTGCCTGCATGAAGCCCCCATGTAATTCACATGCCTTCTTCCAAAGTGTTCCATGTTAGTCATTGTTCAATTCCCAAGCCCTAATTCTTCAAATATCTGTTCCGGAGCCATTGCATAAAGAGATGTCCAATATCTAAAATCATTTCAACATTAGCATCCCTGGTGCTTCTGGGAAGAAGTGCCAGGGAAGATACTAACCGCAGTTGCTTTTAAAAAGAATAGCTAACGTAAAACAATGAGATTAATTTTGTACCTTAGCATTTCACAAGCGTTTTTAATTCGAAAGATGAATAAAAATGATTACACAGTAAGACTTCTCATTAATGTCCACCAAATAATGTTCTATATTTGCAAAGCTTTTAGCGGGGTGAGCTAGGGTTTCAGGATTTGATGTTATTAAATACGGTGTTATTTCTTGTCCCAGCTTTAGCCAAAGCTGGTTTCTTACTATAAAGCACTGCGGGACTTTGTTTGTGGAGAACGTTTTTAAGGAAAGATTCCTCCTTCCTCAGTTGTTGTAATATAGACACATCCCTGCGGTTTTAAAATGTGACACTTCCTGAAATTTAGTTTCCTGAATTTTTGCGGAATTTGTGCCCTCTGGCTTACAGGGGAAAGGGCAAATATAAACCCTGATCTATAAAGAAACTAGTATTGCAACAGTTGTTCTTCTCTCTCATATGCCTGCTTACCCTTTGCTTAAACCGTCTAAATATTCAATACGTAGCTATGGAGTCTACAAGGCATAGAAACCGCCCCATCATTCAAAGGAAAATGCCGTCCCATGGAGCTTTCCAACACCATCCTTCCAGGTCAAGAGGATGTTCTGAGTTTCCTTTGGCCAGGGGCGATTTGTTCAGGCCCACCACCTCTCCTTCTGGTGGGGAGGGCATGTGGGAGACTCCCTCAGGCTGGGGAACGTTAGGTCAGGGTTTATAAAGCGCCTCTCTTAGCCTGGACGGTTTGGCCGTGCAGCGGTGAGACATTCCCCGTCCACTCCCCCTCCAAAAACCCTAGGCGGCCTCACATCCCCTTCCTGCCGCATCCAGTTTGAGGGCCAGGCAGCAACCCCGAGGGAAGACAACCCCTGCCCTCTCCGACACTCCTGCTATTCCTTGATGGGTGGCCTGGCCCGGCGGCCTCCCACCGGAGGGCAGGTTCGCCTTGTGCGCCCCGCCGAGCCGGACTCCAGGCTGCCTGGATGGAGGGGCGGACGGTTCCCCTACCCCGCGGAGCTCGGCGCTGGAGCTGGGGGACCCGGGGGGGGTGGCAGCCGGGCGCGGGAGGGGCAGCCGCTCCGCTAACCCCTCTTCTCCTTGCTTGCGCGCAGGGGAGGCCGAGCTGTCCCAGGCCGAGGAGAGCGAGGCGGACTCCGGCGGCGGGCCCAGCCCGGGCGCGGGCAGCGAGCTGCAGGACGAGGAGGAGCCGTGCGGCGGCGTCGGGGGGCCCGGCGAGGCGGATCCCGGCGCCCCCCCGGAGGACGGGGACCCCGGCAGCCAGCCTCGGCCGCCGGCCCAGCCTCCAGCCTCGGGCGGGGCGGCGGCGGCGGCCAAGCCGAAGCGGAAGCGCACGGGCTCGGACTCCAAGTCGGGCAAGCCGCGGCGGGCGCGGACCGCCTTCACCTACGAGCAGCTGGTGGCGCTGGAGAACAAGTTCAAGGCCACGCGGTACCTGTCGGTCTGCGAGCGCCTCAACCTGGCGCTGTCGCTCAGCCTGACGGAGACGCAGGTGAAGATCTGGTTCCAGAACCGCCGCACCAAGTGGAAGAAGCAGAACCCGGGCGCCGACACCAGCGCCCCGACGGGCGGCGGGGCCGGCGGCGGCGGGGCCGGGGGAGGCGGCCTGGGCGGGGGGTTGAGCCCGCTCAGCCACTCGCCGCCCATGGGCAACCCGCTGTCCATGCACGGCCCCGGCGGCTACCCGGGGCACCCCGGCGGGGGGCTGGTGTGCGCGGCCCAGCTGCCCTTCCTGCCCAGCCCCGCCGTGCTCTCGCCCTTCGTCCTGGGCTCGCAGACCTACGGGGCTCCGGCCTTCTACGCCCCGCACCTATGAACCGGCCCCGGGCCCGCGGGGAGGAGACTCGGCGCTGCGCCCGCCGCCTGTCCCCGGCGCGCTCGGCGCTGCGCCCCCAGGCCGCCTCCGCTCGCCGGGCTCCGGGAGGAGGCGCGGGGCAGCCGGAGCGCGGCCAACCGCGGACGTCGGTAAAGCGCCGTCGAACGAGCAAAAGCCGCCTCCCAGACGGCCCCGGCGCAGAGCAAAGCCCGACAGAGCCGCCACCTCGCCGTCGGGTTGGGGGGAAATCGGGGCCCTCCCGTGCCCGGGGAGGAGGGGCGAAGGAGCGCATGGAAGCGCGTTGCCCCAAGGGATAAACTTGCCGGGGGGCCCGTTGTTTGGGAAAGACCCGCCACGCTGAAACGGGGTATTTCAAACCGCGCGTGGTTTAAAGCGGGGCGCGGGGATCGCTTCCCCCTTAGAACCGGCTGGGACCCGGGGCAAAGGAACCTGATGCCGCCCCACGGGACAGCAGGCCGGGGACTTGCAGTGGCAAAGGGCTGCAGCCGGCTTCGCAAAAGCTGGAGGCGATCGGCACGGCCCCTTCGCTCTAGGCGAGCGAGATCTGTCTGTCCCCAGCCCTTCCTCCCCACCCGGCCCACCACCCTTTCATGGCACCTGCAATCATTTCTACGACCCTTTTTGTAGACGCCGGGCCCGGACTTGGCTTCTGGAAGGGAGGAGGAAGAAAAAGAAGAAATCCTCCCCCTGCCCTCTGTGTAAAT
Organism: Mesoclemmys tuberculata; assembly: GCA_007922155.1. Lineage (NCBI taxonomy): Eukaryota > Metazoa > Chordata > Testudines > Chelidae > Mesoclemmys > Mesoclemmys tuberculata. Next base: position 77,310,603 of record ML675624.1, read on the forward strand.
AGGAGTAGCTGTAAATCATCGTTATCTGTATTTTTTCACTGTTCCTTGTTTTTGTCTAGCCACTTGTAAAAGACTTGAAGAGGTTATGTACCCATCTGACTCTCAGGGTAAAACAGAAAACTCTAGGCTTGTCACTTCTCCACATTGTTGGTAAAACAATGGGTTATTTTCTTTCGTGATTTCACGATTTTTACGTACTTCGATTTTTTTTTAAAAAAACGAACCCCACCAACCAACGGGTCCAAAAAGATCAAATCCACGGACGACCGCGAGAGGAGTCGTGGCTTAGGAGGCACCCGTGGCCAGAGACATTCCTTGGTTGCATTTTTTACATTAATCATCGCTGTATAGTTCTGGTTGTTACAAAAGTTTCCACTTTGTAATTAATGTAAAAGGGATGGGCAGAACGGTGATCCCAAATGATATCGAAAGCACTTTGTTTGCTAAACACTTTAAACGGCTCAATAAACTTTAAGGAAACCGTGTCTTCCTGTGTGTGGCTCACGTTTTAACGCGGACATATCTGCGACGGGCAGTTTCACGTCACTGTTAAGAGAAGCAAAGAACTAAAAGGAATTATTTCCCTTTTGTAGCTTTCTAATAAATGAAACCCCCGTGTAATGCCTTTCGAGACCATTTTTTGTGCCATTTGCCTGGAGAGCCCCATTACATTTGCATATTTACCTATACGCAAAGAAACTTTATTCTTCTGTGCTGTAAGAGGGAACGTTACCTTACTAGCTATTTTTTTCCTGGCGTTTATTTTTGTTTGTCTGGGCTGATGATGAATATTTCCTCAACTCCGCCATATAACATAGAAACCCAAGTGCTGAAGCTGCGAGGTCTATGATTTGTCGGTAGAGAAGACTACTGTCAGAGTTTGGATTTATGTAAATTTAACACATTCATTATGTTCGCACATTTTTAAAATGTAGCAAAATCTCAGTGGTATTTCTGTAAATTATTTTTAACTAACCTTCACAATGAAAGCAGCCGTGCCTTTTAAAAACATCTCCCCCTGTGTTATATATATTTTTAATAACGGATGTTCTGTTCTGGATACATGGCAATGAAAAAGACAAAATGCATTGACTATTAAAGATAGTTTGCCATTTAAACTAAAGCGTATAAATCTACCATTAAAGAGGATACAAAGTTCTTATCTCGTTTCCAGGTTTCCTATCTGATCCCATACTTTACACTGGGGAAGGGAAATGTATCTGTCTAGAATCCTTTCCCTCCAGGGAGCTGATTGCTCTATTTCCAGGACACCGACTAATTTTAAGAAAGGCAAAGAGGAGAGAGTGCGCTGTCGATTATTAATTTTTCCTTCTTTCATCAGTTCCAGTCCAGCTGACTCCAGAAGGCAATAGCCACTCTTACCTCCTTTTCCGTGTACCCCCCCCCACCCCACATAACACCACCCCCACTCATATGCTGCCTGTTGGCTTTATTTCACCCACCACCTCTTCTGAAAATTCCCAATGGGATTCTTGCCCCACTGGGGAAAGAGGGAGGGAGGGGAGAAAGGGGCAGCCCGTCCTTGGAGGATGCACTACAAAAGCTCTTTTAATAGTGAGCGGCTGGCAGAAGAGGATGAAATTAACTAACCTTTGGGGGAAGACTGAAGTCAGCTCCCCCCTTCCCCAGCCTGGCAGAGTCACACACAGGGCTGCTCCCAGCTCAGCTCAGCTGTGGCCACTCCCCACCCCCAGCCGCAGCAGGGTGACAGCATTAAATGATGTCTTTCTTATCCTATTAGCTCCTTCCTCTTGTTTGCTTCCTCCAGTGAGCGTTTTTGACAACCTTTTATTGCCACCGCTGACACTTGAAGCGTGAGGAAGTTATAGTTTCTGACAGAGAAATTACGTCTTTCCCCAGACATAGATGTCTCCAAATGTAAATGGAGTGGGACTGGGGGGCAGAGAGAGGGAGCTAAGTGGTGCTTGAAGCCTTGCAGTGACCGCACTCCAGCAGCAGAGGGGGCAACCTAGAGCAGGGAAGGCATCCCGAGCCCTTAGAGGGCAGGCCTGGGGAGATGAGAGTGCAAAGGGCATGTGTGGGATGTGCAAAGGAGACGCTGGGCTCCCCAACAGGCTGCCGCTCACACGCAACCCAGTGGTGGTACCTCCTAGTCTTTAATGGTGTTAGCACAGATCCATCTTGAGCTATGGCGCCCCACTGCCAAAACCAGATGGGCTTCAAGCCAGACCCAAATTTACACTGACACACAACCCAGCTGGATCCAAAACAGCACCAGCCTGTTTCCAGCCCAGACCTTGCTGACCTCTACATAGATGTGTGAACACAGAAAATATGTAGATAGCATAGGGCTGGTCTGTGCCCACAAAAGAAATTCAGCGTTCTGGCCCTGACTGTACCGACCCCACCTTCCCCACAGGGAAGCCCTATACCAATCTATTCAGGGCTTGTACTAACAATGCGATCCATTTGAGTATATGATAAATCCTTAGTACCAAATACACAGTAAAACACGGCAAGGACCTGGTGAAAGATCTAAGGCAGCCTGAGCTAATAAACGTTTCCTCTGAACATCTGTAAATTAAAAATATCTAAACTGCTTCTCCCCAACCTCCCCCCACTGTTGTGAAAATAAAATATCAACCAATATTTCTGCCCAAAGGTTCCAGCTGTAAACCTGGTGCCCCACACAAACAAGTAAAAAATTAGCACAGTAACTGAAATTACAGACGAAGGTAACAGAGTAGAAATGAATCTATATAATTTGTTTGCAGTGGTGTTGTGGCTGTGTTGGTCCCAGGCTATGAGGGAGACAAGGTGGGTCAGGTAATATCTTTTATTGAACCAATTTCTGTTGGTGAAAGAGACACGTTGAGAAGCTCGAAATCTGTCTCTTTCACCAACAGAAACTGGTCCCATGACAGATATTACTTCACCCACCTTGTCTCTCCATATCATTTAGCATTAATGTAGCTTGTTATAAACATGACCATGTAATGTAAATGGAAACATTACCCAATGCTCACAGCATGCCCAGTGATAGGTGTCATCTCTATTTTACAGATGGGGAAAGCAAATCAGAGAAGTTAGTGACTTGTCCAAAGTCAGGGAGGGAGTCAGCATGCGGGGTCTGGTATGTCATCTCCTCCCTCGACCATGCTGTGCTGTTACAACCTCTCAGACCAGGGGAGACAAATGCATGACAAATATCAAAAGTTGCAATCCCAGGTAAGTTCTCACTATCAAGAACAAGCCCCCAAATAAGGAAATGTTATGGTGAAATGTTGTCTAAATTCAGTATTTTGGTGATAGCAAGTGAAGAACTGGAGGGCCTGGGGCTTTTTGTAATAGAAACCGGAGCCTTTCAACTCTGGGTCATTAGTTTGAGTGTGGCTCAAGTTGGTAGTGAGTGAAAGTCATTATCCTCTGATGGCTGTTCAATAACCTAAATAAGGGTCAGGTCTGCTGGTAATACTTTAATTCTTTTCTTAATTAGACTACATAGTCAGAAAACAAAGGTGGGTCAAACAATGAAATATGAAACTTCTATTTTGGCTCATCAGGCCTTCATCAGCGGTACTATGGAGAGATCAGCTAGATGCACAGGTTCCGTATCTGCACTGTTCAGTGTGGAAACATGTCTGTCTATGGACACGTTGCGGAGGACAATAAACCAATCTGCTAGCATCAGCAGTGTCTGTACTTGGCAAACTAATGCGAAAGGCTGCAGGTTTGAATCCAGGTGGCTTGAACAAGCTACTGCTGTATGTTCATGTTTTCACAGAACCACACTGTGGCTCAGCTGTAGCACTGGTGCTCGGGCAACAGGTCTCTGCTGCTGTACTTGGCAGAAGAGGGCAAGCTGAACAGGAAACTGGGCCATACGGAGCCATTCAGATGTGCGAAAGTGGGCTACGCCTATTTTACAGGCCTCTGAACATTTTGACTGGAACGTTTAAGAAGAATTTCACTTGCCCATACTCACAAATTAATCAACAGCAAAATGTCTCCCACCAGTAACTATCTTATCAGAAGAGCAGAGAGGAAAAAGCCAGAAGAAACACACTGAGATGAATTCAGAAAAATCAGCAGGCGATATGTAATGTTAAAATAACTATGCTACAGTGTAGGTACATTGTCTCACTGTTTATGCAAAACAGTCAAGTTGCACTCATGGAGTTCACATAAAAACTTGAATAATGTTACAAATACTCGAGTAGTCAACCACTAATAAAGAATAGGTTTTCTTATTTAATTCAGCAGGATCTGTGCCGGTCTTAGTCCCAGAATGATCAGAAATCTCAGTGGGTTGAGTGCTTGTAGCCTTGGTAGTTCAGTCACTAACATTTTTCTTGAGAGTATTTGCTATTCAAAATCTGAGCTGTTTTGATTAGGCACACAGGTCCCATGACATGACATGTTTCTAGGCTCTTCCTGGTTTAATGTGTATGAATCTGGAAACGGTTTTCTGACAGTATTCTGTGACGCCTGCTCAGAATCAGTTGTGCTGGGAAACATTCTGGCCCAGGCACTCATGTATTAGGATATCCACAGATAGAAAACACAGCAGGGTCTCAAACACAGTCCATTTAATTAATCAAAGGAATATTTTCAAAAATTGTTTTTCGGTGCCAATTAGCTGTAGAATGTATGCAAGTTCAACCTGATCATGGAACTAGAGCTCAGAAGGTAAGTAGGCAAAAGTAGTTGTTGTAAAGTCTCTCTACAGACTGAGCCAACACATAAAGAACTCATTAAGTTTCTGGGAAATCTAGCGAAGCCCTGGGATTTAAACGCATTCACAGATCATAACAGACACTGATTAAGAAATACATAGGAAAGCATTAGTTAAATTAGGAAAGATGGGGCTCACTACAAGCATTGTAAAATAGATAAGGAATTGAACAGAAGAAGGCAATGGGTTGTGCATAAAGGAGAAATAGTGAACTGAAGAGAGGTTACTAGTCAAGTTTCTCAAGGATTTGTCATGGGACCATCCTTACTTCAATATTTGTATTAATGCCCTTGGCACAAAAAGTAGGAGAGTGCTAATGAAATTTGCTGAGGATATGAAGTTCGGCGGCATCACCAATAGAGAGGACAATCAAAACACCATACAGGGAAATCTGGATGTCCTTGAAGACTGGAATGAACGGTCATGCACTTAGGGTCTAATAACTAAAATTTCTTCTGCAGGATGGGAACTCCTCAGTTGGAAACAACAGAGGAGGAGAGACACCTGGCTGTGTGAGTCAACAACAGGATGACTAGGAGCCACCAACATGATGTGGCTGTGAAAAAGGCAAATGCGATCCAAGGATATACTAAGTGAGACATTTCCAGCAGAGATAGAGAAGTATTCATGCCATTGTCGGCAGCAGCGGCTATCCCTTGATAGGAGGATGTCATCTGTCATTTGGAATACTGTGAACAATTCTGGTCACCCATGTTCAAGAAAAATACATTTAAACTAAGCAGATGTGGAGAAGAGCCACTAGGCTGATCAGGGGAATGGAGAGCCCATCTTACAGAGAGGAGACTGAAAGAGCTTGGCTTGTTTAACCTAGCAAAAAGAAGACTGTGAGGAGATACGATTGTTCTATGCAGAAACATTATGGGGTAAATACCAGGGTGGGTGAGGAGCTATTGAAGCTAAATGACAGTGTTGACACCAGAACAAATGGATATAAACGTCCATGAACAATTTCAGGCTGGAAATTAGAAGATATCTAACCATCCAGGAAGTGAGGTTCTGGAACAGACTGCCTATTGGAGATGTGGGGTCAAACAACTTATTTCATTCTGAGAGAGAGCTGGACAAATGTATACATGCAGTTTATGATGGGGTTGCTTGTGATGGTGGAAAGTGGGGTTCAGTTCCACTTTATGTCCTTTGTTCTCATGCTTCAGGGTTTCAGCCAGCAACCTACAAGGGTCAGGAAGGGATGTTTTCCCCCTTCAATATATTTTTTGTCTCCTAGCTCTGAAGGATCAGGGATGGCCATGGCTGGAGATGAGACGTTGGAGGGGTGGGCCGGCGCTCTGAGGTGGCACTGAGCATTTTCCATCTCAGGTGTTTACTGGCTGGTTCTTCCTCACATGTTCAAGGTCTAACTGACCATTATATGTGGAGTCAGGAAGGAATTTTGCCCCATGATCAGACTGGCAGTGACCTTGGGTTTTTTTTCACCTTCCTCAGCAGCTTGTGGGTGCAGGTCACTGGCCAAGATTATATCTCACTTAATCATTTCCCTGCCACTGCAGGGGCCTCAAGCATTTTTGGACCTGAGTCCCTCCTATCCTCTGCCTATGGCACAGAATAGCCTTGTCCTTGTGGATGTGTGATGGGGTATACAAACCCCACACTGGGACAGAAGGGGTTAAGGGACTATACTGGGCCCAGCGAGCTCTGCCAATCCTCCAACTGGAGACAGGGTTGAAAAGGGGGAGGAGTGCAGACCTACCCTGAAGGCTCCTGCCAAAAGGGGCTGGGAGAAGCCACCCTGAAGGAATAAGATTGTATGCGGAGTCCAGCTACGGTTGCTTTCCTTTTTCTTCTCTCTTTACCTAGGAGCAGAAGCTGAGGGAAGGAAGTAGTGATAGAAATCAGCCCAAGGAAAGTAGGTCAGAGGGCCTTCCTGGAGGCCAAATGTTGCTGACCTTCTTAGAGCCTTTGGTTGGGGCCCGGTAGAGTGTGTGAGCCTGGACTCCTCTACCACCAACCCATAACTGATTGGATGCTAAATTGCTAGGCCCCTTGGCCCACCATGAGCCCCATTACAGCATCTCCTTATCGTTGATCTCATTTCAGGTGTGGGGGTCAGTGTGCGAGTGCTGGGTGCTGCTAGTGACCAGTGATATAGAGGAGTCAGACTGGATGACCTTGTGGTCACTTCTAGCCTTAAACTTTATGCCTCAAAAGAACTGGACCAAAAGACTTTGGTCCCAGTCTGATGCCACAAACCGTCTTTACCATAACAACATTCTTCTCTGTCTGAAACAGTCTGAATATACCATGCTAATCAAAAGCTCTTGATACCTAAATGGCTAAATACCAGGACTGCCTGGCCAAAAAAAGACCAAACTGACCCGAAGGCCCTTTCTGCTTCCCTGATCCTGGGCCAGCTGAATGCTGGACTGGTCCCCCAGAATAAGTCAGAGCAGCCTCAGGCTAACTCTAACCTACCCTTGCTGCTAACACTCCCAAGGGGCTATGATGGCAGCTGGAGGGGTGGGGGATCTGCATGCAGGGGTGCCCCAAATACACTGATACATCAGCTACATGAGATGAGATTGGCATAGGAGCTGCTACATCACTCAAGGAGCTCCCCACCGCCACACACAGGGAAAGCCCTCTGGAGGCTGGATCTGCCGATCCACAGTGACTCCGCACCGGTGAAGTGGCACCGAACAGATTATGTTCAGCCCAGTCTGGACCTGTATGTGCCCGGCAAGGTGATAGGTAGAATAACCATCTCTAACTCTTGATTGGTTGATTACACCCCATTATATAGCAGCCCCTCAGCTCGTTAAAATATGTCATTCCCGCCCAAAGTGATAAGACCTGTTTTTATGCATCTCACCATATGGCGCTATCTTTATACCTCTGTAGCTTTCCTCAGTCTCAAGCTGTGTCATAAATCCCTAACATTGTACAGTCACCATATATTAGTGACTGTATTTCAATAGCCCTAGAACAGCATGTCCTAGACACAGTCACTTTTCATTACAACATGAATGAGCCTGGACTCTTCCTAGAGCCCCATCCCAAACCACAGCAATATGTCAAGAGGCACAAGTTCCCTAAGGCAGGCATCCAGATCGGCTCACACAACACTTCTGTCTGTTCTGATTTACCCTTTAGAATATCATTCCCCTTTTGTGCATCAGTGGTAGCTCCCTAACTCACCGTATGTCTACATACTTCTGAGGGTAGGTCTACACTGCAATTAGACACTCATGGCTGGCCTGTGCCAAGTAACCTGAAGTCAGGGCACTCGGGCTAAGGGGTTGTTTTTATTTCTGCTATAGACATTCAGGTTCCAGGATCCTGTGAGGTGGATCCAGCAGCACGGGCCAGCCGCGAGTGTCTAATTGCAGTGTAGACCTACCCTCAGAAGTGACAGGAGCCTCCTCCACAATTCTAATGGCCACCAGGGAATGCTCAAGAGCAACCGATTCTGAACTTGACATCCAGGAACAAAAATCTGCAGCAAGAACAGCTAGAAGGTAGAATATTGGAAAGTCTCTTCAGAAGCCTGGCGTAAAAGCTGCATAACTGGAAATAAATTCACGGTAGGTTACAGAAGACAACTGACTAACACCTAGCAGAGAGATCCCTGAATACTGGGAAAAGCTGGGCTAGTTCACCACGGAAAGAGTTCCCACCCTTAGCAATACTAGCATTGTGTGTGACGCAGGCAGTGCAATCGTCAGTTTAGCAGAGCTTTTTTCATACATGTGCTTGGGCAGCTCTGAGTCAAACTCAAATGTCACGCACTGGGCCCATTTTCCAAACAATGGTACTTTTACAGGACATTCAGATCCTGCATTTAGATGCTCAAATCACCCACCGAGGCTTGTGAATGAGCATTTACATGCCTACGTGCCCATCTGAGCCTCCAAATGTAGGATTTCAGCATCCTGTTTGGGTGCCCATGTTTCCAATGTGCCTCTTGATGAGAGGGACAGTAAGCATCTACCTGCTGTGAGGTTTTCATTCTAATGAAGTTGTGGGATCTTCATTTGCCCTTGACTTACAAGTGAGCAGCAGAAGAGGAGGAATGTACAGTTCACCATATTGGTTCAGACTACTGGTTTCTTGAACTGGGTCTTCTGTCTTCAACAGTAGCCAATATCTGATACTTCAAGTGGTGGCCAAAAAAAAGAGCCCATAATGTCCTGGACTTGTTGCAACATGCTGTCCAAGAGATAATTTCTTCTTCATCCCTCCACAGAGCAGCACAAGGTTTTGTAACCCTTAGTTTTTTTTCCATACACAACTGCAAATAGAATTGATTAGAAAATTATCCACCAGTTCTACAATCCAGTGGCAGAAACCGATTCCATGGCCTCCAGCAGCAGCATTTTCCACAGTCTGAACACACTGGGCAAAGCCACAGGTTAGATAAAAGGGGTCTGAAGGAAGCAGTGTCATTTTTAGTGTAAATAATGCAAAAGGATTCTGTGAATGCAAGATTTTGTTTAAAAAAGTAGCTTTATTTAGGTGGGTTCTGTAGGAAACTTACAAGTTAATGTAACCTATGAGCAAATATCTTTATTCCACTCCCATGTAGAAGGCAGCTTGGTATGTCATTCAGGTAAGATCTAAAAGACCACAGGAAGCAAATGGAACATGTGGGGCAATTTTCATTCCTAGCACGTCCTCATGCACAACCGGCAGAGCCCGATTTGGGACATGGCTCTCTTTTTATATAGACTGGTGTAAATCATGAGCCAACTCTACTGAAGTCAGGGACGTTTCATGAGTGTAAATCCAGTGTGAGAGGAGAATCAGGTATTGAAATACTAATGACATGGCTATTGATGTACTGTGAGAGCTTAGACAAGTCACTCAGCCACCCCGTGACTCAGCTTTCGCGTCTGTTAAATGGCGATGATATTTGCCCACTTCTGTAAAGCACTTAGAGATTCACAGATGAAAAGTGCTGTAGGACAGGGGTTCTCAAGCGTTTTCTTTCTGAGCCCATAACCCTGTAACATATATAAAATAAATATAAAAACTCTATGGCCCAGCTCAGTTGCTCAGGTTTCGGCTTCAGCCCCAGTGAGGGGCTAGGGACTCTAGGCTTGCAAGGACCCTGAAGCCGAAACCTGAGCAACTGCGCTGGGCCATAGAGCTTTTATATTTATATTATATATTTATGTTTATTTTAGATATGTTGCAGGGTGATGGTCTCAGAGAGAAAAAGCTTGAGAACTGCTTCTATAGGAGACCATCACCACTGCCGCCATTCAGAGTTAGGAGTTTCAGTAACACACCAGGTAAGTTTTTTGCTTTAGCATGATCCTGTGAGGCACAGAGCGCTTTTCAGAAGCCCAGAGGACTTAGTACCACAAAACGATCAACCCCTCATTTTCCTCCCCCCCCCCCTTCTGTAAAATAAAGATTCATGCACACTGCAAAGCAGTGCCTGGTCTCAGTCCTTCTAACTGCCTATAACAGACGCTTCTCCTCTGGGGGCCATTGTAGTTTTGAGCTGACAAAAAATTATAAAACCAAAAACCAAGATATCCAAACCAATTTCCAAACACACAGCATCATTTATCATATTTCCCATATACCTTTTGTAGTGCGTGAGGACAAGAGAGCTCCGTAATGGCATTATAAATATCGCAAATTAATGGTGGATGCAGTGCCAACACCTTGTCATTATGCAAATTGGAATGTCGGCAGAAACGGCTATTCAACAATCCCTTCACAAGTAACCAGACACCTAATGCTGCTCATTATGTCTAAGCTAATTAGCGCCACATTTAAACACTTTTAATAAGCTTTTTCCTTAACCCCTTGACTCCAGGAGTCTGGATTCTAAGTGCTGATGCAAAAAGTGCTAGTGCTGTAAGTAGGGGTTTTGGGGTTAGGCTCATTGCTTTATTCATGGACTCAGTCCTCAGAGTTGCAAAGGAAAATTCTAGCCAGGAAGCCGCATGGCTGCACTCTTGAAATAGACACGCAAGAGTGGAGAGAGAGAGAGAGAGCAGGTGGTAACCAGGTTGTGCTCCACAGACCTGTGGGGAGAGGTGCCGCACTGTGCCCAGATCCTGCCTTTCCCATGTGGAACTGTCTCCACAGTCCGATAGTCACCTCTTCCCCTGAACCCCACAGAAGGCTCTCCAGCATGCTGGGATCCATGTGGAGGAAGGGGCCAGGCCTGGGAAGCCATGCATGGAGTAGTGCTAGGCTGGCTAGATGCACATGGTCTCCCTCCAGCACCCCGGAGATTACCTGGGAAACGCCACACAGCTCCAGGCTATGTTATCATCTTTCCCATGGATTCCATTCCATGGTAGGGCCCTTTTCTAAGAGGAATTCTGGGGCAAGCTGTCCCTGGGAGCATGGCACCATGGGAGCTGGAATAACCTGTAGTAGGTGGGGGGTTAGGAGGCCTGGTGTGTGGCACAAAACCTCAGGATAGATGGTTCTAGCTGCACATGAACTCATCCCATCAGCTTGGACATTGTGGAGAAGAAAAGGGATAGATAGTAAGACAAAAAATATCCTCAGGAGACTATATAAATCTATGGAATGCCCGCACCTTGCATACTGCGTGCCATTCTGGTTGCTCCATCTCATAAAAGATATGTTAGAAATGGAAAAGGTACAGAGAAGGGCAACAAAAATGACGAAGGGCTATAGAACTGTTTCCATATAAGGAAAGATTAAAAAGACTGGGACTATTCAGCTTGGAAAAGAGACAACTAAGGGAGGATATGACAGAGATCTACGAAATCTTGACTGGAGTGGAGAAAGTGAACCCTGAAGTGTTCTTTGCTCCTTTAGCTATTAGCCAAGGTGGTCAATGATCTGGGTATCCTTAGGCCTCTGACTGCTAGATGCTGGGACTGGATGAAAGGGGATGGATCACTTGATGGTTGCCCTGTTCTATCCATTTCTTTTGAAGCATCTGGCATTGTCCCACTGTCAGATGAGAGGATACTGAGCTAGCTGGACCATTGGGCTGAACCGGTATGGCCGTTCTTAGAACCACTGGGTCCCTCCTTAGCCCCTTCCTGAGAGTTATACCGCCCTCTAGTTAGATTATCAATTGGTGAAGTCAATAGGTTTTAGAAACAAGGGTGTAAGTTACATGCTGGTGAGAAGGGTAAATTGCTAGGGGAGCCTGCATTAGCAGTAGTTTACTCCCGTGCATGGGTTCAGCTCACAATCCAGTCCATAGTTTTTAAGGCATCTATCACCCTGCCACTTAAGCACTGCTACAGCACCCCAACGACCCTTTTGCTGTTGCGTAACTTACACCCTGATTTTTGTCACCTCCCAGTGTAGTCCTAGGAATGTGTTTGGAAGCAGTAGGTCAGCTACGTTGTGTGCGCATTTGTGTTTTTATGAGTAGGACCCGAGGTGGGCCCGAGTGATGGGGTAGGGCTGCTGGACCTTAATAGCTAGGAGCAGCTACCCCTGCCTGCCGGGTGGGAGAAACTGCCGGAGGCTGGCCCTGACCTGGGAGAGCTGTCTGGTGTGGAGAACCCACCAGTGTGGACTGTTCCTGGCAGACCGGAGGAACCCCTGGGGCCCTGTGACCTGGAGGAGCTACCTTTGGCGGATGACCCTGAGGAGTTCCCGGACCTGCTGCCGGTCGATGGAGAGGGATTCGCCGGATGCCCGCTCACTGCCTCCCACCTGTGCCCTGGAGGGCCCGCTGTGGATGCAGATACCCTGGGACTGGGTGGGAGGAAGGGGCCCAGGGAAAGCTACAGCCAGTGGCTGAGTCAGGGGCAGAGCCCCCGGTCAGCGTGTTGTGGCTGGAGCCCCGCTGACTCACCGGCAAACCACTGTGCCACTGACAGGGCCCTGGGCTGAGAGGCAGTGGAGTCGGGTGGGCCTGCGTCTCCCTTCCCTAACCACCCAGGGAGTGCTTGCTGTCCTCTGCACTCCCGCGTGGAGGACACCGAGCTTGTCCACCCTGCCAGACTGTAAGGCCGGGAGCAATACACTGCTTTGCCTGCCCTGCCCTGTTTGAGGGCTGGGGGCAATAGACTACTGGCCCACCCTGCCTGTTGGACGGCTGGGGAGCTGCAGACCCATTACCAGCCCTGCCCCTACGTGAGGGCCAGGGGGCACCCCCCCTCCGCCCCCAGGGCTAGTGCTAAAGAGCAGGAAACTTATTCCCCTCAACAAAGACAATGGGGTCTTCCTCGGAGCCTGGGCCTGAGGAAGGGCTGCGACGCTGCTTGCTGGACTGTGCCACCAGCCTTCAGGGCCCAAAATGGCTCCAAGGGGAAAAAAGTGCTTTGAGAGATCACAGCTAAGAAACTTGAGGGGTTACAGCTTCCTGACTGAAATCTTCAGCTAGGACCACGTTGCTAAGGCCGTGACTAGCAGCAGTTGTAGAAACACTGAAAACTCTGCTTTACTGCCAGGGATGAATATGGTCCCTGACATCTCGGGTCAGTAGTTTTAAAAAGTGTTTTCAGTCAGATGTCCTGGTCACAGGCCCAGGTTTACATTGTTCATGCATTTTTGCCAGCATGGTTTATAGTAGCTTCTCAATCATTGCCACTTTTCCCCCTCCAGAGTTTCTCTGCCTTTGAGCAAACACAAAATGCTGCTTTCCTTGCAAACCCAGCGTTGGGGGGCTCGGCCTCCCTCCTAGCAGTGTTTGTCAATCTATCTTGAAGTTTAGCCAACACCTCAAATTGTGTGGTCACAGCCCATTGATCATGACTCTCCAAAGGTTAGAAATAGGGCCTCTGGAAAGCAATTGTACATCGCTTTTCCGAGAGCAAACTAGAGAAAAAAAGTACAGGAATATGTTTGCTTCCAGCTATTTACGCTCAGTAATAGCTAACCCCACACCTTGACCTTTCACATTTGCAACACCTGGAGTAGATCACAAACAAAATGCCTTGCACAGCCCCTGCAAACACTAACTGGGTAAAACTTAAATCCCTCTGGCCCCACAAATTTTCCTTTCTTTCATTTTTTGCTCTATTTTAAACCACAAAAGTTAACAGTAAATGATTTGTTTTCTAACCTGGGCAAATCACTTCACTCTCTGGCAAGCTCTTCATTCAGACCCCAGGCGGTGGTAGCAGCAGCAGCAAAGTCACGGCTGCTATCTTCTCACTCTAGGAGTTGTTCCACAGCAGCAGCAAGCTCTGTGTTCAGGTGAGAGTAATCAGAGCGAAGATACAGATGGCATCAATCATCCTTATGCTGCAGTTAAAAGAGCACTTCTGGTTAGAGGTAGCTGTGAAAAACTTACATAGCTGTTTCCTGCTCAGTACCTTCACATCCTTCCAGAAGGGCAAAATACTCAACTTTTATTACAGCTACTCTTTCTTTGGTATGGTCCCAGTGTTCATAGTTTCACATTCAAATGCATGCTCCTAGTTAGCTGTATATCCAATTATAGAGAGTCTGACAGACAGCTTCCCTACTAAGCTGGTTTGTTTTTTGTTCCTGTTAAATTATTTGTGTATGTGCTAGGCTGGCCCTCAGTTACTGGGATTTATTTTCTTCTTTCCTGTTAAAGCTGAAATGCCTAAAGCATTGTGAAGGGCTAAAAATAAAAAAAGCCTGTGGAATCCGCACATCAAGCCCACAGCTCTGTTCTGAGTTGACCAGCTTGAACGTTTTAACTATTGCTAGCTGATAAACAACTAACCAACCATTTCTTTTCATCTAGCAAGGAAGATGCAAGAATGGGGATTTTTAGCAGTCTGCCCTGATTTTTAGTTATAAACCTATTGGGCCAAATTGCCCCTAACATAATACCACTGCCATGAATTGAGTTACACTGTGGATTACTCTGGCTCTACTGTGGTCCCACTATTGTAAAGTTAAAATTGTGAGTAGCCCCCTGAGCTTAAAGTTACACACAGGTATAAGTATTTGCAGGGTCTGGGTCCTGTGTGAATAGGTCCACATTTTCAGAGTTCCCCCTAGGTCTATTTGGTACCCCTCATTTAAAGCTTTTTAAAACATCTCTTCTGGAAGTGGGGCTGAGGAGGAACTGCAGAGATGATTGGGAAAATAAATTAAATTAAGCCTCTTGGCCAAATATCAGTTTCTACTGATCTGCAAATTTGACTGGGGCCTGGGAGGGGTATACAGGTGAGACTGTAGAAACTGCTTAGATAATAAGAGTCGGGTAGAAGCCAAAAGAGTTGCAAGATAGCTCAAAGAAATGGGGGCTGAGTAGGTCAGAGAGATGTGTATGTACGAGCCCAGAGACTGTTTAAACGTCTTCCTTTTAAGAAGCCACAAACATATAAAACACGCATGAAAGTTTGGCTGGAAAAGGCAGTACTACTACATAGAGATTAATGCTTGTATTTTTCAGTAACTAGGAAGGAACCAAACCTTTGTCAGAGAGGAAGAGAAGCTTGGGGGAAGATTCAGCAAAAGGAAGTGTTTGATTAAAGAGTGCTCTTGGTGGTAAATCAGTGACACTGGAGGAAAGGGAGTTGATGGTTGAGATGAAAGAGAACTGACAGGCTTGAGAAGTAAATTGGTTGCTTCTGGAAATGCCTTTCTGTTTGCTCCGTACAAGGCCTTCTACTGAAGCACGAATGAGGAGAACACCTAGACAACAGCTAGAGAGAACTCTCTGGCTGATAGAATCCCTCCTCCAAAACCTATTCCTAATATGATCCCCAAATTCAGGAAAGGGAGATGAACAGAAGGTTCCATGAAATCCATTTGGGCCCTGGCTTGGCCACGCTAATTAGTGGGAGGCACTCTGATATTCCACTTAGAGGTATAGAGTTGCATCCCTGACCATCTTGGCTAATAGCCACTGATGGATCTATCCTCCATGAACTGATCTAGTTTTGTTCTGAACCCAGTTATACTTTTGGCAATCACAGCATCCCATGGAAATGAGTTCCACAGATTAATTGCATGCTGTGTGGAAAAAGTTCTTCTATTAATTTCATCAGGTGACCTTTTTTCTTTGTATTAGGGCAAGGGTAAATAACACTTCTCTGTTCACTTAATCCTCACCATTTGTGGTTTTATAGATGGCTATTGTATCTATTCTACCTTAGTCAACTTTTTTTTTTAAACTGAACAGCCCTAATCTTCTTAGTCACTCCACATAGGGAAGCAGTTCCATTCCTTTAGTCATCTTTGTTGCCCTTTTCCAGTTCCACTCTATCCTTTTTGAGATGGGGCAACCAGAACTGGATGGATTCATGGTATTGGCGCACCGTAGATTTACAAAGTGGCATTATGGTATTTTCTGTCTTACTTTCTATCCCTTTCCTAATAGTTCTGTTGTACTAATTTAGATGGGATAACAGACCAACGGTGTTAATATAACCCAGTCATTGTCCAACATTAAATAGCGTTAAGCAATGTCCTGAGTTGGGTATACAGAGACCTCAGCCATACCACCATGGCAAAAATACCATTAAAAATCCTTTACATTTTTTATTAAAGAAAAGGGAAAACAGTTAAAGCATTTGAAATGTAAAATATTAAATAAGGCTTTCATTTTAACAATGTTCCTTGTTCACTTTTCCTTTATCTGGAGAGTTTTTAGAAGAAAAACTTCCCTTTTTTGACGGTCTCTTAGATGGTAACTGTCCTTTTGGGAGGAAAGATAAGTTAGCTGAGATGGGCTGTTGCTGTTGTTGTTAAAGTCCAACCCCATTTAATCCCAGATGGTGTCTGGGATTCATCTAGAGCTGGTAGAGATGCGATGTCATCCAGGCGCCTCTCTGGCTCTGTCTGGTCAGAATATCCCTCAGGATGATGGGAGTGGCAGCCATGATGGTGATGCTTGCCTCAGTAGTATCCTTGTTTTCTTCCTGTCCATCTGTTCTTTCTTTAAGGACACACAAAAGGAATTGTGGGTGAAATAGCACATCTGCCCATTATTTTGTCCACCAATTTGGTCTAACATCCAACACACCGATTTTGGTTAATTAATTTGCAGTTCCACATCTTCTGTTTTTACCAAGCATGACTTCAGCTTAGTCCTTGAATTATATCAGTGTGGCCTTCTTGTTTGGACTAATTTAGTTTCTCGGTCTGGTGTTTTTTTGGGGTTTTTTTTGCAACTGTTTATACACTCATTGTTGAAAGCAACCTGACTTAATTTCTATTAACATTTGTAATGTAGGTTATTGTAACATTTGACAAACTTTCATATACGTTTTACAACTGATCTTAAAATTAGGGTAAATTTGTAGACCCAATTATCACAACGGTTCCTAACATTCTGTTAGCCTTTTTGATTGCTGTTGTGCACTGCACTGAAATTTTCAGAGAATAATCTACAGTGACTCCAATATCTTCTTGTGCAGTAACAGCTAATTTAGAATCCATCATTATACATATGTATTTAGGATTATTTTTTTCTATGTGTATTACTTTGCATTTATCAGTGTTGAATTTCATCTGCCATTTTGTCATCAGTTTTGTGAGATCCCTTTGTAACTCTTGATAATCTTCTTTGGATTTAAATATCTTGAATAATTTTGTATCATCCTCAAAATTTGTGACTTCTCTGTTCAGGCCTTTTTCCTGATCATTAATTAATATATTTAACAGCACAGTTCCCATACAGATCCGTGGGGCACCCCATCATTTACCTCCCTCTATTGTGAAAACTAACTGGTTATTCTATCTTTTAACCAGTTACTGATCCATAAGATTCCCTGTTATGCCATGATAACTTAGTTTCTTTAAAAGCCTCTGGTGTGAGGGACCTTGTCAAAGGCTTTCTGAAAGTACAAGTACGCTATATCCTCTGGATCATCTTTATCCACATGCTTGTTGACACCCTCAAAGAATTCTAATTAGTGATGAATTACTTTCCTTTACAAAACCTGAGTTGCCTTCCTCAAAAAATAGTGTTTATTGGTGTCTCAATTCTGTTCTTCACTATAGTTTCCACCTGTTTGCCTGGTACTAGCCTATAATTGCCAGGATTGCCTTTGGAATCCTTTTTAAAAATTGGCAATACATTAGTACCTTCCAGTCATCAGGTACAGTGGCTTGTTTCAGCAATAGGCCACATGCTACAGTTAGTAGTGATTCCATCTGGCCCTGGTGATTTACTACTGTTTAATTTATCACTTCATTCTAAAGCCTCTTCTACTGACATGTCAATGTGGGATAGTACTTCAGATATGTTGCCCCCAAAGTGGTAGGTCTATGACCAAGGAACAGGAAGAGAAAGTTACTTACCTTATATTAAATGGAGATTCCTTGATGTATGGTTCCTATCTTTATTCCACTGTGAGTACGCATGTGCTCCATGTGCCAGGAGCCAGAGAATTTTGAAAGCAGTATCCTTTGGGCAACCCATGCATCCTAGCTCACCTTGTGCCTCTGAGGAGATAGAGGGTGGGGTGAACCCAGCGCCTCTCCAGATCCTTCTTCACCATGAGTCAGAGAAGATCCAAAACTCAGGATAAGGAGGGTGGGTAGTGGAATACAGATAGGAACTACACATCTCAAAGAACCTCCAGTTACTGTAAGGTAAGTAATTGTCTCTTCAAGTACTGGTCCCTATATGTAGTCCACTGTGAGTGATTGACAAATAGTACTCAAATAGGAGAAGTGTGTGAAGTTGTAGGTGGCAAAGCTGAATGAAGTACTGCTGTTCCAAAAGATGCATCAGCAGAGGAGTCTTGTGCCAAGGCATAGTGTTTGGCAAATGTGTGACTGAGCTCCACATAGCTGCCTTACAAATAGCAAGTAGATGCACCTCTTGAAGCAATGTAATGGATTAGTGGTTTTCAACCTTTTTTCATTTGTGGACCCCTAAAAATTTTTGAGTGGAGGTGCGGACCCTTTTGGTAATCTTAGACATAGTCTGCAGACCCCCAGGGATCCACGGAGCACAGATAGAAACCACTATTCTATTATAACAACCTTTTGAGGACCCCTGTGACATAGTCTGTAGACCTCCCAGAGTTCCTCAGACCACAGGTTGAAAATCACAGCCATAGATGTTGGTTGTACTCTTGTGGAATGAGCTCTTGTCCCATGAAGAGCGGGAAGATTAGACAGCTAATAATAGCAAAATAGAGCCTGAGATCTATTTAGAGATTCTTTGAGAGGATATAGCCTGACCCCAGACCCTTTTTGCTATGTCAACAAATAGTTAGGGGGAATTCCTGATTGTTTTCATTCTCTGCAGGTAAATGGCTAAGGCTCACTAAACATCAAGGCAATGGAGCCACCTTTCTTCTGAGGATGCATGAGGTTTTGGGAAGAATTCAGGTAAGAGGATAGACTGGTTGAGGTGAAACTCAAGACTACTTTTGGTTGAATTTAGGGTTACATTTAATGAAACCTTGTCCTTACGGTGGATCCGCCATCAACGCCTCAAGTTCACCAAACCTCCTGGCTGAGATGGTGGCTACCAGGAATGGAACTTTCCTGGATAAGAGAGACATGGAGCAAGAAGGAGGCTTAGTGAGTACTCAGAAGAAGTTTCAAATCCCATTGAGAAGCAGGCTTTTTTCTGTTTTGTTTTGTTTATGGTGGAAAAGTCTGAGTAGGGTGTGCAAAGCTCAAGTGACCCTGTGAAGGCAGATGGTATGCATCGACTGGCCAAGAGGACTGTAAGGAACAGATGGACAAACCTACTGTCGTTGTGGAAAGAATATAGTCCAGAATGAGAGGAATATTTGTGGCTTCTGGAGAAATATGTCTGATGTACTCAGGCAGAGAGACGCTTCCACTTGGCTAGGTAACATTTCCTAGTGGAATTCTTCCTACTATTTGAAAGGATGTTCTGTACAGCTTCAGATGTGATTGCTGTAAGGATGATGCCCACCCAAAAACCAGGCTCTGAGATGAAGCAGATGTGGGTTTGAATGCCTCATCTTGCTGCTCCCCTGAGGCAGAAGATTTGGAAATGTATGAATAATGATCAGTGCCTGAGACTACATGCATAGGAGGTTAAAGAGTCAAACTGTCTGGGCCAGTTGGGGCAATGAGAGCAACTCATGCCCTATTCTGCTGAATCTTGTGCAAAACTTGAGGCAAGAGTGGTAGTGAAGGGAAGGGAAGGCATAGTTCAGAGGATCTGACCATGATGGAAGGAGTAGTGCATTGCCCTGTGAGTGGTGACAAAGGGCTCCACTGGAACAGTATATGTTGCATTTCTTCGTTTGGAAGACTAAAAGGTCCCTGACGGGGCTCCTCCACAGAGCAAAAATATTGTTTACCACAGAGTTGTGAAGCTCCGACTCATGATCAACTGCAAAGTGTCTACTGAGAGAGTCTGCTAGCACATTCTGGGTTTCTGGGAGGTAGACTGCCAACAAAGTAATTTGATTGCCAATGCAACAATTCCATAGACTGACCACTTCTGCACACAGGGGGGGCAGATCTTGCTCCTCCCTGTTCGACTTAAAAGATGGTCATGATGTTGTCTGACATTAGGAGGGTATGGTGACTTTGAATGAACTGGAGAAAGGTTTTGCAAGCCCTTCGAACTGCTCAAAACTAGATCACTGATATGCTCCCTAGACTTTTGAGATGTCCAAGTGCCTTGTGCTGTATAGTTGTCGAGGTGAGCTCCCCAGCTGGGATGCATCAGTAATGATTGGTCTGTCTAATGTTGAGGCAAAGAAGGGAATGCTAACAAAAACTTGACAGTGATGTGGGGGAAAGTGGTGGACGTAATATACCTTGACTTTAGCAAAGCTTTTGATACAGTCTCCCACGGTATGCTTATCAGTAAGTTAAAGAAGTATGAGTGGGATGAATGGACTATAAAATGGATAGAGAGCTGGCTAGATCATCAGGCTCAACGGGTAGTGACCAATGACTCCATGTCTAGCTGGTAGCTGGTCACAAGTGGAGTGCCCCAGGAGTCAGTCCTGGGACTGGTTTTGTTCAACATTTTCATTAATGATCTGGAGGATGGGGTAGATTGCACCCTCAGCAAGTTTGCCAATGACACTAAGCTAGGGGGAGTGGTAGATACCCTGGAAGGTAGGGATAGGATACAGAGTGACCTAGACAAATTGGAGGATTGGGCCAAAAGAAATCTGATGAGGTTCAACAAGGACAAGTGCGGAGTCCTGCACTTAGGATGGAAGAATACCATGCACAGCTACAGACTGGGGACAGATAGGCTAGGCAGCAGTTCTGCAGAAAAGGACTTGCGGGTTACAGTGGATAAGAAACTGGATATGAGTCAGCAGTGTGCCCTGGTTGACAAGAAGACTAATAGCAAATTGGGCTGCATTAGTAGAAGCATTGCCAGCAAATTGAGGGAAGTGATTATTCCCCTCTATTCAGCATTGGTGAGGCCACATTTTGGAGTATTGTGCCAGTTTGGGGCACCCCACTACAAAAAGGATGTGGACAAGTTGGAGCGAGTCTGGCGGAGGGCAACAAAAATGATTAGGGGGCTGGAGCACAAGACTTATGAGGAGATACTGAGGGAACTAGGCTTGTGTAATCTGCAAAAGAGAAGAATGAGGGGGGATTTGATAGCAGCCTTTAACTACCTGAAAGGGGGTTCCAGGGAGGATGAAGCTAGGCTCTTCTCGATGGTAGTAGATGACAGAACAAGGAACAATGGTCTCAAGTTGCAGTGGAGGAAATCTAGGCTGGATATTAGGAAAAGGTTTTTCACTAGGAGGGTGGTGAAGCACTGGAATGAGTTACCTTGGGAGGTGGTGGAATCTCCATCTTTAGAGGTCTTTAAGTTGTGGTTTGAAAAAGCCCTGGCTGGATGATTTAGCGGAGGTTAGTCCTGCTTTGAGCAGGGGATTGCACTAGATGACCTCCTGAGGTCCCTTCCAACTCTAATTCTATGACACAGATTTTTCCACCATGACAGGGACAACATCACTTTAAAAGGAACAGTCACTATGGTGTTCATGGTCTGTCGGTTTGCTGATTATACTGTTTGAAGCCACGCTTGTAGTCAACAAAGGTGTAATCACAAAAGGCATGACATAAGTGCATGAGACCATATGGCGTGAGAGAGAGAGAGGTCTGAGAAGCTTTCTGGGGTTGGTGATGATCTGGTCTATGATAAAGTTCATAGTCTGAAACCAGTCTCTTGGCAAGAAAGCCCTTGCTGTAGTAGAATTTAAGGATGCCCTGTTGAAGCCCAAAATCTGTGTAGGGATGAGAACAGATTTTCCAGTGTTTATGCTGACCCTCAGAGAGGAGTTGTAGCATTGTCAAAGTCAACACGTGCCTCTTGGCATGACCTGGTGCAAGGGACCCAATCGATGAGGTAGGAGAAGACTATGAAACCACAGCATCTGATGGGGCTGCTATGGCCAAGAACACCTTGATAAAGACCACAGGGGTGGTAGCAATGTTGAAAGGGTGTACTTAAAGGGATCAGAGTAGACTATGAATCTGAGACAATGTTAGAGAGTGGTGTGAATGCCCATGTGAAAGTAAGCATCTTTCATGTTTAAAGCTGTCTTTTTCCAGGGATGGAATTATAGATGGCCATGCACAATGTGAGTTTGCAAATAAAGCAATTGAGAGGGCAGAGGTCGAGGAAGGGCTCCAACCACCTTCTCCTTGGGGACTAGGCAATATGTTGAGTAAAAACCCCTCCCTTGGTGCTGAAGAGGAGCCTGCTCTATTGCTCCTTTCTGTAAGAGAGATTCCACTTCTTGTTTGAAAATGTTTTTGTGAGAATGGCTCCCAAGAGGAGGTGGGAAAGGGGGCTTTGGAGGGGAAGTAGGGATGCAGACTCTGTTATATAGTTGGAATGGATGACGCTGTGCACCCATTTCTCTGTTATCACACTCCAGATGTTTGGAAAAGAGTGCTAGATTACACCCCAAAGCGTGTGTGGGAGTCAGGAATTGTTAGACTCAGAGGTTTGCAGCTCCTGAGCTTACGTAAAAATAACATTTACCCAAGGGCTTGTATTCGAATGAGGAACATGCTGAAGAAGGTGTGGGGAAGCAGGTCTTTTGCGGTCTCTGCCTCTTACAGGATGACTCATAACACCTCTGGTAGAACTGTTTAGCCATTGTTCTAGGCTTGTATTGCTGCTGGTAGAATTCTATCTTCTGGGTAGGTGTATATATTTCCAGGGAGTAGAAGGTGACTCTGGAGTCCTTTAAAGTATATAAGAACTCATCCAACTTCTGATTAAACAGATGAGTCTCACTGAAGGGAAGGAAGATCCTCAACTGTGTTCTTGACATCCCTGGGAAATACTGAAGCATGGAGCCACTACTCTCTGTGCATCACAATGGCAGTAGCCATCGTCCTGGAAATGTGTCAACCACATCAACTTCTTATTGGAAAACAGTCTTGGCAACCATTGTGCTTTTCTCTATGAGATCCTGTAAATGAGCTGTGTCCTGCTGTGGGACACTGTCCAAGTCTTTGAATTTCACAGTTCAGCAAGTCATTCTTAGCCAGTAGTGCTTCGTAATTGGCTATCCCAATCTGGAGGTTAGAAGAGAAGACCTTTATTCCCAATAAGTCAAGTCGCTTGCCCTAGCTTTCTCTGTGGTGGCTTGGACCACTAAAGAATTAGGAGCTATGGTGAGAGAACACAAATTCCAACCCCTTGGTTGGGACAGAATACTGGTTTCTCTACCCTCTTAGGTGTAGGGCATAAGTAGCTGGGGTATGCCAGACCACTCTAAAGCCAGCCTGGAGGCAGCTAATCAGGAGTGTTATTCTACTGGAGACAGGATGTCCAGGAACTTGTGTTGAGGATCCTGAATCTCCTCATGAGGAATCTGCAGCTTTCCTGAAATTCTGCAAAGGAGTTCCTGGAATGTCTTATTGTCATGGGAGTGAGGGGGGAGGAAAGAGCGGGATGGAGACATTAAAGTCAATGGTTCATCTGGTGATAACTACTGCAGTCTCGATGGATCCGGTAGAGCTACTGGATCTGGTGCATATTATTCCTCAGTAGGATATGGTGGCAGCATCAGTTGCCCCCTCAAGGGAGGAAGGGGAGGGGAGGTGCAACTCCTTAGCAAACCAGACTGATTCTGCAGGATGGCACTGGTTCCATAGCCCCCAGTGTGGCTAGTATGATGGGTCAAATGAGGGTTGCAGTGATCCCCAAGACATTGGGTACCAATGGTTCTGCAGCAGATACAAGGGAGGTGGGTCCCAAGCTGGTCCACATCTTCCAACTGCGAAGTTGTGACTTGGAGAAGGAGATAACGATTCATCGGGTGGTTCAGAATCTCCCAATTAGAAGAAAATTGATTCCAGTTCCAACAGAAGGAATCAATGGTGCTGCTAGAAGGAAATTATAGCCTGAAGAAGGAACGGGAGACAAACTCCTTCCAAAGGATGGCTCCTCTGGTGGAGTCATAACCTCTCTCAAAATGGAGGGATCCAAAAAAGTGGGGAGACCCCAGGTCTGGGAGAGTATGGACATTCTAGAGACTTAGGACATTCTAAATTCTCTTGGGCAGAGCTAGTGCTCAGTTTAGGCAGGACTGGACCTGATTTCCTCAAAGTGGATTTGAAGGAAGACTTAGCTCATGCTTATGAGAATGCTCACTGCAAACCTGAGAAGACGACACCATCCCCCCCCAAGAGATCTGTGGGGATAGACTCCTTTGCTCCTGATTCAGACTTTGTAGCAGGAGACTGCATCATGCAGTCATCATCATGCAGCATCATAGCCTTTTCCATTTGGTGCTTCCTAAGGCACAACTCCTGCCTTTCCCGGGTACAGATGAGCAATGAACGGCAGATACTACACCTTGCTGTGATGTGGGCTTCCCCAAGGCAGCACAAGCAGCGTTGGTGAATGTTGCTAACCTAAAAGGATTGTGGGCAGGAAGCACAGATTTTGAAGTCCAGGCCCCAAATGGGACACCGAGGGGTGGGATGTTCCCACGGTCAAGGAGACTGACTATAAAACACTAAAACTATCAGATAAAAAACTTTTAAACCCTCGAATATAAATACTATTTACAGATCTCTAAACATATTTCGACAGATAAAGAAGAGAGCCAAATTTTCAGACACCAGAGATTTCAACCTGGACCATGCAGCAGTGAGAAGGAACTGGGTCAGTCTGCCCCAAGTTGCCCTTTATTTCCTCAGTCAGAGGCCGGACCAACAGACACCGCTTTCAAAATTCTCCAGCTCTGGGTGAGTGGAGAGTATTCATACCCACAGTGGAATAAACCATAGGAACCAGGACTTGAAGAATAGCATTTCTCCCATCCCATCCCCAAATCCATGGGCTACGTGCTTTGAGTTAGCTACCTCCTGGAACAGAGCAGTGACTAAAATCCTGATGTAGTCTGAAAATCACCATTTGACATGGATGAAGCTATCCAGAACTAGTTTCTAACTCCAACACCACTGCAGAATTAAGCTCTCTGAAAGAGTCTGCCCTTTGCAGTGATATGCACTGGCAACATTAGACCCATTTTAACTACATCTCGGACCATCAGGGACAGATTTGAAGTAAGAGACCTATATTTTAGACCTAAGGCAGCTTGTAAGTAGTATGAACACAGAACAGTATGACTAACTTGTAATTAATACAGACAGGTTAGTAAGTGTTGCATTTTCACAACACTTTCTAAGAATGTAAGACTGGCCATATTGGGTCAGACCAATGGTCTGTCTAGCCCAGTATCCTGTCTTCTGACAGTGGACAATGCCAGATGCTTCAGATGGAATTAACAGAACAAGGCAATTATCAAGTGATTCATCCCGTTGTCCAGTCCCAGCAACTAACTCTGAGGTTTAGGGACACCCAGAGCATATCATCCCGATCATCTTGGTGAATAACCACTGATGGGCTTATTCTCTATGAACTTATCTAGTTCTTTTTTGAACCCAGTTATACTTTTGGCCTTCACAACATCCACTGAAAAGTTCCACAAGTTGACCGTGTGATGTGTGGGGAAGAGGTACTTCCTTAGGTATGTTTTAAATCTGCTGCCTATTAATTTCATTGGGTGACCCCTGGTTCTTGTCTTTTGGGAAGGGGTAAATAACACTTCCTTATTCACTTTCTCCACACCATTCCTGATTTTATAGATCTCTATCATATCCCCTTCCCTTCCGTCATCTCTTTTCTGACACAAACATTCCCAGTGTTCTGAGTCTCTCCTCATATAGAAACAGTTCCATACCCTTAATCATTTTTGTTGCCCTTCTCTGTACCTTTTCCAATTCTTATTTTTTTTATATATATATATATATATATATATATATATATATTTTGAGGGGGCAATGAGAACTGCATGCAGTATTTAAGGTGTGCATGTAGCATAGATTTATATAGTGGCATTATGATATTTTCTATCTTAATTTATTATTTATCCCTTTCCTAATAGTTCTTTATATTTGTTAGCTTTTTTGACTGCTGCTGCAAATGGAGAACTATCCATAATGAATAGTTCTTGAGTGATAACAGCTAAATTAGGTTCCATCATTTAGTATGTATAGTTGAGATTACATTTTCCAATGTGTATTACTTTGCATTTATCAACATTGAATTTCATGTGTATTTGGTTGCCCAGTCACCCAGTTTTGTTAGATCCCTTTGTATTTTTTCACAGTCTTCTTTGGACTTAACTATGTTGAGTAATTTTGCATCCTCTGCGAACTTTGCCACCTGTTTACCCTTTTTTCCAGATCAGTGATGAATATGTTGAAGAATACGGGTCCCAGTGTGGTTGGATACCACTATTTACCTCTCCACTGTGAAAACTGATCATGTATTCCTATCCTTTGTTTCCTGTCTTTTAAAGTTACTGATCCATGAAAGGACATTCCCTCTTATCCTATGACCGCTTACTTTGCTTAAGAGCATTTGGTGATGATAGATCTTGACAAAGGCTTTCTGAAAGTCCAAATGCCACAATCTCTTGGTCTGATCTTTCAAGGAGCCCTAGCTCAGGGTTGGGCAAACTACGGCCCGTGGGCCATATATGGCCCATTTGAGCTTTTCATCAGGCCCTCCAGCTGGGCCTGGCCAGAGCGCAGTGCCGCTCCCCCTCACAGTCCCACCCATTCCCCCCTCCCTTCTCCCACCACATGGGACCAGCAGCACCCTGGCTGGAGCACAGTGGCCACCCCCCCACTCAACCCTCCCACCCCTCTCCCACCATATGAGCCCAGCAGCACCCTGGCTGGAGCACGGCAGCTGCTCCCCTCTCCCACCACGTAGCCCGCCATACAATTTCATACCCAGATGTGGCCATCAGGCCAAAAAGTTTGCCCACCCCTGCCCTAGCTTCTCCTAGCTGATCTCCTTAGCAGATCTTCAATCAGGTCAATACCTGAACCTTCATCTCTAAGGCTAGCTGCCCTTCAGTTTTAGGGCTTGTAGTCTGCTTCAGACGCTTGGTTACTTTTGTTGAGGCAGCCTGGTGCTGTCTCCCCTTCGCTGTCCCAGGCCTTTCTGCTTCCCTTTCCTTCTCCATACACTTTCCATTATAGCAGGTCTTTTCCTTTTTTGGATGTAGCTGAGAGTGTTTGGATCACCCTTGTCCATGTTTGTTGATACCCTCAAAGAATTCTAACAGATTGGTGAGGGATGAATTCCCTTTTAAAAAATAGTTTTGAATCATCCCCAACACAGCATGTTCATTATCTGTCTGATAATTCAGTTCTTTACTATAGTTTCAACCAATTTGCCTGGTACTGAAATTACGCTTACTGGCCTGTAATTGCCAGGATCGCTTCTGGAGCCTTCTTAAAAAATTGGCATCACATAGCTATGCTCCAATCATCTATTACAGAAGCTGATTTAAGTGATAAGTTACATACCACAGTTAGTAGTTCTGCAATTTCACATTTGAGTTCCTTCAGAACTCTTGGGTGGATACCATCTGGTCTTGGTGACGTATTATTGTTAAATTTATGAATTTGATTCAAAACCTCCCGTACTAACACCACAATCTGGAACAGTTCCTCAGATTTGTCACCTAACGAGAATGGCTTAGGTGTGGGACTCTCCCTCACATCCTCTTCAGTGAAGACTGATGCAAAGAATTCACTTAGCTTCTCTCCAATGGCCTTATTTTCCTTGAGTGCTCCTTTGGCACCCTGATCATCCTGAACACTCATTGTTTGGCAGGTTTCCTGCTTGTGGTCTTGTTAAAATTATTTAAAATTTTTTTGCTGTTAGTTTCTGAGTCTTTTGATAGTTGCTCTTTATTCTTTTTTGGCCTGCCAGATTATACTCTTACACTTGACATGCCAGAGTTTATGCTCCTTTCTCATTTCCTTACTAAAATTTGACTTCCAATTTTTAAATGCCTTTTTGTCTTTGTGTCTCTTACTCTGTTTTGCCACGGTGGCATATTTTGGTCAATAGTAAGATGAACTTTTCAATTTGGGGTATGCATTGAATTTGAATCTCTACTATGGTGTTTTCTAAAAGTTTCCTTAGAGCTTGCATGCATTTCACTCTTGTGACTGTTCCTTTTAATTTCCATTTAACTAGCTTTCTCATTTTTGTTTAGTTGCCTTTTCTGAAATTAAATGCTACTGGGGTGGGTTTCTTTGATATCTCTCCTCCGCACAAGATGTTAAATTTAATTATATTATGACCACTAACACTGAGCAATTCAGCTATTTTCACTTCTTGGACCATATTCTGTGTTCCATTTAGGACTAAATCAAGAATTGCCTTTCCCCTTTTGGATTGAAGGACAAACTAGTCCAAGTAGCATTCATTAATGGTGTCTAGAAACTTTATCTCTGCCTCCTGTCCTGAGGTGACATGTACCCAAACAATATGGGGATAGTTTAAATTCCCCATTATTATTGAGTTTTCTATTTTTATAGCTTCTTTAATTTCCCTGAGCATTTTATAATCACCATCACCACCCTGGTCAGGTGGTTGGTAGTATATTCCTACTGCTATACTCATTATTCAAGCATGGAATTTCTATTCATAGAGATTCTATGGTACAGTTTGATTCACTTAAGATTTGTATTATATTTGACTCTGCTTTCCTTTATATAGTGCCACTCCTCCACGAGCATGACCTACTTTGTTATTCCTATATATTTTTTACCCTGGTATTAACCATGTCATTGTTCCACCAAGTTTCTGTAATGCCTATTATATCTCTATCCTCATTTAATATCATGCACGTAAATTCACTCATCTTAATATTTAAACTTCTAGTACTTGTATACAAGCCCTTATAAAATCTGTCCTTATTTCATTGTCTGCCTTCATGTGATGTAATTGCATGGGGCTTTCTTCGACTGGTTCTATTCCAATCCATCCTGTACTTTATCAACTTCTGTTGTCCCCTCTTTACTAGGATATAGAGAATCCCCATTAATACAGCTTCCTCTATGAGATGTCTCTGATTCAACCATGTGCTCCTCTGCACCTGTTGGCTTTCCTGCAGCGCTTAGCTTAAAAGCACCTCTACAACCTTTAGTTTTACACGTCAGCACTCTGATTCTATATTGGTTTAGGTGGAGCCCATCTTTCCTGTAGAGGCTCCTCCTTTCCCAAAAGGCTTCCCTGTTCCTCAGAAACTTAAAACCCTCCTCCCTGCATGATTACCTCATCCATACGTTGATACTATAGTTCTGCCTATCTAACTGGCCCTGTATGTGGAACTAGAAGCATTTCAGAGAATACTATCATGAAGGTCCTGGACTTGAATATCTTTCCTAACAGCCTAAATCTACTGCTCTCCTTTTCCAATCCAAAAAAATCAAATGAAAAAGTAAAGCAAGGAGTTACTAAAGAAATGAAGAAAAAATGTGTATAGGTTCAGGACATAACAGAAGTGGGAAATACTAGATCCATGGGTTTTATAGTATTGACTCAAGTCCACAGTGAAGAACAGTGCCATTGCACCCTTCCCTCGTTTTTGTGGGGTTGGTGGAAAGAAACTTATTTTGTGAGCAAAAGGCTCTCAATCTTCATGGCCACTGAAATCTTTAGTATTACTATGAGAACCGATAACTGTAAGTGGTGTGGACATGAGTCCATAAGAGCCTACAATTGCATGTAATGATGCTGCTTTTTGCTTTTCAACAGTAGTTCTACATGCATTTCACAATCTTTTAAGTATTTATCCTCACAACACCTCCTATGAGATAAGAAAATATATCCCTATTTTACAGATGGTGAACTGTGGCACAATAATTTTCCCAACATCATGAAGGAAGTCCATGGCAGAACAGAGAAATGAACCCCTATTTCCCAGTGCCCTAACCACTGGACCATTCTTTCCTACTATATGGCAGTCAGTCAGCATCTAAACACTTAGACAACATTCAAACACATGACTTTGCCTATGCTATGAAATGAAACATTTAAACAGTTAATTCAACTGATCCAGTGTAGGACACAATTTTTTATGTCTATGCTTACAGTTAAATTGCATTCACTGCCAAGTCAGCTGGCCTAACTGATAAAATGGTTCTATTTCCTACTGTAGTCAAGGCCTTAAAGGTTCCAAGTTCCCAATGAAATATCTAGAACTTTAGTTGTGATTTGAAATTACAGCTTCTGGATACTTGTACCAAAGAGAAAGAAAAGTCTCCCTAACTGCAAACCACTGCAAGATAAATTATCATGATTTAGTATTAATTGCTTTCCAAGCAATGCTTGTACATGTTAAGATGTATTTGCCCCAGTTGTAAATTTAGCTACTGTCAAATCTGGTCGGCAGCTAAACTGAAGCTTTTTAATTCTTTTAATACTCTCAAAAGCACCTAATGAATGAGAAGTACCTCACAAACAGAAGACATCAGACTAAGCCAACATCATTCAGAGCAGCAGAAACAATTCTGATTCAGTATTTAAAAAAAAACTCTTTGTGTAGTTCCCATTAAAACACAACATTAAACATCACATCTCTCCCTCCCTCCCTGGCTTGCTCAGCACTTTGTCCCTCGACCTTGCAGCCTTCTGTTCAATGCTGGATCAATGCTCCATTCCATTGAGATGCAGCCATAGCAAGTGAAGTGCCCATCAGACATGTAGACTCCATTTCTATCCTAAAGTAATGAAGTCGTTGGACAGGCTTCATTTTAAACAAGCAATTTATTGCTTTCACACTAGCCATGCAGAAACACTTAAACCCTTACACTTTTGCTCCACAGTAGTGCTCTTCTAAACCATTTACATTGCAATGCATTCTGGGTACCTATCCCACAGTTGTGGCACAACTCCCAGAGCAGTTGGTCTGGAAGATCTGAAAAGGCCAAAGGTCATTGTGGGATGATAGCAGGAGGATTAACTGAGGCATTTCAGCTAATCCACATTGGTACCAAAACGATTCAGACTGAAGTGGTTCTTAGACCTGTTGAAAACAAGTCTCACCCCATTGGTTTCTGAATGCATGAAAACTGTTTGGAATCCTTTTATATTGGGAATGGGATTGTTCTTAGAACAGTAAACTTTTCAAGTTCAGACTAGGCTCAAGTGCCACAGGTTGAGCAATACATTGTACAGTGATCGCTTGCATAAATCTAACTGCTTAAGGAGAAATACTTGTTGGAGGCAGGATACAGTCACAGCAAACCTTAAAAAGCCTCTTGTTGGTACCAAAGTGTAAAGATTACATCAGTCCACTAGGAAAAGGAAATCTGAGCTTTTTAATTAGAATAAGTACAAGCCATAAAGCTTGCTCCATTTAATGTAAATTCCAGTTAGTTATCAAACTGTTAAATAGATTCAATTATGTACAACCCTGTCTTTGCTAAAATCCATGTTCATTATCAAATATTAATACATTACCAGAGGAAGCTGACAATTAAAAAATAGCCCCAGTAAGAATGTATAGCACAATATTTTAGTTTGAATATAAAGGCCATTGAGAAACGTTCTGTATAGCTGAAGTCTTAATTCTCTTCTTTGGTCATCCATTTTATTGCAACTTAATTCAATGCATAGTTAAACTGGTTCGCAAACTTCTCATGCTTCTTCTGGTCCATTCGATTCATTGCTTTCACCACCCGTTTCATGGCTCCTCTGTAAGAAATAAGAAGTGGATGAAAACAAGTCAAGAGTTCAGTTGCGTCTATATGCACAGTCATGGGAAATGTTTATTAATGTTAGCAAAAAAAATGGAGTGAGGTATAATTAATCACTAATCAGGGCTCCAAGCACTCTACTGATGAGGTAGAACAAAGCTGTCACATTAACCAAATTAGCTGCAGCAATGCAAATAGTTTAAATTCAACAGTGACTTTACTAACAGGAATAAACAAATTAAAGTCTTTCAGTTTAATGGTAGTACACTCCACCCTCATTACAGCTCCAACCTTGGTAGACAAATACTTGAAGTGGGATTTTCAAAAGCATTTAAATGGCTCGAAGGCAACAAGTCTCACTGACTTTCAATCACACTTTTGTGCTCCAAAGGCACTTTTGGAAAATTGCACCTCTGAAATACTAGAGAGTGAGCTTTTATAAAAGGGAGAGACTATGCAATGCTGAAATAAGTTTTATTGCAAAGAACTTTCATAGAGCAATTTTTCTTACCAAAAGAACATTTATTCTTAAATAAATACCAGAACTCATAATGATGTGAATATCTTCTTATTTAGAGATACTTCTTAAAGGCCTTGCTGTTCAATTAATATGATTATAAAAACACACTTTACAGCAATCTTCCTCTCAAAGATTCTGCAAAAGTGTTACCACGACATAAAAAATAGGAATCTCTTCATGTCTCCTCTTATCCTACTTCTGGGATGAAATATGGCAGCTATTTAACTACCTAACTATTTAGGCTACCTTATAAATATATAATGGTTACCTACCTCTAACTGTTCTTTGAGATGTGCTGCACATGTCCATTTCACTGTGGGTGGGTTTGCACCTTGTGCACAGTTGTTGAACTTTTTCTCTCAATAGCACCAGTCAAGGCAGCTCAAGCACCTTCTGTTGCTACACAACATTGTGTACTGGTGTGAGATGACAGAGCCACCCTGACCCCCCCCCAACCTCCTTTGTACTGAATAAACTCCAACAGAGAGAGGAAGAAGGGTTGATCATGGAATGGACATGTGCAACATCTCAAAAAATACCAATTACAGAAAGGTAGGTAATGGTTTCTTCCTCGTCGAGTGCTTGTACGTGTCCATTCCACTGTAGGTGACACACAAGCAGCCAAATATGGAGGTAGGATGATAGTCTACCTGAACAGTGATTGTAAGACAACCCATCCAAAATTGGCATCGTCCATGGACTGATGGGAAATGGCATAATTTGAAGCAAAAGTGTGCATTGATGACCAAGTTGCTGCTTTACAAATGTCTATGATCAGCACTTAGTCCAAGAAAGCTGCCGAAGTTGCCTGCGCTCTCATACAACTTGTCAATACTCTAGCTGGTGGGGTTATATTAGCATAAATGAATGCATGAAGAGATCCAAGATAAGGTTCTCTGAGTGGAAACTGGTTGGCCT
Source organism: Mesoclemmys tuberculata (assembly GCA_007922155.1). Lineage (NCBI taxonomy): Eukaryota > Metazoa > Chordata > Testudines > Chelidae > Mesoclemmys > Mesoclemmys tuberculata. The sequence continues at coordinate 77,343,644 of ML675624.1, forward strand.
TTAGATCTGTCTGCAATTGCAACAAAGAACTGCATGGAGGATCTAAAGGACTAAGTAAGCTGCAGGAAGAAAGCTAAAGTCCTTCTCATATCCAACAAATGAAATTTCTCCTCATCTCTATGAGCATAGGGTTTTGGGAAGGAAGTTGGCAAGTAGATTGCCTTGTTAACATGAAAGTTAGAGGGTGTACAAGGGCATTTTAGCAACCAGACAGATGTCTACCACACTGCCAATTATTGGGATGGACTGCCAATTATTCTGCTTGCTGCTTTTAGGCATTTTTAGACCTCTGCAGGAACTTAGCATAACTAGGCAAACTGGGATGGGGGAGGGAGGTAAACAATGATCACGTGAAGTGAGCCTAATTCTGTGTGTTCTCTCTCTCTCTGAATATGCCAGGGCAAATATCTGTGAGAAACAGGAAGCCTGAATATATTTTAGGACTTCAGCTATGAGGAAATTATTGCTAGACTTTTAGGTTATGACTGCTTGCTTAATTTTTTTTAGTGACATGTTTTTGTAATCCCTGCGTCTGCCCAGTGATTGACTTGTTTGGTCAGCTATGTAACATTCTTTGGGTTATAAGAGGATGTATCGAGTCTAAGTTGTATGGATCGCTTTGTGGACACACTGAAAAGATCTCCACGCACAGACTGAAGGACTGGCATGTGGGGTTGCATCCACAGTGGTCCATATGAGGGACCCGATGCAGTGGAGGATTGCATGTAATGTGTAGAAGAGGCCTTGTGAGATTGTCTTGAGTGTGAGGGTGGAATTGTGTATTTCTCCTCCTCCACATCTCTGGGGAAAGGAGGTGCTGTCCTCAGAGAAGAGTAAGGTAATTACAGTGATGAGGATGCTAGTGGAGGTAGTTTGTGTTGGAGGAGTGGGGACTCAGACACCTCAGAAACAGACAAGTCTTGGAATTATCGAAATTCCTGTAGAGGAGGGAAGAGCATCATTAGCACTGGTGCATGTATTGGTGCCCAAGGATGGGGGCATTCTCCCGAATAGCCAGCAGATGGGGTTAAAGACTTGCTCAGCACCAAGGTCTTGCTTGGTGCCGAGGATGTAATTGGTGTCAAGGCCTTACTCAGGGCCGAGGACTTACTCAGTTCCGAAAAGGACATTGGCACTGGTATGGTTGTAGGTGCCAGAGGCTTCATTGGTGCCACAATGCCTGCAGAAGGTCTGGTTGACACGCTGGCACTGGTTTCAGAGGTCTTGCTTCTCGGTCTTTAGCACCAAGAGACGGTGCCAAAGGCTGAAAGTCTGCCTTGGTAAAATCTTTAGACTGTTGTTTGGCACTGGTACAAAAGGTACGCAAGCAAAATCTGGAACTATGTCCCCTCTTGGAGGATGTTGAGGCAACCAACATAAGAATGGCCGTACCAGGTCAAACCAATGTTCCAATTTACTAGGAGCACTAGTGCATCGAATGTGGACAGGATGGTGCATATACTGGTTAATACTGGACCTCGGACTGATCTCCAATCAACCAGTCATCCAGGTGTGTGAACACATGGACTCCTGATTTTTGTAGATGTGCTGCCACCACAGTCACACATTGTGCATGCCTGAGGAGCAGCTGAGAGATCAAATGGAAGCACATGTACTGATAACAGGACCCATTTGTCAGAAATCTGAGAAGCTTCTGATGGTTGTATCATATTGCGACACAGAGTAAGTGTTCTTTAAGTCAAAGACAGCATACCTGTTTCCCTGTCCCAAGAAGGGAATAATCGAAGCCAGAGTAACCATGTAGAATTTTATTTTCTTCAGGAATTTGTTCAGTGAGGAGACCTTCTTTTGCTTTGGGAATAAAGAAGTTGTGGGAACAGAAGCCTTTTCCTTTTAGGTCAAACAGGACTTCCTCTATGGCCCCTGACTGACAGTCCCGTGGGAATGGTCCCTGAGGAAGGATGGAGAAGGGGGATGGGAAGGAGGGATAGAAATGAACTGGAGGGAATATCCCAGTTCCACTGTGCTTAAGACCCACTGATCTGATGTTACATGGGTCCAAGCACTTAGGAAGTGGGAAAAGCGATTTGTAAATAAAATCTGGAAATAGATGGAACTACAGTAACTGGTACAAGGCTCTCCAACAACGCACAGAAATGTCATTTTGGACAAGGTGGCTGGACAGGATATGCCCATGGATGCTAAAGAGCAGGGCTGTGGATGTCATCTCCTATAACCTCTGCCTCTCCTCCTGAGCAGATCTTGAGACTGGGGAGCAAAACCTTGATGTCTGCATGGCAGATGAGGAGGCAACTGTTTTCTGTTGCCGAAGTATAGACTCCAAGAGCTATTAATGCTGACATGGAACCTTTTATGCTATGCAGCCTATCATCAGTTTTATCTGAAAACGAAGAGGGACCTTTGAAAGGGAGGTCCTGGATGGTCTGTTCAACTTCTGCGGGGGCGAGGGAGCGGGCGAGAGCCCAGATGACTGCAACCACAAACATCTGACAGAAATGGCTGATGCCATGGTTCAAGCTGCCACATCTGTGCTATCTAAACCATTTTGCATACCAATTCTGGCAATTAGCTTGCTTTCATCTGTCACCACTGGAAATTCCTGCCTATAGTCCCTCTGGTAACTTGTGTTTAAATTTTATGTTTTCCAAGAGGCTGAAATCATAGTGGCTTATGAGTGCCTGTTGGTTTGCAACACTGAATTGCAGACTCCCTGTAGAATAAAATTTGCGTCCAAACAAGTCCAGCCTCTTCGAATCTTTGCCTATTGGTGTAGATGCTTGGTGTCCTTGTCTCTCCTGTTCATTAGCAGCCGCAGCTGCACGGAACCTGGGGAAGGGTGAGAGTACAAATACTCATATTCCTTAGAGGGGATGTAATACCTCCTTTCAGCTTGCTTTGCTCTGAGGGAAAGGAGAATTGTGTCTGCCACAGCACTTTATGTGGCTCCACCATGCCTTTGTTAATCAGCAGAGCCCTCCTGGAAGAAGCTGCCAATACTAGAACATCCACCAACTTGTAAGAGTTTTCATGTACCTCTTCTGCCTGAATGTCAAGAACAGAGGCCACCCTTCTCAATAGATCCTGATAATCTCTGTGGTCCTTTGGCATTTGTGAATTGCTTGCCACCTCAATAGGCTTGTCTGACAATGAGGAAGAGAACTCCACGGGATTCTGAGGTGGTGACTGCTCCACGACTTGTCGTGGGGAAGCCAAGAAAATTACTTCTGGCTGCTCGTTACTGCGATCAGTACCAAGTACTGGAGAATGCTGCTCTCGGTGCCGATGCTCCTGGAGTGGTCTTGATGACAAGGAACAAGATGGTTGCAGGGAGGCCATGGGGGAGGAGGGAGGCCCCACTGTGTCTAGAACAGCCACTGATATGGGCCGAGGACCCATCCTTGACCAAACCATTGCCCCTTAAGGGAAGATCAGTGTTGCAACTGTTGCATGACCCATAGCAAACCAAGTCTCTGATGGAAGGCATGACTTCTGTCTTAGATGACGCAGAGACAAATCATCTGAGTCCGAACAAAAAGAATCCGAAATGTCTGACAACAGAGGGGAGTGGGGCCGGGGCTGAACCAACTGGGACTGGGGATAGGTAGCCTTAGGCTGGGGATGGCAATATAAGGGATATCATTGGAGGATTACCTTTTGGCTGCACTGGCCTTTGGGGAAGCTTGGCAGATAATGGTACCGTGGGTTCCCGATGCTGTGAGATAGGTGCTGCAGATATTGCTACTGACTGTAAACCTTCTTGCACTGCCTGAGATACCGGTATCGAGAGGCTAAGCAAGTCCCTTGAGGGTGGTTGGGAGTGGCAATGATTGATGGCTCTGCCACAGAGATTTTTCAGGGGACACCCTCAACAGACCTGGGACAGGCTCTGGAGGTGGTGATTCCTTTTTAGCTGAAGAATGCTCCATCAACTGACTCTCACCCAAACGTCCTATAAAGTCTGCCTCTATTTGGCTTTGGCACTGACACACCCAAGTGAGGTACCGAGCCTAAAGGAAAGTCTAAGTTTGTTCTTTGGTACCAATGAATGGGATCAAGCAGCTGCAGATGGCTCCAGTACACTCCATGCCAAAACGGATGTACTTGTGGTGCTTTCCAAGTGAGATAAGTCTGATGGAGGGTGAAGTGCTGCATCCAGGCGTAATCATTTGAGGCTCGCCACTCTATCTTTCTTTGTGTGGAGTTTAAATCCCTTACAAATGTGACTTTTGTCATTTATGTCGGATTCTCCCAAACATTTGTCACTGACCGACAGGTTTAGCACAAATCCTGCAGGACTTAAAATCCGGTGTGTGGGGCATCGTTCTGGTACCAATCCTGGTCCCAAAAGATGAAAAACTGGTCCCAAAAGACCTAAAAGTAAAATCTATTGCTAAAATTAACTTAAATATAACTAATTCCTAACAATAACAGGGTATGTTTATACAGGAGTGAGGGAAGCACTTTTGACAAGTCTGAGATTGCTTTGATAGCCATCAATGGCAGTAAGAAGGAACTAAAGGGTCAATGGCATGTGGTGACAGAGGGTGCTCAAGCCACCCCAACGGGTACCTCTGAGGGAAACGAGTTCTCTGGCAACTGTGCACGAGGTGCGCACACACCCACAGTGGAACGGACATGTGCAAGCAGGGTATCTAGCAGGGTAAATTCATGTAGGCAGGATTGAAAATTATCTACAAACTCATATAGCCAGGACAGCAGAGATAACATCCCTGTACTTGTAAGAAGTAGAATGGGATCTTTAATGACTGCTAGTGGCCAGGACCAATCTTTCATGCCTTGAGTGGTGCCTGCTGTGCACATGAAGTCTCCTTCTCTGCCACTCTCTCCTGTTTCTAGTTAAATTTCTATTATTTTTTAAAGAAACCTACTTTTGTTTTACCAGATGTCCTCAACTGCACTGTAGTTTACAGGAGTGGTGGTTTAAGGCAAAACCGGTAAACCAGGGGACACTGCACCTCTAGGTGCAGAGGATCTGGGATTTTTGTGACTTGCCAGTGTCAGGGGCTGGATATCACAGAGGAATGATTAAAAGGGTCTCAGGGAATGGAGTATACCTATTGTTGACCTGCAAGGTGAAGTGAGGGCTGGAAAAGTCCAGAGAACAGTGCCTGAGTGACTGAAAGGCTGGTGGTGTTAGGAAGGTGATACCAAACTATCACAAGAAAACCCCTACCTCCAGTGTGAGGGAATCTAACAAGGTGATTTGCAGTCTTGGATGCCTTGAGACCTGTCACAGTCATGTACTGTGTGCTAGGATCCGTACTCTCCCCAGACATATTTCTATCTCAAAGCCATGATTAGTGCTCCTAGTGCTGCAGTAATCCAAGTAATAATAAAACAGGAGTGGTGACTTCAGGATATTTTGTAGAACCAGGGCCTAGTCTGCAAGGTGCTCACTCAAGTCAATGAGTAGAGGACACCCAACATCTTGCAGGATCAAGCCCTGAGTGTTATTCTGTTCTATCAGGCCTTTTATACCAAACCCATCTCCATGGTAGCTGACACCATGAGACGCACTTTAGTTGCCTCTGTGCAACTCTAACTGCTTCACCCGGAAAACCATTTGGAAACCTCTGAAAACAGAGGAAACATCTTTAAAATGCTTTTAAATGGATATGCTAAAGATTTTCTTGGCAGCAGTTGTAAAAGACATCAATATTCTGAAATAAACACCTTGAAAGTAGTGTCCCTTTAACAAAACTCTGCCAGCAAAGTTAACAAGGATGGTCTCTGGTCTTGTCAGAATAAGGAAACTGTGGTAATGGTTTTGCACTTCAAATATTATCTAATTGGTAGGAGAAAAGTGAGTCTTTAGCACTGCACAGAGGCCTTGACACTTTCATGTCATGTAGGTTTTACATTAGCACCACTGGGTTGTGCGATACTGTAAATGAAATGAGATCCCACTCCGATGATCTGTGTGCAATTTCGCTTAACTTTATTGGCAGACTACAGCCTGGGTTTATCACCTGTACATTTCAAGTAATTTGGGGTTGTTATAAAGAGCCAAGGTTATCATCTTGTTTAGTGCTGCAAACCATGAAACCTATTAAAACATGACAGGTTTGATTCCCCACGCCTGGCACAAAAACACACTCAAAATCATTAGTACAAAGCATGATAAACTAAAAACAGCTTTTAAAATTTATTTTGTAAAGGCTGATGTGAAATTTTGATTAGTAGAACTTTATGGCTTATTGACTCCTTTGACTAAAACCAGATAATATGAGAATTTCACAGAAAATGTGCCCTTTTTTGACCAAAAGCCAGAAAAATGATGTGGATTATTATGTTTCTTTTACAGAATTTTAAAAGAAATGCTATCCCTTGGATGTCATTTAACTAACACAGTCTGATGTTCAGGACAAAATATTCCAGCATCAGTGGTTTTGTAAGGAACAGAGAGTATTTTGCCTCTTGATTTGATAACTTCGTTACTCTGTTTCACTTGCATTGGTCACACTAATCAATGTTTGAAAGATTCTCGGCACATACAACTGCTGAAACATACTGAAGCTTCTCTATCCAAGTTCTTGTATGGCATCCATCATCACAGTATCACAGAATAATCTCTGTAAAAAGATATAGGTCTAATTTCCTCCTTAACAAGACTAACACTAAGTAAACAGATCTGTAATCCAGGATGACAGAAGCAGCCTTCAGCTGAAAGCCTACAACAGCAGAGACACCTTCCTTCTCTGTGGGCATGTCTTCACTGCAATGTTAGCTCAAGGTGCCTACACTCAAGTTAACTTCTCTCGAGTTAGCTTAGCTTGAATGAGAGCAGTCACACTGATCTTGAATAACACAGAATAATTGTACTAGTAGAACAGCACAGATGACTCCCCACTGCATTACTAGCTTGAGCATCAGCAACACTTGAGCTTCAACCTACACTCCCTGACAGGCCAGCTAGCTTGAGTTTAAAGCACCAAACTCCAACTAGAGGTTTGTATAAGTGGAGAGAAGTCAGGTTAGGAACAATATAACTTATACCTCAAGCTAATACTACAGTGAAGACAAGCCTGAGGAGACAATGTAAGAGCAGCAGATGCAGACAGTAAGTGAAGGTAATATACAGAAACAGCCAATCCTGTTTTTTAAATATATACATTTTAAATATATACATTACTTATTTTGGGATCCCTGACTAATTTGCTCTCCTTAAACAGAAATGTGCCAGCCCATACTCCCTTGTCCAGGCAGTTTCCTATGCAGTTGGCAAAAGTGGCCCCAGCAGCACCAGGGGGCAGCAGTGACTGCTTGAATGCAATGGGTTGGAGGAAAAGAGAGAGGAATGGAAACAGTATTGTGAATAACTCTCCAGGCCCCTCTCTCAGCAGGGGATTCAAACCCTCAAACTCCCACTTCTTCAGAAGAGCTAGAGAGACACAGCAGCTTCCCCACATAGAAGCATTAATAAAGGCACACGGGGGGTTACAGGAACTTGGGCTGGGGATGGAGGCTCAGTTTCACTGTTTGCCAGTTGGTAGTGAACTCTCCAGCTGCAGGCTACTTTCCTGTACCAGTTTTTCATCTGGTTTGCATAGCAGCAGTTCTTCTCCCCATCTACCTGAACAGGGGATTGAGATGGTAGCAGTAGCAGCACAGGTCACAATGCTTTAGGTCACTTCATGTTGCTTGTGGTGCTACTAAGATAAGAAGCTGGGACTTCTGCCTACAAAAGTGAAGAAAGATTTTGGGGGGAGGAAGTTTGGGTGACAGTGGAGAAACTAGCTGTAAGTTTCAAGAGCAAACCAGCAACAGAGTCATATTTTTAAAAGGTGTACTTTAGGGGGAAAACTCAGCCAAGCCTTAACCTGTGAAAGTGATTCTGTAAATAATATAAAGAGGTTTCATGTTTGCTGGCGACTTTCAGATCCTAATTGTCCAATTTAAAAGTTTTTGCCAGACCTGCAAACACAACCTGTGATTTGAAAGTCAAGCTGGGTTCTCTCGAACTGTATCATCCCCACTAATAAAGATTCTGGAACTGGCATTCAGAGTATGAATCTGTTGATATATAAAACAGAGTAGGCTCCACTCCCTCTCCCACAGCTGCAATGGCTTATTACAGCTAACAAGAATAAACTCTAGTATATTTATTTTTGTCAAGGAAGTAGGCAGCTAGAACCCTGAATACATGCTGAGATTAGATCTATTAAGAAATGCTCTATTTTTACCAAGTACTTTTCAGACTATAATGACATTTCAATTACAGTGGAGAGTTACTGATATTAGCTGAATACTAGTGCTTAAGAATTAACAGGGGCTACTTGTAGTTTCCCATCATTTTATTCTGGGTGTCTGTTTCCCATCATGTCTCTTGTCAGCTGGGTGTTTAGGGGGAAAAGAGCAGTAACCAACCTTTCCTCCTAGCCTTGGCTGCTTTGGACTACAATTCTTATTTATCATGTGACACAGGCACAGGTTTAAGTTTACTGCATAGATTTGTACAGCTTTAATTATCTTTAATTGCTTATTTTATTTTCCTAACTGGTTTACTGTAGACTTAGTGGACCCCAATGCATAATTCTTCACTGTGGAAAAAAATGCAACAGTAGAGCAGTGAGGCAGCCTGCCATAAGAAGCAAAGGAAGGAGCACAGAGTGTGACCCACTTTTCCCCCTCCTTGATAAAACTAGTAGATAAATCAATGACCATTTGAGACGCATTTCCCTTATTCTTTTTCTTCTTGTTATATTCTATACTTTGCCTTTCTTCTCTATCGGTGTTCTATGTCACCATTTACCCTAGCCTACTGACCATTTTGGGCAGCCTAAGATAGCTAATAGGTATGTAGACTACACCCTCCTTCTGTATTTTGTAGGTGATATCAGGGCCTAGTTGACTTTAGGCCCCTGCACAACCCTTCCCAGTTGAACTACTGCTATGAGAAGGAACAGTCTAGGAAAATAGGAAGTCTGGTTGTATGCTCTAGGATCTGGTGCATTTCAGATCACAAATTTTTAACTGGGAGGTGTTATACCTGTGCCCAGCTAAGGTACAGCTAGGCCCAAAGTTCAACTGTAAGGTCAAGAATGTGTGGGGAATGCCATCTGGGGCGGCAAGAGAGGAGACATGGCTGTCCAGAAGCCCAGCAAGTGGTCAGAGATCTGGGGAGATCAACCTAGTAACCAGCACCAAGATTCCACTATGTGCAAAGCCAAACACCTGCAACACAGGACCTTCTATTGGTCAATGCTGTTCACCCTTACTCCTAATCACATCTCTGAATTGTTTGTATGAAGAAGGGCATGCCTTATTTTCAGACTTAAATTACATCCAAACTATTGAATTGTAAAGAAGTATTGTGCTATTACTATAGAGATACATCACGAATTCTGAATCATGAAACTGAGGCTATAGAAACTTATCCTATGTCATTTTAAACTCTTCATTTCTCTTAAATCCTGTCTGTCTTGCACAGACACAGGCCTTGACTGATTAATAAGTACATTCTAGAGAGGAAGGACATAGTAGGAGGCTCAAGGAAAGCAAGATGATGACTAATACATGTCCTTTATATAATTTTATAAATGCCAGTGTTGAGGCACCCCTGTTCATTAACATATTGTTGCCCTGTTCCCCTACTCTCTGGCAGACAGAAAGCACTGCTTTTCTGTAGCAAACTGTGAGGGCTTTTTCCTTGGTACTTGTTCAGATGGAAACATCAACCAAAATGAAGGAAAAAATGAAAAGGCAATGAAGCACGTTGGGAGCTTCAGATAAAGGTAAATATCTTACTTATTGAAGACTTTTTTCTCTATCCGTGAACGAGAACTGTTAGCCTCCTGTTTCAAGTCTGTCAGATTTGGGTATTTCCTCTTCTTCCCCTTGTTCTTCCCTCCTTTTCCTTTCCCACTGTACCTAGAGGATCCAAGATCCACTCCAGTAGCTGCTTCAACCTCTCTCATGAATTCTGCATCTTGCCACTCTGTTTAAAGAGAAAAACAAACATTTTAAAGCTCACACAATCCCATTTCAAGTATTACGGCCTGTTCACAAGGAGGGCAAGGATTTTACTGCAAGGATTTTAGTCTGAAAACTATGTTATATAGACTAATAGGCGCAATGGGACTAGTGTATAGCACAGATCTCTGGGAAGATATCCTGGCCAAGATAGTTGGGGATATCTCTTAATATCAACTGCTAACTGCTGTAGCTAGTACTGTTCTGTGTACAAGACCTAGGTCAACTTCTTGTAAGACAGCAACAGCAGAATGCCAGGGGAGTAGTCTAAACATTGAGGTTATTATTATTTTTGTGAACAAGAAGCCAACAGTCTGACTCAAGAGTTTATGATGTAAATTTTGGAAAAATGAATTAAAATAAATTGTACCCAGGATATTTCATAATTGGAGAAGAAGGGATGTTTAGATATGCAATAGCATTTCCATAGTCAGGAATTAAGATTGCTTGAAAATACATAGCTAAATTTGGACAGGCTATACAGCACACTCTAATGTAAAGGAATATGACTTCGTTCCCATCTTCTCAATATTGAATCTGGAAAAGCCTTCACTTGTGAAATACCCCACCCTTCCAAATTTAAAGAGTCTAAATCTTTTTCTAAATCTTTCTTCTCCCTACAACAGCACTAGAGTCAATTTAGCACTGTCAAAAACTTCTGTCAATAATTTTATCAAAGCCTGAAAAGTTTCAGAGCTAGAATAACCATTAATACTACTAATATTAAAGTGCCACAATGGGAAAAAGTAACCTAGACTGTAAGTAAACTCTTTGGGGAAGGGACTATCATTTCTTTTTGGTACAGTGCCTAGCATAATGGGGCCCTTGGCTGGGACAACAGGTATTACTATAATATAAATAGGTAGGATTAAGTTGGTGGTCAGGGCAAAAGGGACATAGTAGCCTACATTTGAAGATAATTCATGGGAAAATTAACCTTAAAATAGAAAAATCAGGATTTAAATACATAAAAATGTAATATAAGAAAACTCAAAACATTTTTAAATAAAGCACAGATTAGAAAAAAACAGCTGCAACTATAACTTTGAAAGGCAGCAGACTGACTAAAGTGCTAGAATCCAGGATTCCAGAGTTCTAATTCTCACTCTGCCAACAACTTGTCCAATAGTCTTGGACATGTAACCTAACCTTTTTTGGTCAATATTTCCATCTGTGAAATGGGGATAGTAATAGCACAAAGATACATCACATTTACTTAACATTTGTACAGAGTTTTGAAAAAATCAAAGGTGCTAAATATTATTAATAAAGACTCCTTTAATTTCATTTATATACCTAAAGTGGTCATGGACTATGACAGAAATATAGGTTGTGACATTTCAAGTAGGTCAGAGACAACATATTGCACTTAGCAGCATTAAAACGATGCTCAGGGGTATTAACACATCTATGGATTGAGGTTAGGTATCTGCTTTACGCCCAAAAAATCAGAGCGAGATTAAAATTATACACAACCAAAAGGATGAGGAAAGTGGAGCTGTGTAGTAATTGAGAAAAGGAAGTATAGAGGGGGAAAATAGAACCCACACACTTGATAGATCAGAAGACTTCACAGAGTTGGGTTTTTTTTAAGTGAAGGAATACCGAGCAGCACAATTCAGATACAGGAACGATTAATCCAAGATTAAGGAAAACTGTCTAAACAGTTTATCTCCCAGTAATAAGAAGGCGTCACAGTTTAGGAACCCAGTGAATGGAGCAATTGTTTAAACACAACGAAAAAATGCTGGCATCCAGTAGAGATGAAATGAGCATTTGAGTAAAATGAAGGAGCAATTTAAAAGCCTTTGAGAAAAATCAATAGAATGCCAGGGAAGAGCAGCCTTTTTGAGCATTGATGGGCCCCTAAAGCTCTTCATACATTGTTACTGAGTTTAGCAGCAGGGAAAAGAAAATTACACAGTTTGCAAGGGTAGGCGGGAATCAATACTGTAGTTAGTAAAGAGATGCTATTTCACATCTGACTGGCCAGCGGCCTGCCTTCACCAGCTTGTCCTGATACCTGTTTGTTAACAAGTCACTAAGGGTTGAAAAACTAGATACTCTTCAGGGTTGACACAAAAAATAGGCACTTAATTTGCTCCTGTGTGCGAACTATTGGAAAAGGATGAACACTGCAGATTAGGGGGTCAGTGTAATCCCTCATGATTCATTGTTTCAGGGCCAGAGAGCTTAAAGCATCGTTTTGTGAACATTTGACTGGAATCTAATATTTTAAACTCAGTATTAAATTAAAAAAGTGAGGCTCAATCATTATTAAAGTGAGATCTTAGTAGCGACAGTACTACCAAGACACACACTGGTCATTATCACATGAACTACATTACTTTTACATAATGGTTTTTCCATTGAGTCATATGGGGATAAAAATTAATCTACCTTCCAGTAGAAAAACAAGTGATTTTAGCTAGTCTAAAGTTTGTGGTTAAGTAGAGACTTCTTGGGAGTACCCATTATAAATTCATGCATTTAAAATCAGAAGCAATTAAAATTAAAATCTACATATATTTAAATAAATGGAACCAGGTTAGTTCCCTCGGGAAAGAGACAGTTACTCACCTTGTGAAGTAACTGAGGTTCTTGGAGATGTGTGTCCCTGTGGGTGCCCCACTCTAGGACTTGGCAAGTCCTTGATCGGACATTTTTACCAGCAGTGTTCATCTAGGTCCCGCATGCGCAATCTGTGTCTCGCAGTGCCATTGATGCCTTTTTCGGTGCACGCAACGCAACCCCCTCTGTTCCTTCTCTACCATGAAGCCATATGTGTAGATTCCGAAGTAGAGGAGAGGAGGGTGGGTAGTGGAGCACCCAGAGGGACACACATCTTGAAGAATCTGTTACTGCACAAGGTGAGTAACTGTCTCGTCTTCTTCAAGTAGCACCCCTGTAGATGCTTCACTCTAGGTGACACTCAAGCAGTGCCCTCATTAGGAGGAGCGTGCTTTGGAGTTCTTAGGTTGAATAGAAGAGAGTACCGATAGTCCAAATGCTGCATCAGCCTTTGATGCTTGGTTGATAATGTAATGCTTTGTGAATGTGAGAGCCAATGCCCAGATGGCTGCTTTACATATTTCTGCAACTGAGACATTGTGTAAAAAGGCTATGGATGTGGAGACCACCATGGTGGAATGTGTTCTGACTCATTGCAGTGGCGATACTCCTGTTTGTGTGTAACAGCAGTGAATGCATCCTAAAATCCACTTAGACAATCTTTGTGTGGCGACAGCGTTCCCTTTGGAACATTCTGCCAATGATATAAATAATTTGGGTGATTTCCTAAATGCCTTTGTTCTTTCTAGGTAGAAAGCTATAACTCCTCTAACGTCCAATGTGTGGCGGGTTGCTTCCTGCGCACTGTTGTGAGGTTTTAGATAAAATGTGGGTAGGTGAATAGATTGATTTATATGGAAAGATGATGCAACCTTAGGAATAAACTTCGGGTGGGGTCTAAGGGACACTTTATCTTTGTGAAAGATTGTATATGGCAGATGTGCCATGAGTGCTCTGAGGTCCCCTACACATCATGCTGATGTAATGGCAACTAGAAACGCCACCTTCATAGACACATGTAACAGGGAGGAAGTCGCCAATAGCTCGAAAGGTGGTTTAAGGATGGTTTTAAGCAGTAGGTTGAGATTCCATGGTACTGTGGGAGGGAGAATGTCTGGGAATACGTTCAGCATACCTGTCATAAAACATTGCACTATAGTGTGTAAAAACTGATTTGTTGTCTACTTGGTTGTGGAAAGTGCTGATGGTTGCTTGGTGTACCTTAAGAGAACTGATCAATAGACCTGTCTCATTCAGGTTGAGAAGATAGTGAAGAATAGCTGAGGTAGGTCATCAATGGCGGAGATCTGTTTCATTCAGCACCATGTGGTAAACCTGTGCCATTTTTGCAGGTACGTCTTCCTTGTAGCATGTTTCCTACTATTTAGCAATATGTGTTTTACTGACTCTGAACATTGTAGTTCTGTGTGTTGGAACCAATTGGGAGCCAGTCTGTCAGATATCATTTCTTTAAGTCCGGATGAAGAATGTGGCTGTTGTCCTGAGATAGGAGATCCCTGAGGAGTTGAAGGGAGATAGGTTTGAATGCTGATATTTGGCTCAGGTGTGAACCATGTTTGCCTGGCCCACAGAGGAGCTATCAGAATTACTGTTTTGTCCTTGTGTATTTTGTGCAGAGTTCTGGGAATCAGCAGTATGGGTGGGAATGCAGAGGAAGGGGGAAAACTAGCCTAGTGTAAAGGAAAAGGTAAATGTTGAAGAAAAAATAATTTTTTTTAAGCAAACAAACTGGGGTAACTATAACTAGGAAAGAAACTGAGTAAACTTGCAAAAAAAAGGAGAATTTAGAGATTCTCTATCGAGCTCTGAGGAACTGCTGGAAGCTCTGTCTTGAATTGCAGACGGTTGAGAAGGAACTAAGGGGATGGGTCGTGTGCGCCAAAAAAGGCACCAACTATGCCACAAGACACAGATTACCTATGCACGAACCGAACAAACACTGATGGTAAAAATCTCCAATCAAGGACATGAGGACGCACCAAGATGTAGAGTGGCGCATCCACAGGGGCACTACTCAAAGAAGAATCTTTGATGTAAAGAAGAAGAAGAAGAAGAATCTTTACATTTTGGCATGCAAAGTTGTATTAGAAATTACTTGTAAAAGGACAAATTTTGTATTTATGAGTAAAATAAAAACAGTTTAATTTGGCAAAGGAATGGAGATATTTATTACTTTACAACAATAAAGGCACTTTTCCTTGGCCCCAAAAGAATAAAATCTTATTTACTGTCATGTCTACACACCTGCCACTCATTGTTGAAATGCCCTGTTCTTTCAGCCTTACAAGCCTACTTACAACGGACAAGACTAGTTAGGAAATAGATAGGGTTATTGGAGAAGGTGGTATAAGTGCGTGCTATTCTTCTTTCCCCCACTAACTGTTGTTGTGTTGAACCAAAACACCCAACACTCAGTGTCTTTATGCAGTGACTGAACTGCACTCTTGACCGTGACTGATCCTCACGTTTCAGTGTTTGAATTTTGCAGCATGTGGTCACTGATGTATAGAATCAAGGTACCAACTGTAAGAACAAAGCATGTGTAGTATCAGGTGGGTTATTTTAGTCTCTTAACTGCCTTGTATTGTGAATATATGCACACTTCTCATGGTTGTACTGACCTGCTTGGTAATGGTGTTACAAGTCACTTGCAGGAAAGACATGACTTTTTAAACACTGGTTACAACAACACATAATTTTAACAATTTAAAAGTACTTAGCTATGGAAAAAATTAATGAACCAAATACTAAGACCAATGAGCAAATATGCTCAATAATAGTTACTACACAGACCTTTCTTTAAATTAAATAAATGGAAGTTTTGACCAGGAAACTAAGTGCCACAGTTTTTTTAGCTTCCCACTAGACAGGCAGAGAATGGTGGGCAGAATGAAGCTCTGTTTGACATTTCAGCCTAAAAATGGCATTCAATAGGGCAGCACAATAACGTCAACACTGGTGTGGGAGAAAAGCACACATCTTTCTAGGCCAAAGGTGAGCGTGTTACCAACAACAGCACAGACACTAAAAAAAAAAAAAAAAAAAAAAAGTATTATGTCTAGCCTAGAGGAATGTCAATTTCACAGAAAAAAAATCAATAGTGTTCAGTTTGAGTGATTTTTTTACACCAGAGTATTAGGGCTTGTCTACACTACGGCAGCAAAGCTGCAGCACTTTGGTATAGACACTACCTACACCGATGGGAAGGGTTCTCCCATTGGTATAATTAATCCATCTCCCCAAGAGACAGTAGCTAGGCTGACAAAAGAATTATTCCATCAACCTTCGGCTGTCTACACTGGGGTTAAGTCAATTTAATTATATTTCTCAGGAGTGTGGATTTTTCACATCCCTGAGCAACGTAGCGAGGTTGACTTAACTTTTGAGTGTAGAACTGGCTTTAGGTTCTGTTTCTAGTTTGAAACTAGACTCTCGAGAGTAGCTACTAGTTTACTCCATCTGTCTACCTGTAGATTTTGCCAGAATTAAAATAAGAAAAGTCAAACTTCTTTTTTTTAAACCAAAGTAACCACACTCTTGGTATACATATTTCCAGCCTATTGGTTAATATTTAAATGCACCTTTACACTGTATAGCAATTTTTGAATGGTAGGTCATGATGGCCAGCTACTGTTATTTATGCTTTGAATAGAGATTTCCAGGGGAGGCTAGTAGCTGAACTTATAATATCTAACAATTACAGAACCATTGGATTCCAGACTAGTTTCAAGTAAGATGCCACTATATATCAGGAATACATATGGACAATATGAAGAATCTTTTCCAGTTTCAAAAGTGCTCTTTCTGGCAATACTAAGCAGAAACGGAAGCATAACTATATTGAATGTTAATTCCTTGCAACTCTCCTCTTGAGAAGGGTATATAAAAATGTGAGGTCAGGGTAAAAATACCAAATTCCTGCACTAAGGCAATGAAAACACAGAAACGTTATTCACTGTACCACAGTGGCCTAGATGCTATAGTGATACCACCTCACCAGCATGGTACATACATGTAGCATCTGCTAAGGATCAGTAATGTTTCCAGTTAGAATGTTAACTGGTTTTAGTCAGAAATAAAGGAAAAGTGGCCATCAAATATTTCCCAAGAAACTGGTGTAGCTATATTTAAAATGTGAGCTCCTCTGAAGGGCTGCACCTTATTTATTTAGAAAGTGCCTAGTACATTGTGAGTGCGACTGGGTATAAGCAATAAACAAATATAATCACATACAGAGTGAGAAGATGAACATTAAAAATACTTCTTTTAGAGTTGGCACCATACAATAACAATAAAATGAAATGAACTTATTTCGTTATATGTTTCATACAAAAAACTACATTAAGAGAATATTGTGCTTGCAATCAAAGTATGGAAATACCAGAAGAGAAGGTTACTGAGGTTCTGAGATGTGTTCCCCTGTGGGTGTTCCACTCTAGGTGTGGGAGATGTCCTTGCGTCCTGGATTGAAGATTTCTGCCAGCAGTCCCCCTCCGGGTTGTGCATGCACACCTGTGTGTGAGAGACCTGACGCCCTCTGTTCCTTCTCTACCATGGAGCCATATATGTAGACTCCAAAGTAGAGAGGAGGGGGTGGGTAGTGGAGCACCCACAGGGACAGACATCTTGAAGAACTTCAGTTACTGCATGAGTTGAGTAACCCTCTCTTCTCCACTCTAGAGCCCAGTCAACCAAATTCAGCGGCAGTCAACAGGAGATACGCAAGTGATGTAAATCACTTGCGTATCTCCCGTCAACTTCGCTGCATCTGCTCCACGCGCTGTCCACGCTGTGCTGCGCTAAAAGGAACAGCATTCCCCTTGATGCAGCGCTACGCTACTTACCAGGATGGTTTTCCTACGTCAATTGCTGGATTGACTGAGCGGGTCTACACAGACTGCTCAGTCAATCCAGAGCAATCTATCTGACGGCAGTGAATTTGCCACCATCAGTGTAGACCCAACCTAGGTGACTCTAGAGCAGTGCCCCTCCCTGGACAGAGGGATTTTGGAGTTGGTAGGCTTTATATATTTATAGCACTGTCAAACCTATCGAGGCATCTAATCTGGACACCTGATCAATGGCGTAGTGTTTTCTAAAGATATGTGCCAATGCCCAGGTAGCTGCCCTACACATTTATTATGGGGATGTTATTGAAGAATGCTGAGGATGTAGCTATTGCCCTGGTAGAATGTGTTTTAATCGCTTGAGCGACTGGTTTGTCTTTTAGATTGTAACATAAATAGATGCATCCCGATAACCACTCTGATAGTCTCTGAGTAGAGATGGCTGCTGCTTTTGACCATTCTGCTATGAACACAAAGAGTTTTGAATTCTTTCTGAAAGGTTTAGTTCTGTCTAAGTAAAAGACTATTGCACGTCTGACATCAAGTGTGTGCAAAATTGCATCTTGTGCAGAACTGTGCAGTTTTGGGCAGAACTTAGGTAAGTGGATCAGTTGATTTATGTGAAAAGATGAATTGGGTGATAATGTGCAACACTAGGTTTAGATTCCATGGTGTTGTGGAAGTGCGTATGTCCAGGTATACATTCTGGATCCTGGTGATAAAGCGTTTGACTGTTGGGTGTGCAAACAGTGTTGTGTCATCAGCTTTCTGGTGGAAAATGGTGATGGCCATCAGGTGAATCTTGATGGAGCTCAGTGATAGTCCGGACTCTTTCAATTCTAGGATATAGTCCAGGACAGATGGAATCGATGCGGATGTTGCAGGAATGTGTTTGTCTTTGCACCATATGGTGAATCTATGCCATTTTTGGAGGTAAGTTTTACAGGTTGGTTTTCTGCTATTCATTAATATGTGTCCAGCTTGTTCTGAACAGGCTAGCTCTTGTTGTTGAAACCATGTAGCAAAACTGTGCAATGGAAGGATTACATACATGCGCATACAGACATCTGAAGAAGGTAAGGGTACTAAGCTTGTCTTGGCCATGAAGGTGCTATCATTATTACTCTCACTCTGTAGGTTCATATCTTGTGGATGACTTTGAGTATCATAGGGATGGGTGGGAATGTGTAAAAGAGATTTGCATTCCATTTTAGGAAGACTGCATCCCCATTTGCGGTTCTGAGAGGTGGTGAAGAGGTCTATGGTTGGGTAACTCCATTGTTGGAAAATATTTTGCAGGACTGTGTCATTCAGTTCCCACTCGTGTTTGAATCCAAATTGTCTGCTGAGAGCATCTGCGGTTGTGTTCTGGCAACCTGGTGCATGCAGCTGTTATACTGATATTGTGCTGGATACACAAGTTCCATAGTTTTACCACCTCAGTGTATAGAGTGTGGGAATGCGCTCCTCCCTGTCTGTTTATATAGAACATGCATGCAAAATTGTCTGACATGATTTTATTGTTCTGTTTTATTGTTCTGTTCTTTATAAATGGAAGGAAGTGGGAGCATGCATTGCATACTGCACAGAGTTCTAGTAATTTTACGTGTAGGCATGTTTCGGTCATTGTCCATATGCCCTGTATGGTGTGGTTCAGTAGATGTGCTCTCCACCCTATTTCAAATGTGATTAGTTATTTTGGCTGCCCAATTTGAGACCCTCAAGGCACCTGATTATCAGATGGCAGGTGCTCAAGCACTTTCTGTCTCAAGTTGGGCAGCCAAAAATCACATTTGTTTTTAACAGTCTTAGGCCAATGTTTCTATAACCTGAAGAAATGTGACAACCAAAACCTTACCTTTATCCTTGTTTTCTAGCATCAACTCAGCATTACTTAGCTAACACAGTGGCCTGATAACAATTTTGTTGTTCAGTGAATTATGTCCACACTGATCATCAAATCACAGTATTGTCTGTTGACCTATCTTAATATTGCATAGTTTTCTTCTAATTCCTTGTCTGTTACAGCATAAAGTTCTTACTATAAAGCAAGATTACTTCAGTGAATGGGTACAGTAAAAAAGCATCTCTAATATCTAGGTTTATGTTCATAGTGAACCTCATAGCTCCCTCAAATGCTTTATGAAACCTTTCCAATTAATCACACACACAAACCTGGCTGTTCTGCCTGCTTCTCAAATCTCTTCTTTTCTTCTCTGATTTTGTCCTCTGGATTAACAGGATTCCCAGATTCATCCCGAGGGATTATTTTCCCATGGAAAGGGCACTTCAGGAGGAAAATAATGAAAAAAATAATTTTTTTCCATGTAATTCCATGTTCCTAGTAGTCAGTTCTTAGAATTAAATGATACACTTTGCACTGGCATATTGGACCTGATTACGAGCACCTCTGATGAGGTGCTGAGAGCTCTTAATTACCACCGAAACAATAAACAGACTTCAGTGGGAGTTGAAGGTACACAGAGCCTCACAGGATTGAGTCCTTAATGACGTAAACGCCCAGTATAATGGTATTAAATAACACCCCATTTACCAGGGGGAATGCTGCCCTGTCACTTCTGGAACCAGAGTTTTAATTCGGCATTTACCCAAATGGACAGAAATGCAAAACAGTAAACTAACAGGAGAAAATGTGAAAATTAAGGGAGTTTTAAAACGCAATTTCCATTTTTTAAAATAATGTGTTATTTGTAAGAGATAAGTATTAAATTGTATTAAATATTTAATTTTCAAATTAAGTGCCAGGTTACATAAAAATACTTTCTCCAATTGTTAAATTATTAACCAGACACTTGTTAGGATTTATTACATTGGACTCAGAAACGTTCGTCATAAATGAAGTCACATGGTAGCAACATTGTGGACACAAGCAAATGCAGCTATGAAAATATACTTAAAAGCTTGTTTTAAAATACCATTTACGGTTTTCTTCTAGAAAGAAGTGCCTCCCACATGCAATAAGATAACCCAGTGGAGATTTCTTTGAACATGAATTTTCATTCCCTTTAGTCTTGTTCGCAATGAGATGTAAACACCTGAACACATGTTTTGATGAGACCTTCTTACATATGGCATAATCTGGAAATTATATTACATGCGCACCTTAAACCTATCCTGTCTTTCACATAGTCTCCCATCAGGCATCAGTGCTCGACATTTATGTTTAATTGGTTCAAACTTGCCAGAAAAAGTTATGCATCTACTTTTTAACATTTCAGCTACTTCTTTGTTTTCCACCTCTTCCTCCATTTCATTGGGTGCCCAAAATCGATGTTGAGAAGAAAATCTAGTAAAACAAAAAACACAGATATCTTTTTGCCCATAAACCAAGTTCTGAACTTACTGTGAACCTATACAACCCCACTGGAATCAGCTGGGTAAAAAGTGGGCTCAGTAGGTAGAAGACGACTTAAAAAAATGCATATTAGCCTTAAACAACAATTTATCTCAGAAAAAAATATTAATCTTCTTATGAGATGGAAGGCTTTTAAAATTTTCCCTCCTTGTACACTCAAAAATATATTAATGAATTATAACAATCTAGGTAGGGTTCTACAATTGGTGATGACTGCTATATTGTGAGACATTCTTAAAATGTTGCAGAAGCTTGACTGACTGGGGGTGTCCTTGATTTCCAAATAACTTGTCTTCCCCAATTTAATGCTTTCACCTTTACACCATTTTAGTTTCAGTTACAACTTGGATTTAGAAGTCAAAGTGGGCCAAAAACTGCTTAAAATAAATAATGCCATAGTCAACACTATCCTATCTTGATCACCTTACTGTGTAGCAGATGACATAAAATAAAGTAAGACAAACAGTTAAGATACTTCAGTGTGTGCTCTTATACCTGTTTGTTCTGCTTCTTTAGTAGTAGTAAAGGAGCTGGGGCTGAAGTCACTATAGGCTGCCGTATACTGCAGAAATAGACCCAAGGAACTGGGCCTTGTAGCAATTTTTCTTCTAGGTTCAATAGCAAACTTTTTTTTTTGGACACTGCTATCAGCTCAAGTACCTACAGGATGTTTCTTCAGGAAATGAAAAGCAATATACTGAAAAATTATTTTAAAACTGGAAAGATTTCACTAAAATATAGTCATTTTATAAAAAGCAAAACCATACCTAGGCCAAAAAAAAAAGAAAATTCATTACCCTAGAGCAAAAGTAGTAAATGTCTGTTACGGCGGGGGGGGGGGGGGGGGGGGGAGGAGAGAGAGAGAGAGGGAGGGAGGAGGGAACCTAACTATTGAATGATATAGTATTCTCAAAAAAAATTTAGAAAGTCTGGAAAGAATGCTAAGGCTATGTTTTAAAAGGACAGAAATGTGCAGTTAAATGATCCCAAAGAACCTTCACTCTTCTCCCAACTCTCACATCCATCACACCTTGCATACAATGTAGAAACATTTGAATGAATGAGGTCTTGATAAGGATTTTAAATACACAGTGGGCAGTCAAGGACATTTTACATCTACTTTATTTGTGTGCTTGTAGTCACCTCCACATGGTTCTCTCCTTCCCAATCACCCCCATATTGGCCTATTCCTCCCATTCCATTCTATGCCTCCCACTCACATGGTTCCCTATCTTTCACTCCCACAGCAATGAAGCCCTCTGCACTTTGTCGACTCCGTAGCCTAATATATGCAGAAAACACTTTTATTAACAACAAAGGTCTCAATTCAGAAAGACACTTAGGCATGTGCTAAGTCCCACTGAAGTTAATGAGCTTAAGTGTTTTCTTGAAATGGGATCCAAATGAATCCAACTCCTCACTAACAAACATTAAAACAAATTTGGAGGACATGAAGCTGATCTGACACTGTCTTTCAACTCTCTTGGTTATAGTGGAGTTACTCCCTACTTACACTAGTGTAAGATTAGAAGCAGGCTCAGAATTTCTAAGCTAAAAACTATTTGAGTTGTGATGAAACCTCATTTTTAAATCTTCCTATCTCACAAATTGCCTCATATGTTTCAGAAACATTCTATCCTGGCGTATAACAATGGGATTAGTTGAATTGTGACAAAATTCAGGGGATGAAGTCAAAATTGGTTTCATAATGCAAGACTAGCTTCAATATTCATTGTAGTAAGACTAGTGCATCTCATAATTTACAATGACAAAATGTCTTTATACTTTCACTGTTAAAAAAACACTCCAAGAAAAGAACCTTACAATATATACATAAATGTTTTAGTGAAACGCTTGAACCACAAAATATTTTTAGCTTTACAAATGATAGTGGTGGAGCTGTAAAGTAATGAATGATAAAATACAAGAAGTTTGATTCATCCTGCTGTGGTTTTTTTGTTTTTTTTTTAAATTCCCTAAAATGGGACTGACTTCAACTCTGTATCAACAGTCTTACAAAAGCATAATGAAGTGATAGCATACCTAAAAAAAAAAAGCCACATACTAATATTTTATATTGCTATGCACTATGTAGTTTTACATAATCTCTCAGCAAAATTCTAATACCCTCTGGTGGTCTGATATTTTCCCCTAAAATTATCAAATATTTATATTCATACTAGAGTGAAGAGATACTCCTGATAGGCATACATGCCAACTTTCTCTAATGGGATGAGACAATCCCATTTGATATTTTAACATTTGTGTCCAGTGCATTTCAATGTAATAAATCTGTTGCCATCCTCTTTGTAGCTTTCCTTAAGATGGCTGGTATGTGTTAGGGAGTTGAATTTAAAAAATGGACTGACATCTGCATAGTCATTAGTACTTCCATTTACTATGCCCTTATAAACCATTTCTCCCCTCCCCCCCAACTCTTTCAAAACTATATTTGCAGGCAAGTGATAAAAGAGCAAAGCAATGCTGAATATCAGAGTTATTCTGCTTACATGCACGATCCCTATGCTGAACACTGATTGTGCACAATTTTTTTGAATAGAACAATAGACTACCTGGATGCCCGATTTCAATTGCCCATTATCTGTGCAAATGCTTGGTTACATGAATAACTAATATTACTAGATTGTTAAAGAGACAAGATTAAATAAACTCACCGCAGCGCAAAGGGGACAGCCATTTGATGTTCACTGCCATTTCAGTTTATAGTTGTCCTGTTTACTTCCTCTCTTTTAGGGAGCTGATTTTAAAATTATTAATAACAAATCTCTCCTCACAACATGCCTCCTCATCTGCTCCCACCTGTCAAAGTTACTTGGCAGTTTTGGTTCTATCTGTTTGTGTTTTGCTACCCTCCCAATTTTGATGTTGCCACCAAGTTGGATCATAGCTAGATTTATATGATAAGCAACAAAATTGATGAGAAGAACTAGGCCTCAATCTAACAAAGCATTTAAACAGGTGAATAATCCCACTAATTTCACTGGGATTACTCACATGCATGAAATTTAGCACATACTTAAATCCTTTGTTAGATTGCAGCCTTCATTTCCTGTGGAGCAACCCAAGCAGGCAGCAGAATATAAAGGTAACTGCTTGAAAGTGGATGTATGTGACACGTGAAACTTTCTAAGGCAGTGGGGTGGAATGGAAGTAGCTACATGGACCACCTGGAATAACTCCATAGTTCAGTTTAAAAATCAATTAATTAAGAGACATTCTGTCCTCAATCCAGGTAAGTAATTGAGGTATTAAGAGAAACTCACATGCAGAGAGAGGAAAGAACATACTGAATTTAAGTGTCCTTATAACAGCTTAATGAGCAATTGTTATTGGGCTAAACATCGCTGATACTTATTGAAAATAAAGTTTGATCCAACCTCTTTGTAGAATCCACTGTAATGATCTCCTTGAGAAAAGACTAATGTACATCAGCTGCTGACTAAATTAAACACTCATTAAAAATTAGTTTCCTAATAATCACAATCTCCCTACAGAAACTCTTAAAACTTTGATTCCCAGGAATGGTGTTATTAACAAGGCATACTGTGAAACAGCTAAAGGTTGAAGATTTTCTACCTCTGTTTTAAAAATCTTCAAGTCTGCATAAATGCTGTATATATCACCTCCTCTATTTTTCAAAGCATCTTGTAGGATATTTATTTCTACCACAGATAAAAAAAGGAGCGGGCCAATTTTTCAATACGTGTATTCTATCCCGGTGTCAATAGTATCATGTGTGCAGGTACTTAAATTATCTTTGGTTAGATTGGCATATCTGTAATTATAGGCTATACGGTTTAGAAGCATGCCCTCTACTTTATTGGGAAGCATTAAAATAAAACAGTACAGGCACTAGGCAGACAGGCAATGAAATATGCTTTTGATTTCACTTATGACTTGAATAACTCATTTGCAATGTAAAATAAAACCTTTCCACAGTTTGGGGAGTATCAGACACAAATGCCTCTTAAGGCTTTATTGAAAACCTTTACTGTTTTAGGCTTAAAGAACTCCCCTCATAGGGCAGGACAGACTTGGGAATCAGTGTGTTAACACATCATGCTGTGTCAAATTTCACTCCCTGTAGTGATTCCTCATTGCCTCTCAATAACACAAAGCCTGTGCATTGTTTTACATGAGTTGGGGCGCAGAAACACTGCCACTCCTGTTGCTATTTTCTGCAAATGTTATCTCTGTGAGTTAAATCAAATTGGGTGAATTGTGACAAACAACAACAATAAATCAATTATCATTTGAGTTTCTGTCCAAGAAGGCATTAGAAATCAACGAGTTAGGTAAGAATAGCAGAACATAAAGTTTGTTATTCTTCTGAAAAGTGCAATATTAAAGAAAACACGTGTTAGCACTATCACCTGTAACGTAAGGCAGAACAAAAGACCATGTGCCAGGAAAAGTGATGTTCTACATTTGTACACAAATGTGGAAAAGTTGATAATGATATTCCCCCAGGCTTCATGCTGCAGCAGCAGCATTTATGGTTTGTTTGTATGGCATTATTACTACAGATGTCCACACAAGCCAATTGTGATTAAGCTTTTTTTTTTTGATAAGAAAACAAACTCAAAGTAATACCACTGAGGCCACGAGAGTTTACCTTTTTAACTAGCAACCCAGTCACACGCAGTCTTTTACTTGTTCTAACCAAGTGTGGGATTTATATGCCCTACAGTTTTGTGGTGCTTCAATTCCAATTTCTGCAGCAGATATTGATACATTGTTTAGCAGGCAAATGGAACTCTCCTGCCTGTTTGGAAAGAGCAGGTGAGCTAAAATGTAAGCCAAAAATGGAAGAATGACTTTGAATACCAACTTATTAATAAAAATGCCCTGGCTATGAAAGTTTAAAAATGTCAGTTAGAAACAAATCTCTCTGAGATGCAGCTGTAAACTATCTTAGTGTTATTGATCCTACCACAAAGCTGGCGTCACTTTGTGTACAAGAAAGTGCAGCACCTTCCCAAACGAGGAAGAATAATGGTATTATTAAGACAATTAGCTGGGGCGCAGCAGATCTAGGTGCAGTTCCCAACTCTGCCAGAGATTTCTTGTGTGCGCTTTGGCAAATGACTTGATCTCTCAGTGCCTCAGTTCCCCACCTATAAAAATGGGAATAATAATCCTTCCTTTCTCCTACCTTTGGTATGTCTTATTTATTTAGATTGCACACACTTCAGGTCTGGGTCTGTATTGCACTGTGTTTGTATGGCACCTAGCACATGGGATGCCTATCTCAGTCGGATTAGGTGCTACCATAATACAGATAAATAATAAACAATCCATAAAAAATACAGAAGAATATAGGTTTAACGACTAAAATACTTAATTCAAATCCTATCCTTTCAAAATACATGTAATTTTAAGTTAGAGTTACTAAGAACATTTATGGAGCACTTATTGTAAGGGAAAAGAGCAAAGTAATTATCAAAAGCAGCAGGGTTCATTTCATGGCACAATCTTTCAGCCTAAACCAATCTTTGTTTCTTAAAAGAAAAATCAGTGTATTTACTTGAGAATCTTGCCAGCAGTTGGCTGGTCCTGTCCCCAGTAGTAAAGATCTAATCCAAAAGGTATGACAGGAGCTTTAGCTCTTTCTTCTAGTTTTCTTGTTTCACTGTCAAGCTCTCCTGAAGTTGCTGGCTCAGGATTTGCAGATCCACTGAAGATAATAAAAGTCAACAGAGAACAATAATGATCACAACTATTCCCCTGCTTTTGCTAACCTTCTCCACTAACACTCACATTATCTTAGATCCACTAGGACTTCTACTACCTACTTTATTTGGTTTGCTCCTTAGGGTATAGACTGTCAGACAAGCAGGGCACAATATATAGTTAAGCTTATCTGAACATTCAGCTCATGCTGCTTAAAAGAGATTTTTCCCATCCTTGTGGGACCCTCAAGATGTGATGTAATAATGAATCAAACAACGTAGTACAACAGAAGTCACAGTGAGGGTGGTATTGCAAACCTAATTTAGAACTGTCTTGCTTCTGTAGATTTATGTACACGTTTGTACAATAATTACATAGATTGCAACATCCTTGTTTTGTGTTCACAGCATTCCATCTCCCAGACTTGTACCATTGGGGTTTTCAGCAACACCACCAACTGAGCCTTTCCCTTAGCAGAAGTATGGTGTTAAAGAAGGACAGAAGTGCATAAAGAAAAGAGGCAGGTGAAGTTGTCCACTGTACCCAAACACAATACCTCTAAGTATATTGGTATAAAGGGGTTTGTACAAGGTGCACCATTAGCAAATAAAGGGATAAGCAATTCCCATGTTTGATCTTCCTCTATATGACTAGCAAATGCCACTATACTAGTTATGCAATGTTAGATAACGATTCACTAAACCCAGGACACGAAGTATTATCATGCAGATCCTAAGGACTTTAGTAGCCCCAATTACAATGGTCTTAATAACTTACATTATTAAAACACACACATTAGTCTTTTTTCAACTTAGAAATCTACATTTTAAAGTTTGTTATTGCCATATTGATTAAACCCTTCAGAAAGCTAATGCAGTATAGTACTTTGCCTTTGCAAGATTGCACTTCAACTTCTGCTAGCTTTTTCACACTATACAAGTGTCATTTTGGGAGATGCCATGCCATTAGCAGGTTACTTCAGTCAGAGATAATACTAGGGTCCACCCGCACAGACTTGCAAGCATGGCATATCAAATCTACTTCTAATTCATAGGCAGGACTGAAATTTCAGCAAACTTTGAACAGGATTGACAAAAGACAGCTCTTTGAAATCAGTACAACAGGCCTCAAAAGCTATCATTTATGACATAGTAAGTCACTAGGAAATCCAAGGCTTTTGAACTATTTATTTACTAACCTAGCATTAGGATTATTACCTGCTCAGCAGCAAACCAAAATATCCATCCAAGAAACAGAACCTTTTTTGGACAAGATCCCTATGAAAAGTTCTTAGTAAAAGGTTGTCTAAAGAATTTCCAAAAAACAATTAGCAAAACCTAGATTTTTAATCATGCATGTGTTAAGATCGGTTATAAAGAATTATTATTTAAAATACGAATTAAGTAATATTTTATAGCCTCATCTCTTCTAGCTTTCCTCATTTCTGGGTGTACTGTCCGGGACAGTAACTAACAGAGCCAAGGAACATCACAGTGATGTTTCTAAAACAAATAAAATGATCATGACCTGGTGTTTAGGGGTGGTAACTTAGGTAGTTTATCTCGGATACATTTCAACGTTGCAGCAGCACAGGTTGGATCAAGTTCCTCTTCATTCCTTTCGGGTCGGGATTGGTAGCTCAGCAAAACTGGTCTCACTATTGTTCCTTTTGCTAATGCTTTTGGAGGTGATTGCGGCTCCAACCCTGCAAAAAAAAAAAAACAGCTTGTTTAGGAGGTGGGAAAAAAGCCTTTAAAAAGAAAAGTCTTACAACTACACCAGGTTCAGAGTGTTTGGTCATGCTAGCAAAGTAGTGGATAGATTGTGGCTATGCCACTGACTATTTTCCACTGCAATGGCATCAACCAGCATTCTACTGTTACAAGCCAGTACACAGAGTGCTATTTTTACTATGGGAAAAGCATTATTATTTTGGTACAAACAAGTAGTATTACCATATTGTAAGGTCTGAGGCCTTTTTCTGCACTAAGCAGCAGCAGCAGCCATGAGCTAAGAAGCAGAGAACCACATCCTCACATTCCATCTAAATTGCATCAGAACAATTCAATACCAGGCTGTTAAGACGGTCCTCCTGTCCTAATAGTACCTACCATGACCAGATAAAGAAACAGATCTTAAGATGTTTAAGGAAAACTTTGTTTGATAGCAGATTCTGGCAAGGATCAACAGTTGTGAGTGTGAAAAAAAGGGTTACTAACCTTTCTGTAACTACTGTTCTTTGAGATGTCCAAGGAGTATGAAAACTTTAGCATAGACCCCCAGGTGTTAAAAAAGTATCTGCTGAGCCATGCAGAGCTGGAGGCCACCGGTGGAGTATACCTTTCTGCCAAATAACTATCTTTTTTGCCTCCTTGGCTTTAGGTGTAGGCTCTTGGCTACCTTGTCTCTCCCTTTCATTTGCTGCCACTACCACCAAAGACCCTGGATGGGGGTGGGTGAACAGGTATTCATGATTCTTGGCAGGGACAAAGTACTTTCGTTCCATCCTCTTTGCAGTTGGGGAAATTGAAGCTGGTGTCTGCCAAAATGACTTTGCGTTTTGCTGGAACGTTTTAAACAGTGGTAGAACTACCCTGGCCGGACCCACCAGAGCTAGTATGTCTGTCATTGGATCTGCGCCCCAACTGGAGAGCTCCTCAACCTGAAGTCCCAGGTTTTGGACAACTCAGTGAAGGAGATCCTGTGGGGCCCTGGCATCTTCCACTGCCGGTGCAGAGCCAGTGACTGCGTCATCTGTTGAAGACAATGATGACTCTCTCACTGGGATGGTCTCTTGTCCCTCTGCATCCAGGGGGTCTTGTGGCACCGGTTATTCCAATTCAGTGCCTTGATCCCCAGTGCTGATCTCAGTACCGGGCTCACTACTGTATTTGGTGCCGAAGGCAGGGCTGACGTAATAGTTGGTGCCCTTGTCAGACCGTCTCTGACCAGTGAAGATGCCTGCTTCCTGAGGTCTTCGACTAGGACTGTCCTGACTGAGGGCCCTGTGCTTGATAAGGCCCATGGGGTCCAGAATGACCATTGAGCCGGGATGTGCCACTGAGTGGCCAAGGCATGGAGAAGGGATGTCTCCTGGCTCCTGTATCTTCCCCTTTCCCATGGCCTGCTCCTCTTGGATGTAAAGGACACAGCATCTGAGTCGGAGCCTGACTCTTCACTCCTGGGAGAGCAGGAGCACAGTACCACTCGATGTTGGGGATGGGTGCCTTGACGATGGCTGTTGCAGTATCATTGCAGGCTTCCCTCTGGACAGCACCGTGTGCCTCAATACCGTGGCATTTGCCTCAGATGTCCTCTCACGGGTCTGCTGAGGCGGTGCCGAGATCTCTATAAACTCCCTAGCTGCCTCAAATGTCTCCAGAGTAGAGTGGAGTTGGAGTTCCTCCTCTAATTCCCTAGCAGGGGAGCTTATTGGTACCAGACTCAATGTACCCAACTGGGGCCAGAGTCAACGGTGCAGCTGCCAAAGTGGTGCCTGAGTGGCCAGGCATGGGTCGCATCCCAGTAGTGCTCTTACATCCTGATGGCTTGGGTGAAGGTGAGTGACCCCTGTCGGCCTTCTTCTCTTTCTTTCAGGGGAGCATGAGCAGTGCCGTGTTCTCGATGTGTCCCCGGTGCCGAGGATTCCTAATGGTGCTGAGGGTCTCTTGGAGCAGAGTCTTTCCTCGGTGCAGATTCCCGTATGGAAGCCAGTGCACTCCGTACCGAGGACGACACACCTGGCACAGGCTCCGATTGGGTCGGGGATGGTTGTACAACTGCCTCCATGTATAGAAATTTCAGGTGTGGACACCTATCCTTTTATGTCTGGGGACAAAAGTCTCTACAGATTTTGCAGCAGTCCCTTAGGTGGGTTTCCCCAAGGCACTTGAGACACAAGGAGTGCGGGTCACTCTTGGGCATGGGCTTCTTGCAAGCCCCATACGGTTTGAATCTAGGGAACCAAAGCATATCCCAGCCAGAGGAAGGCAGGGAGGCAAGAGTCCCTTAAGGGGGTCTATAGTACTCTTACTATACTTAACACCTACTTCACTCTATTTTAACTATTTACAGAACAAAGGTTGGACAACCACTGGGAAGGAAACCCTTGCAAAGCAAGAGGCAATGGATTGCAGCCGATCGTCATAGGCAGTAAGAAGGCACTGAAGGGGAGAAGGGTCAGCAGGGCCCTATATAGGGCGCTATGAAGGTGCAACCCAGAGCCAACTCTATGGGTACCACTGGGGGAAAGCCTTTCAGCGACTGTGCACGCAGCACGTACACGCCTAATTGGAATCAAAATGAGCAAGCACTTGAAGAAGAATCTGTACTTCTTTATTGTTTTGCCTTTATGATCCCTACTTCTCTATTGTTTATATGTTTCTGTCTGATTATTTGATTGTTTCTGTCTGTTGCATAACTAATTTTGCAAGATATAAATCAATTAAGGTGGTGGGGGTATGACTGGTTAAAGAATTGTTTCATAATGGGCTAGAATTAATGAAAGATACTGTTTTGTAGTACTTTCATTTAAAAGGATTGGTTAAGGTATAGCTAAGCAGGACTCAAGTTTAACTATATAAATTGGAGTCCAAAAAGAAGTTCTTTGGAACCTAATTCTAGGATGCAGCCCAAGATCAGAACTGACAGACCTCTACATCCTGCGAACCATATTGTGCAGCAGCTGGAGCCCTGGATGACCTGACCCTGACTGACCACCTGGAAAAGTACATCAGGGTATTGGGAGTGGTGAGCATTGTATGCTTAGCATGTGTATTCTGTTTTGATAACTATTAAAGCATAGAAGTTAAGGATATTACTGCATAAGGTACGTTCACTGGTAAAAGGGATTCTGGCTTTTTTGGCATCTAGTAAAGTGTTCTTAAACAATTCCCAATTATCAATCACATTAATTAAATTCTTTCTCCCAGCTGATTTGGCTTATAATTGTTTTCAGCTTTGTGAAGCTGGACCTTCTTTAAAGTGTCAAGTATATATATTACTGGTATGGACTTCATTCTCTTTGAACATTATTGGATTAAATCATGATCATGTACCTAAATTATCATTGCTTTTTACTTCTGTGATCAGTTTCTCTTTATCTGTCAAGGCTAGATATATTAAAGAATTTCCGTACATTAGATGCAACATTTTTAAGTCAGGATATTATCTATCAGATTTAGAAATTCCCAGGATGTTTTAGTACTGGCAGCATGAGACTCCAGCATGTCACTCAACTCGAAGTTCCCCGGGATCATGCAGCTTCTTTCCATACACATTACAGAAAGGAGCATAAGGAGCCAGCCAGCTTGATTGGATGGTCTGTAGCAGACACCAACTAACACCCCATTTTGTACTTTATCTGTTAGGAAATTGATTCATAAGCATTTAAAGTGATTTTCTTCCAAGTTATCAATGACTTGGAAACAGGTAATTTTTTTTTAAATATACACAGATTGCCACTCTGACTCCCTTTTTGCCTACTCAATACTTCCTAAACAGATTATAAGCATTGATTTTAGCATTCCAAACATGGGACTCAACTCACCAGGTTTCAGTAATACCAACTAGATCAAATTTATTCTCATAAATTGCCAATTCCCATTCCTCTTGTTCGTTTCCCAGGTTCCTAGCATTGATGTTTAAGCAAATAGAGAATGCCTTCTCTTCCTCTTCATATGTAATAATTACCAGAAACAAAGCACTTCTCAAACAAGCCCCACCCTTCACTGAAAATTAAAATATCCACTCTACCAAAATGACACATACTCAAAATACAGCAAACACAAAAGTTGGAAAGTGAGAAAAGCATTGGTAGGTGGCACTCTTTCCCATCTTCTATCCCATCCCTCATTTTTTAACTGGCAACACTGAATATAGCATGCTTACGCATTACTTCCACTTCCATGTCTTAACTTGAGCATTGTGCAGGTGACTGTATCTGACACTGTCTAAAAAACCCTATGTAAAAATCCATTCAAATTGGCTTTGATTTTAGAACTGCAAAATGTACTGAAAACCATCTAGATGAGGGCAATGATCATTAAGAGTAATGGGATGAAACTGAGCAAAGAAAATATAGGCTAAATATTGAGAGGGGGGTGGAATCCTAACAGGGAGGTCTATTAGATTGCAGAGTAGTCTGTCAAGGAAGATTGTGGAGATCATCATTGAAGTCTTTTAAAAATAGCACTTAACATTACATTGAAAGAAACTGTACAGGAGCAGAAGGGTTGAGAAGAGGACAGAATAGGTGCTTTCCCATCTCTAACTTCTATCATAATCAGCGATAGTGATTGAAGGAAACTTGCCAACAAACAACCAAACCAATCCTATTATAAAACATGGTCTGGTCTGCACCTAAAATTAGGTCAATCTAGCTACATTGCTCAGGGCTGTGAAAAATTTCACATTTTGTGCAACATAGTTACATTGACCTAACCCCCACAATAGACCCAGGTTGGCCAATGGAAGAATTCTTCCATTGTCCAAGCTATTGCTTCTTGTGGTATACATTTACTATAGCAATGGAAAAAACCTTTCCATTGCTGTAATAAAAGTCTACACTACAGTGGCATAGCTGCAGAGCTAAAGGTGTGCCACTGCAGTGCTTGTAGTGTAGACATTCCTCCCAGTTATAAGGGTAATTTTCTTCCCCAAATCTTACCAGCTCTAGCTAAACCTCCATCACAATATACAACTAGTCATAATATATAAACCCTTTGCTATGAACAAGATTAGCTCAGAAGAATTTGTGATGGCTTAAATGTAGGACAGAACAATTTTTGACTGGATTAAAAAAACAGATGGGGATGAGGACAAAAATACTTTTTAGAAAGCACCATTTAAAGTCACAATACGAGAGCACTTCTATTTGCACTATATAGCAGTCACTGCTAATATTCAAAAAATGTTTTTCAGTTCTATACTCTCGAGTGGAAAATAGACCCATTCAAAAAGGCAAAAGAACAAAAACAAAACAAACCGACCTAACTTTCTTCCAAGACTTTAGTTATAATCCTGAATTCCTACACTGTATATGTAAAGCGTAATCACCTCTTTATCATACTGAGCTATAGCAGGGGTTCTCAAACTGGAGGTCAGAACCCCTCAAGGGGTCGCAAGGTTATTTAGGATGGGGGGTGGGTCACAAGCTGTCAGCCCCTGCACATGCCATGACTACAACTGTCAACCTTGTGCATGACTGACAGCCAGAGCCCTTCAGAGCTGGCTGGCCAGAGAGCAGCTCTGAAGACAGCGCCAGCCACAGCAGCAGCATAGAAGAAGGGGTGGCATGGCCTGGGGAAGTCGTCACTTTTTTTGGGGGGGGGGGTCATCACAGCCTGAAATATTTTTAAAGGGGGTCCTGGAAAAAATGTTTGAAATCCCTGAGTTAGATGGACAGAAACATGGAGGAAAGGCAAGAGAAATAAATGAACAATGTAACATTCAGATATATACAATCACCAAAAGATCAATACCGGAATTCTGAAGGGTTACAATAACAAAATATTTTAATTGATTTTTTATTTTAAACTATTAAAAGAAAAATGGCTAAACATGTGAAAGGTAAATACATTACAGCATTAAACAAATACAATTATACTTTACATATTTTAACATGTTTATAAAAATTAGTTTTGGTGACAAGATAAAGCAAAAATCCCCCAAAACAGACTGAATTCATTGGGGAGATGAAACTTCTATATTTCAGTTATAAAAACAAGACATGAAAGTGATTTTAAAAATAAAATTCCTCTATAGAATTCAGCTATTCCCTGTATTTCGTCTACCAGAAGTATAGTACCTCAGTTCAAATTTGTTCCAAGAGTTGCTTTTAGAAAGAATCATAAAAATGTCCAAATCCCCTTTTTTGTTTAAATTGACCAAATGGCACCTATTTGCCTGAAGCAATAAAGTAGACAGTGTTCAAGAGATAAATCGATAGTAGGAAATAGAGAGGCTGGGGTTTCAGCTGAAAGTTAGGGTGCTGAATGCTGACATTATTGATTTTAGCTAGTTCAGCTGGCCTTGTAATTAAAATGTA
The DNA here is from genome assembly GCA_007922155.1 of Mesoclemmys tuberculata. NCBI lineage: Eukaryota > Metazoa > Chordata > Testudines > Chelidae > Mesoclemmys > Mesoclemmys tuberculata. The sequence continues at coordinate 77,378,175 of ML675624.1, forward strand.
AATTTGAGAAAGAGATTATGTCCTGACAGAAATGGTGGGATTAGTAGGAGATAAAAGCCCCTCAGTCAAAATTCAGAGAAAGAAACGAGAAAGAAAGAGCACAGGTTTCCTCAGCTCTGTGGATTTAAACTAAATCTAACTACTTCAGATTCACCTACGTTTAATTGAAAAAACAGAGATAGAATATAAACAAGTATTATGGACTGCAACTTTCCTGGAGCAATATAATATTTAATTTCTGTTTCGCATTTTATGGCATCCTACCCACACCAAGTATGTGTAATTTAAATTAATATACATGCACGCTAGCAGAATTGTCATGCAAGTTTACCAGCTTTGGTACAATTTTTACGCACTTACTCTCTACAATCATGATAATGAAAAAGCTAAAGATATTTTTACTCACCAAATATGGTAAATTCTTCTGCTAGGTGAACAGAATTTTACAAGGCATGTTTTATATGTACATATAGAAGTATACCCACACAGAGCTTGAAGCTTCCATTGTTTTTAATGGTTGAGAATCCAGCCTATATCTATGTATGTATATAACCAGTGTGTGTAAACAAATTAACACATAGATTCCATTATTTGTGAGGGTTCCATTACTCACAAGGGATGAAACCTTGAGTGAGTTATGCAGATCACCCCCAACATATGCGCCAATCTTTTCTTATCACATAGAATCATGTATTTTTCAGACATTCATTTCAGAAGTGTTTTAGAGTTTGTTTGTTTTTTAAACCACTTTACTAGGATTGTCTCTCTTATCCCTACACCTCTAAAGGCAGGCTCCTTTGGTAATATGACTTCAGCTAGACAGATCTCTGAAGTAAAGAAAAAACTAAAAGGTTTAAAAACCTTTTTAAAAGAGCTTTTTCTTTTTTAATATCTAAAATGATTTAACAGTATCTTGGAGCCTTCCAGGGTTGGAAGCAAGTATTGTACTTTGCATTGGGAAGCTCAGAATCTTTCATTTCCTATGGCATTAATTTCTAGTCCCATAGGTACATGAGGTATCTGACAAAGCCAACAAAACAAAAAAACTCAAAAGCAGCTGTTTGAAGTTGCTAGGAGGCTTGAAATGTTACATACAATTAGGGCAAATGTAGATGTTTTAACAGAGTGCAAGTGGGGTGGTCAGATGCTCAATAAAAACAATCACCACATGGATAATGCTACTGCATATATAGAGCTTTCTGAAAAAAAGCTGTAAGAATCTTTTATGATGGAAAGTGTGAGGCAACCTAAATATAAAGGTCACTACCAACTCCCCCTATAATGCACATGTTTTGACAAACAAAGTTCCATTCAAGTTGCTATAACTTCTTTAAAAATCCTAAGCCATAAAGAAGATAATTAATTATTATCTACAGGTCATTTACTACAGAAATTAAAGTTACACATCTTATGTGGTTTGAAAAAACAATTATAGACATGCTAACAATTACAACTTTAACTCTCATTATGGCCTTATCTCTGCCCAATTTAAAATCTAGTCTAGGACAAGGCCACTCCTGTGACTTTACACACTATATCCCCCTGAACCTGCAACTTTTATTAAATTTACCATGACTCCTCTGTCACAAATCTGCAGCCTATTAATGTGCAAGTGAGCAGTCCCCATGTGAAATTAATCTGTGGACAAACCTACGAGATGCTGATTGTGTTGTGCAGTGTGTTCAGCACTTTCAACTTCTATGACCTTGAGTGGGAGATGAATGTAGTCAACAACTTGAGGAAGGACCTACAGATTTCAGAAGACCTTACTTACAAGAAGCATCCATGCATGGAAGTGAGGAAGGATTTTCATAATCCAGTCCTTTGTATGTATGAGATAGATAAACACAATTGTAACATTTTACTGGAAGTAAAAAAATTTTTAATGATGTGCTTTTTTGTAAATGTGCAAAGCTATCTTTGTATTAAATTCTTTAGTGACATAATGACAAAATATATTGCATTATTTTTCTTTGTGGGTTGCTGTAAAAAGCATATTTGTGTCTGAATATGATTACATTAACAGGTTAATGTAATGTCGCAATTTTACTTTAAATTAATAATTATAATATTTCTAATAGTTGTATGCACTGAGGAAAACCAGAGTAAGTTAAGTTGTAATTTGAACACTGACTATCATCTCTAGGCAGATTTCTAATTAAATCATTTAAGTGCAGTATTATTTCACTTATATAGTCAATAACCTTAACTATTCATTTCCTCAATTTTGAAGAATTTTTAATAATAGCAACCTTAATTTTAATTAAACAAAAGCCCTTATTCTATACTTCCTTTTTCAAAAAGAGAAAATGTGTTTGTTTAATAAGAGGTATTATATCTCCTGAATGAAGATAATGAATTGCGTGTCAATAATGTTGTCTTCTGATATGGGGGAAGAAGCTCCTATGTTCTGCAGGGTACAGAAAGCAGAGGGTAATTCTGTGTCTTACTCCCTTTTCAACAACTATTTTGGGATTTTTTTCCCTCCAGAAGTCAGTAAGTGCCTGTAAATCTCCCATGTAACCTAATGGACTGCTTGGTCTATTGCTAATGTTGCAGCTCTATCACACTTTTGGCTTTGTGTTTAATTTCTGAGAACTCTACTATGAATCTATTGTTTTTCTGTTTGTTTACTTTGGTCTTCTCTGAGTTTCGGAAGAAGGACTGCATAGCACCTAAGGGGCACTGAGACCTCCCCTGTGCAGCTCCTGAGGTACATAGAGCTGGACAATCGAGCCTGGGTAGGAGGTTGTTGTGTTCTGCATCTACCTTGTCAAGTGTGCAACTATATTCAACTGAAGAAAAATACGACAGAACTTATGAAGTCCAGATCCCAAAAAGGGAACTCAAGATCCACATGTCGGAGCTACAGTATTAGCTAAACAAACCTACTGAGTTACATGGAGAATGTACAATTCTTTAGTGACTGAGGTCCTGATTCAGGAAAGCATCCCTACCAGAAGGGAACTAAAGCATATGCTTTCCTGAGTCAAAGCCTGAAAAAGGAGGTGGAAAGAGCCTTCCCTTACCCCAGTTCACATAGCACTTGGTCTTAATTTTTTAAGCTGAATGTTTTGACAAAATTCTCCCAGTAGATGTGGGACTCTATTAGATTAGTTTATTAAATACATGCACATTTAATATAGTATTGGCATGGGGGGAAAGAAAACCCATACCAAGTGCCACCCACAAGATCCCAAATGTGTAGAGCCCTACAAATCTGCAGATATCTACGGACCATTTTTTGCAGATGGCGGATCGGGTGAGGATATCAAAGGCAGGGAAGTAGCTGTCTGCAGTTCAAAGTCTTTGACGTTGCTTCCCCGTCTTCGAGATCTGGGGAAGAGGGCTCCCCCTCCTGGCCACCGATTAGATGTCTGGGCGGGGCTCCCCCTGCCAGCCACCCATTAGCCTTTTGGCATTTGCCTGGAGTTGCTGGCCCCTGAACAGCTGATCAGTGGAAGCGGCTACAGTGGGGTTGGCCTCCAAACAGCTGATTGTGAGCGCAGACCAGGGGGTGCAAGAGGGTGCAGATGACCTAGAAGACAGAGACTGTGGATGGCGGGTCAAATGTCAACTGATTCTGGCGAATGCAGATCAATCCACATTTCTGTATCCACACAGGGCTTTACAAATATGGTTCACAGCTTCTTGCAAGGTGTGGACAAAGTTGAGCAACTGCATATTTTTATTGTTGCTGTTGCTGAACATAAACAATTTTAGCAAACAGGAAGATAAGTAAACAAAGGCAATAGCATGCATTTATTTTTGTTAAAATAATTTTATTGTATATGCAAATTAAGGTATGATCCTTACATTCTTCAAAAATTTCAAATGTGATCAAAATGTGGGCAGTCCTGGCTTAAGAGATCACAAGTAAGTTTGCATACAGTATACTTAATGCACAAAATGTGCATAATAATTACTATAATCTAATTCATGCTTCAGGGCTTCAGCCAGTTGCCTGCAAGGGACAGGAAGGATCTTTCCCCCTCCAAGGCACCACTGTAATCTGTGGGGGCGGGTTTTGCCTTCCTTTGAAGCATCTGAGGTCTGTCACAGCTAGAGATGGGATACTGTTTAGAGTAGATTGGTGCTCTGAGAAAGCAAAGAGAATCCTCTCTCAGATGTGTGGCTGGTGTATCTTGCTCATGTGCTCAGAAGTCTAACTAATCATTAGACATGGGGTCAAAAAGGAATTTGACCAGGTCAGATTGGCAAGGACCTTGGTTGTTTTTTGCCTTCCTCTGCAGCACAGAGCATGGATTACCTGCTAGGATTATCTAGGCACATATCACCTAATGCAGGGGCCTCAGGCATAGGTGATGCCTCAGTCTCTGCCTATGGCACGCAACTATTTCGTTTCCACAGGACTAAAGCAGTTACTGAAGATACCAGGGTCAATATGGGGACAAATGGGTGAAATGAAAAGGTCTATGATATGCAGGAGGTCACATTAGATAATCTAATGGTCCCTTCTGATCTTAAACTCGATTGAACTATGTTTGTACCTAAATCTCTGAAGACAATGAAAGGACCCAGCGTCCAAGGATTTATTCACTGAGACCATTAAGGAAAGCCAACAACATATAAACAGAGTAAAAAAATAAATTTTTAGAGATTTCTGAAAAAAAATTAAAGAATGTCAGAAATCCTTGCAAAGAGCTATCTGAAATCCAAAGAATCTGCATGGGAAACTATGTCTAGCCTTCCAAGAATCCACAAGACTTAATCCTCTCCCCCACATTATTCCTCATCTCTGCAAAGCCACTGGGGAGTAGATGAGGCTACATGGACTGAAGTGCTAGCATTATGCAGACGACATCCAGCTCTACATCTCCTTTGTGGTCATAAGCAAGCAGCACAATTCCAAATATCTTGGTTGCCTAGCCAAAATCAGCATTTAACTAAAGCTGAACCCAAGAAAGCCTGAGGCAATGCTGGTAGGAAAAAGGAAAGATTTAAGGATCTTGTTTTCTCTGTAAAATTTCACACTATCAAGTGCATCTGCATCCATATATTTAAACTGATCAGCAGCTTTGGGATCATTTTGGGCTCTTCAAAATTACAGGATCCCCAAATAGTCAGAGCACAAAAATACTCATTTCCATCTGCAACTGCTCAGAAGACCGTGCCCCATTTTATCACCCACACTGATCAATGCATTCATGGCTTTTAGTCTTAATCAACACAACTCCATGGCATGAAACCCCATCATGAAAAGCAACCAACTGGTATGAACTGCAGCATCCTATTGACAACAAAGGTCACTAATCACCTCACTCCAGTACTCATCTCTTTGCTCTGACTGCTACTTAAACGCAGTCCAGTTCAAAGTAATTGTCATGACAGTCTAATTCCTCCATGGGACTGGTTTTAGCCACAGGAAAGATTGCCTCCTCTCCCCTCCCCCTGCAACTATAACCTATTATGGCAGTTCCACTCTACTGGAATAATGAAACAGTTAACCATCATGGGGAGATTAGTGAGTGCGGGAGACACAATTTACATAGCAGCTAGACTTAAGACAATGGAACTCATTTCCACAAGAGAGAAAAAGCAATAACCACAGACCTCACACTTTTAAAACTAAATGTAAAAAGCAAAAAACAAGTCCTTCACTCACTCACTCCAGAACAAGAAACCCCCCTGTAAACTAATACAAATAATTTTCCTATAGGCAGGTAAGAAAAAGGGGGGGAGGGGAGGTTTCTATTTTAAACATTTGTGAGATGCTCAGATGCTACAGAAAGAGAGAAGCTTGAGATGAAGTAGGTTGTCTGTTTCTCATGATTTCCAAGAAGACCTTGCTCCATCATGCACATTTTTGACAGAGCAAGGGAGACATGAAATTTGAGCTGAAGACAGCTAATGAATGCTCGCTAGCTTTAGTATGACGATGCCTTGGTTAACATTTTGAAACAGAGGATGAGTTTTCCCCCTGTTTTGATATAGATGAGAGTCTTGGGTTTGCAGAGTTGTGTTATAAACAGCAAAACTACACTTGATACAAGATAGATACTTCTACATCAGCTGAATCCAGTGGAGATACACATAAAGGAAGAGAGACCAATGTGCACTAGTGTAAGAGAACGTTTATTTGCAGCTTAGAATAAATGGTTTCCATTTCAATTCACGAATGTTTTTACTTAGCTGTATTTTCTTGTCAAGCTTCACCCTAAATCTTTTATACTACTACTAACAACAACTTTAACAGCTGGAATTTGGTTAAGATATAGGGTAAAAGAGCAGATGTATTACTATAAGTAGCAATTACTAATGTAGTCATCCTGCTTTCTGGCTCTCTTCAATTCAGTTTGCATCTAAAAGGGAGATGGGAAGGAAGAGGTAGAAAAGAGTTGGAATGGCTAAAGTACTAATCTATTTGGATGATATGTACAGGAACTTGGCTCAAGGTTGAAGCTATTGTTGCTGGGGTACCACAAAGGAAGCACCATGCTTGCCTTGACCATATCCTAGATTGTAACCATACCACCACCCCTTAAAAGGAAAGACTAGTACTGATACCATTGTTGTGGGTTACCATGCAATTCTCGGAATCATTCCTTACTGATTCTATTTCATTTTTTTAGAAATACTGGAAAATTGACAATGGTATATAGTCTTCCAAGGGAAGCAAGGTTTTAAAACTAAACTGGACAAAAACACTGGTAATGTGTCCTATAGACTGCATTGCTTTTTCCACCACTTAACTTTCCCAGTTTTGGTGAGTGAGTTTGGTGGTTTCAGCTGAGAGACCAAGGACTAAACGAGCACAAAGACTGAACAACCCTTGTACCCAAGAGGTGGTGCCTCCACAAAAGGATTGAACCACATTGGCAAGACAGTGTGGCAAAGCTTTTCCTATTACCATGCATGTTGTTTCTGTTCTGTGAATAGTGGATTCAGTCTCCAGACTGCAGATCTAGAATATTTCACAATCATTCACTAAAACATTTTTTAAAAATGTTTAGAAAGACTGCTTGCTCTTATATAAAATAATCTAAATAATAAAATAATCTGAGTACATCAGCAGAATTATAAATTTTCTTTTGCCTATTTTTCATTCCCTTCCTATTTTTGCCTGGAATGACTGGCTGTTCTATTATACTGCCACATTTCCTGCACAATGTTTTTTATTACTCTACCCATCTACTTAACTTCTTGGTAGGTGCAGGCCAAAGGGCTAGATTATCAGAAAATTGTGCGTACAAGTTGCACTTGCAAAAATACATTTGCTATTACGCAGAGATGAGTGTCCACCAGGCATGTACAACTGCAAATGCAATTTTCTGAAGACATAGCCTGAAGTATATGCCTTCTGTTATTTAATATTTACAAATGCAATCATCCATTACTTATTGGTATTCACTGTATGAACTCTTACTGGCAGGTGAAAAGGATTTTTGTTTTTTTAATTAAATGTCATAACAGGAAGTTTCCACTTTTTAAATGCTGACTGGGGGTGCACATACTTCATGCACTGGGAGCCCTTTTTGTCTGATGTGAACTTCTTCTTATCCTTCCATGCATTGGGAAGACTGAATTTAAAAACTAAAAAACAGTTTGTGTTTGAGAACTATTCTGTATTTTTGCACACTTTACTGGTGAGGTGTTCTTAAAGATCCATGCGTCATGCACCTTACCTGACCAACACACATTGCCATTGGTGAAGTCTCCTCAGCGATCCACCAACGCTTGCATAACTATAGAAAAGTAGCCCTTTCTGTTGATGTACTGTGTGGCAAGGTGGTCTGGTGCCAAAACAGGGTGTGTGCGCCATCTATTGCCCCATTACTGCACTATGTCCTGTACATTGCCCAGAGTCACAGTCCTGTGTAGCAGAAAGCAACTAACAGCCCTGCACACATGCATGACAACAGCCCCTGCGGTGGATTTCCTGATTCCAAAATGATTCCCAACTGACCAGTAGCAACCTGGAGTTGCAAGTTTGTACGGGGCAATTGCCACTCACTTCTCCACTGTTAGTGCAGTTCTCATTTTGGTGTCCCTGCGCTGGAGGACTAGGGCAAGTTAAGCAAACAGATCCAGGAATGTGGCCTTGTGCATCCTAAAGTTCTGCAGCCACTCATCATCATCCAAAATCTGCATGCCAAAACAATCCCACAATCCCAGTGCTTGTTTCTTGGGCCCAGAACCAGTGCTCCACTGTCTGCAGCTGTTCCGTGTATGACGCCAACAATCTTGAATGGTTTCTTTCTGAGTCTCACAGAAAACTAGTCTCCAAGGAATCATCTTGTTCACCGTGGCTCCTCTTGCAGCGCTGCAAATACTGCAAGATCAGGTGGCCTGTGCTTGCAACGCTCATGACAACAGTGCAGAGCTGTGCAGGCTCTATGTTTCTATCAGAGGTGGTGTAGTCAGGAGGGCCATTCAAGTTTGTGGGATTTTGAAAAAAAAGCACAAAACATTTTGGGCTGAAGTTGAAATTATGGGATGGAGAACACTATATTATGGGAAGTTGATCCCATGCTCCCAGCCACCCCTGTGCTACTTGTTTCAACCCCCTTAGGCACTGGAGGGTGATGGGTTGCATAGTGGGATACCTATCCATGGCACACTGCATTCTCCATCAATACAAGAGCTTCTGGTAAGGACATACATCGACACAAGGAGCCAAGTTTACACACACACAAGCTATTTAATAACTGCAATGACCGTATGCTGATGTAACTTAGGTTGAACATAATTTTGTAGTGCAGAAATGGCCTTAGTTTGTCTGTCCCAGAAACATCATATTATGCAAACTAGGAGACCAGACTTGTTTTTAAATGAGTAAAGCCCCAACTTTCACTTTGTTAGCAGCACTCCAGCAGTATAGCAGTCTTTGGAAGAAAAAGTATCAGTCAATAGCAGTGATAATATTTTAAATACAATGTATCAAAATCCAATTCTAATAAAGTTTTACTGTTAACATTCTGTATTAATTTCTTTTCACTTGAACGTGTGTTTTCCAGATGAACACAACGTCTGGTGTGTCCTATTATATAAATATCTGACATTTTTCTTTTAACAACAGTACATTTAGAATGACTCTGTGATATTGCAAAATGGGTGGCCTCTTGTCCCACTACAGACATCAGGTGCAAGTGTAAATAGGGATTATACAAATGGGTGGTCATTAAAAGTCTGGTAATGCTAATTTAGCATGACACCCCTAATGGGTTATATCTTCACACTTCAGTTATCTAATCACTTAAATTCTTTTAACAAATTTACATTTCATCTTACACATGAAGCTTCAAATTGACTTGTCTAATTCTCCACCCATTCTATAGTTCCATGATAAAACTCAGCTCCTTATTGTGGCCATTAAATAACATTGTAATTTTGGGGGTTGCAACATTTATATTTATATGTTCTGTGGGTGGGGGTGTGATTTGCAACATTTATATGGATATGCTCTCTTCAAATCCATTTTCCCTTGGCACAAACCATTTAGCTGGTAAATACTTTCATTTTCCCAAACAGAAGTGAAAGTGAATAAACTGACTTTCTGAAATGTGACATTTAGATTACCATTTTATAATTTTCAGTTGTTATGTCTTGTCTTGGTCTTATTACATAACATAAAATGCTTATTTGAAGAGCTGTTCAACTTTCATTGTTTATTCAGGTGCCAGAGAGGAAGGTGGGGGAAGAGACCTTTAAATTATTCAAACTTTCTAAAGAATAGCAAAAGTGTACTGAAACTTGAAGGTATGATATGCTGCAGTTAAGAGATGCCAGATATATTAGACTGCTGAACTGAGATGTAAAATTTCACTGTTTCCTACATGCAAAGCATTTGACATGAATTAAAAACAAAGTTACCAAAATAACACTTCAGCTCTATAAAGCTGAAATAATTCATTTGTTTTCAATAGAGTTCACCAGAGATGATTCTGACCCTTTTGTATCTGGAAAAAACAAATAGCTATATTTAGTTAAATATCTAACCCTTTAACACAGTTGATTCTCCTGCTATCACATCACATCTTTACTATGTATGTGATTTTTCTCTTTTAGGCCCAGAGTTTTAAAGGTATTTTGGCACCGATTGGCTCAGCGTTGCAACACCTAACTGATTTAGAAGTCTATGCTACATTTTCAAAAGCGATTTAGGCACTTAGAAGTTTAAATCCTATTGATTGTCAATGGGATTTTGGTTCTTAAATGCCAAAATCTCTTTTGAAAATGAGACAGGCTACTAAAATCAGTTAGGTGTTGCAACGCTGGGCACAGCAATGCCTAAATAACTTTCAAAATCTGAACTACACTAGCTTAGCCCTTTTGTGCATGTAAATTGTTTCTGATCAGATCTTTTCTGATTTAGAAAAGTGAACCGCCACAGGGAGATTTAATTTTTAAAAATATTTTGATTAAAAACATAAGCCCAATGAGATTTGAACATAGTGGAGCAGATGCAGTTTTCGGTTATGCTGGTGTAAATCCAGAGTAATTCCACTGAAGTCAATGGAATAACACTATAGAAACAGAGCAGAATTCGACCCAGTAGTTTACAAATGCACTTAAGTATATGTTTTCATCCATCCCCATGTGCTTTAGAGCTTTTCTTAATAAGGATTCTTCCTTGAATTGGGTCCTTAAAGCAATACTTATCCATTAGAGAAGGAGTCCATATTCTCTCATGAACACAACAAAAATATTAATTGCTAGGAATAAACTTCCATAAGAAATCAAATACATTTCTATGAAGTTCATATTGTGTGTCTCCCCTAGCTCCTACCCAGATTTATATGCATGTCAAATATCATTGTGAGACGGGGGGAAATTGGCATTTTGGTTCTTCAGTAAAAAAAAGTAGAAGAATTTATCTTCTCATTAGCTACATTATTTACAGAAATAGGGAATTGATTATTCTATTCTATACAGGTTCGCATCGATGTCGTTTCTGAGCACCTTCCAGTAGTATAATAAATGATGTGGCTAATAGTGGTCACGTGCGGTTTGTTCATTCCCTTATCCTCTCCCCACGGAGAATTGTGTGTGCAACTAAATGTTTTGTTTCAATAGGGCATTGTTTTGTGGGCTTCAATGAACAAACTGCTATGCATTTATGTTAGGAGGAGGAAAGACTGAGATGCACTTTGCATGGTAGTAAGGACTGGTCACCAGTAAGAATTGTGCCGCCGCTCCACCCCAGCTCCAAACATGCACTACCATGCCCAATCCCAGTTAAGGGGGTTTCTTCTTTTGTGAGAAAAGTTAAACAAGCAACCAGAATGCAGTCTTAAGTCAGTGCCTGCCCCACAGGCTTCAAAGCCTTTCCTCCCAGGTGTCTGTCACCCTAGCTCCTGGAAGCTTCCTAGTGTCAGCCAGCTCTGCTCTCCCCTTGAGGCTGCAGCTGCAGGGTTGCTCCCTGGGCACCCCCTTGTTCCAGGGACACACCACAGGAGTTAGCTCCACTCTTGCATAGCCTTTGATGTCCAGCGCTCATCCTGCCACAGTCGTCCTCCTCTCAGGTTCTCAGCTGCCTACTAGCAGCCCTTTCTCCCTTTCTAGACCCAACTGTAGCCCAGCTCTCTTTAATTAGCTGGATTAGATTTAGCTGCTCCAGTCAGGGGAGATGGGCTCAGTCTATCCACAGAGACCAGCTACCCAGTGACAGGATTAAAATGACTTTTTATATGTTATGCTAAGAATCTTTAGGCTGCTGTTAACGCACACATGGAAGCCAAATTCCAGTGCTTGGTACAGTCAAGGCAAAATACAGCAGACTCCCCATCATGCCCAATGCAAATCCTCTCCTTCATATCCATTTTCAAGACCTACAAATACTGCTATGCCTACTCGGAATGAGCCAATACTTTATATAACTAGGTTGAGAGGCAGTAGGGGAAAGTGACTATTTATTGATTGATGTAATTACATCAACATTTATAAAAATGGATATCGTATATTTAAAAAAATATTGTAAATATGTGATTGTCTCCCTCTTACCTATTCTTCCTATATTGCTGGTTTTAGGATTGTAAGCGCTCCAGGGTAGGGGCTTCAGCTTCATATATGTTTACCTAGCACAAAGGGGATTCCAACCTGTTTGAGGGCTCTGGGTACTACTTAAATATAAATAAATAGTAATAATCACTTGGTTTTGAGGCACTAGCATGACTCAGTATTGAGAGGTTTCCTTGAGCTGACTACGTGAACTACTGCAGATGAGCAGGCTAACACTACTGCAGGCCTCCCACGCACCGTAGTCAGCCTATGTGGTATGAGACAGTCAAAAGTAGAAGGTCACTCTAATTGCCACTATCTAGATTTATATATGTACATACCTTAATATTACCAAAGAGAAAGAGATTTGGCTTTCTATATTAAAAAGTTGCAGCCTGACTTCCCTACAGCTCAAAGTACACAGAAGTTTAAAAAAATGACATGAAGAGGCATGTTAAAAAACACTCACATAACATGTTTTAGGATAACATAGCACCATTTTTAGTCAGTGTGACAATCAGTAGCAATGTGAGGCAGGAAAAAAAACTTATTACAATGTCAAGCATTTTTAACTTTTACTCGATGGCAGCATTCCCCTCTATACCAAAAGCTTCCGAGCTTTAAAAATGCACAATGTTACAGAGAAGGAAAACTCCAGACACTTAATAAGCAATATGTGGGAAGGACAAGAAGTAGTGCACTGGAGTTTGTTTTAGATCTATTTTTTCCAGTAACTCACCTGTCAACTTTACAGATACACTTTATAAGTACACATCTATTTCAAAAAGCTTTAGAACATATTTGAAAAAGAGGACTGCTAAATTTAAATGAAGCTGAAAAGAACATGATAATATTTTGTTTGTGACACTACTACAATGTACTGAGTGGTTGAGCTCCACTTAACCTTTTGTTACAATGACACACACATTGGAGGCAGAAGCTAGGTTATGGGCCACATTTAACCACCCTCTGGGTGTTACGTGGCTGTGTGTGCCTGCAGATGCTATAATTGCAGCGAGCACCACAAAATCCTATTCTGTTTCACCAAACCATTCTCAGTATTGCTAAGCCATGGTTGTTTACAATTATATTCTCCCGCCATCCTATTCTGAGTAAATAAATATCCTTTTTTAGCACACATACAGAGTACCTTCTGTCACTAAACTACAGTGGAACATGGCTGAATGAAATAAGCTCCTGGTCTCAGTTGCTTCTCCTCGTAGAAAGTATTTGTTTATCTAGAGCCTATCGCTGCTCCCCTATCTATGTAATGACTTCCTCACAGCAGTCAGAGAGATTACCCACACCACTGATCACTTTATTACTTCATAATGGCTGTTTATTTACTTTACTGCAGCAGTAACATGCAGGGATAAAGCTTTTCACAGCTGGGCAAACTCACCATATTCCTTACGCAGGTGGTCTGGAATGTGGGGCTCATAACCTTCCTTCTCAGGGACCTCCACAAATTCATCTTCATCATCATCATCTTCATCATTGGAGACTTTCATCTACAGGAAGAAAAATACAGATAATGAGACTATTTTTTCTCTCCTTTATATTGAAAATATTAGCAGACAGCAAGACACTCAACCACTAAGGCTCTTCTGTGCCAAAAGTATTTCCCTAATTATGTATTTAATCATCATCAAAGATTAGAGCCCTTGTTTTACATTTCATCTGTAAAGCCATCATCAATCCCTAAGAGGTATCTTTGTAAGTTCTCTTATCCATTAGAAGACACACAGTTGTTGAAGTGTGAGGAAGTGTGAAATTATAAAATAAAATTAAAAATAGGTTAAAACAACATTAAGATCTTGACTTAATGAGCAAGTGACAGAGAGCCTTATCACTGCCTTTCCTTGTTTTGTTGGTTCAGCTCATTCAGTTGTTTCGCTGTATTTTATAGCACATTATGTAAGATCACCCACTGTCTACGCCTTCCCAACACATACAGCAGGCCAAATAGGATGAGCAACGGATGGGCTGGCAGCCTCTGATAAAAGCAAGAACATTCAGGCATTACTAACTAACTAACTAAACACACATTTTTAAACAGTCCCTGGATTGAAAAATAATTATTATCGTACACCCCTTTGTCTGTAGATAGCATCCACATTCAGGATGGTTTCCCTAATTTAGAGGATACTGGCCAGACCAGACAATTTTAAATGAGTCATGCTCAAACAGCTACTACCCCATTAAAGCAAGTCATTCTGAAAAGTTAGCTGGTAGGTTTTTGCATCAGTTTGTTTTGGGGATCTGCTTGCATTAAGAATTCTGCCAACGTGAGGCACAATTCTTTTCAGCAGGCCAAAGGCCCTCACTGCATCCCCAGGCTGGGAACCCGGACTACTGTGAAGTTTGCAGTAGATATGGGTGATAAGTTCTGGGACATATCACTAAGGCTTGATTAAGTGGGATTCAATTTAAAGGGATTCTACTGTACTTACTTTTTGACAGCAGCTTTAAAAGAAAAAAATACCTATAATACATAAATATCTGATCTGATTTGAAAGACCGTAAGCAATTACATCATTATGTTGCAAACCTTACTATGCAGATCTAAGGAACTGAAATTATTGGGATTTTTAAAATGTATGTATGTAGGCTATATTATACATAGGATGGAATATTTATGAGTAGTTGAAAAATAAAAATGTAGTTTCTATCAATTAACCAAAGCAACTAACCCACATTAGAAGCTAGCAGCTTCCTACATTTTATATTGGCTAATTGTTGCCCTGAGTATGCCAATGAGACTCTACAACCTTCCCCTGATTCCCCTTTCTTTCACACACCTCTACCAATACATTTTCCTCAAAAAATTATCATCTGGGCAAAAACCATCTGTGTCCCCTTAAATAAGAATTTGTATAGCCAATTTATAACCCCCTAAACTCTGGCAGTCCCTTAAAAAGACAGCAATCCTACCAATCACTAGTATTCTACTTGATTTCTATTGCCCAATTTGGGGAGATTTTAAAAGATTTACACCTCACAGAATGAATGAGTAATTGTAGTTGTGACATGTGCTTTTATGGGTTTGGGAAACAATGCATAAGATCCATCCATTAGAAGAACAGTCTCACCATAGAACTCAGAATCACACTTATTCAAGTTCCCTGAAGTAAACAAAAGCAACAGACGAGTAGGTGACTAGATCACTTTTATCATCGTCCCCCCACATAATGGATTATCCCTTTTAATTTCCTTCCTATTGCACTTACCTCTCTTATGCAAGTATTCATATCAACTACTAAATGTAGGAAGCACAGGAGGAAGCAGCAATTTTCCCCTGCAGCAGAATTTTACCAATGTAATTCACTAATCTAATCACGTGTCACAGCTGCACACTTGAGTTCCTCTAAATCATACTGAGACTCTGAAGCCAAAAAAACCTGGAAACCAAACCTTAATCTACTGAGTATATAAAAACTGAACAAATTTAGCAAAACTTCTTGATCAGCATTGCTTATAAACTACTTTGAAACTCATTTCTAACACAAAACATTCAGTTGCTGTTGACACTGCAATTTACTCTTCATTAAGTGGAATTTACAGGATGATTTGTTTTGTTTCTTAATTGACACTTTCCACAGAACGCTGTAGTCCTAAATTTTAAAAAGTAAACTAAATCACATCATCCTAAAGGACAGTCAATTTATCAGTGCAGTGCTACCAAAGAAGAACTTTTATTCCCCTAATTATTTTTTGGGTTTAATATTAATTCCCAGAACAACCTTATTTGAAACCAGCCCTGAAGTCAACCATAGGTAGTTACAACCATGGGCACCCCACTGGCCACACTATCACTACCTCTAATCACCAGATAAAGCATTGCCTGCTCTAGGCCATGCTGGAAAGCTCTGCATTCTAAGTTACTTTTAACTTCCCACTGCAAACATTCCTCCTCATCTGAAGGAAAAAAGTAGTTCTGGTGAAGCCAAGACAGACATATGCTGCATCTGTCCTCTCATGGCCCAGACTGGAAGTCAAACTATAGTACCAACACAGAAAGGGTCAAAAACTCTCCAGCTAATCACAAACATATGCCAAGAGACTGGGTTAGTCAACTACCAAATAGGCACATCAATTTTTAAACTTCAAGCTTTTAGAAGACCTTCCAGCTGGCTTTTAGGAAGAGAAATATTGTAGCGTTTTACTTTCAGCACAAGGGCAGTTGGAGACTGGAAAGGAACTACTCTGTTAACATTGTGGCTTCAAAGTTCTATTTTTTTTCTTTTCTGCTAGTTAAAGGTAATTTAGGAGATGAGAGCAAATTAGTTCTCTTCTAGCTAGTTAGAGCTGCCCCTTTGTCCTTTTAGAGATATAATTGTGTCAAACTTTCTACTCTCAGTTCCTATTTCAAACTCAGCTATAAAACAAATTACTCTAAACTAAAACTTAAGGATGGTCTCAGTCTAGAATTTGTGCAAAATGTGAAACATCAACAATAAAATTGGAACTACCACAGATTTATTTAATTGTTATGTTCTAGTAGGGGGGTGGGGGAAGTAATTTCAGAGGACTTTTGTGCTTTTGATTAAAAACTGGCCAGTGCAAAAAGTACATAAAGGCTCTAAGAGAAGCAAGAAGTTTAGGGAAGAGGGAAATAATGACAAACTAATAGAAGATAAAGAAAACTAAGTGAAGGCTGATAATCTAGCCTAAATCCACTACAATGTGCCTAGGATATTGGAAAGGTTTTAGTTCAAATACTTACATATATTACATATACTGCAAAACTTGGGCAAGAGTTCAGGACATAGACTTGTCTTAACTTTATATTTTCCCTGCTTGTTTGTTTCATATCCTCTAGACTGCTTGAGAAACTTAGCTATGAAGAGGTTTCACCAAACAACCTGCTTATTACATGTGGCTAACTTAAAAACTGAACCAGGAGAAACAACATCTTTGTATACCTGGATGGTCTAAAAACTTTGAGGCACACAAGAAGCCCTGATGTGAATAGGCATAATCAGATGCAAATTCACTTTGTTTAGGTACAATCAATGAACTGCGTATTTAGGTACTATAGGAAACATTAATCATAGGAAACTGTAATTTTTGTTATCAGTCTAACACTAATCAAAAGGGAAACCTGTCACTACCGCTGACCTGTGAAACGTCCCAATTATACTCTTCGGAAATGACAGGAGCACTTAACTTCCTCACTGAGTAAATGACGACGATCAATCAAGTTTGAATAACAATGAGCCACGGAGCTGAAAATTATTTTTTGTATAGAATCTACCCAGGAATTTATGAAAGGTGAAAAGCAACCCAAGGTTTTAGGGGCATTATGGCTTTCAGCTAGTGCAATGCATATCAAACACTAAACAGAATTTATGTGTTTTAATTTTCTAAAAGGTAGATGTGGACTTGGTGCTACAATGCATAACATATAATGCCAGATTTTAAATATGGGGGTCATTTTCATAAAATATTATGCTTATTGTTTGCACCCTTGAATTTCACTGGGGACTTTTATTAAATTTAGATTTCCGGTAAAATATTTAACAGCTTAGCTAACTATCAGGATTAAGCCTCCTTTTCCCTCTTAACAGAATGTTTATTTTTATATTATTTTAAACAAGCAACTCTATCTTCCTTTTGAGTCGCAAATATGTAGTGAGGTTAATCACTATTAGAAATTCAAAAGTTATGAAATGGACTAGTTTCTCCTTAAAACATCAGTGGAATGAAGAAAATTAATTGCATCTATATCAACCCCTTTATGCAATCTTGTTCCCCTTCCTTTCCACTACAATTGACTCAGTCAGATGAAAACTCCCCAGCAACATTACTCTAGTCAGAGAAGTCACTGATATAAATTCCACTTCCCCAGCAACAGCTAAGAGCATTTATTTCATATGGACTTTTTGCTGCTCTCAGACTGAACAGAATGAATGCTTTATGAAATATGAAATACCTTAATGTTGCTTCTCCACTTTTTTTGTAATAAGAAATGTAAATTTTGACAACCAGTTTTAAAGTGGATTTATTTCTTAACAATGGCAGCCTCAAACTACTGACAATCCAATTAGCTTACAAGGATACACATTTAAATTAACATTTTAAATGGTGCAATTCACTGAAATAGGTGCCTTTTGGAAATGATGGCAGACAATTTTAGATACTTAAAAACCCCTAAAATATAATGTATATAATAAAGACTGATAAATTATCAAGTGTTGATGCACACAGATCAGAAATCTGTATTCTACCTCTTGTGCTCCTCAATATCTAAATAAAAATATAACATAAGCTCAGATGATGTATACTAGAATATAAAGTTTTTCTCTTCTGGGCCACAGAATTAAATTCCACTAACATCAGCAAATCATCAAAAGTGGTTACCAGTCAGTTCATTCAATGGATGAGGTAAAATATCTGTGTTCTAAGTCTAGTCATAAGTTAAGAAACATCATAAAAGCCATCATCTCAACTGGCATCCTTGTTGGCAGTATCAACATAGTAACCAGATCTGAAGGGTAATGGAGAGTAAACTATCTTCTCTTACACTAGAGGATAGTCCTTCAAATATAGAGCTAACATATGTATAGAGGCAGTTGTACTGTCATTACTCATGATATACACATTCTGTGGATGAATAAATTATTTCAGCCTAGTGTTGTCAATCTATCTTTTGTGAGCACTAAATTAATTTAAATTTAATATAAAAAATATCCAACCTGAAAGGATAAACTAGCATTTTTCTAAAATGGAAGAATTCCTGAATAGACACTCCCTGCAAGAATAGTGTTGGTTTTAGTGAAGTCAACTTCCAAGTTCATAGGCCACAGACTTACTTTTACGATGGAAATGGAGCAAAAAGTATATTGCCTATATTTCCTATATTGTATCTGTTCAGAATGTTAGGAAAGTGATAGAAAAATGAACGCCTTGTCAATTCTACTACATGCCCAATGGCAGTAGGCTAAAGCAGTGCTGACTTACGTAGTTAGTTAGCTAAGTGTATTTAGACCTTCTCTAACAGGGAAAAAAATAATCAGATACTTCCTTCCTGAGGAGTGTTTTATAAAATAAGAACCAAAACAATATACAGTGTGCTGGCAGCGTAGCCTACAACAGAAATCTCATTACGACAACTCTCTACTTTTGAGCATATGCCCTACAGTGCATCCCATGTGTCAATGTATCTTATTCTAACCACACATCCAGTTACACACATTGCTCTTTTACTTTAAATGCTAACATACTACACAAACACAAAAAACCTGCAACAAAATGCTTTTCAAGATATGAAGCCTTTAGTGCTTTTCTCAACGGTATACACATTGATCTCTACATTCTGTTAAGGGCATTTAGAAAATCAAGTCTCTGCATTCATAGTTAAACAAGCAATACAATGTCTAAATATATAATGCAATCAGTATATAAAACCAGATGTAGAGGAGTTACTAATTATTTTAGACAGGAAGGGGAAAAAAAAGACATAACACGTAAAGAAGCTGTATCTACTTACTACAACACTGCTCGCAAACTACAGCTGGGACCATTAAATAAATTTTGTATGGTCTAATTAACTTGGTTTGCAATCTCAATTACTTTTCACCCTAGAAATCACTTGTGATCTGTTTTATGTGTCTCTGTTTCCTTTTTTTTTAAAAAAATGATGTAAGGCATCCTCAGACAAGTGAACTCTAAACTTCATTTGTCTTTCAGCAGGCTTGATGGCTATGCATTTAAAAACCCATTCTATCTTATAAACTAAAAATTAAATGTACTCAGCTGTGATGGTCGTCATTGCATCTGCTATTTATATGCTAATACTCTCACTGAAGATCTTGCAAATTATTCCACCCTGCCAATATCTCATGTGCATCTACTCACAGCCAACTACGCATTTTTTCTAGAGGTCAGAAGATTTTGGCCAAGGAACTATAATACTTACCATAATGGATCCGTTAGAAAGGCAACTTAAGGGAACACATTTTGTATTCAATCACAACATAAAATATAATTAAGCATCTTAAATGAGGGACAGAGATGTTTTGTGTAACAAATACACAATATTAGTAACTAAATAAAACCCTTTTTAAAATAATTGACAAGGAAACAGAAGCATCACACATTTTATTGGGAAAGTCTTCTTCAACTTCATTTATATACCCAACCCTTTGTATCCTCTAAAACATGTTGAAAAAGAAATATCAGTGCTGAAATTCTGTCATTTTAAAATCATGTTTGATTTTTCCTCTGATGACTGCAGTGCTAGGAAATATAAGCTGTTAGAAAAGCTACATTTATGAGAGTGGGGAAAAACGCCACCAAGGTTTGAACACATTTAAATGACTGCAAATTAGATCTGTAGCCAAACACCTCATTTTGTACTTATCAGGAGAAGCATCCCTGCTCATTCCTTTTCCATCTGAATTTGCTCAACAGCAAGCAAGCAAACCTGGGAACTTGATACAAGATTGTTCAGGAATGTCCTTTTCATACTATTTTGAATTGCTCTAGAGTTGGAAATGGATGTTTATGGGGATATACTTCAGAGCCAGCAGTAAAGGAAAAAGTACAATGCTGGTGAGTCCACACATTACATTGTTAATGCATACCACAACACAACCGACTGCATTAGGACATGGTTTTTCTTTTATCTTTCTGGTAAGTAGAAAATAAGTGGTTTTCTTTTGTTTTTTGAGACTATCTTACACCCTAGTGATGCATGATTCAGATGAATTAAGCATATATAGTTTTCAGATAGCGTTACTAGAATATTCATTTACTATGCCAGCTAGGTCAGGAAACACAGATGATCAGGAACTTTGATGGTTGTGACAAAACAGTTATTTTAGGAAAATGCTGTACACTGAAAGAGTTCAGTATGTCTAGTGGTAGCGGTCCTGGAGGTAGTCACTTTTAAACACTTAGCGTTTTACATGATATACATTGGAAAAAAGGGCAAAATTATCATTTGTGTAATCTGAACTTTTCATAAAACTGACATCACATTCAATGGAGTTTGTAACAGTTCCTTAGTTAGCACAACTAAGATCTCAGAATCTAACTTATCTTTCCTGCCACCCAGAGATTTGCAGCTACGTAGGGTATGTCTACACTGCAGAGTGAAGTGGATTTAATTTCAGTCAACCTTCATCCACTGAATTTACAGAGTCAGAGGAACGTGATAACACCATGCACATTGCATCAGGGGTTTGCATCCCCACCAGCCGTGCTTGCATCAATAATCAAAGCAGTGCACTGTAGGTAGCTATCCCACAGTGCAACTAGACACAGAGGCTTTTGGGAACATTGTCGTCCTCCCATGATATAATGTGCCTCCTTCCCCTGCCCCCTCTTGTCCAAAACAAGCAGATGAACATTTTTTCATGCCATTTTTCCAAATCAGTCTCTACCGCATGCACACAATTGCCAGAAAGGCATGGAGTCCGCTCAACTGTGCACTATCATTGTGAACATCAAATATACCTCACGATTTATGCTGCAATATTTTCAAGGCCAAGACAGAAGCCGCAGTACAGAAAATTGCGATGTTTCTGAAGCCGCCCTGCTATAAGCCATAGAATGAAACAATTCCCATTTGCTGCACACTGTCACACACCATCTTCAGTCCATGCAGTGCCACTTCTGATCCCAGGAAACAAGCACACACTGAGGGGGATTCCATCGTTATGAAGGTGTGGGATGATGATCAGTGGCTGCAGAACTTTCATATGCAAAAGGCCACTTTCCTTGAACTTTGCGCAGAACTATCTCCAACCCTGAAATGCATGAATACTCACTTGAGACCAGCTCTGACAGTGGAAAAGCGAGTGGCCATCGATCTGTGAAAACCAGCAATCCCAGACTGCTAACAGTCAGTTGGGAATCAGTCCAGAGTCACTAAATCAACCATGGGAGCTGCTGCGATACAAGTATGCAGGGCCATTAATAGACTTCTTGTAAGAAAAGTAGTGACTTTGGAAAACATACAGGACGTAGTGGACTGGTTTGCCACAGTGGGGTTCCCAAACTGTGGTGGGGCAAGAGATGGCATGCATATCCCTATCTTAGCACCGGACCATCTTGTTACAGAGTACATAAACCGAAAGGGATACCTCTCAATGGTGTTGTAGGCCCTTGTGGATCACTAGAGATGCTTCACCAACATCAATGTGGGGCGGTTTGGAAAGGTGCATGACACATGCATCTTTAGGAACTCAGGTCTGTAAAAAAAAAATGCAGGAGAGCACTTTCATCCCTGACCAAAAAAACAATATTGACAATGTTGAAATGCCAGTAGTGATCCTGGGGGATCCTGCCTACCCTTGCTCCCTTGGCTAACGAAAGCATACACTGGGCACCTGGACAGCAATAAGGAGAGTTTCCATAACAGGCAAGCAAGTACAGAATGGTGGTGGAATGTGCATTTGGCTGCTTAAAGGGACGATGACACGGTTTGCTCACTAGATTACGCCTCAGTGAACGCAACAGCCCACCTGTTATCTCTGCCTGCTGTGCGCTCAATAATGTGTGTGAAACAAAGAGGAAAAAGTTCCCGCTGGGTTGGGTCATGGAGGTTGATAGGCTGGCAGCAAATTTTGAGCAGCCAAATACCAGTGGAACGCGGAGAGCCAACCACAGAGAGCTGCACCTCAGGGAAGAATTGAAAACCCATTCTTGCAATGAGCCACAGTAATGTACGTCCCTATAACTTCTGTGCCTTCCCTTCCCATCCCTCACTCTTGCACCATCATTTCCCTCTCCCTCTTCCCCCGCCCACAATCCCCAAGCTCTCAATGAATAAAGAGTAATTTTTTGAAAAGCAGTAAAGTTTTATTGGTGAAAGGAAGATAATTTAACACTCTCATAAGGCTGTTAGGGGATCCAGAGTGAAGTGTGACTGTACAAACAGCAAAGCATGAACATTTCCAGTTCTTAAAGGAGCCGTCACCTCTTTCTGCTCCCCTCCACTGATGTGGAGTGGAGCACATACTGCACCCTGCTCAACCTCCTCCTAGAACACTTGGGGGCAGAGGCTAGGAAACAGCTTGTTAGCTGAGCATTTTGCAGGGTCTGAAGAGGGAGTCTGTCCTGCTGCTGCTCTTCCCGGAGCTCCACCAGACACCTCAGCATATCAAATTGATCCCTCATAATACGCAACATCTTCTCTTGCGTTGCATGCTCCTGCTCCTGGGCTGATTTTCTGTTTTCCATGTCCGTGTTCTGTTTTCTGGCAATGACATCCTCCAGGTTCTGAGGTCTGTCAGCAGCCGCGGAGGCATTCATTAATTCACTGAACATGACATCCCAAGTTGTTTTTTTCTGCCTTCTAATCTAGAAAAGGTGCTATGCAGGAATAGAAGCTGGGTTGAAGGCTGAGCTGTCCATTCTAAGGCAAGCAAAGCACAAAGTTTCCATTATTAGCTGGTCCCATGGACGAAAAGCAATGTTACCATGTGAAAAAAAAAACCTCCCCTTCATATTCACAAGGTAACACCAGTCCTGCATACCAATCTGTACATATTGCACGGATCAGAGTGGCATTCCAGCCATTGTAAATACGAGGCCCTCACATCCATTATAGGGAGGTCTTTTTAGCACTAAATTCCCCCATCCACACTTAACCAAGGAGCAAGATCACTGGGCTCCCCTTTACCATCCCAAAGACTGGTTTGAGAGGAGGTGGTCCAAAGGGATTGGAGGATGGTGAGGGTGAAGTGTTGCTGGAGAAAACACAGGGGCACCCAGTCCCGGACCCCTAACACCCATGACAACATCATGGATAAGAATTGTCTGTGTTGGGGTCCAGGACACCATCCACGGCAGGGAATAACACGCAGTGACTATATTGGTCGGGGACAGTAACTTGTGCCATCTTCCCTAAGTGACCATGTGTGATATCAGCCTGAGGTAAGACAGGTGAAAAGGGAAGATTTGCTGCAAGTATCTGGGTACAGGCCTGGCCTGTATGCTGCTATGCTGTGTTCCGCAGTGATGACTCCTCATTTAATAGTAGAGTGGCAGGGAGAAGTGTCCTACCATGGCAGAAGAAATAACGCTGCTCTCCCCAGAAACCTTCCATGAAGGATTGCAGAGTATCTACATGAAAGTTCCCTTGATATATCCATGGAGGATTCTCGGAGCATCTCTGTGCACATAAATCATCTGTTCGGGGGGTTACCCTCTACTTAAGTGTACCAACACTCAGGAAGCCCATCCCCACAAACACAGACTCCTTTTCTCACAGAAATAACAAGCTGGTCTGGGGCTATAACTGTGGAAATACAATTTGCTATACACACTCATCAGGTGTGCCTTTCCTGGCATGTCAGTGAGTCACATTGTCCTGCATCCGGCTGGGCTGCTCTGGGGTAACAAACAGGTCCTGGCTCTCAGGGAAAATGGATACCCTGATCACCTGCCCCCACCGTTTTCCTTATCCGCCTCGTCCACAGAGTCTTCCTCATTCATCCTGGACTGGGATTCTACGGAGGAATCTATGCTGCATGGTGGTACAGTGGGGGGGTCACTGCCAAGAATTGCATGCAGCTCCTCATAAAAGCACCATGTCTTTGGTGACGAGCCAGAATTACTGTTAGCCTCCCTAGTTTTCTGATATGCCTGCCTTAGCTCTTTGATTGTAACGCAGCACTGCTGCACATCCGTGTTGTGGCCCTTCTCCACCACGCCACGCGATATCTTCTCGTAGATGTCCAAATTTCTTTTGCTGGCTCAGAGCTGAGCCAGAACAGACTCTTCGCCTCACAAGCTGATGAGATCGAAAACCTCAGGTTGACTCCATGCTGGAGTGCATTTGTGGTGTGCAGTCAACATGAGCAGTTCAGCTACAAAGCTCTCTCCACGCTGACCATCAGGAAGTTTAGACTTGAAATTAAACAAAGATCTCTAACTAACAGGGGAATGAACTTCTGGAACAGCCTTCCAAGGGGAGCAGGGGGGGCAAGAAACATAGCTGGCTGCAAGACTGAGTTTGATAAATTTATGGAAGGAATGGCGTGATGGGACAGCCTAATTTGGCAATTGACTGATCTTAGATTACTAGTGGTAAATAGCCCAATGGCCTATGAAGGGATGTGAGGCAGAGTGTGTTCTGAGTTACTACAGAGAACTCTTCCTGGGTGTCTGGTTGGTCAGTCTTGCTCAGGGTTTGACTGATCACCATATTTGGGGTCTGGAAGGAATTTTTCCCCAGGGCAGATTGGCATAGGCCCTGTGGATTTTTCACTTTCCTCTATAGCAAGGGGCACGGGTCACTTGCTGGTGGATTCTCTGTACCTTGAAGTCTTTACATCATTATTTGAGGACTTCAATAACTCAGTTTTAGGTTACGGGTCTATTATAAGAGAGGATGGATGAAGTTCTGTGGCCTGTGTTGTGCAGGAGGTCAGACTAGATGATATATTGGTCCCTTCTGACCTTATAGTCTATGACCAAACAGGAAATGGGAATTCAACATTTCCCGGGGTTTAAGGGGATGGTCTGTTTCCTGCGTACGTGGCCGTGGGGCAGCAGAGTGCAAACGTCTGGAGCGGTCACAACAGAGCATTATGGGATATCTCTCGGAGGCAATGACATCTATTTACATTGCACGCTGACTACACTAGCACTCATTCGACCCATTCAATTTGAATTCAGTGCTACGCCACTTGTGGAGGTGGTTTTATTAAGTGAATTTTATCGCGATTTAGACTGGCAGAACTGACATGCATGTGGAGACGCATACTTTATGTGGTCGATGGAAGCAGCATTCTCTCAACCTACATTATCAGTTTAGATCAGGTCGCGAAGTCTGTTAACTTCAGGTACCTTGTAATATTAAAAGTAAAAAAGTAACCCGTTTTGGCCACTACAAAATTCCTATTGTCAAATTATATACAAATTAACATAGAAATTAAACAAGATCAAAAGTGGTAGGGAAATCAGTATATATTGTTCTTGAGTCCTTAGATGCACAGGAGACTCTCATTCACTACAACAGGATTTATGTATGTATATACAAAACATACATCAGGCTCGTCCTCCCTCCCTCTCTCCCTCCCTCTCCCACAGAGAGAGAGAGAGAGAGAGAGAGAGAGAGAGAGGGAGGGAGGAAGGGAGAGAGGGAGGGAGAGAGAGAGAGAGAATATTTTCCAAGATATTTTATCCTTACATTGGAAAAAAACAAAATATCTAGCCAGGTCAACTGCAGAGAGTCTTCACAAAGTAAAACTACGTGTTGCTTCTCTGCTGGAAGGGACCTTGAAAGATCATCTTGTCCAGTCCCCTGCACTCAGGCAGGACTAAGCATTATCTAGACCATCCATGACAGGTGTCCGTCCAACCTACTCTTAAAAGTCTCCAATGATGGAGATTTTACAACTTTTCTAGGCAATTTATTCCAGTGCTTAACTAACTAATGTCCATCCTAAATCGTTGATGCAATTTAAACCCACTGTCTCTTGTCCTATGCTCAGAAGTTAACGAAAACAATTTTTCTCCCTCCTCCTTGTAACAACCTTTTATGTACTTGAAAACTGTTAGCATATCACCCCTTCAGTCTTCTTATCTAGACTAAATAAACCCAATTTTTCCAATCTTCCCTCAGGTCATGTTTTCTAGATCTTCAATCATTTTTGTTGCTCTTCTCTGGACTTTCTCCAATTTGTCCACATCTTTCCTGAACTGTGGCACCCAAAACTGGACACAATACTCCAGTTGAGACCTAATCAGCACAGAGTAGAGTAGAAGAATTACTTCTTGTGTCTTGCTTACAACACTCCTGCTAATACATCCCAAAATGATGTTTGGGGTTTTTTTTTGCAACAGTGTTACACTGTTGACTCATATTTAACTTGCAATCCACTATGACCCCCAGATCTCTTTCCACAGTACTCCTTCCTAGGCAGCCATTTCCCATTTTATGTGTGTGCAACTGATTGTTCTTTCCTAAGTGGAGTACTTTGCATTTGGCCTAATTAAATTTCATCCTATTTACTTCAGACCATTTATCCAGATTGTCCAAATCATTTTGAATTTTAATTCTATCCTTCAAAAACACGTGCAACCCCTCCCAGCTTAGTATCATCTGTAAACTTTATAAATGTACTCTCTGTGCCATTCTCTAAATAAATGATGAAGCTATTGAACAGAACTGGACCCAGAACTGATGCCTGCAGGACCCTACTTGATATGCCCTTCCAGTCTGACTGTGAACAACTGATGATTACTCTCTGGGAACAGTTTCCCAACCAGTTATGCATCCACCTTATAGTAGCTCCACCTAGGTTATATTTTTCTACTTTGTTTATGAGAAGGCCATGTGAAACAGTATCAAAAGCCTTATTAAAGTCAAGATATGCCACATCTACTGCTTCCCCCATCCACAAGGATTGTTACCCTCTCAAAGAACGCTATTAGGATGGTTTGACATGATTTGGTCTTGACAAATCCATGCTGCCTTGCTAATAGTCTCCAACAAGTTCAGCAACTCTGGCCCATCCCAACTCACCTCCGTAAAAGGTCTGCATTCTGTCAGCTAATGACTCTTTAGGAAGCACAGTGGGGTTCTATATTTAATGTTTCTCTATAACTCCCAAGCAGATGGGGTCAACTTAACAAAGCATTTTTTGGTTTTGTTTTTTAATTTGCTAATCTTGCAAACTCAACCTGGAATTTGAAAGTCAGGCTGACTCATGCAAAATCATATAAGGAAACACCATAAAGTTCTCCTTGCAGTTTGTGCTGTGTCCTCCACTCTAAGAGGAAACATTTGCAACTTTGCACAGTGGGGTGTTTAGTCTGAAATCCTGGCAGAGCTAGAGAGCAAGCTGATCATGCAGCTCTTACAGCACATTGCTCTGAATGCTGTATGTCTACCCCATAGTACAGTCCTGAGACGTTTCTCATGAAGTCAGTCAGCAGATCTGACTCAATATGTAGGGAGCAAGAGTAAGGTGGTGCCATTTCTATAGTCATTTTTTGCTATGACTACACTTTAACATTCCCAATAGGTGCCATTCTTAAATAGCTCCAAAAACATTTTCATGTTTGCCTCTCACAGTCTGCATCAGACAACAGCAGATATTTAAACTTACAGTGGGATGAGGTCTAAAACCGGCTATATTCACTCCTAGTCCAAGCAGCTCTTTTAGGTCTGATAAAACCAACCAAGAATAAAAATACCCACTTTTCCCCACTGGAGAAGCTCCTAGGCTTTCAAGAACCATGCATCACTGATTAAGTAGCCCTGGTTGTTTTAGCAATACTGAACCAAATTTTCATGACCCCCAAAGTTTATTTTTTAAAGTTGACATTTATAAGTTTTTTATATTTATTCTCATTCCTTTGTTACTCAGAGGCTTAACTATGATATAAAGAAACTTAGCTGTACAAGCTGAGAAAAAGAAAACTCACCAATAGACATCTTTTAGGAAGACCCCAATTTCTAATATATTATCTAAAACGGGATATAAAACAAAATGCTTAGTGGTGTTGAATGTTATGTAAGGTCTTGTTAACAATTGTTTGGTTCTACTTACCTAATGCTTAGATTATTCCAGACTCATGTCATTAAAACCGTTTTATAACCATACACTACAAACGTATGTCTGTGTTTATAAATAACCAGTAACTTAAATGCAAGCTACTTTGATTTTTATATACTTATTTATGCACACATTTTGCAACTACAGATTCCAATTTTTTAACATATTTAAAACGTTACATTTGTTACTAGTGTCATCTATATGATTGGATGCCTATAAATGAAAAAGTCAAATTATTAGTACGGGGGCTTATGTTCTAAAAGTATAATTTATTGTTAGTGTTTAATTGCAAGAATCAATCTACTATACCAAGAAATGTACATTGTCCTAGGGTTCCACAAACCAGTGCGTGGGAGGTTTAATGGGCAAGTCTTGGAAAAACATAAAGCAAGCCACGTGCCTGTTAACAAGGAAACCATAGAGAAGCTAATCCTATCCACTGAAGCCAATGGAAGCTTTGTCATTGGTTTCAATGGGTGCAAGCTGAGACTCTGGACTCACATTCTAAAAAGTTTGCTAATAGGAATAAAAATGTCATCCTGCAAATGGCCTGCAGTAGAAGCAAAATCTCAGATCTAACTCTGACCTATCTGGTGAGTGGACCAAAGGACTGAGTGTTCAGATTAAAGCAGTGCTACTTAGACTGAGGCTCCAGAGCCGCAAGTGACTCTTTAATGTTTTTCCAGAGGCTCTTTGCAGCACATGTTATTAAAACAATGTGATTTAATTATTAACCAATCTAAGTTATTAACCTATCATGATTCTTTTACTATGTTATTAACCAACTGCAGTGGATAACATAATACTTGGTCAGTCATTTTGCTGTGTGAATAATTATATATCTATATAAACTAAATATTTCCTGTCATACTATTTAAATATGAATATATAGTACTATAGAAAATGAAGAAATGAATTCACACTACTGTGGCTCTTTTGGGTAATACTGATCGCTAATTTGGCTCCTGATCCACTGATCTGAGTATCACTGGATTAAAGGTTCAGTCATCCCTCCAAAAGAATGGATAGGTGAATAGATGAGGCTGTAGATTTGACTGTGGAGACTACAAAGATAGATAGTATTTCCAATTATTAAGAAAGGGGTGGGATAAATAAACCTAGATTTATTATTATAGGCCCCAACTCAGGAAAGCACTCTACTGAAGTCAATACTTCTTAAACATGTACTTAAGAGGTTTTCTGAATCAGGGCCATGGATAAGAACATAGTTATTATTTAGAATTAAATATATTTTACTTTGGTGTTCCTATATATACTGTATTTAAGTATTAGTTTTTATCATAACTTCTCTCACTGCTATTGAAAGCCTGCATAATTTGCTCTTTTCAATTTTTGTAACTATGCTCATAGCTCATGAACAGTACTGATTTCTGTAAGTATATTTTATGCACGATATCATCCTACCTTTCAGAGAGCACGCTATTTAAAATAACAGCAATAGTATACCACACAGGTGGAGAGCAAAATCATATACACCACCTTTGGAGCACACTACTTGATATTCAGGAAGGAATCCAGGGAGACGACACCTTCGCCCTGTTAAACTTAAATACTTAACATAAGGGTTAACTCAGTGACAGAAAGAACCTACTTTATTTTACACTCTATTAAAAAGATCCACCAAATTGCATTGTGCGGCCGGCTGATCAGGCGGATTAGAGGTCATCACGGTGGCAATTTGTAAGAATCCACAATTAGATTTGCATAACAAGATTTAAAAAAAATAAACTTAACAGCAGGCAGACAGAATTATATCCAATACAAGGCATAATATATATGCATAAGAATATTCAGATCTGAAAGATGAAAAAAAATGAAACTATCCAAAGAAGCTTAGATAATAAAGCCCTGTTTAGAGAAATACACAGTTTTACATCGCTTTTATTTTTAAGTATCAGTAATGCCAGGAGAAAAATGGTCTTTCTGAAAACTGAGAATGAAGAAAAAATATGAAGGCATCACATACATAAATCATTACACAAAGGTTAAAGCTGAGGGGGAAAGGAGTTCTTGTTTTTATATAGGAACGATCTACTATTAAAGATTATTTTCCATTTCCATTTTTTGAATTATGGAGGTCTAGATTAGGTGTTCTGTCTATTATATATTTGTCAAAAAAACTGCCAAAAAATCATCATCCTATTTATTAAATCCAAACCATACAATGTGTTAATAACACAGATAACCTATTAGAGGATGAAACATTTCATTTGTAATTCTATTTATATTGTGTGCCTATCAAATATTTCTTAATTTCCATTAAAATTTTCAAGACACGTACTACAATAATCTGTTGACCTATGTCAATCATACCACTAAAACTTCTCCACTGTTCCCACAGTAGAGAAAAATTAAAAGCCGGTCCACTCAACCCATGCCTCAGGAAAAGGCTAAGTAAATGTACAGGTCTTGGAACAAACGTCAGAGCTTTCTCTCTTGCGCTAAGGGGAAGGAGGGAATCACAAAGCCCTCCAGTGAAAATGTCCTGCCCATCTTCTCAGCCCCACACATACAAATTTAGGGACTGCGCATTTGAGCACCCCATCCGATCTCAACAATTGGGCAGAATAAAAGAAGAAGGATAGTATCTGAGATAAACATTATCTAAACCACAGGGCAAACTCTATACTTTAAACTTCACCCAGAAACAAACTGGAAACCAGTGTGGTCTCTGGAACATGGGCATGATATGTTTATTCTGAGAAGCAACAATTTTCAAGTGGTCTTCAACAGCCTTGTGTAATGCACATTGTAGTAATCTAATCTCAAGGTGCTGAATAAAGCATGAACAAGTCACTTCTTTTCATAGTGAACATTTTATTTGGAAGCTGCAATGATTGATTAATTTTTTATGAGATGATTGCTGTTGACAAATATATTATTACTAGGCTATGGCTACACTACCCCAGGCCCTTTTCAGAGTTAATATCTTGAAAGAGGTGACTAGAATTGTACATAGTATTCCAAATGAGTATTCTTAACAGTGCCTTATATAATGCCATTTATACTTTTCTATGTCTACTGGAAATGTCTCACCTAATATATCCTCGGACTGCATTTATCTTTTTCACAGCCACATCACATTGGTGGCTCAGAGTCATCCTGTGATCAAACCCACACACATAGGTCTCTGTTCTCCTCTGTCGCTTTCAACTGATGTACACCCAGCTTGTGGCAGAAATTCTTATTATGAGATCTGAAGTGCATCACCTTGCAGTTTGTACTACTGAATTTCATGCCATTTCTATCACTCCAGTCTTTAAGATTATCCACATCTTCCTGAGTAATGTTCTGCTCCTACTCTGTTTTAGTGATGCCTCCTAACTTTATATCATCAGCAAATTTCATTAGCACATCTTTAAAACAGGACTAGTGGAAGACAACATATGGCTGGTAAGAATTTACTGGGGGGACCGAGCCTTGCCTGCTACTTCCTTCATTGTTTGTTCTATCTGACTTGTAAATAAATGTCTCTCTCTCTCTTACACAGACACACACACCCCACCTCTAAAAGGAGACGGGAAATACAGGATTTACTGAGTGAAGCTCTATGGATGCATGATGCAGGAGGTCAGACTAGATTATCACAGTGGTTCCTTTCAGGCCTTAAAAGCTATTCAATCTGTATTACTTTAGAAGAGAATTCTGCTGTCTAGGAAAAGAGCCACTAGGCTCTTTTGGTAACTTTATTAGAGATCATGTTCTTAGTTGTCAGATGAGGTACACCATTTAAAACGGCTGTGCCCATATTGCAAAGGGCTAATATTTTGAGATCTTTGGAGAGGTGTTGAAATCCTGTTGTCCATTTGCCAAAGACAGCTCTATATAAGGAGTAGAGATGTCTAAGTGATATAAAGAGTTGTCAAAATTATTTTTAGTCCTCCAGAGCACTGCCTCTTAGCATTTTTGTCCAGGGACTTCTACAGGATGCCATAAATAGGAAACATTTCACCCTGTCTACTGTTCTTCTGCATAACATCAATAATATGAGGATGCTCTGCTGGAATTAGCATAAGGCACTTAGAAAAATATTCCATATGCCTTAGTTTTATTTTCTCATGGTACATGGTATGTCCCTGGTATTATACCATAGATAGGACTTTACACACTGCTGTAAGGCCAAACTGGACAGCACATAAAATGAACCTTAGAAGCAGCAATCACTTTTTCCCTCAGTTATTTTTTATATCATATACACTAATTTCTTCTACATTACGGGAACATGTTTCCAAATGGTATTTTCCAATGCATTTAACATACGGTGTTAAGGGCAATGAACTTCAAAAAGAAAAAAAAATCTACAAAAAGAAGAAACATGGACAAATTGCTATAGATTAGTACAAAAGAATAGCACAAATGTATTGGGACAAAAATCAGAAAGGCTAAAGCACAAAATGAGTAACACCTGGAAAGGGAAGAAAAGGCAATAAAAAGAGATTCTATAAAATACATTAGGATCAAGAGAAAGACAAAGCAAATTTTAGGTCTACTACCTAGTAGGGAATGATGGCTAATAACAGAAAACATCAGGAAGGATTAATGGTTATTTTACTTTAATTGTGACCAGATGCTTAACACAATTAATAGTAATAACAAGAGGGAAGTAACATCGGTGAGAACAGGAAAATAACACATTACAGAATATTTAGATTAGTTAGATGTAGTTAAATTGGCAGGCCTGATGAAATCCATCCTAAACTATTTAAGGAACTAACTGAAGCAATCTCAGAACCCTGAGCAATTATCTTCAAGAACTCAGAGGATGGGTAAGATCCCAGAAGACTGGAGAAGGGTGAGCACAGTACCTATATTTAAAAGGGAGAGCAAAGAGGACTCAGACCAATTAGACTAATTTAATTATCTGGAAAGATACTGGAACAAATTATTAAACAATCAATTTGTAAGCACCAAAAGGATAACGGGGTTATCAAGGAATAGCCAGCATGGAGTTGTCAAGAATAAATCATGCCAATCCAAACTAATTTCCTTCTTTAATAGGGTAACTGGCTTAGTGGCTGGCGGGAAGCTGTAAAAATGATTTTAGTGATTTAATAATTTAAGTTTCACATAACATGCAGCAAACTAAGGAAATGTAGTCTATATGAAAATATTATAACGTGGGTACAACTGGTTGAAAGATCACACTCAAACTGTGAAACTGGGAGGATGTACCTAGTGGGACCCCACAGAGGTCTGTTCTGGGTCCGGTACTATTCAGTATTTTCATTAACGATTTGGATAATGGAGTGGAGAGTATGCATGTAAAATTTGTGGCTGACACCAAACTGAGAGGGATTACAAGAACGTTGGAGGATGGGATCAGAATTTAAAATGATCTTGATAAATTGGAAAATTGGTCTGAAATCAACAAGATGAAATTGAATAAAAACAAGGGTAAGAGGATGGAAAAATCAAATGTACAACCACAAAATGGGGAGTAACTGACTAGGCAGTAGTACTGCAGAAAAGGATGTGGGAATTGTTAGTGGATCACAAATAGAACAGCAGCCAACAATGTGATGCAGTTGCAAAAAAGGCTAATATCATTCGGAGGTGTATTAACAAGAACCTTGTATGCAAGACATGGGAGGGAACTGTTCCACTCTGTTCAGCTCTGGCACAGTGTCCAGTTTTGGATGGCACACTAAGAAAGATGTGAATAAATTGGAGACAGTCCAGACAAAAGTCACAAAAATGATAATACAAGGTTTAGGAAAGGTTAAGAAAAGAAAGAGTTTACTAGTCTTTCCATAACTGTTGTCCTTTAAGACGTGTCGCACATGTCCATTCCACTGTGAGTGTGTGCATGCTTCAATGCACAGTTGTCAGAGTTATCCCCTTAGTGCTCCTTGTCAGGATGGCATGAGCACCCTCTGGTGACTAATGCACAGAGCACAAGCATAAAGGGTGAAGCTGCCTTCAACCCCCTCAGTTCTTTCCTACCAGAAGACTCTAATAGAGAGGGAAAGGAGCACAAACTGCAGAATGGACAGGTATATTACATCTCAAAGAACAATAGTTACAGAAAGGGTAGTAACCCTTTCTTCTTCTTCGAGTGACTGCACACATCTATTCCACTGTAGGTGACTCACAAGCAGTCCCAACTGGAAGACTACTCATCCAAATTTAGCATCTAGATTGCTGAGAGAGAGTTTAGTGAGAAGCAAACATGTGACATGATGACCAAGTTGCAGATTTACAAACATTCAATATGGGAACATCAGACAGAAAAGTCGCAGAGGTTGCTTGGAACCTACTTAAATGACCTAATGCTCTATCCAGAGATTCACATTAGCCAACTGGCAACACAGGTGGATATCTATGACTAAATCCTTTATGTGGAAACACAACTGCCATTCATTCTGTCTGTAAAGACAATGAACAATGAAGATGAAGACCTGAAAATTTAGTTCATTCCACATAAAATCCTAAAGTTCTTCTAACGTCCACTGCATATAGTCTCTCCTCTCCTTATTATCTTGAGGCTTAGGGATGAAGTTCGGTAAGAAAATTGCTTTGTTAACCTGAAAAATAGAGATCGTCCTCATAAAAAAACTTGGGTGAGGATCAAGGTAGACTTTGTCATGTAAAAAACATATAACAACGATGTGATACTAGAATCCTCAAATGCCATACTAGCCTGGTTGTAGTAATGGCTACTAACAATGCAACCTTCATCAATAAGTGCAACAGAAAGCATGTTGCTAGAGACTCAACTGGGGGGTCCCCTCAGCTTTGTTAAGACTAGGCTCCACGATGGAATAGGGTTCTGTACATGCAGAAAAAAGTCTGTGTAAGCCCTTTCAAAATCTTACAGCCATCAGGTTAGAAAAAGAACTTGTTTCCCATCATTTAAGAGCTTGTATTTGACCTTTCAAACTGTATTCCACAGGGTGAAATCATAGTGCTCCAGCAAAGCTTGCTGGTTTGCAATATGAAGCTGTAACCCACCCAGGCCCGGTCTACACTTACCTTTGCGATTCGGCAGCAGTCGATGGGAGATATGCAAGTGACATAAATCACTTGCGTATCTCCCGTCGACTTACTGGCGTCTCCTGTGCATGGCGTCCACATTGCACTGCGCCAACGGGAACAGCGCTCCCTTCGACGCAGCGCTATGCCACTTACCGAGGTGGTTTTCCTGTGTCGCTTCCTGGATCGACTGAGCGCGTCTACAGACCGCTCAGTTGATCCAGAGTAATCGATCTGACGGCAGCGAATTTGCCGCCGTCAGTGTGGACCCAGCCCTAGGGAACAAAGCTTCCTTCCAAGTAAGTCCAGCTTCTTGGCCTCTTTTGGAGTTGATATCTGATGACCCTCTCTCTCTTTCTCTGGCTGCCGGCACTACCAGGGAGCCCGAAGGGGAATGATTATAGCAGTGCTTGAACCCCTGAGAGGGACCAAAGTACCTCTTCTCTACCTTTTTTTGCAGGGTCTGCCAAAGAATCTTGGTAAGCTTTAAAAAAGCAACATACAGGCAGAGCAATTCTAGGCAGGCCTGTAGGTGCCAAGATGTACACCAACTTATTGGAGTTTTCCTAGACCTACTCCAGGTGGATGTCCAGGGCCAGAGCCGCCATCCTCAACAACTCCTGATGCATCTTAACATCATCAGGAGGCAGAGAAATAGATTCTGTCACAATTGCCTCATGAGGGGAGGAGGAAGAGGATGCAAATGGTACTGAGGGCTGGTCTAGTTCCTGCTCCTCTCATAAATGCTGGTTAGGGGAGTCCTGAATTTTCTCAATGCTGGACTCTGTACCAATGATAGGATGCTTGCAGTATCAATGATCCTTACAGCCAGTAGATAGAACCAGCTGAGGTGGATGTGGGGATGCTCTAGATTGGGGGAGGAAATGGGTTCCAAATGGGCCACTGGTATGGCCCTGGTCCAAAACTGTGCATGGCCCAAGAGAACTTTCAGTAAGACCCTTGTTGATATGGAAGCTGAAACCAGGGCAGGCACGTGTTATATTCCTGATGGTGCGTCCAACTTGGCTGAGACACAGGATCCCACTTCAGAGCCTGAGGAATCCCCATATTTGGAGGTTTTCATAAACATGTTAGACAAACCTGTCAGGGATGATCTAAGCATATTTGGTCCTTCCTTAGCATGGGGGAGTGGGAGGGCAGATGCATTAGAGGACTTCTCCAAGTCCTGTTCAGCCCTACATTTCTGTGATTCTCTCTCAACTATACTGCAATATAGAATTATGCTGAAATCTACAATGCAGTAATCCCACACCCACATCCAAACACAGCATAAATTACTGAAGAATTGAACTTTATTCAAAAGTAAGATTATTTGAGGAATAGTGTCTTACTGAAACAATTTAAAAGCATTTAGGCAGGTTAAATGTGAATGTTTAACAAGGCAAAATAAAATGCTTGTTCTAGGATTGCTGAACACAC
This sequence comes from Mesoclemmys tuberculata, assembly GCA_007922155.1. Classification (NCBI taxonomy): domain Eukaryota; kingdom Metazoa; phylum Chordata; order Testudines; family Chelidae; genus Mesoclemmys; species Mesoclemmys tuberculata. The sequence goes on from ML675624.1 coordinate 77,415,089, forward strand.
AACCTCATGGGAGGTAAGAGTGTTCTGTCTTTAAGAAGCAATTAGAAGACTCTTGGCATAACTCCACCTATCTAATTTCATTTGCAGCCAACTCGAATCATTTCAAAAGCTTGCCAACGTATCATAATTGTATGACTTTACCAAATGCTTTTTGTCACTCAATCTACATTATTCTGCTGCATTAAAACACAGCCAGTCTATCAATATTTGCGCACTCTAAAAAACTTGATCATCTGTTATTTTTAAGTGATTTGCTCTAATATCAATAGTCCTTTCTTCCCCTTATTGCAGGCTCCACACCACCACAACATATTACCAACAAACCATATGCAATTGTGTGTTCTCTTCTTCAACCCACAAATAAAATCATACTGCAGTCAACTATTTCAAAATAAAACTCAATGGTGCAAACAACTGTTTAGTCCAGTTTAGAAGACAGTTTAAAGACAAGCCAAAACACAGTTTTAAATTAAGCTCCAAACTAACAAAACCTATATACAACAGGATGTAGGAGAAAACAAGTATTTTGGCCTGTAGAGCATACATAATGGAGACAGAGTAACTAAGTTTTCTGCCTCTTGTTTCAGACACTCGTTTTAGTCTAGTTTTACATATGTACATTTCCTATATTTTTAAATATAATTTATTGGTTATTATAAATACATGTGAAAAAGATTAAGTAGTCATGAGAACATGCTATGCTGTCCAATAGAGATGTTATTAAAGTGTTAAGTATTATCATTAGTCTCTATGTAAATGCTGTATATGTGCATCATACTGTGAATGATTTTTAAGACGGAATATATGGATTTTTCTTTTATAACTTTTAAAATTGAAAAACAAATCAGGTATAAACATCTTCAAAATTTAGCATATAAAAAAAATCTTTAAAATCCAAACATCTGATTTAAAAAAGAAATAAATAAAGGAACAAAAGACATGCACAGCAACTTGATAAAAATAAAAACAATTATTCCCTGTTTGGAAATATTTTTTGCAAAGTTTCAGCCATAAGCAATTTATTTTTAAAACAGCATTAAACCACTGAAAATAGGTGTTTCTATTATAAATACCAATCTCAGCCAATAATTAGAACTGTGCCACTACAATAATTCACCCAAATAGAGCTGAGAACTAACTTGCTATAGTAGTCTGACATAGTATTGCTGTAATAAGTTTACATGAAAATATGTACACACAAGATCATGACCTACTATTGGTAAAGGAAGTGCAGAGGAAAACGTCCAGCATGCAGCATGCACTCCCTCTACTGGGCACTGAGATTATTCGGATCAGTTTTAACAAAAAGAGAGAAAATAACGTAACATGTCCAGTCATGCAAGTGCTGTGAAAGAGGAGGAGACCCCTTTCCTCTTGTCCCATCCCCCATTTCAATCATCATTTAGATTCGCAGGCAGAGTACTTTTAAACTCTTATGCACTTTCAAAATAGAACACTCTTCTTAAGGGACATAAACAACAAAATCAATTCAAGAATAATCACTGATGATCTGAATTTAACTATGGTATAAGCACACAAGGACTTTCACTGTTAACTGAAGAGAACCAAAAGTAATCCTTGTGTTTGGTTATCCTTGATCAATGTGGTCAGGCTTCACCTCCTTCAACCGCCAATTTAAAAAATAGAAGTTCTTACAGAAGGAGAAATATGGTGATGGCTATTTAATATCTGCCAAAGAAGAGGGACTCAAGGGGCTTGAATCTGAACAGCCAGAGTGTACGGCTAATGCAATATTGTTTATAAAGGCAAAAGCAAGGGGGTGGAGGGCTGGCTCTGAACAGTCAAAGGATACAGGCAACATTTGTAGCTATTTTCTCTCCTCCCATGGCTCTAGCTGAAATCAGGGATGTAGTAAGAAATGAGAGCAATAGGTCTGTAAAATAGGCTAAGGCCTAAGTGGAAAAAGCCAAGTGAACAGGAGTATAAAACAGGGGCCTACTCTGAGAAACACCAATGACAAGGGACAGAAAGAGCTGTGCAAATAACTAATATTTCAGTTCACTATCAGTTCCAAAAAGTCTGGAAAAAGATCTATTTAGGTCCAGTAGAAACAGAAATTTTTGGTGAGTGGAAAAAGTTGGATTAATTTCATTTGGGGCATTTTTAATGTTTTTTTTAATAAAAGAAAAGAAAATGAAAGGCTAGCTATACAAACTGCAGAAAGTACTGCTGCTACTCTACCCTCCTAGCTCAGTGGTTGGGGCGCTCACCTGGGATGTGGGAGATTCATGTTTGAATCCTCACTCTGGAGCAGGGACTTGAACCCATGCCTCTCCTCCTCCCAGGTTTGTGCAAAACCACCAGACAAAAAGGCATTCTGGGATGGGTGCCTCTTAATCTGTCCTGTTGAAAGTGTTCTACTTTGTAAAAATACTTAAATATTCCAAAGACCAGAGATTAGAAACAAGGTATACCCCCTCCCAGTTGACTGCTCAAATCACCATGCTATATAATCACTCACTTTCTCTGACCCAACGATTAGTCAAGTATTTTATACAAAGAGGAGCACCTTCAAGAAGAGAAACAGAGCACCCCACCCTAGAGTACCCTCTAGGTGGCTCGGCACTAATTTGGGAGGGAGATGATCTGAGGTCATGTCCCTACTCCAGAGTGGGGATTACTGGACTATTGAGAATAAGGACAATACCACCTCCTCCTCGATGTTGTGAATGTCACCTGAAAAACCGAAACAATTTATTTTGATAATTTCATTCTGACATTTAACATTTTTCATTTTTTAATTCAATTGAAACAATTTGTCAAAATCAATATGAATTCATGAAATATTTTGGTCAACCCAAATCTATGTTTTTTGGTGAAAAAAAATTTTTGGATAAAAAAATGTTGCCTGCTCTAAGAGGAGAGATTGTTAGTATCCTATATGGCAAAGGTAAGTGCTACATTTAGACAGGAACCACTTTAACTCTCAGAAAACTTTAGTTATAAATTGAGCTCTCCTTTACAACAAGTGGAATGGAAATCCTAGAGTGCACTGAAACAAGACAGGGCTATCATCCCATTTCATTATAGAGTCCTATACCATTTAAAGACTAACAAATTTCTGCAGGCATAAGCTTTTGTGGGCTGCAACCAACTTCGTCAGATGCATGAAATAGAAATCAGATAGGGGGTAAAATACAACAATGGGGAGGGTAGGTGTTAACAAAGTCCATTCAGAAATGTGTTAGTCTTTAAAGAGCTACAGAACTCTCGTTCTTTTTGCTGTATACAGACTAACACGGCTACCCCTCTGTAACTTTTCATTATAAACACAGTTTCACTGTGGCTGAGTTCACTGTGAAAGGGTTCCACCATATAAAATTTTGTGCTTTCAGTAAGTACTTTAAGATCAGGGGTGCCATTTAAATGTAACAGAAGTTTCCCAGTAATTTATAAAGCCATGTAACTGCTCCTCACTAATAATAAATGCAAGTTAATTTTTTTCTTCCTCAGATTTTGTAAACATTTTATGCTGCAGACCAGCGTTTCCTAACCTGGGGATGCGAGGCAAGCCCCAATGGGCCCCAGAAAGAAGCAGTGAGGGTGGTAAAAGCTTCATGAACTTCAATCTATACCACCCTGAACCACATACAATCTCTGCTTTTACCGGTGGGAGCTGTCTACATTTCTTCCCTGCTACTGATATGACCCCAAATGTATCTGGGCCTATTAGTAGCTCATGCATACAGCAATGCAGTGCCAGGTAGCAAGCACTGGTCCAATCTTATCTTTTCTCCTGCTTTCATGTGCAGCCATGTGCACCTGTAGCCCTATTCCAAATCCACTAATGGACAACAAACACAACAATGGTAAAGAATTCCCAAAGCTGCTTTCTTCTAACATTGAATTAAGAACTTTATTAGAATAAGGAAAATAATACTATCTTTATAGAAGCTCCAGTTTCAGTGTAGAGCTTCTGACTAGAACAGCATGGTTATTACCTTACAGTAACTGGAGTTCTTTGAGATATATGATCCCTAGGGGAATTCACTGTGAGGTGAGCGTGTGCTCATATGCCTGAGACCAAAAGATTTTTCACTAGTAGTGTCCACTGGTCTGCACCTGCACCTCCTGGTGCTTCAAGATGAAGGCATAAGAGGCAGGTCCCCAATGAGAAGGGTACCATAGGTGATGAGCCCAACAATGTCTCTTATGGGAATAAGCAGAAGCTTAGGAAGCTCTAGAACCCTTGTCAGGGCTAGTGTCACGTGTTGGAACCTGAGTAACGATCGGTGCATTGGTATCAGTTTCACTGGAGGAACATGTCTACAGGGAAAGCCGTTAGTACCACGTGTACAGTGATTCTAGACAAGCTAGTAGATGGGATCACAGTGATCAGTGCCTAGTCAACAGCAACAGCTCAATCCCACAGTTGGCGGAAGTGATCAGAGAATAACATACCAATAGTATAAGCACTATACCCTGGAGGTCACTGGAATGGAGAGCAGGGGTGACTCTGAGTCAATATAGATTGCTAAATCCTCAAGAACAGTGCAGCCCAGACCAACAAGAGTGAGAGGGACTTGGGAGGTGGATCCGAGAGATGGTTGGAAAGGTGGTAGTTAATGGTACTGGTAAGCACTCCTTCCTCCTAATACGTGGAGCCGCCAGTGCAGAGGGTGATTGCTCTCTCCTCTTTCACTGGTGGTGGGGCTGGACCTGCCTCTTGCATTGGTGGCACTCTTTGGACATCCCTGGTTCTTGGTACTGTTGATATTGGGGCATCTTCACCTCCCGGAATTCTAGATCCAGCTGTACTGGGCACAGAGTCTCACCTGATTTTCCAGAGGAAGAGAAAGCCAACCTTTTTTAGAGGATTCAGATGGAGACCTCTCCTGATTTTTGAGGGCACTTTCTCTTACCCTCATTATGACCATATCTATCACAGTCTTTAGTCCTTGGGTCCAATGATTTGGAACTGTGAGAGCAAAGTTTGGCGGTACGTTAGGAGGCAGATTTTGCCAACATACATGAGGGTCAGAGCACCCTGTACTAAGAAGTGGCCTCATGAAGAGCTCCATCAGGTGCCTCCTAAGTTGAAATTCACCAGATTGTCATGTGTGAGACATGAATGAATGACAAATCTGGCACATGGATGGGATGTATGACTCCTCAAGGCAGTAGAGGCAGAAGGCTTGAGGGAGGCTAACCAGGAAGATTAGAGACAGGCCACGTAGAACAAAGCCTTGGATCTTGGACACAACAGGTGCCCTGAACAGCTGGGGTGACAGGGGAGAGAGGGACAGACCCCCTCGCCTCAGTTTTAACAGTGGTAGTTAGTTCTAACTATATGAAGAACTATGTACAAAACCTGGAAGAACGCTAAGAAGCTGTGGACACTGTCAGAATCCCATCTCAGACCATAAGCAGTAGAAAGGAACAGGAGAGGCGGGCAGCCTGTGCTGATCCGTATGCCCTTGGTTTGGTGTACAAGGGTCAGGTGTGTACCAATGGCCACTGATATTGAAAAATCTTCTGGTCTTGGGTGCACTGAACAAACGCCCATCCACAGTAACAAACCTATAGGTAATGAGGGTAAGAGACAAACATAGGTAACAAACAGTTAAGAATCAGTTCCGTTAACATCTTGACCATATAACCAGCAAAGTACACCTATGCCTGTAGCAAAAGGATACTTATAAATGCATTCCAAATGCAAACTACATAGAACTATGAGCAACTGCTTTCATCTTTCAGACAAAGGCATGGGTAGCTAAGGTTACAAACCCATTTTGATCTGAGTAGCCAGGCTGCAATGCTTAAAGGAGCCTCCATTCTTGCTGCTCTATTAAATTATAGGGTCACCGCAGTCTCCTCTTTTTCATAAAAATAGTGCTAATCCTCCAATGTTGCCAATGCAGCAGTCAATGCAGCAACTTTTCCAAGTCCCTAACTTTCTGTTTTACATTTTGCCACTTCGGTGATGCCACTAACATAAAGCATAGACTCCCTGAAAGACACAGACATGGCTTTAATAGAGAATTTTGACAACACTTAAGGAGACAAGCAGATAGGCAAACAATTCTCCTGTACCAAGTGTGACAATCTTCATCTAACACAATTTACATTGCAGATTGCAATTGCTACCTGGTACATAACAATGACTTGATATCAACTGTCACAACATACAGCTTATGTCAGATCTACAGCAAACAGAAACATACAAGTGATCTTTTCCATCCTAGCCTTCCTACGTTATTCCTTCTCTCCAGTTCTTGCATGGTCTCTCCTCCCTCTTATTTCTGCTCATGGTACATATCTACACTCCCTAATGTGCCATTTGCTGACTGTAAAATCTGCTAACATCCTGATCTCTGCAATGCTGAATGTAAATCAAAGCTCAGAGATCAGGATAACAAAACCTTTCTCTTAGCTCCAGGCATACAGAGAACATCACCAAAAGACAGCAATACTTTCTTATGATAAGGACTAAGGCTCCAGTTCTATAAAGATTTTCACATGGGTTGACCTTCATGAACTTGAGTAGTGCCAATGGAAGTACTCACAGTGTAAATCCTGGTGGAACCAGGGCACAATATTCTTTGCCTGACAGTTTTGCTGCATTTTGGATCATTGGACTTGGATCTTTATATATTTTTTAAAATGTTGTTAATTTCCTTCTAAAATTTTCCACGGAACAATCCAACACATGTAGAGAAACGACAGGCTTTTTATGAAAATGCTTCTGCAGCTCATTATCATCCGCCTTCACAACTTAAATTTAAGTAGCTCAGCCCTAATTAAGAACACGTTTGGGCATTTTGCCATGAAAGAAATGGAAGAATTACTATTCATTTATTTTCCAACATCTCTTAACAAGTTTCATGCCTTAAATTCTATTAAGTTGTCAAATAATATTGCATTCAAAATAAGCAAATTATTAAATATTTCCCTTTTCCTAGCTGTATGCTCTGACACCAACAATGCTGATTGACCCCCAAGAATGGTAACACCACTGTTTTACACTACTCTTAGAATAAAGACTTGAATGTCTTTCAAATCTTACAAAAAAGGCAGTAACCATTGTTCTGTGCAGAGGGCCAACATGTGCAGCCTTCCCCATAAAAAAGACAACAGGGATTGCAGCAAGTATGCTCATTCCTCCATAGCTGGTTATGTGCACATCCCATCGAAGGGAAAGCAGTGGCAAAAGACTCTTCTGCGCTATTACCTTTCATTCAGAGTTGGCGTTTGTAGCTGGAGTAGTATATATAGGATCTTTCTGTGCAAGGGAGACATACTGAGAGCCAGAAATTCAAAAATCCTAATCTGGCCTGGTCTGTACAGCCAAAACAACAGAGTTTAACAACAGTTGATGAACTTCATTGTGGCTGAATCAGACTAACACAATTTGGTCTAGTTTGTGATGACAGAGATAAACTGTTTTATAATCCAGTTAAAAGCCATGTTTTACTCCTGGACTCTCTGACCTAAAGTAATTAGTTTTTAAAACATATGGTTTAGCCATTTATACCAAATTATATAACAAGCGCTATTTAACCACAAACAAATTTAACAACTCTTAGTAAACTGTCATTTTTGATGTACAGATGGAGCCACTGACTTCTGTGGCTTTGGACAAATCATCTACTCTCTGCACCTCAGTTTCCTCATACAGTAAAATAATAGTTAGTTCTAACTGACCTCTAACTGACTTCTTCTATGGCATAGTAAAATAAGGATATTAAAACATACTTATCTCACAAAATTATCAGTGGGAATAACCTTTGTGAAATATTCTGAGCATTAAAGCAACATATGATAGCTAATTATTATGAGATGCCTCCAAGTCTGTCACCTAACCACTGTAGATAGTAAGCACTGTAGGTCAGGACCACATCTTTTTTTTTCCTGATTTGTGAGGTGATAGTATACTTTAGCATTTTTCAAAATACTGAAATAGTAATAATAATATGTATTGTTAATGAGAGAAGGCATAATACCAACACAGAAGAGATAAAGAATAGAATAAAACTTGTACATGAAGAAACTGGGACTAAAAAGAATTCTAAAATTTAACTAACTCACTATATTAAAAAAAATTAAGACAGCCAGCATTAATGCCCTCTCTAATAATGAATGTCCCGACTTTGCAAACATTTATGCATACACTTAACTTGGCTCACATAAATAGTCCTACTGAAGACAACTATATTTCTCAAATATATAATGTTAACCACCTGGGAAGGTTACTCACCCTGTGCAGTACCTGAGGTTCTTCGAGATGTATGTCCTTATGGGTGCTCCAGTGTAGGTGCAGCAGTGCCCCCTGCACCTGGGATCTCATATGCTCATCAGCAGTGCCCACCAGACCGCACATGCGCACCTCCCTAGTCTCATGCTGTGCATGAAATTATAGCGCTGTGAGGTCCATCAGCCCCCATTCCTTCTCTGCTGCAGAGCTTATGTTTTCAGCTCCGAAGCAGAGGGGAGCAGGGCGAGTAGGAGAGAACCCATAGGGAAACACATCTCGAAGCTCAGTTACTGCACAGGGTGAATAACCTCCTCTTCTTCAAGTGATATTTCTATGGGTGCTCCACTGTAGGTGACTATAAACCAGTGCCCCTAATTGGAAGGCTGGAGCTTCAGAGCGACATGTACTGCTGAGGAGGGGACAGCATGCCCTAGGACAGTGTCCACTTCAGCATCACACACAATAGCTTAGTGCTGGGCAAAAATGTCAAGGTAGATAACGAATGTGTGGAGTGTGTTCTGACTGAGGTTGAAGGATGTCTATCATGGAATTCGTAAAATAAACATATACACTGAGATCCACTTAGAGAGACGTTGTCATTGGATCTTTCGGTGGTGGAGAGGAATAATTATGGTGATTTCCAGAAGGGTTTAGTCTGGTCTAAGTAAAAGGCTAATGCCAGTCTCAGGTTTACAGTGTGTAGATACCACCTCCTGTTGGTTGCTATGTGGTTTTGGTAAGGAGCCCGGAAGGTTTATTGGTTGATTGAGATGAAAAGATGTTGGGACCTCAGGTAAAAATCTTGGGTGTGGGCATAGTATGACTTTGTCTTTATAAAATAATGTGCACAGTGGATATGCCATAAGGGCCATGATTTTGCCAACCTGTTAAGGAGAGGCGATGATGACAAGAAAGGCCATTTTCATGGATACATGTAGGTAAGAACAGGTTACTACTGGTTCAAATGTGGGTCTAGTCTGGGAGTGTACAACTAGTCTAGGGTCCTAGGCAGGGGTCAGGTCTGAAAGATGGGGATAAAGGTTTTGTATAACCCTCAAAAATTGTCTCATGAGCCGGTGTGCGAAGATGGAATACCTGTCCATAAGGAGATGAAAAGTAATGATTGCCACCAAGTGTACTCAGTGGAGCTGGTAGCTAATCCTGACTGTTTAAGGTGTAACATTTAGTCAAGAATAAGTGGTAGCAAAGAGGGTGTTGTGTCAACTTGACAGAAGGCACACCATGAGTGAAATCTAGTCCATTTGTGAATGTAAGTGCGTCCGGTCTATGTCACACCTGCTATTCAAAACTATCTGTTTGACTGCATCCAAACAGGTTATTTCTGAATCCCGGAACTATGGAGGAGCCACACTTTGAGGTAGAGCATCTGAGAATTGGGATGGAGAATGCGCCCTGTGTCCTGCGATAGGAGCCAGGGTGTTTCCTGGATAGATTGGTCAACATAGCAATATGTGGAGGAGCACGTGTCAACATGTCAACGATGCGATCTTAAATTCACCCCCTCTTTGACTCTGTCTTGTGCACTTACTAGGCAATACAAGAGTAGTCAGAGCAGTTATCTGTCAAGGCCATACTGGAGCTATTAGTATGACATGAGCTCAGTGCTCCTGTATTTTGCAAAGTACTCGGAAAAGGAAGGGAATCATAAAGGAGTGATGCATGCCATGTTATGAGGAACACATCTCCCAGCGATCCGTGCCCCCAGTTCTGCTCTGAAACAGAATTGAGGGCAGCAAGCATTGTGTGGAGAGACAAAGAAATCAATGGTGGGACGGCCCCACCATATGGGTTGAAGTGCTCGCATATCTAGCTCCTATTCTTGATTGTGGGAGAACATCCTGCTCAAGGCGTCTGTGGTGGTGTCTGGTGTCTAGGGAGGCATGCTGCTGAAATGGAGATGTTGTTCTGGATACACCAGCTCCACATTTTGAGTGCCTCTGAGTATAAAGAGTGGAAACTTGCTTTACCCTGCTTGTTGATGTAATGCAGGTGATATTGTCCATCATCATTTTTATCATATGATGTTTGAGAAGAGGTAGGAAATGTGGGCAGGCATCGCGGACCACTCAAAGTTCTAGAAGAGTGATATGTAAGGTGGATTTTGTGGGGGACCACCTGCCATGCACTGAGTTCCCGTGTAGATGCACTTCCCAACCAACTAGGGAGCCATCAGTGATTAGGATCATAGTCAATCAGTAATTGTAGGAAAGGGACTCTGACACAGACATTGTTGGGCTGTGTCCGTAACAGCAGGGAGTCCCTGACTCGCATCAGCATGGATAAAAGCTTGTCGTGGAGGCTGTGTTCATGAGAAAGATATACCAGACAGTGCCACACTTGATGGCATCACATGTGGAGTTTTGCATGCCTGATCACAAATATGGCTGCTGCCATGTGACCGAGAAGCTGGAGACATGTTTGGGTTGAGATCTGGGAACAGAGCCATGTGGTGGATACCAGATCTGTTATAGCCGAGAATCTGTGAGGTGGTAGGAAGGCTCTGGCTTGTATAGCATTCAATTGTGCGCCACTGAATTCCAGCTGTTATACTGGTGTTACAGTGGACTTTTCTAGATCCAGGAGGCCTAATTTTGTGAACAGGTCCATTGTTACATGGACAGCTCAAAGAGTGTGATATTTGGATGGGACCTTGAAGAGACCTTCGTCCAAGTATGGATAAAAGACGATTCCTTGTTTCCATAGATAGGCAGTGACTACTGCAAGGACCTTGAAGAACATCCGAGGTGCTGTGGAGAGTCAATCTGAAGGGAAGAACTTTGTACTGGTAGTGGTCGGTGTCCACAATGAACTGGCAGAACTGTCTGTGGGCAGCATGTATGGAAATATGAAAGTGTGCATCTTGGAGGTTGAGGTCCGAGAACTGGTCCCTCTATTTCAGTACTGGGATAATAGTGGAGAGGGTAATCATCTTGAAACGTTGCAGTTTGATGTATTTGTTTAGATTGTGAAGGTCCAGGATGGGACATCAGCCGACAGACTTCTTTTGAATAAAACAATAGTGGGAAGGAAGTGTTGGGAGGGGACCAGTTCAATGGCTCCCGGTTGCAGGAGCTATTCTATTTCTCCCTGTAGAATGGATTCATGAGAGTGGTCACTGAAGACGGATGGGGAGGAGAGGTGGTGAAGGTGGAGGAAGGGAATGGGGTATCCTTCCCTGATTATCTTCAGGACCCACTTGTCTAAAGTGATGAGTCTCCAAGATGGGAAGAACGGAGCTAGGCAGTTGGCAAACAGATGGAACATCAAAGATTGTAGGAATGACAGGAAAAGGGGGAGGCTTCTTGGGGCCTCGACCACACCTTCAAAATTGTTGCTTTGATGGTGGAGTGTGAAAGGTAGATTCCTGAGGAATGGACTGTCTATGTTTAGTAGGAGGTCTTTTGACGTCAGCGCTGGGTGTCATAGTGCCGTTCAGGAGTGTATTGTTGTGTATGGGATCACAGGTAGAGTTGGTACTTCCCTTGGGATATACACACTAGCACCAGAGAGACACTCAGGGAACAAAGTGTAGCTTAAGAATCTTTAAGGGAGTGCAGAGAGTTATCCATGTGCTCTGACAATAATTTCTGATCCTCAAACGGTAAGTCCTCTACTACAGTTTGCACCTCCTTAGGAAAACCTGAGAGGTGGAGCCATGATGCACATCTCATGATCACAGCAGTTGCGATGGATCAAGCAGTGGTGTCAGCAGCGTCTAGCAAGGCTTAGAGGTGTCCATCTGACATTAAGGATTGGGATTGCTCCTTGTTGGTCTCCAGTAGGCCACTGCAAAGTTCCTCCAATTTGTACCAACAGTGGATCAGCCTCCTGATGGTGAGAGACCAATGGAGAAGGCATAGGTGTAGGTTTGTGGCTTTGCTCTCTGGGAGGGTCCCCAAACTGTGCCCTGTGCATGGCTCCAGGGTTCCGATATGGCCAGTTTGGTGAGAGTGGCACATATAGTTGCATCCATAGTGTTCTCTGCCAGAATTGAGGACCAGCGGTAGACTTGACTATAGTGAGGATGAGCAAGTTGCTCAGATGTCGAGGGAATGGTGGAGCCCTTGTCCTCCTCCCCCTCATCACTGGGGAAGGAAGGTGTCGTTCTCAGTGAAGAGAGAGAGGAGTGTCATGAGTCTGGAGAGGAGGGTGGAAGCAAAGAGAGGTCACAACACAGAAGCGGTGAGTCGGGAGTGTCAGAGATTAACAGGTCTGCCAGATATCTGAAGTCTTGTGGAGTGGGAAGAAGCATCACCAGTGGGAAGCACTCATCACGGTACTGAGGAAAGGGTGTATGTCCCTGACAAGTCGGTAGAGGGTGTCGGAGGCTTGGCCGGAATTGGTCGGAGCCAACAATATTGACGGTGCCGAGGTTTTACTCAGTGCCAACAGCTTCGTCGGTGCCAGATAAGGTAGTGCCGTAGCTCCTGAAGGTGACTTGTCTTAGTTCCCAGGCTGGGAAACAGTGCTGAAGACTGTAGGTCTGCCTGGTTAGAGTCTTTAGACTGTTTCTTCAAGCCAGTACCGGAAGTGCTGGGACAAGCCCTGAAGTTATGCCCCCTATCAGATGAGGCGGAGGCAATTGACTTCACTGGAGATGGTGTTCTGATGGGCTGTGCCTCAGAATGTGAGGGGCAGGCCTGTTCCTTGTCATCCAAATGAGCGAAGGATGACTGTCTCCTGAGAGGACATGGATAATGAGGATCAGCAGATGACCTGGCAGAGCATGAGGGCCTCTATGGGAAGAGTCGAGGCCTCGGTTCAATGCCATTCTTAGCCATTTCTCCATGAAGAGAAGTTTCAATCTAATGCCCGGTCTTTTCTGGCCCTGGATTTCAGGTTTAGCCTGTGAGAATACTTTTGTGGGTCGTGTTCATCTCCCAGATGGTGGATACACTGCGGATGGCCGTCCGTTACCGGGAAGACGGCCCTGCAAGAAACGCACCTCTTAAACTCAGGGGAGCAGGGCATAAAGATAAAGGAAAATGTTTCCCTGTAGGGAAGGGCGGGAAGCAGGGAAAAAACCCAGAAACTTAAGCTCTTAAAGAACTGTAAAAGAAGAAACAAAATAAAATATTTTTTTTTAATCGATGAGAAAAAGAGAAGAAAACGAAAGAAACTAACTACATTACCTATCAGGTAAGGCACTATCTACTGAGGGAATAGGAAAAGCAGGCTCTGCTGTGGATTCCATCCCAGATCAAAGGCAGTAGAGAAGGAACATGGTCGGACCACACACACACACACACACACACACACACACACACACACACACACAC
>ML675624.1:77428613-77448535 GCA_007922155.1 Mesoclemmys tuberculata
CACACACACACACACACACACACACACACACACACACACACACACACACCAAGAGGAGGGAGGTGTGCCTGTGTGGTCCGATAGGCACTGCTGATGAAGATTTCCGATCCCAAGCACAGAGGACATTGCCGCACCTACAGTGGAACACTCACAGGAACATCATTCAAAGAAGAAGCTTAAGTGCTTGCAAGAATTAGGGCCTAAGAAGAAATATTTTGTGAGCATTATATTTTTCTGTGGGCAAGTCAAGTGTGTAATTGTCTACTCGAGAAGTGTTTAATTTAAAACACTCACCACTTTTCTTTTCCTTTCTTTATAGTCAATGTTCATTTCCTTATGTTTCTCCATAGCAGTCTCTAATTTATTCTTAAAATCAATGGCACATCTTAGAGAGTCATCATTTATTCCTGCTTTGGTGAACAACTGCAAAGCAAGAGATATACATTCTTATTATTTCTGCTACACACATCCCCAAGAAAGAAAAAATTTTTGGTTTTCATCCATTTGTAACATGCACTGCAATAAAGCAGCTACAATGCTAAGTAATCACTGATAACCCCAATTCTCTCATTTTACCTGCATTTCTTTCAAACTTTCTTTTAACTGAAAGCCTAAGAGCTGATAGCAGCAAGTAGAGTCAAACAAAGAGTAGGTAGATGAAGTACAAGTTTCCCTCTGTGAGTGCACCTCTCAGCATACAAAATTCCTTGCTATCCCCTGCAATGGGCTTTTGAGCAGAGACTTCCAATTGTGCTGAATGAAGAAGTGCTTTTCTAATGTCAGTTTAGCTCATAAAGACATATTAATTCTCACTTTAAACCAACCATACAGGGCATATTTAAACTGACATCTCCAAAAATGAAAAGCTTGTGTACTGTGCTAGGTGGCATAAGCAATGTTGAATGCACTCAAATATAAGTTATGCAGCATTGATAGCCAGCTCCTAACCCAGCTTTATATTTAGCCAATTACTAACACCCTCCCCACTCACATAGCTACATCAATTATTTTTTCTGAGTTGAATTTATTTTCTGTTTAGTTTTCGTCAAACTTTACCCTCTCACACCTCTATTACTTGTTGTTTTTCCCATATGTACATGGACCAAAGATTTAGCGCACAAGTGCACATAAGCCTTTTAGTTTACACTCAGAAACAGAGTCTGGTGCAGCCATACCATCTTTAGGTTTTTGTAACTTTTGGCAAGATGGCCTTTACACGGGTCCTCAAATTATGTGGTTTCATAATGAATATTAGCATTTATGGAAAACAGGCTGAAAGGAAACAAAAGAGGTGAAAGAGCTTTTTTAATTTTTCTTGGCAGAAGTCATCTCACCTGAATCCAGGACTGCACAGATGGCAAGAATTTATTTCTGATGAGTTTGTGCGCATCCATAATATTGTTTATTATGGCAGTATTGTCTTCATTCTCACGCACCTTCACATCTGTTGAAAATGGAGGAAAAAGACACAAGCATGATGTCTTTAGCACTTTCACTAAGAGCCTACAATAAATAAGTGGAGATGACTGAACATGAAACTTTCTAATATACTTGATTTCTGCAGAGATTGTTACATGAGTCACAATATTACTATGTTCAGCATTCATGCTAAAAATACTTAACCCACAGACCAAAGAGAAAGAAGTGGGTGAAATGCTTTCCTTGTGCTGCATAACCCTGTAAAAGGGCAGCATCGCTTAGGGATCACCATGTGAATCCAGGATAATTGTAATGCAGTAGTGCTAGAGGTGCCAGTCAGAGATCTGGACCCTATTGTACTTGGTACAATACACACAAAGTGAAAAGTTGGTTCCTGCCCCAAACAACAACTCCAGGAGCCCAATTTTCAAAAAGGCAGGTATACATTACCTGTGCAAAAAATGCAACTGCCTGTTAGGCTTTCACAATCCCAGAGATGTATGCAGAAATGGCCAGTAACATATCCTACTGCTATTTACACGTGGAATTGTAGTTAATTTTATGCACATATACAGTTTACAGTAAGTGTTTCCAACACAGCTTGCATTGAAGAATGGTTACTAGATGAGTTTCCAGAAGTAGCAGGGGACCTCCTAGACAGTACTGAGACTTAAAATATTAAGTTGTGCAATTAATGTCTCAACTTCAGATACAAACATTCTCAAGCTGTTTATGTAGTACAGTGCTAGGTACCTGTGGAGATTTCAAGGTTGAGAGTGTACTTATGAGAACCAAGCCCATGGCTCCTAACAAAGGTTTCAGAGTCGTCGTCAGTGGCGGCAGCAGTTATTTCAATTTCTGAACATTCCCCTCTGTCTATTTCCTTTTGCTCAGGCAGCCCCAACTCTTCATTCAGGTTCCTGTTTCTATCAACCATGAGACATGAAGAAACAGAAGGAAAGTCCTTGCTGCAACAAGGCTGTTCATCATCCATCTGTCCAAGCAAAAATGGCTGGCGATCTGCTATTTGTATGGATAAGGAGGAAGTAGGTTTGTCCTCTTTAGCAGTCCTTTCTGTGACAGGTTCTAACACTGCATCATTCACAGTGAAGTCAAATGGATCTGGCATCAAAAGCCGGAAACAATTCTCCATCTCTGTTAGAGTGTCTCGGATTTCCTGGGACATTTCTGTCAGGAGATAACTGTTTTAGAATATCACACGCGACACAAAATGCCTACAGCTCAGAAGTGGAACAAACTCTCTTTCCCATGCCCCGCTATGAGGGAACAGTACAATGCTTACATCATAAGTATATCTGCCAAAGGGCCAATTCATTTTCTGTAAATCAGTAATATATTCCTATGCACGCAGGTCTTCATGCCTGCCGTCCTCCCCTCCAAAAGCCCTCCACATCAAAATGACATGATACTCTAGTCTTTAGAGGTACTAAATTAGAAAAGCTCTCTTTCTCTTTCCTATCCTCCAAAATTCTGAAAATCTCAGATCATTTATCAAAGATGGCTTTTTAATTGCTTAATAAAATTTGAAGTACAGCAGATGAGACAAGGCTCTTATTTTCAGCAATGTCACTGGGTAAAAATCCTACAGTCCTGAAAGTTATGCTGTTATATGGCTGGTTACTGGTGCATCTGTCAACAACAAGGCAGATGCGCTTCAGCTGAAAATGACTTTAGGAAGCTTAAGAGTCAGTTTAAAATTCCACACCCACACAAGCATGCATAGTGCACAGCCTCACCCACACAAATATTCATACTGCACAAGCAAAAAGTATTTTTCAGTGAAGCCAACACTTAAAAACTTTATGGTAAGAGTCTCTCCCTCCCCCCCACTCATTCTTCAATTTTGTAGAAATTAGTTTGCTATAAAAACCCTTACTTAAAGAAACAGCCCTCTAATATGCACAGATATTCAAAAAGTATCCATAGAACTTTTTTTGCTGGACCTCCTTTACCATGTACAGTACAGTATCCCTAGAGTGACATTTAGCAATGCCTTTTGGAACACAGATACTCTGCATGAAACACCTGTTTGGTGACCTGATATAGAAAGGTACTTAAATCAGATACCTAACTTCAAGCATGTAAATACAGCCACTGGCTTCGACTAGACTCTTCAACTTGAATTTACATGTATGCCGAAATACTTTATTGAATCAGGGCCCGAGACATTTAGTTGCCTTCTTTTGTATCATCCCACATTCTACCTAAACTCTTGGCAGTATCTATATCATTTGCTTTTTTTCCCCTCCGCTATGTCTAACTATGCACTACTTTCTTCATCCACCTCTACAGCCCATTACCACTCGGATAGCTGCTTTCTTGGAGACTATTTTATACAGCACAATTTCTTAATAAACTTTAAAAACAAGTTTTTGAACCATCTCACCTGTCATTTCTTTTTCAGCTCTTTTGGCTTTCTCTTTGTAAATGCTATCTAATCGTTTCTGTTTCTCCTCCTCCCTTCTCCTTTCAGCTGGCGTTCTGACATTTACATCTTGAAAATCCACCTGAGGAGGAATTGAAGAAAAAAGTATTACATTCATTGCAAGAAATACAGAAACACTGCTAAGATTCCTATCTATGGTAAAATGTCCTCTAACATCAGTAATCAATGCTAATCTCCATAGTACTTCCTTTTATTGCCCCTCCTCCCAGAATCAATAACCACGGTAACTTTTATTAGTGATTGCTGAGAATCAATGGCATTAAAAAAGGAAAATGAGATAAATAGAAACCTGAACATTTTCTCTTCTGTCTGAGGCCAGAGAGGAATATATGTTGTATGTAAAGTTTATAATTTTGGAAGACCTTCACTTACGGTAATAGGAGAGGTCACATGAACTAGATAGATAATATGCAAGATTAATGCTAGCTAGACCTACATAACTCAAGAATTTTGGACTAAAAGACAAAACTGCTACTTGCACATACATGCCACTTTTCCAAGAACTTTACAAGCAAGCAAAGCAAACCAGGAGCCAGCTATATCCTCTGCAAAATGCAGTGAGTTAAAGCACGGAACTTTGGTTTTTATGCTAAATTTCCAGCTTTGGTTGATTTTTCTCAAACTCTTATTTTTTATTTAATTCCTACTTTATTTCTTATTGTTTAAAGCACATAACACTTTAAGCCATACACCTTACAGTGGCTCCCACTACTGTTTTGATTTTATTAATTTTAAATTTTAGGTTTTTTTGCTTTGTTGATTTAATTTGTTCATGAAAAAGGCTGAGAATTTAAAAACTTCTCCTTGGAAAAAACCATGTTCTGATGTGCAAATCTATGAGCTGGCACTTAGAAAAAGCTGACTTTTGGTTGCTTTAGATCTTTCAGTGTAGTTATATGAAACATCTTATCCTGAAAGTTACTCAGTACCATCAACTTCCATGAACTTCAATGAGAGAGACAAAGTGGGTGAGGTAGTATCTTTTATTGGACCATCTTCAGTTGGTGAGAGAGATAAGCTTTCGACAGACAGAGCTCTTCTAGACTGCATTAACTTCAATGCTATCTTATGCTGTGAAGCGCTATGCAAATCTATACTTAGGAACTATTGTTCTAATGGAATTTAGCAATCTCCTCAGATCCTAAATTCACGTTCTGAACACCCACATGAAATTTTCCTTGGTCATAACTGCCGTGCATGAAACAAAGCTTATTTCAAAATAAAACAATGTTTTTAAGATTTTATTTTGTTGTGATGTAAAGACCACACAGGGTTCTCAAGATCATCTGCTTTAAACCACTGCCCTTTTTCACGACTGTAATTATAGTAGGAGAGCAAAATTTGAAGTTCAAGGTAAATGTCTGTACCATTTTCAATCATTCTATAAGTGTGTAGCAAACAAGCATCCCCTTCTGCTTCCTCCAAGAACCTTTCATCTACAACATGCGCCTGTACTTCAGAGGCCAGGCATCAGGAAACGCAGGTATGTTCCTAGTCCTGGAATTCACATACACAGTTTTCCAGTCGTGTGTGTTTGTCACTCGCTCCCTGTGCAACCATTGGCACATTACTTAAGCCCACATTCAGCAAAGCATTTACACATTTGCTTGACTTTCAGCACAAACTTAAATTTTATTGAAGTAAATGGGAGTTCACCACAAGTTTCAAGGCTTTGAGTCTATGCACATGCTTAAGTATTTTGTTATATAAAGGCCTTTTCTTTTTGTGTAACAAGTACTCCTTTACTCTACAGGAATGAAGTGAGCATTAACTAATATTTTTAAATTTCTCAAAGATAAGTGGCAGGGTAGGCAATATTCCAATTTTACAGAGAAACTGACATATAGAGGGATACTAACTTGCTATATATTAAATTTAAGAAAAAAATTACATCTACAGATAGCCAAATGTAGCTTCATGAACATACCTGCTTTTTTTTCCTCTCATCAATCTTAGTGGTTTTGCAAATCACATTTGCTTTTTACTTCAGAAATATTTCTTTCCACCCATTGTGTGCACAGCTCTTTATGGTGAATAGTGAAAATTGTATACAGTGATGTCAAACATACAAAGTTAAGTAAATGGAAATAAAGCTCAGAAAGTTTCCCTCTGATCTTTAATTATAGTAAATGAATGTGATGTAACATTAGTAGGTAACATTTCATACAAATGTGATTTATGACTTGTGAAAAGGGTGCACAGTGAGCTACCAAAATAGCCAGAATTAGAACCCAAGACTTCCTAAATCCCAATCCACTGCTGATTGTGGCACCTCTTATGGAACAGTTTTGCCATTATGTAGTGAAAGAGCATCTAAAAAGCTAAAATAGAACTACTCTGTGTTAGCTCAGTGGGATTTGAGAAATTATGTTGGATATCCTCATTTAGATCAGAGTCAGCCACTTGAGTAATTTTTCTGCCTCTATTGGTCCTGGCAGTAGAAGCCTTTACCTTTGTGCTACAGTCAGAGAGACATACCAGAATTAAGAGGTGGAGGGGCATGAAAACAGTCCTACCCAGTTCAGGCTAGTTTAAATAATAGCTTTCTTTGAAAGATATATCCCACAACAGAAAAATATTTACTTCAATCTTGGGAATAACATTAGTGCATACCTATCAGCCCAGTGATGTAGTAGTTGGGCTCTGTTGTATTAATTTAGCTAGAATAGATGGGCAAAAAGGTGCCAACATAATCCAATCATTGTTCAACATTAAATAGTGTTAAACAAGGTCTGGGGTTTGATACAGAGACACCTCAGCCTCCTTCATACCATAGCAAACACATTAAACATCCTTTTAACCTTTTATTGAAGATAAAAAGAAGTAAAAACACTTGACGCATCTGAAATATAAAACATTAAATAAGGCTTTCATTTTAACAACATCCATGTTCCCTTTGCTGGAGACAGATTTTAGAAGGAAAACCCTCTTGTTTGACAATCTCTTAGAGGGCATCCAAGAAAGCAGGAACTATCCTTTTAGGAAAAAAAAGATGTTAATTCAGATGGGCTGGAGCTGTTGTTATTAAAGTCTGAGCCCATTTTATCCCAGGTTTTGTTTGGGATTCGGCTACAGCCAGCAGATGTAGTGATGTTATCTGGGTCCCTCTCTCTGGACTCCTCTTTCTGGTAAAGGCATCCCTCAGGATTAAGATGACAAAAACCCAGACTGTGAGGGGGTGGCAAACATGATGGTGAAGCTTGCTTCAGTAGCCTCCTCATCTGTTCTAATATTTCTCCCAAAAAATCTTTTTTCTTTAAGGTCCTGAAAAGGGAGTGATGGGGGAAATAGCCCATCCTCTCATTATTTTGTCCACTAACTAGGCCTAATATCTGACACCAATTTTGTAATGTAATCCGACATTACATTTTCAGTTCTACATCTTCTGTTTTTACCAACCATGATTTCATCATAGTTCTTGAACCATGTCAGTAGGCCCCTTTGTTTAGACTAATTTAATCAGTCTCCTTTTGATACCTTTTCCCCCGCATCACCATCTGTTATTATGACAACACATGCACGTTCACATACTTTTTACAGCTGAGATCACAGAGTAAATGTGCAGGCCCACTTATTATAGTTCTTTCATGACACACAGGAGACCTGTGCTCAATTCATAATTCTATTCATGTCCTTCTCAAACTGAAAAGGATTGGGATTACTGTGCAGATGGCACTGACACCGCTTCATCTGAATAGGAGTCTTGTAGCACTCAAATACAATCTGCCCCACTACTTAGTTAAGATGCGATGACTTGTTGAGTCTTCCTTATGCAGAAAGCAGTGTCTGTCTGAAACAGAATTGAAGGCTGGGTGGGGATGGGAAATCAGAAGAAATACTAACAGAAATGCAGCACCCCATTATACACTTATTGACATAAATGCATAAATCTTCTTATGTCTAGTTTTAATTGAATCCTATTGTGTCAATAAGGTTACCTCATCTTAAGCCTTTTGGGACAGTGAGCAATGACGACATTACTAATGGGCAGAGCAGAGGTGGAGGCAGAAGAACATCTTAGGAGACTTAGGATGGAAGAATCCCATGCACTGCTACAAGCTGGGGATTGACTGGCAAATCAGCAGTTCTGCAGAAAAGGACCTGGCGGTTACAGTGGACAAGAAGCTGAATATGAGTCAGCAGTGTGCCCTGGCTGCCAAGGCGGCTAACAGCATATTGGGCTGCATTAGTAGGAGATCGAGGGAAGTGATTATTCCCCCTTTTCAGCATTGGTGAGGCCACATCTGGAGTACTGTGTCTAGATTTGCGCCGCCCCCCAACAGGAAGGTTGTGAACAAACTGGAGAGTCCAGCGGAGGGTAACAAAAATTATTAGGGGGCTGAGGCACTTGACTTATGAGGAGAGGCTGAGGGAACTGGGCTTATTTAGTCTGCAGAAGAGAAGAATGGGGTTGCGGGAATTTGATAGTAGCCTTCAACTACCTGAAGGGGGCGGGGTTCCAAAGAGGATGGAGCTAGGTTGTTCTCAGTGGTGGCAGATGACAGAACAAAAAGCAATGGTGGAGGTCTAGGTTGGATATTAGGAAAAACTTTTTCACCAGGAGGGTGGTGAAGCGCCGGAATGATTTCCCTAAGGAGGTGGTAGAATCTTCATCCTTAGAAGTTTTTAAGGTGCGGTTTGACAAAGCTCTGGCTGGGATGATTTAATTGGGGTGGGTCCTGCTTTGAACAGGGGGTTGGACTGGATGACCTCCTAAGGTCCCTTCCAACCCTAATCTTCTGGGATGCTATCTGTGGCCTTCAGAACATGCTCTACCACTGTGTTTCCCTGCACCAGTCAGAAGTTTTTCTGATCAGAAAAAGTTGCATGTTGGAATATGATGAGGTATCATTATCATCATCATCATCATCCGGTACAGTTCCTAGCACTAGGAACACTATCAATATGTTAAAAAATACTCAGCTACAGAGGAGTGGATGTGTGTGGAAATCAATGCTTGTGAGGCAGCAAAATGAAGCAATGTAACTTCTGTATCCAGCTAATGAAGTTACCTTTATAGCAGTGATTTAGTTAATATTGCTCTGTTAAAGCTTCAGATTGTAAATCAGATGCCTTTAAAGACAGAAAATCTTTGGTTATGGCTATAGCTTGCAAGCTGCCTCCAAGCAGGATCCTTAATTTCCTTTGTTGTACGTACAGGTCTAGGTAAATTCTTGCTGTTTAAATAAGCTGAGAAGAAAACTACGTATTTTTGTTGTTTTTTTGGGGGGGCGGGTGTTGAGGAGTGACAGCAGCAAACTATTTATACGTTTTGAATTCCTCCAATGCTTGGAAGAACAGACAAACCATTCTGCAAGGTCTATAAGGTCAATACATTGGTTCTACTAGTCCTTTTTGGTAGGGTGCCACAAAGGAGGAGAAACATTTCAGAATCCAATGCCCCTTAGTAAGGGCCTGATTCAAAACTCATTAAAATCAATGGATTTTTCATCAAGCCCTAATCCCCTCCCAACAGACCCCTTTGGTTTTAATCACAGGATATCACCTTAATCACCTATACTACTTTCAAATGTCACAGTATTGTGCAAGTAAAGTGGTCTGCTAGATAATCAGGTTTCAAGATATATAGGGCTGATTGCATCAAAATGTCACCTTGAAACAAACTGGAAACCAGTGCAGAATACCTGTACAGTATGCTCCTAGTGAGACATTTTGCAAAATTATTATGCAGGCACATACTGTGCCAAATGAACTTCTCTGGGCTACAGGTGTAGCCCCACACAGATGTTGCACTGATCCACAATAAGGTGGCAGATGTAGGTAGCTGCAGCAAGTAATGCATCTGAAAGAAAAACCGTTCGACCAACAAAAATGGAACCAATAGGAAAAGTGTTCTTGGTCAGTGCTGCTACCAGCCCATAGACATGCAGCTGGTAGTCTACTAGAACCAACCCCCTCCTATGGGGGCACATGGTACAAGCAATAGCTATGCTTCTCCCATCCATGCAATGGAGTCAAAGTGACTTCAGGCAACCATTTTTGTTACCTTTCCCAATTTAGAAGAATTATATTGATATTGCACTGGTTGAGGAGCAGACAGATAGCCCTAATCACCGTTAAGCATAAGAATTTCACAATGAATCAGACCAGTGGCCCATCTGATCTAGTGTCCTGTCTCCAACAGTGGCAAAGACCAGCTACTTTAGAGAATGCTACAATAAATATTACACTAGGCAATTATGTGATTATATGCCTACAAGGAAAGTCTCCTGCTACCCCCTACAACTCAAGGTTAGTTTAAGCCCTTAAGGACAGTGGTTTACGCACAAGCACACACTATTTTCATATTCATAAAATTAAATGTTTACTATTCTGATCCTAGCTATTCCTGAGACAAAGTGAGTGAGGGAATATCATTTATTGGACCAACTTCTGTTGGTGGAAGAGACAAGATTTCGAGCTACACAGAACTCTTCTTCAGTCTTTGTCCTCAAAGAAAACTTGCATAACACTTCCATAAGTTGAGCCTGGGAGCTCAAATTCATAAGTTTGCTAGACACTAATATTCATGGTCTATTCTTATTCTTAATAAAGACACTGGATTTATGGCTTATTACAATAAACTGTAACCCATTAATATCCCTTTTTTGTCCTATGACTGCAGAGGTGTTAATGGTCACTTAGAATGCACGTTAACTATTTATGCTAAACAATCTGTTCCACCTTGTATTAGCTGTGACACCCTTTTCAGACCTGAGGAAGAGCTCTGTGTAGCTCAAAAGTTTGTCTTTCACCAACACAAGTTGGTCAAATAAAAATTACTACCTCACCGACCTTGTCTCTCTAATATCCTGGGAACAATGCAGCTACAACACTGCAAACATGGATATTCTCATAGGGGGAAGGTTGTTGGTGGCTACTATGATAGCTAAATGTCTAACCAAGTATGTAAATTTCAATAAAAAAGTGAGCAAGAAAAACCAGTATTCACCGTATTTGTTACAAAAGAAAACCTCAACTTCATTTTCAGCATCTCTCTCTTTATATTTGCTTACAGTGGAGAAATCGACATCTTCCAGAAGTCAGCTTTATTTTTCTAAAGCCAGAACCTAACAAGTAGACATGGAGAAGTAAACATGCAAAATACCTTCTTGTTCTGTTTTAAGAAATGGTATCCTAGGGAAAGTTTCTTGTAGGCCTCTCCGTATTTCGCATTCCAGTCTTGTACAGATTTAATGGCTGTTTTTTTCAGTTTTTGTGCTATTTCTTTTGGTGGGGGAAGAGGCTGCTCATAGTCTGTTTCCACTGTGAGCTCCAAGAATTCTTGAAAATTTGAAATAATTAACGTCCTAAACTGATGTGACCGGGTGAAGAGCTCATCCACAATTTGAAAAGCTGAGAAGCGTATCTCTGCATGTTCTTGATTCAGCTGTGTCATCAGTAGATGATACAGGTGATGAATATGTTCATCTGAAGACCTTTTAAAAAGTAACAGACATTATAGACACAAGATCACTAGCAGGTAAGAATTTTGTCCTTTTACGATTAAAAATATTGTTTAACAGAAAAAAGGAAGCTTTCTGTTGTGACATGAAATTAAAATATATTTATCCAAACCCCCCCCCCCATTTCCCCCGCAAAAAAAAAACCTCCAAAAGGAGGTTTTTAACAGGGCTGGAAGAGACCCACTATCACCCATTTTTCTACTAGTTTCCCTAAACTCCCAAGGCAATAATCATTTCCGAAGATTACTTTAAGCAAAAAGGAGAAGAATCTGGAAGAGGCCAGACTAATGGGTCACTGAGGTTTTTTTAGCATTTTATCATCTTACAGTATTTCATATAAAAACTAGAACAGCCCTAGGCCAATACATTCCTCAACTAAATAATTTAACTAAGCTTCATACTTGCAGATTTTCTTTAGTTCTTTCATTTTCTCGGGATTCAGTTGAGGATCTCCTGAGGTTGTGAGGTCCTCGACCAGCTGAGAGAGCTTTTGGTCCATCTGTGGAAACACATAAAATAGAGATAAATAAGATCACATTCTGTTTGCCTGGCATTCATATTTTGACTACCTATTTTTATATATATTCAATGTTTGCCAGGCTGGCATATTTGGTATTTCACTACATTACCTGAACCAGTGCTTGTACTCTCATCTTGACCTAGCCAATATTATTACAATACTACAGACTGCAAGAAGATATACTTGCAAAAGCCAACTTCAAAGAACCTATGTGACAAATCACACAGGCTTATTACTCCTAGGAATGCTGCACACTTGCAGAATTGCCGTGCCCTGTAGAACTTTTGTTCTCTGCAGAAAATTCATTCTGCCTGGGACATGCTGCAATTATACCTTTCTCCCACCAAGGGCCACTGTGGCACTAGAACAGAGAGCAGCAGTTGTGGACAGAAAAGCAAGCACTGCCCTGCCCCTGAGGCCGGGTCAGGAGACACAGGATATGGGCAGATAGGTGGGGCACAAGGCTGCTGGGAGATCACAGACTGGGGTTCAGAATGGCTAGTGGGGAGGCCAGACTGAGGTGGGGGCTAAATGGGAGTGGGGAGGACATGAGCACAGGGCTGCAGCAGCACATGGGGAGTGGCTGAACGGGGTGCCAGGGGAGAGAGGGAGGGGTGCAGAGACACATGGGGTTGCTGAGTGGAGGTGCAGGTGGACACAGGAAAGAGAGAGGAAAGGTGGCTGAGTGGGGGTGCAGGGACAGTGAGAGGAGGGGTGGGGGTGCAGGGACACAGGGGGAAGGGAGGTGTAGGGGGATGGAGGCAGCTGCGCCTGACAGAGAGACTGGGTATCAGCAAGGGTCTGCATAGGGGAGGCTCCCTAACAATCCCTTTCCTCCCCCGCCCCCCAAAATGGTTTCATACGTCTCCCACCCCCACCCAACAACCCTCTAGGTTCACCCCCAAGCCCCTTCCCAGCAATTACTTCTCTCCCCCTCTGCTCTGCCTTTACCCCCGACGCTGCCACGGCTGCGGAGGGGCGCAGGCCGTACCCCGCCGAGCTGTAGTCTAAGCGAACGCGGCGCCAGAGCTCTGTAGGGACAGGCCGGGCAAGGCACTGGCGTGTCACAGCCACACGTCCTGACTCCTCTGGTCAGCGGTAGTTACAGGCCTACTGGCCGACGGGGAGCTTGAAGGGAGCCCCCCCGTCGCCGCCCCGGGCGTGATCCTGCCGGGCTAGCCTGACCCATAGACCGGCAGGATGTGGCTCTGGGCGCCGAACCCCCCCCCCCCGAGTATCTTCTGCCTGGGCGAAGGAGCAGCAGGGCAGGCGGGGGTGGGGCGCAATGGCAGCGGAAGATTTAAGCCGCGGTCCAGGCGGCGCCCATTCACGAGCCGCGGGCAGGTGGGAACCCGGCCCGTGAACGAGATTTAACGCGCCCGGGGACGGGAAGGCGACTCGTTTTGCGTCGCGCCCCACACGGAGA
Source organism: Mesoclemmys tuberculata (assembly GCA_007922155.1). Classification (NCBI taxonomy): domain Eukaryota; kingdom Metazoa; phylum Chordata; order Testudines; family Chelidae; genus Mesoclemmys; species Mesoclemmys tuberculata. The sequence goes on from ML675624.1 coordinate 77,441,912, forward strand.
CCCGCCGCGGGCAGGAGCAGGCCCCCTTCCCCAGGCCGCTGCCTTCCTGCTTCGCCACGGGCCCGCCCCCCAGCTGAGCGCGGCACGCGCAGCCGTTAACGGCCGGGGCAGGGCCGCGCGAGGCGTCGGGAGCAACGGCCGGCCGCGCGCGCGCCTGCGCTTTTAACACAACCCCTCCCCCACCCGCTCCGTCGCCAGCGCCCCCCGCAGACAGACCCTCGCGGCCCGGCACGTACCGCGGCCGCTCCCGCGTGCGGACCGGAAACGGGCCGGGGTTGCGGCCTGGCAGGCTGCTGACGTCACCTCGCCGGTCAAACGCCCGCCTCCTCCGCGGGTCCAGTGACGTTGCACATCCCGACGGGGATGGTTCGCGGGAGCCGGGCCAGGTCGCCTGAGGGCGGCTCTCCCGGTCAGGCGCGTCGGCACACGGGGCGGTTGAAAGAGACAGCGCCGAGCACGGCGCAGTGCTGGAGAGAGCGCGGGAAAGCAGCGACATCAGCGCCCCGGGGGGCACGGAGCCGCCTGTGGGCCAAGCACCGAGACGCCAGTGCTGGGGGGGGGGGGAGTTAGAGCAGAGCTGACTGTGCCCCTCAGCAAACGTGCCAGGAGCTGGGGCCTTGAGTCACCGCCACCCTGGGGCCAGAGCAAGCGACAGGCATTACGAGAGGGGGCTTCCCTGTCCAATGTGGGGCCCCCTCAGCCTCTTCAGCAGAAGCTAAATTCATTCGAGGGGGACCTTCTGCCAGGCTCAGAGGCTCAATGTCTTTGCAACTGGGGGCAGGCAGGGGATTTTTCTTGCGCAATTCCAGGTTGAAAAGCTTCGAGGCCCTCCGAGTTACAGAAATGAAAATCATCGCTCCGTTCTCTGATGCGCTGCCACCGTACCGACCTCCCGCTCCAGATACCCCGGTTCCACGTGCCGTACCGCTCCACAGCTCTTTACATCCCTCTGCGTTAATTTACAACCTGCATGACGTGACTGACGCGTTCTCGTCTAATGCTGATGTTCGTTGCCGTGATTCATCTCGCTCCACCATTAATTTAAGTTAGAAGGAAACCGTTCTAGCCCAATATTAAACACTGACTCTGGGGCCCTAGCACAGTAATTTGTATGTTAAATGTTTGCTGAATAATTTTAGACGTACAGCAATGTAAACTAGTCTGACTGGTGTGAACCCCAGCCCCCTAAGGAAGCTAATGCAGAGGAGTGGACACGAGAAAAACAGAAATGCGTGTTCACAGTTCTGTACCCAGCCCAGTGCTGTCCAGAGCTAGCCCACTAGCCCATTGGGCACCCAAAACAGGAATATTTTGTCCTGCCCTCTCCCCTTTTCCTCTCCCCACACTAATAAATAATAGGGTGGCCCCTCGAACTGTTCAGGGCCCTCAGCAATTGCTTAGTCTGCTTATGCCTAGCACTGGCTCTGACGCAACTTACCCCATTTCACTTTTGCATTGTAAGGTGAATTTTCTTGTGCAGACGCCATAGTGAAAAATGTGGCCTGTAGAGCTGCTGCATGTCCAGTAAATTGAAAGGCAGTCTCAAACGGGCGCTGTAGGCAGCTGGGTGGATGGATTTTCAAGCTATTATCAACTCAACAGTTTAGAGATGTGGAGAAAACAATGAGATCCAATGTAGTCAATCTCTCTGCCACTTCATAGCTGTCCTTACCTTATAGTGCTTAGTTTGTCTTACTGGGATGCAATATTGCAGATTCTAGTACTTCCTCTGGGAAGCTGTTTCACAGGTCAGGAGACTTTAATGCATCAGTTTGAAGACTGTTGGGCTTACAGGATTTTTGTGATGTGTGGCCCTTGAGACTAGTACTGTTTACATGTAAAGTGAGTCAGGTATCCTGATTGGAGGAGAAAAAGTTTATAAAAGGTAGTTACAGATTTTTCACAAAATCTGAGTTTAACTTCTGTTATATAATGCCTTTCTGCCGAAGATCTAAAAGGACTATGCATGTTACTGTAAGCCCGTCAGATCATAGAGATAGTTTATCATCCCCATTTCATAAAATAATGAAAATGAGGTATAGAGAGGCTAATGGTCTAAGTATAGAGAAGTCCAATTAAAGTCAATAGGAGCTGTTGAGACAGCAGTTCTTATCATTTCCAAAAATCAGGTCTCAAAGTGATTTGTCTAAGGTTGCACCAGGTGATCAGTGGCAAGAGTGGGAATGGAAGGCAAAATGTTTGACTTCCTCATCTAAGCACTAGAGCACACCCTACCCATCTGAACTTTATATCAAACAAAAGGGCCATGCACTGGCCTACTGTGATCAGTCATTTTCTGCATTGCAAAATGAGTTCTTAAATTCTAATTCTGGCTCTGACACTAGTTTGTGTGAATTAAAGCCAGTTCTATAATCTTCTGTGTCTGTTACCCAATCAGTAAAATGCAATGCAAGTGTAAAAACTATTGAGATTTCAAGTCCCAAGGCTGCTAGATAGCTCATACTGCATGTGGCTATTGAGTCTCACAAGAATTCCAAAAAAATACACATGCCCAGAATTGGGTTATTAAGGGTGTCTGTGGTGTGGAGTACATCTGCACAGAACACCCTCAGAAATAACAGCTTTACTTTTCCTCTCTCCCTTCTCAATCCACACGTTCCATAATCTTGTCTTTCCCCCTTCATTTGTTGCACAGACTGTCACCAGTAGTTACAATTAGTAGGTGATCAGGTAGTTGCACCTATCCAAGATACAGTACATGTCAAGGATACATCATACATTTCTCTCTTCTCTAGGTGAATTCTACTGCCACTATTGACCAAATCACTTAATGGCTAGTAGCCAGTTAAAGATTGATTAATTTATATTAAAAAAAAAATTAAACCCACAAATCATGCTAATAACACTCACAGCATTTCCTCAGGTTCCTGTAATTATTACCCTAAATTTGCCTTCTTGAAGAACATCCAGAGGTACTTACTAAGATTAAAAAAATGGGAAGGGATGTAAATTCATACTTCAGTACATAAACCAACCTCTAATTAAGGGAATACAAAGAAACCATCCCTATGGACAGATTATTCCATAACTGTTTCTTGCACCTTCCTCAGAAGCAGCTGTTACTAGCCACTGTCAGACAGGACACCGGAACAGATAAATCAGCAGCAATATGGTGAAAACTGGCTATTTCTATGTTTTCTTAATGTGTGCACCACCCACCTATTATATCTTGTCTGTATGCAGATTGGAAGTTCCTTAGATAGGGACCATCTTTTTTACTCCATTTACATACAGCACCCTGCACAAAGAAGCCTTAGTGCTGCTGGGGAGGGGGGCAATAGGCACCACTCTAATACAAAAAACAAGAACAACTACTTAAGAGATGGATGGCAGATGTGTGTTATATCTAAAGCAATAATGGTATCTGCTCATAGATTTCCAAGGCCAAATGTGACCACTGTAATCATTTAGTCTGACCTCCTTTATAACACAAGCTATAGAACTTCCCCAGAATAATTCCTTTTGAACTAGAATTAAAGCATGCAATCATAATTTAAAAGTTACCAGTGATGTAGAATCTAATTTGACCCTTGGTAAATTATTCCAATGGTTAATTATCTTCGCTATTAAAATTTACACCTTATTTTTCAACTGAATTTGTCTAGTTTCAACTTCCAGCCATTGGAAATTATCATCTTTGTCTGCTAAATTGAAGAGCCCATTATCACATTTTTGTTACCCTTGTAGGTACTGTGATTAATTCATTCCTTAACTTCTCTTTAGTAATTAAATAGATTGAATCTCTCAGTGCTATGTCTTCTAATCTTTTCATCATTCTCATGGCTCTTCTCTGAACCCTCTGCTATTTATCAACATCCTTTGGACACCAGAATTGTATTCTACCAGCAGTCACACCAGTACCAAATACAGAGGTAAAATAGCCTCTCTACTCCTACCTAACATTCCCTCTTTACACATCCAAGGATTGCATTAGCTATTTTGGCCATAGCGTTGCACTAGGAGCTCATGTTCAGCTGATTGTCCACCAGGACTTCCGATTTCTTTTTCAGTGTCACTACTTCCCAGGATATACCCCATCCTGGAAACATGGCCTGTATCTTTGTTCATATATGTATACATTTACATTTAGCCATATTAAAACGCATAGTGTTTACCTGCACCCCAATTACCAGTGATCCACATTACTTTGTATCAGTGACCTTTCCTCTTCATTATTTACCATTCCCCAAATATTTGTCTCATCTGCAAAGTTTCTCAAGGATGATTTTGTTTTCCTCCAGACTATTGATAAAAATGTTAAATGGAGTAGGGCCAAAAACTGCTCCCTGTAGGACCACACTAGAAAGACACCTGCTTGATGATGGTGCCCCATTTACAACTACATTTTGACACCTATCAGTTAGCCAGCTTTTAATCCATTTAATATGTGCCGTGTTAATTTTATATTTGCAATGGTATAGCCGTGTTGGTCCCAGAATATCAGAGAGACAAAGTAGGCTAGGTAATATCTTTTATTGGACCAACTACTGTGGGTGAAAGGGACAAGATTTCAAGCTCCACAGAGCTCTTCCGTCAGGTCTGGAGAAGGTAACCAGTGTTCACGTTAAAAACAAGGGGGACAGATAGTTAAGCATAAGGGGTTCACACATGTTATGGGAGACCACTTAAAATGAAGTGGACAGTTAATAACTCTGCAGTTTTAGGACAATGGAGGGTTAAAATCCTGTCAGTCATAAGCACAAATTGTTCACAAAGCGATCACTCTGTTTCTGACCTCTCAGTCCTCACCCTCAAAGGAAACCCACACCAGACCTTCAAAAGACAAGCCTGGGAGCTTAAATTCATAACTCTGCTGGACCCTAAAAACCGTGGACTTAATGGAGTTACTGGTTTTACAGCTCATTACAAAAATTTGTAACATACCCTATTGCCCGCTACTCCTCCTCCGACTGCAGAATTATTAAGTTCCCAAGTGCTTTAACCCCCATGATTCTAATTTACATTTCCTTTCCATATAAATAGACTGCTTTTGTAGTATTGTCAGTGCTACAAGATAAAAGTGTTAGCTAAATATTTTGTGGATTTTTCACACCATCTTTCAAATTAACTACTTTGGATGAGGTAGCAGGGGGCTACATGATTTTCTCAGCAATTTTCAGATCAAATGTGCTCAGTTTACAAGAAGATTTTGTTTTTAATTGCCAGCTCAGTAGATACAACCTGGCCTGTGAAAGTCAAGCTGCTTCCTTTCCTTTCACACTTCAGCACAAATCATAAAAGTGATACAGGCCTAGTGATGATGTCACTGACATTTGGACAACCCCAAGTTTCCAAGGAGGTCACAGAGGTGTAAGTGGTTTAGTAAACAATTCTGTGGATGATGCACAAGATGGATTAGAACTCAGCTCCTTCACAAAGAGGTGCGTTGGCCCTGAAGGGCTAACAAAATTTGTTCCCCTTACACCCCATTAAAGTCAGCAGAAGTGACTTTGATGAGAAGAGTCACTTTTCAGAGTAGGGTTGCTCTTCAGGTTTGAAAAGTATAATAATTCAAATTAGTATCTACACGAGAACGACCACCACAGCTGGTCTCTTTGGCAGTACTCTAAGTAGACAAATGGGACACAGAAACTGAGGCCAAGATTTTCAAGCTTGTAATTTTGGGTGCTTTAATTTTTAGGTGCCCAACTTGAGATGCTTTAAAGGGACCCCCATTTTCAGAAAGATTCTGAGCACCTACTCAGTGAAATTATGACTCCTGAAATCACTAGTCACTCTTGAAAATTTTATTTTAAATTGCTCTCATTCCTTGAATATGTTCTGTCTAGGCCAGGGTTGAGACACATTGTCAGAGCAGCATAAGTGAATTTACATTGATGCTGCCTGTACTGTTTTTGGAGAAATAGAGCTCCCTGTCCAGCACCTCTTCCAAGCAATAAAATCTCTCTCTCTCTCACACACACACACGCTCCTCCCCAATATATATATATTAATTAAATTACTGCAGATGGTTCTGTTATTACTGATTTGACTTATGAAACCAGTGACATCATGCTTTGCATAATCTGATATGTCTCCTTATCATTCATTGCCACCCCACATGTAGTAGATTTCCATATGGAAAGTATACAAAATGCTGCAGAATTAATCTCAGTTGGTTTCATCTTTCAAGATTTCCCTCCTTGTTTTTACACATCTTTTCTTAATTTGATTGAAGTCACCTTAACAACTGCTTCCTATAAGTTTACTGCTGGAGAATTAACATTGGTTTTGCCATCCATAAACAATATTTCAAATTGAGCTGCAAGCAGCACAGTTAACATCTACAAAGGCACCAATTTCGTATCTGTGCATAATGTTTAAAGAAATCCCCACAGGGAGCCATAAGGTTTTGCAAAGCTTCAGTCAAGGAATAAATGTTCAATTGAGTAACTCATTCACGGTAGTCCCTTGGGCAAATCCCAGCTACAGCTGAGTCATTTAAAAAGACACCTACATAAATAAGAAAAATTGAGGGGGGGTAAAGTGCCTGCCAGTCAAATATTTTCATACTTCATTCATCTGTGCAGGCCTGATAAAAGACTGAAAAGCAACCAACAATCCTGCATAATTTTCTTTGATGCAAAGGTCCCTGCTACTAAA
>ML675624.1:77448545-77594785 GCA_007922155.1 Mesoclemmys tuberculata
GTGGGATGCTTCATGGTTTTACTCTATCACCCTTCTTCTTGACTGAATACACAGGCAGAAAAACCAGTGCCCAATCCCAAAGACAATGGAACTTTTGCCATTGATTTAAGAGTATTGGGCCAATGGTAATTACATTCAAAAGAAGCAATGTGTGTAACAGTCAAAATAGCAACCGATGTAAAACAAAAATGGACTTTCAGAATTATTATTATCATTCATAAAGATTAGTTTGGTGGGGTTTTGTTTGTTTGTTTAGAAATGGAGTCAGATTGTTAACAATCCAGTTCTATTTAACAGATTTCTCCTGCTTTGGATCATGGACCTTTACAAAGCTAACCCAAGGTTTGATAAAGGAAAAGAGATGGCAGATGTTTAATAAATTATCAATACTTGAAGAAGCTAATAATAATGAAAACAAATATATATTTGCGAACTTGGAGGTGACTAAGATCCCTTGTGCCTGATTTTAGTTGCCCATGTGCACTCAAATTGGTTAGGTGAGGTTGAAAACTTATTGGAGTAGGACTATTGAGTATTTACATTTCAATTGCTCTTTAATAAATTTCTCTTGGAATGTTTAATAAGCAGCAAAACAAAGAGAGGTATTCAAATAAAAAAATGCTACTTGCATTCTCTCATCAGTACAACATCAGCAGTGTAATCAGACTGTTAAAGTTCAGAATTTCAAAAGTTTAATGCTGCAACAAGTATTGACAAACTTGATGACAAAGGGTTAAAAATTGATAGATTAGGATCCATGTGCCTTAAAGATTAATACCAGTAATAAACTAGCGTTGGAAAATTTGTCAATTTGCCCCGCTTGTAATTGCTCTGTGTAATGGACTCACCAAAATTTTAAATATAAAAAGAATATTTTCTTCTAACACCGAACAAGGAACTTCATTAGAAAAAGAAAAATGGTATTATGTGTAATGATACTTGTTGTCAGTTAGGTGCATGTGTGCCAGACTTCCTACTACAGATTTAATGAAACTAGACACATTCCCTGGATTATTTAGTTTATTAAACACTTGTAAAACATACCTGTGTCAGCTGGCAAGAGTTGTGCTGATGCACAGTTATCTTTGATCAAGGAAGCTGCACTTCAACAGATCTTGAAAGGATCATTTCAAACTTTCATGTGGTATTAAAATTTATGAGAGGGTCAATAAAGAAAGAAAAATCCAAGTAGGAGACGGTTCCACTATTTGATTAGATGATTCATTGTCTAAGATCTTTTCTCAGCTTAAAATAGCATTTTATAACATGCTAGACAGAAGTAAATCCTGTTGAACTTTTTTTTAAATCAATTTATCCAGCTTTAATGATATGAAATTAAAAAGGAGGGCTTTCTTTCCTGCCAAAATGGAAATGGTACAAAGCACAGGAAAACTTCCTTGCAGATGATCTAGGGTTGCAATAACTTGGTTTCAGAGGTTAAAGATGCAAGTTGGACATATTCTGAAACATGATAAATACTGGTATTAAGCTGTCACTGAGTTTGTGCCAGCTGGGTTACAAAGAAAATACTGACCTCCTGTACGGGATGAAGAGATACTTAACCATAGGCTTGATTCTAGCAAAAGTACGGCAGTTATTTGAAAGCTCAAAACTACTACTGTAGGAATAAGTGCTATATTTAAACAGATGTTCTCACATAGAAAAATAGTCTGTTCATTAACCCATCAATAATTTAAAGGCCCAAGATATTTGGCAACCTGTTCTGATTTATGTGAAATGCATGGGCTGTGACAACCATTCGTCTTATCACAACAATTTATAATTTTCCAGATGTGAAGACAAAGGAATCTGGGTCTGCACAATCTAGATAAGTAAATACCTATAAATAATAGAATGGTTTGGAATAGTAATGGCTGTAATATAGCCACAAGAAGTCAATAAGGCCCCATCTGTACTATCTATGAAATAGTTTTTAACCATAATTATAGATTCCATTCCCAAAACATCAAGCCAGCACCAATACATTTAAACCAGATGGAAAAGCAAAAGTTACCACTCCCTTCCAGAAAGGATAACACAAACCAGAGAGTCAACCAAATAAGCCACATGCACAGCTATATTCCCTCTGGCTGGGGCAATGCATGCACACATCACAAGTTAGTTACTTTGTGTGCATGTGACAAAAGACAATTTATTTTAACTCTGATCCCAGCTTATAATGTTGCAATACATTATTTTTTCTAGCTGCAGAATCTCAGGCAAGACACAGTTTGGATGGTTCAGAAACAAAGAGGTTTAAAATGTCCTAAACATTTAAAAGAAGAGGAGACACAACCCATAGCAAAATGGGGAGAGAGAAAAGCGAAAGAACCCCCTACTGTGAGGAGGGAGAGCAGTAATAGAAGATCCGGTCCAAATTCTGATGAAAAATTCTGATGAGAAATCATAGAGTAGTAGAAAAGCCACTTTCTCACAGACATGAACACTATGGCTTTTTTGGTAAAAATATAAGATATTTTTGCGAGTTCTACAAATACATTAATGTGAATTGGTTTGGCTATCAAGCTGTAAAACCCTGATTAACATTAGTCTTGATCTTAAACACATACAGGTGGTGACTAAGCCTTCCTATTCTAGGAGAGCAGAGCATGACTATTTAATGTGGTTGCAAGTTCTCTTGTCATAACTGGCTACCTACAGGGCTGGTCCTAGACCAAATGGTGACCCAGGCCAGGAGTATCTTCAGTGCCCCCACCACCTCCATTTGTTAAACTTTGAATACCATATTTTTATTACATTTGTAATTGATTTCACAACTTTGATGTATAATTTGCACGCATGATTTATTCCCATCATATAAGATAATAAATTTGCACGCTAGGATCTTAAATATATCTATTCATCCCATATATAAGCAAATAAAAAAAAATTCCTCTAAGCTTATAGAAACTTTTTAATTTTAAGAATAACAGAAATGTACTAACATCAAGACATTGAACTGTGCACTAAATTTGAGTGGACCCATATTAAATAGCATTACAGTAGGTGAGAGCCTTAGAATGTTAACTCTAGTCCTTTAGTTCTAAAAGTCACTTTCCTCGCCTTTGCCCTCGTGAAATGAAGCACAGCGCCAGCGAGAGCCAAAGACTGGCCAATGGCATTTTCAAGCGATAAAATAGCAAGCGACATCAGTCTCTCGTCGACCGTCATCGATCGAAGATATGTTTTAATGAGACTGAGGTTCAAAAAGCTGCGCTCATCACTCACGACTGTCACTGGCAGCATGAGCAGACTCCTCAAAGCTATCCACACATTAGGAAAAGTGTCTGTCAGCTCTGCATCATGTACGAACTGGAGAACTTGGAATGGAGAGTGCTTCCCCTGTGGCAAAATGTGACTGATATTGTCCAATTCAACCTGGAGGTCTTTATAATTGATTTCTGAACATTCCCCATGTGTCAGCATCTGGTGAAGGTCTGTACCATTGTTCAAGAATGTTCTCCTGTCTGTTGGCAGCTTATAAAAAATACCAGGTCTTTTTGTGGTGCTTAATTTGTCCAAACCTTTCTTTGATGGACTCGGGTAGCGTCAATGAGCCAGCAAAAAGACTCCCTCTTGAATTTTTCTTCCTATTTTCCCATCACCTCATCTCTTCCCTCATAACCAAACTGTCTCTTCTTCCTATGAATATGAGTTTTCTTAAAGACAGGCTCAACTCCTAATTTTCCCACCATTTTTTAGCAGCAGTGATGGCATCTTCAAATCCATTGTCTACATAGGCCACAATGAAATCAAGGCATCTTCTCATCAAAGTAGTAGCTGTCGCGAAGTCCATCAAGTGACTTTGTAATGCCTTGCTTACAACATTTATTTGGAACAGGATATCATGCCAAACCACAGCTGAGACCAGAAATTTGAAATCAGTGATCTGGTTTCCCAGGCTTTGTGCCTCATGTTGGATTCCGACCTCAGATTTACATGTCTGCGCCAGTTCCATCAGGGCACCGTAAACCTCACTTGATACCTCACTAGCCTTATGCTGTCAAGGCAGCTTTCCCAGCAAGCGTCAATGGCTTCCTGGTCAGATTTGTAACATTGTCTGTGAGGATCTTCCACCTGATAGTTGATACAGAAAACAGGACATATATCCTTTTCAGTACTCCAAAGAGAGATACTGAATCTAAAAAAGATGCTGCTGCATCTAATACAACCAAGTTGAGGGAATGGCAGCCACAAGACATGAAGAAAGCTCTTGGATTCAGCGCAAGGATCCTTGCCTGGATGTCACTGTTTCTTCCTTTCATGTTCACAGCTGGGCTCTCACTGCACTTCACTTCATTCTTATAGTTCAGTGACTGACTGTTGACACCCCACTTATATACCTGCGAGGGCATGGCTGACAACATTCTAGGAGGTTCAAGGAAAATATGGTGCTCAGAAAGTCTGGAAGGTTCCATGAGAGTCTACAAAGGTCCAGAACATTCTAGAATGTTAGTGAAAAATGAATCCACACACAGAATACCTGAAACGTTTTACTTCAAACATTCTATTTTCCCTTTTGTTGCTTACAACAAAAACAGCATCCCAGAGCCCAGCACCGCAAGCAGTTCCTTGGGTCCCCTTCCTCTAAATCCATCCAGAGCTATGCTATCAAGCATGCTTAGATATAGCTGTAGATACCTAAAAGACATCAATTTTTACTCTTTTCCCAAGAATCCAAGAGGGAGAGAGCTCCTCAGATCACTGAAGTTACTGACTCTTCTAGTGCCTTAGGTTAAAATAATGAGGTTTATAAATAAACATATAGTCTGTAGAGGAGAGGGGGATGGGAGGAGGATGGAAAATTTACTAAAGCTTTTTACACAGTGCCATTATGCTATACTAAAATTGGGCACTGGGGATAAAATCCCAAATGTAAAGTGAAGTCTTGTCCCAAGCAGATTAAATATGCTCCGAGGAAAAAGTCTGAGATACACACCTTAACATACTCAAAACTGCTTTCACCAAACAAGGACACTCCACCACTCAGTACACTTGGTAATGAACTCATACAGGAAAATGATAAAAGACAATAACACCCTATCATCTGTGGGTGAACACTTTTCACAAAGTGATCACTCTTTATCTGACCTATCAGTCGTCATCCGCAAAGGAAACCTGCAAAATGCTTTCAAAAGATGTGCCTGGGAGCTTAAATTCATAACTTTGCTAGACACTAAAAATCATGGACTGAATAGAGACACTGGATTTATGGCTTATTACAACAATATATGACCCACTAATCACACACGCACCCCCTCCATTTCCTTTCTCCCCTATAACAAGAGAGGTGTTAAGGGGCCATTTCACCTTGAATGGTCCCTTGGAATATGTGTTAACTACTTATGCTAAGCAATCTGTGGCATTTCACTGTGATGCTCTGAGTATATTTTCCAGACCTGAAGAAGAGCTCTAAGTAAGCTCGAAAGCATGTCTCTCTCACAGAAGTTGGTCCAATAAGAAATAATACTTTACCCACCTTGTACCTACCTCTGATAGAGAAGGGATCTGTCTTTTTTTACACGTTATTAACATAATAAGCTATATAAATGTTGCCAAAGTGTTACTGAACTGAGTCAAATCTGTGATCCAGTTTTGAAATGGTCTCTCCCAGCTTGCAGGATCATGGGGCTGGGAGACTGCAGCTATGAAGGAACAATTCAGTTATAAAAGGGAACCTTCACTCTTACACAGCAGAACATTGGATGATCCTCAAACACTTGGGAAAGTGAACAAACATGTGTGCTAGTAGCCTTCAGGTCTGTTTTAAGTCATTTTTAAAGGCAGTGGGTAAGAAACTGATGAGCGTGGGAACAAGCTTATCAAATGAACTAGTTTTATTATCATTCTAAAAAATAACGTCTTTAGGACATAGGAAATCATTCCTCGTTTAAGAATAGACTATTTATACAGGTGAGTGTGGCACTTCCCATCAGTCGGCAAACTCCCTGGTTTGAGAAGATTACAGACTAGTTGAAACAGACATAGATGTCATTTATTTTTCACAAACCTATTGTCAGACAATGATGCAACGGAATGGAAAATAATGTTGATTTAGGTACGCATACGGCCCCCTTGACCATAGCATCTGCATACCAGTGGTAGTTTTTTAACTGAGGGCAGTAAGCTTTGAGGAAAAGAGAAGAGAGTGTGTGTCTCTTCACATCATCCTCTGCCCCTGAAAAGAGTACAGAGAGAGAGAGAGAGAGAGGAGAAAAGACCATAATAAAGGGTCAGTGGACTAGATCTTCTGTGTGCTATTATCTTTGTTTTAATTAGTGATCCACCATAATTTATGTGGAAAGATAGAACTGGGACTTAAAATAAGGTCATTAGAGATTGACATTTCCTCAGATTGATCAAGCTTTTTAAGAATTCAAGAGTAGTTTTAGGTATAACGGGTAGAACTTCCACAAACCAAGGCAAGATGATATTACAAGGCAAGATGTCCCTTCCTGACATCAAACAACATTGTTAAGAGAGTATATGATTGGGTAGAAGATGCCTGTTAAACTTAGTTCATCCTGAAGTGACCACTTCCTTAAGTAATTCTGAAAAATCATTCTTAAAGAACACTGAAAGAATATAATACTAACTATTTGGGGTACTTCCAAGATGTGTTAGAAGGGAGAAGGGGACACTATAAAGCGTGAAAGGATACAAGTGATACTACATTACATTTTTCTTGAATAATGTACCACTACTCATATATATATATATATATAACGTACATTTTAGAGAATCTCAAAGCACTTCACAACATTTCAGCAATTAAATCTCAACATTCTTGTTAAGCAGGTGTTATACTCATATTACAGATAGCTATGTTTAGGCATAGAGTGAGATTAAGTGATTTACAGAAGGTCATACAAGGAGCATGTGGCAGAGCAGGGATGAAGGTTAGGAGTTCTGAATCCTTGGCCCTAGCTACAGTGCTCAGCAACATTCCTTTACCCACTAATTGAGATTCACAGTCCTACTCATGCCACCAGGATACTCTTCATTTAAACTCATTTTTTGATAAATGGAGTAAATGGCCTCTTTCCTCACCTACGGGGTAAAGCATCACTACTTTTCTTCAGCCTTATATCAGTAATTCAGCATCTAGACATTCACGAATTCTTGGGGACTGAGGTCTAAAAGACTCTCTCAGTTAATAGGGCCCCAGAGGATAAAGCTTCTTAATGTTTTCTATTCCCAGGATCACCTTTTCTGAAAGAGAAAATATATTAAGGTATCAAAAGACAACCCACCATTTTTGCACCACCTAATTACTTTCGTCAATGCAAAAATAAAAAATAATTATCCAGACATTTTTAAAGCATATATCTGAGGTGAAAGATTTCCAGAAGACTATCCTACTTTGTGGTCAAACAGCGTTTTGAGGACATGCACAAGTCTGACTGGAAACGACTGTGCAACAGCGTCTGACAAAGGGATCAATCCTGCAAGACTGAGCACCCAACAGATTGAGGGGATGTAGCTTGAATACTGGGAAACACCCTTCTATGCTAAACAAGAAAATGGCAGAGCTTTTGGATTAGTTAAAAACAAGACTAGATAAATGTATGGAGATAGTGTAGAAACTTCATGATTGATACAAGGGGATGATCAAAATGACAAACAAAATCTCACAGCTTCAAGCTACAGAAAGGGTTCTATCCTTGGTCTACCTCCAGCTTCTTACATGGCCTTACAAGTCACTGATACCCTGTCTGGACAAATGAGTATAAATAATTATTTACCTCACAAGGGTCTGGGGAAGATAAACTACTTTGGAAAATCAGAGGGAATGCACTATACTCTGTAAGGATAAAATATACTCTACAGAGCCCTTGACTTCTTTGAGTGTATTTTTCATAGCAATTCCTTGCTATGTAATGTTTCAAACTGGATTGAGTTGCGCTTCACAATGTTAACCAGGAGATGGTACTATAGGAAAGCGTGTGGTATGTCTACTAAGAGGCTGTTTCTTTTACAAAGAACAGCAATTGGTATTGTATTTTCTCGATTCACTACATTCCCACAGTTCCCATTTCCTGTTAATGACTTACATGTACCCTCAGAGGAGGAGAGACCTAAAAGCTTAAGGAAAATTGCATTAAAGCAAACCAGCATTTCATCGTGATGAATCAGGCTAAGTACCCATGTTGTATTTCATTAGTCCCAGTCTGTTTCCTTTAGGAAAATTTATCCATGCTTACCTGAAAATTTCCGTTCTTTGACTAATAAGGTCCACAAATCCATTACAATGAGTACATCAATCTGCTTTCAACTTGAGAGCAGAACCACAGCCACTGGCAGAAGAGGAATGTCCTGCCTCTTGAAATTCCCTCCAGTTGACATAAATTCCACAGCCAGGATCATTCAAACCTACTTTCCCAAATTATAGATTGTGTTAAATATACTTTGAGATAAAAGCATCAATTTATCCTACTGCAGAGCATGGTAAATTCCACTAATGACAAAAAGCCCAGATGCTTGGATGTCAATTTCTATCTCTATTCTGGGAGAACCATTTGTCTCCCAGGGGACTGGATCTGTGGACTTTATTAGAAAGGACATTTTCAGAAAATCACAGTTACATTTTCCTTTCCTTTCTTCTGCTGATGTCTACAGATCCATTACCATGGTATTTTCATAGCAGTGGGCCTCCAGGGTGGGAAGCAGGTTCATCGTGGCACTTTATTTAGTGTTTCCAGATAAAAAATATTTCAGTCAACAGATCACCAAAATGATTTAGGATGGGCAAAGTATTTCTAGGTGCAGCACCCATGCTGCTAATCCCACTTCTGCCATGAAAAGTTATTCACTTCTTGTCATTGCTGTTCTTTGATATGTTTTGCATATGTCCATTATACTAGGTGGGTGTGTGTCTTGTGCACTGGCGCTGGAGAGTTTTCCCCAGCGGTACCCATAGAGGAGGCCACACCTCTGCCCTGGCATCCCTCATGCTGCACGCCAAGGGAATAATGGGCAGAGCCACCCCATCCATCCTTCAGTTCCTTTGTAGTGAACTCCAGTGCACTGGGGAAGGAGGGTGGGTCATGTAATGGACATAGACAACTCACCTTGAAAGAACAACAGTTATGAGAAGTAAATAACTTTCTTCTTCTTAAAGTGACTGCATACTTCCATTACACTAGGTGAGTCCCAAGCTGTTTTCGATGGAGTGGGTCTAGGAGCCTCATTAAAGGAGGGACTTGATGACCGCTTTCCCTACATTTGCATCTTTCCTTGATACAGTATTAATTACGTAACTTCTAGCAAACAGGCGGACTGAAGACTGCATTGCCGCTCTGCAGCTGTCCACAATAGGGGTGTTTCCCACTAACACCACGAGACTGAGTGTGTTTCCATGGGGGCATGAGGCCTTGTAGCACATGACAATGCAGCTGGTGGTCCATTTGGAAAGCCATTGTGCTGTGACAGGAGGGTCTCTCGTTTGTTCTGTGTAGGAGTCAAACAGTTGGGAAGAAACCCCAAAGGACTTTATTCCACCCAGGAAAAAGGCAGGGCTCAGCAAACATCCTAAATGTGGAGCTTACCAGAGTAGCTAATCTCTGTAATGAGCAGAGTGGTATCAAGGACTGTGAGGAAGCTGAAGCTGTCCTTTTCTTAGGCTTTGGAGGCCAAGGGTTCTCCCAGAGTCTATGCTTCTTTGAGGATTGCCCCAGTTAGGAAGGATATCCTTCAGCTTCTTTCTGCAGGTAAGGTTGGCGGAGAACTCCTAGAAGGAGCTGAGGAGCTCCCTCAACCCAACTGAGCCAGTTCGGATGCCGAGCAAAGGATTGCCTTCATGAAGATGTATCCGAGCTGCTCTTCTCTTTGCTTGTTTGTCGTAGTCTTGAAGCTCTTGGAGATCAAATACCGGTCCCTGATGTGACCCTCAACCAAGCACTTCTACAGAGAGCATGAGGAACACTCATGGGCCTCTGTTTGTGACACTGGGAACAGGGCTTGAAGCCAGAAAACCTTGACATAGAATCCACTGGTACTGGGCAGAAACCAGAGTTCACTGACTATTGACAAGAAAGAAAAGGGGGTCCAAGGGACCAAAGCTAGTACGGTTAACTACAACTAAGCTAACAACTAGCTATCAAGGCATATTCATAAGAGGAATGATCTTAAATACAGTATTCTTTGACCACTGTCTATAAATGGTAAGAAGGAACTGAAAGATGGGTGGATGGCTCTGCCCTTTATGTCCTTGGCTTGGAGCATGAGGTCACCAGGGTTAAGGCATGGCTGCCCCTAGAGTACTGCTAAGGAAAGCTCTGAGGTACCAGTGCGTGAGACACACAGACACCTGGTGTCATGGACATACATAGTCACTCAGTGAACAGATGTTATCCATGGAGGGAACAGTGCTCTGAGACCTCAATGAATCGCTGTGTTCCAGCTGATGGATGATGTGTTCTCTTTCTGGTCCCCATTCCATGCACTAAATCAGGAAGATCCCTTTTAAAAAAAACCTCTCATTCTCTTCATTCACCAATTGTGGGAATGGAGGGTATACAACTGGAGCTAGATCTCTGCCAGCAGATAATATAGGGTGAGATAAGAGAGGTTACCCAGAATTAGCGGATTGGTATCGTATGAACTCCAGATCATTGAAGCATGCCATATATGAGATCAGAATTCCCAGTTGGCTCCACCACTTATTTTCCAGTATAGCCATCTTCATCTTTGTTAACATTCTTCTGAAATGAGACCTTGTACCCGATAGTATTCATCTGCATCCCATGCCTGAGTTTGCTGGTACCAAGTGTCTGTGTTTGTCCTGAGTCCAAGATACTCCAGGAACCATATCATTGTGTATGCTTCAGCTTCCTTCCTCTACAGAAACATGATAAAAGAAGTTAGCCAGGAAGAGAAGTGAATTTCCTTCTGTAAAACCAATGTAATTGCTACCCTGATCTTGGAGAAGAAAGATGTGAGATCAAATGGTAATGACTGCAGTTCGGAAAAGAAAAAGGTGCCAGGAATGGTAAAATAGGAATGCACTGAAGACAAGTTTCCTATTGGAATTTGTTTAGAGGTTTTAGACAGGGCTCTGCGCTGCTTGTTTCCAGTTCTCTGAGGCTAAAATCAGGAGAGGGAGTGGGTTGCATTGCACCAGTCTGAAATGGATGGGTGATTTCAGTCACATTGTGGCCCTTTCATTGGTCGCCGAGACTGGGAATGGGACAAAACTGTTCCTGAAACTTTTGCTCAGTTCCAGAGTAACCCTCTCAGAACAATGGACAATGACTTTATTTAATCGAAGTTCTTTTGCTGCCAATGTGAGAGCCTGACACCAGCTGGGGGGTCTAACGCCAGACAGAGTGGTCTGGAGACCTGAAGAAAGCTCTGAGGCAACAGAAGACAGCTGTTGAGCCTACACTTGTTCTCGCTATACGACGAGGTATTTTCTCCCGATGTCCTCCGCAGACCGCTACGGCTTACCATATATACCTGCATTCCTTTGTGCTGTGTGGCAGGAGTCAGGACCGTACATTGACATTTCTGATGATTCTGAATAACCTCAGCTTTCCATAACGCTTCCCGTTGTATCAGTAGGATAGCTGGGAACTGCTTTTCCTCTCTCTTTCCATGAAGAATCCCCTAGACCAGGCGATTTTTAAGTTTTACTTGAAATACTGTCCACCCGTCAGCAGGCCGTGTGAAAGCACACAGGGCATGTAGGGTGCCAGATGACGGTTCAGTTTTATTTTTGTTGGCCTGATGCCCTCTAAGAGTTAGCATCCCCAACAGAGGGGGCTGCGACTATGCCTGCCAGGAGCCAGCTCCGGGGGGATATGCTTGCTCTATATAAATATATCAGGGGGATTAACGTTAGGGAGGGAGAGGAATTGTTTAAGTTTAGTACTAATATAGGCACGAGGACGAATGGGTACAAACTGGATATTAGGAAATTTAGACTTGAAATTAGACGAAGGTTTCTAACCATTAGGGGAGTGAAGTTCTGGAACAGCCTTCCGAGGGAAGTAGTGGGGGCAAATGACTTATCTGGCTTTAAGACTAAGCTTGATAAGTATATGGAGGGGATGTTATGATGGGATAGTTTAATTTGAGCAATTGATTTGGATTATCGGCAGATAAGTCTGCTCAATGGTCTGTGGGAATGTTGGATGGGATGGGAACTGAGTTACTGCAGAGAATTCCTTTTTGGGTGTTGGCTGGTGAGTCTTGCCCACATGCTCGGGGTTTAGCTGATCGCCATATTTGGGGTCGGGAAGGAATTTTCCTCCGGGGCGGATTGGCAGAGGCCCCGGAGGTTTTTCGCCTTCCTCTGCAGCATGGGGCATGGGTCGCTTGCTGGTGGATTCCCTGCAGCTTGAGGTCTTCAAATCTCACTTTTGAGGATTTCAATAACTCAGTCATTGGTTCGGGGTTGTTATAAATGTGTATGGGTAGGGTTTTGTGGCCTGCCTTGTGCAGGAGGTCAGACTAGATGATCATATTGGTCCCTTCTCACCTATGAGTCTATGAGTGAAGGGCCCATATAGGGCACCACTCTTTACGGGTGAAAATCTCCCTCCGTTAGAAAAACTGGGGAAAAGAGCCACATTTATTTTCAGCATGCACCACTCAAAATTTAATCCGGTCTCACTCCCAAGGACAGTTCTGGCCTTAATAAATGAAAGCCAGGATAAAAATAAATAAGCAAACAGTAGGTTATGGCCTGCTGGTTCTTCCCATATCTGGGCTGCTGTCCCTCTCACAACTCCATAGCCATCTGCTATCGGTAGGAAGTGGTGAGGCATGAAAACAGGCAACGAAAGATATGAGCAATAGTCTGGACATTAGGGCAGGGCATGATGATTTTCAGCAGCAGCTGGGAATGCCAGCCCAATATTTTCCCAACCCTTTAGCTGTGGCAGAAATCCTTCTCTGTACCCCTTTTCAGGGTGCATAAAGGAAGAGCTAGAGCTTGTCAATGGCAGCCGCAGACCTCAGAAAGGTGGTTTCACGATAGTCAGGCCACTCTGCCTGAGAATCTTTTGGGCTTTTTGAAAATATATTTTACTATTTAATTTTCTAACTCGGAATTGGACTGCTGGGCTTCTGGCCCTGAGGAGGTAGAAGTCCCTTTGGGTGGGTGTAGGAGGAATAATTGACATCGGACCCAGACTTTGCTGTGAAGACGACTTACCCATGTCACACGTATTCCCGATCCTCATCTCTCCTCTTTGCATTCCTGTTCCCGTCCCCCTGCTGTCCTGTGCGGTTGGTGTCCGGATCCAGATCCTTCTGTGTGTTGAAGGCATTGACGATGATGTACTGATTATTGTGTTACTTCCTAGGATTTTTATTTGGGCCCTGGCTTTATTGCCTGGCTGTAGTTAAACCACTGAGCTATTTTTCTTTGTTAGCTTCTAATAAATATATTTAACTGATTCTGCTGCATGAGTAGCTGCTCCTGGGGACAGATAAGGAAGGGGTATGAACCTGAGGGAGAAGGGGTCTTTTGTTACAGATTTCCTAGTAGAACCCTTTGGAACTATTCTGCCTAACATAAAAAGCTCCTAACAAGGGCTCAGAAAGGGAAGTAGAGATGAGGGGACCATTTCCCCCAGAATTAAATTCAGCCTGGGATACTGCTCGGACTTAGACATTACACAACTGAACTGTTAGTCTATAGCTTTGAAAAGTTTGGAATTTCCCTCAGAAAAGCTCTGCAGCAGGGAGGTCTGCCAGCTGCTGGGGGCAGAGAAAAGTGAGGGAACATCAGGAAATGGTGCATGCCCCTCCTGCCATGACTGACCAGTCTGGTTCCACTCCAAGGCGCAAGCAGGAGGAAGCACCCCTTGTAACAAGGCTTTGAATCTTAGCATAGAGAAAAAGAGTCCACTCGTGCACCCCGCCTGACTTGAAAAATGAACAAAGGGCCATTGGGAGAAACCAAGTAGCACTGCACTCCAACCTTTGCGTTCTGGCTGCTAGAGGGGATTCTCCACCACCAAGCTTAGGAATCAGGAGAAAAGAAGGGGTTCAAAAGCATTTGAGGGGAGGTTTGGAATAGAGCTGGCCCAAATCAGCAATATCCAGTACACAGGAAATGTGTGAACAGAACCATTTTTAATTTTCCCTCCCCTGTGAATTGGGAATTCTAGAAAACGTTTGATCTGGCAACACCAACTCATTATGTGGAGCTGGGACCCTACAACTAGTGCGTGTGCTGGAGCCAGGGCTGCCAGCTCTGCAGCAGGTCAGGTCGCAGAAGTTGGCTGCCCTGTCCTACAATCCCCAGCAACCTCCCAGGAAACCTCTGATAGGATGGAAATTTGTTGAACCCACGTGTTTGTCAAACATTTTTGGTTTAAAGAATTGGCATTTTGTGACAAATTGACAATCTCTGGTTTAGAGTTTATATTTGAGGAGCCTCCATTCCAGGTGGGTAAAAGTTTGTGTGTTCTTAAAAAACAAAAAAATTGGACCTTTAAATGTGTGTTAAAATGTTTAATATTAAATTTGAAATTACGACAACCTAAGGCAGGCCTAAGTTACTGCAATCCATTAAATATCATTTAAATAAAAAATGCTACATTAATGAGCTAACCTCAGATTGTAATGAGTTAAAGGGTGCTGCTTTTTATATTACATACAAAATCACAAGGTAAACATCTTTATCTTTGGAGGTCAACTCAAGCTTTACAGATGGGGCACCACATAAAGTATTGCATCTGTAGCATCTCTTATTTGCAGTGTTTACAATGGAGCAAATGCTGGCACATACATTTCCCAAAATTTAAGTATTTTCAGTTTCTGTAGTGGAGAAAAGCTTTTGCATTAATGATTTTTGGCTTAAATTTAGTTAACAGGTGCAAAGAGAGGATTTCTTTAACTTGGACTACTTTAGTCAAAGTTGACAAACCAAGAGGGAGTTGAAAAAAGCAGGAAAGTTAGTTTCCCCTCTTCTAATATATGAGTAAGAACCAGGCAGGAAAGGATGGGATCTAAATCTAAAAACTTGAAGGACATGAGGCCAGGCTCTCGAACAGTTAAATGCCTAAACATGCAGATAGGTACCTAGGGGGATTTTCAGAAGCACCAAAGCAAGTTAGGTGCCTAATGCCCATTTCAATCTATGCCCTTTTGGGTTTTTTGCACTTATTTATTTTGGGAAAGAAGGGGTGTGAAAATGCATTTGACCCGTTTAAAAACTTTCCTCCTCCACTCTCACATATAGTACAGTACAGCAGTCGCCAAGGACAACTGAACACAGTTCTACTTAGATCTCAACAGCGCTGCTCTTAGAGAAGATTGTTAGCGAGTCATGTGCTAACTCTCCGAAGGGCAGGATGCACTGAGGTCAGAGTGCATTAAGTCCTGCTTCAACAAGTTACCACTTGGCTGGCTTTTGAGCAGCCTGGCTGGTTTTTCTACTACTTTGCTGGCTGCCAGTCAGAAGAAGTAATTTGCCAATTTTTTGCTGAGCAGATGGCCAGCTGAGTACACCACAATCTTAACTACTACCGTGTTTCTCCGAAAATAAGACAGGGTCTTATATTATTTTTTGCTCTGAAAGATGGGTTAGGGCTTATTTTCAGGGGATGTCTGATTTTTTTCCATGAACAACAAAGTGTATGGGGAGCTTTACTTGTGAACTGCTTGTAAACTGTAACTAGGGCTTATTTTTGGAGTAGGGCTTATATTTCAAGCATACTCCAAAAATCCTGAAAAATCATGCTAGGGCTTATTTTCGGGGTAGGTCTGATTTTCGGGGAGACAGGGTAGCTACTCATGACATGGCTGGGAGCGTGCTGAGGCCTGGCCCTGCTCTGCGTGCACAGCTTGCCCAGGGCAGACACCAGCCAATGGGGAAGAAGTGCCCTAGTCACCCCCTACCCCTCCCAATGCCTCCATATCTTGAATAGCTTTCCAAGAGCTCAATCCTTCCCCACCCTAGCCTGGGGTTTGACCCCACCCACAGACCAGCTGTTTTTTCTGTGCCTCAGAGTTGGCAATCTTGCTTGCTACACCAGGAAGTGTGGGACCAGTTCAGTTTCAAACTAACGTATTGATGTTTACATGGATCTGTGAATAACCTGTACAGCACCTTTTCTGTCCATTTCCCTCTCCTTTTTCCACGTTGCCTTCTGCCTCCCACAGGAGTGCATTTACTTCTCTGCTACTTCCAGAAATACTTATTCAACAGACACTGGGTGAAACTCCAGATATTTCCAACAAGAGGGCAAGAAAATAGGATTGTCTGCCAAATGTACACCTGTGCAATACAATAATTGCACTAGCTCATGTGCAACAATAGTATGTGTGTTTAAACACTCCATTCTCAGCACCTCTCAAGGTTCCAACTGTATCTACCCACTTCCACAGGGACTGCCACATACGAGGTCAGAATCCATAGCTATGAAATGTTATAGATACCACACAACTGCATGTTCTTGGAAGGAGGTTCTGTCAGAAGTACTTCAGTAATTATAATGTTGATATATTCTCCAAAACTATTTTAATAGACGACCAGAGTATCGGACAATCCTATTCTAGGAAACGCCAGATGGTGTTAGGATAAGGCTGTGAATTGTAGTAGCTACTTTATCATATACACAGTGATCATTTTAAACTAATGATGGGGATTTGGTCAGGTTGCTCAGTTTTAGATGCTTGAAGAAAATTGTTATGACCAAAGAGTCTCTCTAAATTTGTTTTACACAAGATCACTGCTAAAAAAGGGGAGCTTACATTTTAAGAGAGAGTCCTTCTAAAATGGGAAAGAAATTTGTTTGCATTATATATACCAATTTCTAATTTTGTATCATTAAGAAATGGAAAACAATTTTTATTAACAGGTTTTACATTTACAATCTTTTATTAGCTAATCAACATCAACATGCAAAAATAAGCGCTAAATACAAACCTTACAATACATTTTTTTTAAACTACAATGGTTTATTCTCTTGAAAAGTCATAAGGGTGTGTTCTGTAGTCATTAAAACTGAACTATTAGTTTCAGTAATGAATGCTATTTAGACCCTAAAATTATGTAATCATCCTGCAAGGCATCTTCCAAAACTTCGCCCAACACTTAAGGATACCAGCTGATTTTCATGTGAGTACATTCTCAAAGCAAGAAATAAGGCAGTAGCACTAATGATTTGATATTGAACCCTATGCACATAACTAATAACTTTAGAAGGACTTTAACACTATGGTAAACTGGAAAAAGAACATTCAAGCAAGCAGTGTATTTTTGCCTGAAATGTTCTCAGTTCCTCTTGATATTTATGCAACCTCCTTAAACTATTTGGGTTTGGGGGGAAAAAAGATTTCATACTCCTTCAAATCAGTCCCTCATTGATCCTCCAGTGAAGCCAGTCTTGTGTCAATGACATCAGTATCTTCCTATGGAACTAATTACAATGACCCATTTCAGGATTATTACACTTCACAAAAGAGGATCAGAAAAGAAGGCGAAGAGGACCTTAAAGGAGAACACATTTGTATTAACTGAAATCTTGGATAATTAATAAAAGGACCTTGGACAATTGTGAAAAACGGAGGGAAAGAAAATGGATTTACTTTCAAATCTATTGTAATGTTCCCCCAGTGCAAATGTCCATCTTTAAAGAAAATTCTCCTTTGAAAGATGAAAGTATATTTGAGATGAGTTCAATTTTTGACCTTATGTTACAAAACCCTAACAATCAAAATTTGTTTTTTTTTCAAGTACAAACTTAAGTCATATTTCTTCTCTTTTTAAGAGTGTGTATTGTTGCTCATTGATCTTTGGTCGCAAGAAACAATAATGCCACCGACAGGTCTGATCCCCAAGGTGGCAGATTTTGCTTCATTGCCACACACAAGGCCCCCCCTTAAAGGGCATGCCGGTATATCCTGTGTCAAAATTCCAGCGGCACTTCATTCTGTGTTTTATGGACCTACATTATATAAACTTTCTCAGCTTGTGAGAAGTTGAAGACTTCTTTGGTTCTTGGGCAAATTACTTTGTCATCTTGACGAATAGAAAGCAGGGACTGAAAAAAGAGCCAGGAAAAAAGAGTGATCAGATTTTGAACAGTAAACATAACTCGTCAATACATTATTTTAAACAGTGAACACATTTTATGCTGTTTGTAGAAACTACTTTGTAGTCTAGTGATCTTTTGCAAAAACCTTGCTCTAACTTTTCACATTCAAGAGTTAAAGATTCACCTCAACCCCAACTGGTTTCACATTTCAATTCATATTTAATAGCTTGCTGATCAAGTGTTAAAAATAAAGTTCCTTAAAATAATATAGTCAGAAGCAATAGGTCACCCCATCCTTTAAATATATAAGATGCATCAGGTTTGCCTTCTGACAAATCCAAGAGCTCTCATATGCTATAGGAAGTACACCCCACCAGCAGCTCAGACTTCCAGGAGTCCCTACATGAAACACTTACATTGTATCCATAAACATATCCATTTGGCAACATCATGGGAGGATTATTTTCATTCATTACATCCCCCGAAATCTTGCAGACTAGTCGGGAGTTGGCACAATGTGCCATAGGCAGAGGCTGAGCCAGCTTGTTCAGGGATTTGCTACACACAGGGCAGTCTGGGTTTTTTGAACTGCCATCCTCTTTATAACACTGTCTGTAGAACAGCAAGTCAAAGAACAATATTCATAGAATGAGTCAAGAGTTAATTTGTTATGGCACACAGTGAATGGCTGATGAGTTATCCACTGTATAGGTGAGGTACAAATGCAATTTACAAAACTTCAGTGACTTGTGAGTTTCTTTGTTTCATCTTCATGAACACAGAGGGTAGCTGATTTTGCACATTTAAAAAAAAACAAGTGTGAGAAGCAAGCATCTGGCACTCAATAGGGGTAGAACTTCTGACGTTGGAGAGGGATCTAGAAGAACCTTGGCTTCTGTGATCATCTACTGTGTGTATGAAGGCCATGGTCAGAATTCCCATTTTAAAAACACTGAGGGAGGACCTGCCTGAGAAATCCAAAGATTTCTTACTCCCTTGTATATTCACATACCCTTTACCCTAGTGTATTTTATGATAATAAAAGAGATTCTTTTAAAATTCTGATTCTAATCAACATCTATTGCAAAAGTATTATTTCTAAACCAAACCAGACAGCAGATCAATTATAATGTATATACGTTGTATGTAGCCATCTGTTGTGTTCAGAGTTTTTGTTTTTAATTGCCTCCATTTGTTTTTACTGAAGTTTTTTTTAAAGCAGATATGCGCCCATTTATACTCACATTTAACAAAATGAAAAGTGAAAGTATTCAAATTTCACACAGATTCCTGAAAAAGTTTGTCTACAAGGCAATTTTTAAAAACATGTTTTCCACATTGGTATTCTGCATTAAAGGATACGGTGTTTTTATAGCAGAAAGGCCTGCCTGGAGTGTTATAGTAAAAACAGAATTGTTCCCCAGCTGATGTAGTCTGTAATTATCATATCTAAACTGTTGAATCAGCATTCTCCATCGTGCAGGGTCCAAGAGATCCTGTTAGAAAAAACACAGCTATAAGTGTTTTCAATATAGTTCTTGCAGAAAACAGTTCTGAAGTGGCAAATTACATATCACAACTCCTTGACTGATCTTATAAAGCGATAGCACCTTATAACACTATTATATTAGGAAAAAGTAAAAATGTTTTACAAAAAAAGTCAGCCCTAAAACATTCTCTCCACTTTAACCATAAAAATGCACTTGTATAAATGTAACACCTTGACTCAAAGAAAATACTGTAGTTTATACGGAACATACATTAGAATCTATTTATAGAAAAGATCTGAGAAAATGATTGTTATCAAAGATGCTTTTGTATATGCATGCACAGCATATATATGTCCTTGCCCTCACCAAAAGCAATGATCTGTGGTTCTAGATATTTTCGACTCCCCTTTTTAGGACTGTAGAAACCCAGGAGTTTTTGTAGGCTCTTTAATGTCCGCTAACATTGTTTGTATTTAATTTTGCTGGAATGTTGGCCCATTTATGAAACAAAATTAATGCTCTGGAATGTCTATTTTAAAGCCACTGAACCACTACCACGTGACTGAACAAATGTCTGTCGAAGAGTCATGAACATTTCCATTTCAAGTCAGCTTAACCCTGCTGATGCTTGTCTGTAAGACAGGACTACATGGATGTTATTAAACAGTCTAATGCAGGCCATATAGCTCAGTCTTTTTTTAAGCATTAAAATTCTATAGAAAGGATGTTTAGTTTCAGAGAAAAGCCTGGGTTAATTTGAAAGCTTAGCATAAATTTGGGTTACAGAAAATTTATGGCATGAGTTTGTTTCTGTTAAAGAATTCCCTCCTCCCTGCATCCTTACAAATACATTGTAACCCTGTGGAATACATAAAGAAAAGAATGGCAATTACAAAGCAGTTCATTTTCATCAATAAAAGAAAGGTACGTCACACTTCAAAACTGGAGTTCTTTGAGATGTGTGGTCCCGATCTGTATGCCACTGTGGGTAGCATATGCTCCATGTGCTCAAGACTAGAGAATTCTAGCAAGTAATCTTTGTTGGTCTGAGCACGTACGCTAGTCATGCTCTGTGCTGAGGGTATATAAGGAGCAGTGCAAACTGAGGCCTCTACAGTTCCTCCTGTTACTGCAAATCAGAGATTATTTGAAGCAGAGGGGAAGGAGGGCAGGTAGTGGAATAGAAACTGGCCCACAAATCTCGAAGAACTCCAGTTATGAAGGATAAGTAACTTCCCTTTCTTCTTCGAATGCTGGTCCTTGGGTATGTTCCACTATGAGTGACTGACAAGCAGTACTCCGAAGAGAAGCGTGTAGGATACAGGTGGTACAGAATCATAGAAATGTAGGGCTGGAAGGGACCTCAAGAAGTCATCAAGTCCAGACCCCTGTGCTGAGACAAGACCAAATAAGCCTAGACCATCCCCTACAGGTGTTTGTCCAACTTGTTCTTAAACCTCCAATGATGGGGATTCCACAACCTCCCTTGGAAACCTATTCTAGAGCTTAACTACCTTTATAGTTAAAAAAAAAAAAATATTCCTCATATCTAACCTAAATCTCCTTTGGCACAGATTAAATCCACTATTTCTTGTCCGACCTTCAGAGGACATGGCTGCTTGTAGAACTGCTATCCCAAAGGATAAGGCAGTGGAGGAGGCTTGGTCCAAGGCATGATGTCTCATGAATGTGTGGGGTTGGGAAGAGGTCCCTTATCTTAGTAAATCTAGGAGGGGATCTGATTTTATGCTTATGAGAGTGCCCCGACAAAGGGTCCTATGCTCTAGTCATTCCCAGTCCCAAGTAAGACACCGAGCTAGCAGGCACACAACTGTCTCAGACTTATGTACAGGGAAGTCAACCCAGCCTGGAGCCTCATGGTGCATTCCATTAGGTGCTTCTGAAGTCAGAGTTCTCATGTCTGCCATTTTTGGCTGGGAAAGAAGCATCAGATACTGCACTTAGCAGAGATATGAGCATCCTTGAGACAGCAGACACAGCAGTGATGGACATTGCTGACTGAAAATATACAGGAGCAGGAAACACAGATTATGCCCAGGCTTTAAGAAAAGTCCCAGGCCAGATTCCCCAGAGTGGGAATTCTAACTAATTACTAACCAAACTTACAATAAAGTATAAAAAGTGAAATATTTGCAGGAAAAAAATGTCAAAGTATCAGTTCTGGACACTGGAGATTCCAAGTCAGGCCATGCGGCAGTAAGAAGGAACTGGAGAGGTGTTGGTCCACACAGCCCCTTTTATCTTTGGCACAGAGCATAAGAAGAGCAAGGTCACAGGTGCAGACCAAGGGGCACTATTTGCTAAAATTCTCCATTCTCAGGTGCCTGGAGTGCATGTGTACCCATAGGAGAATACACATAAGGACCAGCATTTGAAGAACTATGTATTACACAGAAAAATAAAAGTTTATTTTGCACTTTAAGATTCTGGCTAGAAAGGTTCTGCAGCAAAATGAAAACATATTGCTTATAAGTTTGTCTCAGCAGGTTCATGTACGTCACACAAAGCTAAGGAGTTCATCTTCTATGGTCCTTTAAAAAAAAAATCCCTACCCTTTCTCTTTGTATGTGTAACCAGAGTTGTCGTATGAAATCTCTTCTACAGTGGTCGCATTTTAGAAATAAACTAAGCACATGCATATCACAACTATACACACTACACGTAATTTAGAAATGAAGAAATTCGGTATAAATGGAAATGGAATATAGAAGTAAACCACTACAAGGTAGGGATGACATCACCAGCTGGGAGATTCTGCCACTAGACCATTTTTATTGCTTAAGAAATAGATGGTTACTTCACCATTTTAACAGTTACACAAAAAACTACTCACTAAAGACCTTTAGCTCCATTACAGGGAGAAAAGGCAAAAAAGATCTGTACCTATCTTTATTAAAAACGGCTTCTCAACCAGTGTTACTATATGCAACTTAAAGGATATGTGATGACAATAACTGCTGGCAACAATGTTTATATATCAAAAACTGCTCCCTTTGTACTACAGCCTGCTAATGTAAAGTTTATCTTTCTACAATTTTTCTGCCAAGAACAGAGATTCAGGACGGTACTGGCAGCAGATGAAATACACAAGACTGCCAAATAGTCTAGCAAACTTTTGATAGTCTACTGCAGTCTAGTTTGGGCATCAATTTGTAGCTCTCCCTTAAAATAGGGAAAATGCTCTTTGTGCCTTTGAAAATCTCCCCTGCATATTTTTATGAAGGAAGATCAAACATTTCCAGCAAAGTGCATGCCCAATGATTTTGCCCTGTTCTTTGGTTATTGCTATGAGAAAGCATTTTTGTCTAAATAACTTTCCCCAATCCTTCCTTCTTTGTGAATATATGAACCCTGGTACATGGGCTTTATTATTGGCTAAAAAATGGGGAAATAATTCTCTGTAGCCCTTGTAAACATAATCAACAAATCACTGGTGAAGAGTTGAGACTTCTAGTACGTTTTCACTAGGACGCTGCGAAGCTGTTCAGTGGTGATGTCTGGAGCCATTTCTAAAGCAACCTGCTACTTACAGAAAATGTAAATAATAAATAAAAATCATCTCCTGCCTCCTCCCCCAATTTGATGTCCCTTGCACCATTTGATATTTAATGATTAATTATCTGACTTTACTTTGATACTGGATTCAGAAAAGATCCAATGATTTTCTAAATTATTTAAATATCATTTCATTTATATTTTCTGAAGTGTAGCAACTGCATCAATGTGACTATAACATAGAAAAGCATTTTAAGATGTCAAAGAGCCTAAAGAAAATGTCCTACTGAGTTAAAAGATGATATTTCTTGGATACAAGTCAAATTCCAAAGACATTTAAATAGGCTTAATTCTAGGTACTTACAAAGTCAACTATAATGAAAAATTGTCAAAAGAGGCTCCAGAGTAGGGAGCAGGCACTGGGATTTAGATCAAAAGCAAAAAAAAAAAAAAAAATACATCCAACATATTTGTCATTATCCTTATATAAAAATAATCCTTGTAGTGGTATTTGTTCAGGACAACGACCTGGCTGAACAAACACTTAGCGCTAAGAGCATCTCTTATATACGTAAGGTATGTAGGCATTGATTAAAGTCAGTGTGGACAAAAGCAGATTTAAAAATTTTTGGATTTTTATTTAAATAACTTTTCTTTTTAAAAAATAAAACTAAAATTAAATTTGAAATTATGACAACCTATGTTAAGGCCTAAATTTATTATAGTCTATTAATTATTTAAATTAAATAAAATAATGTTAAGCAGTACAAGTTTCAAAGGAAGTTGAACAACAGAACCAATGTAAATCATTGGCTAAACAACTGGAACCAGAGTTCGTTAAAGTGCTAAACCAACTTTTGACATTAGTAGCTTCTTCTGCAGTTGCAGAGAATTTTTTCGTCAGTTCAATTTATTCAAGTCAATGACTAATTTCATTAGAAGTTGAGAAGTTTATTTTCTTCTTCCAAATTATGAATAAAAACAAGGTCTAAGAACGAAATCTACAAGATGTTAGTACTAGAAGGACATGGTGACCAGAACCAATCAATACAGTTCACTACTACAGATACTTCAGTTGTTTAATAAATTAATTTTAAGAAAAAATAAGTTTATCAAAACATGTTTTGCATTTATGTATGCAGCACATTTAAGAAAGTTATTACACTAATACAAAATTTGGGGGCACTTGTAATTGAATTCCAATTTCCATCCAAATGCAGCTCAACTCAAATTACAAAGAAAAAGTGAATTTAGTACATCATAAATATCATTCACCATTTTCTAATAAAAATGTAAAAAATTAAATGCACGTTAATCTATATAATTGCTTAAATGTGTATAGATATGATCTATCCTCCTGGTTAGCAAAATAAAGCACCAAATGTAGTGTAAAGGTTATATTTAGTTGCAAATCAACATGTTTTAATGGTCACCAACCAATGAGTATCAACTTTTCTTTAGGAAAAAAGTACAAAAACAAAAAACATTAAAATCCACGACTCAAAGCAAGGTTTCTGATTTGATTTAAATCACCAATTTTAATCATTATGTAAATCACTGAGTTAAAACAATCTACCCTGGTTAGAGTATCTCTATAATGCCCATAAACTATTAGAAAGCAAGTTGAGATTTGGCTAATAAAGAGGACCTCAGTGTGACGAATCTATTTTCCTGTAATATCAATAAGAGCAGCAAGGATATATGAAATTGATTTCACTAAGAGAGAAAAAGGTTGATCTACTTAGCATTTAGATTAGTATACCTTCCAGAATAGCATGTTAAGAGGTCTATGACATGAATCCTAAATCCTTCATCACACAGTTTTCTGTATATATCCCTTAGCGCTGCAATGTGTAAGTCTTAAAAGAATGAAGGCTAAACTGGGGTGAAATTTTGGAATGTGGGGAGTTTCAGTGCACGTCTTCTCTTTGTGGCTCTCAATTTATGAAAATTATCATTAACAAATTAGCACATAAAACCCTTTAAAAAAAAAATAATTTCCAGAAAAAAGCCAGAACCATCACATTTGCAGTGTCATTTGTTCTTATAGGACAATATGACCCTATATAAATCATAGTAGCTTCTTTTCTTGTACTATCTCATTCAAATTCTGCATTTCTCCAAAACTGATATTTGCAGCAAAACACAGGATCCAGGAACCTCTAAACTCCCTGCATGTTCTGCTAAGCAGAGTCTCATGAAGATGCACATGCATACGCTTTCTGGTAAATAAAAAGGTGGTCTTAAAAATAAGTGCTTTAGGCTTTCTACTGAACAGTATGACTCAAGAGAGACTTTTGGAATATGATGTAATCTATTTTATAGACTCAGACTTTAAGGTCAGAAGGGACCTGCACAACGCAGGCCACAGAACCTCACCCATCCACTCCTGTAATAGATCCCTAACCCATGACTGAGTTACTGAAATCCTCAAATCATGGTTTAAAGATGTCAAAATACAGAGAATCCACCAGCAAGTGACCCCATGCCCCATGCTACAGAGAAAGGCGAAAACCCCCCAGGGCCTCTGCCAAACTACCCTGGTGGAAAATTCCTTCCTGACCACAAATATAGCGAACGGTTAAACCCTGAGCATGAGGGCAAAACTCACCAACCAGACACTCAAGAAAGAATTCTCCATAGTAACTCAGAACCCACCCCATCAACCGTCCCACCACAGGCCATTGTCATATTTACCACTAGTAGTCAAAGATCAGTTAATAACCAAATTAGGCTGTCCCATCATACCAGCCCCTCCATAAATTTATCAACCTCAGTTTTAAAGCCAGCTAGGAATTTTTGTCACCACTGTTCCACTTGGAAGGCTATTCCAGAACTTCACTCCTTTGATGGTTAGAAACCTAGGTCTAATTTTAAGTCTAAACTGTCCATCAGGAAGTTTATATCTATTTGTTCTTGTGTCCACATTGGCGCTGAACTTAAATAATTCCTCCCCATCCCTGGTATTTATCCCTCTGATGTATTTATAGAGAGCAATCATATCTCCCTCCAGCTTCTTTTAATTAGGCTAAACAAGCCAAGCTCTGAGTCTCCTATCATAAGGTAGGTTTTCCATTCTGCGTATCATCCTAGTAGCCCTTCTCTGCCCCTATTCCAGTTTGAATTCATTTTTCTTAAACATGGGGGACCAGAACTGCACACAATATGCCAGATGAGGTCTCACCAGCACCTTGTATAACAGTACTAACACCTCCCTATCTCTACTAGAAATACCTTGTCTGATGCATCCTAGGACCACATTAGCTTTTTTTAAATGGCCACATCACACTGGCGGCTCATAATCATCCTGTGATCAACCAATACACCCAGGTCCTTCTCCTCCTGCCACTGCCAACTGATGCATCCCCAGCGAATAGCAAAAATTCTTTTTATTAGTCCCTAAATGCATGACCTTGCACTTTCCATTATTAAATTTTATCCTATTTCTATTCCTCCAGTTTTTGCTCAGGCCTTTGAAATTAACAAGGGCCTTCTACAAATATTGTTACCAACACAGTAAGTTTTATTACAAATTTAATACTAATATTTCAGTTAGTAGATAAATGTGTTTTGTTTTGCCTATTCAGCTAAGGTTTCTATAAAATGGCCAACCGTATGGCTATATTCACTTATGTAACATGAATTGTTTTATCATCATCTTCTATTTTCTTATCTCTAATGTTGAGAAATACTATTTAATGAGGGTTTTTTCTAGCATGCAAAGGAAATAATCAAACTTCTTTATAAATAGGAATATCTACAGAAAAAGCAATGATGATCTGCAGGTAGTTTACAGATAACTGTCAACTCAAATCTGAGTGTGGTCACTACCAGTAATTATTAAATCTACACCTTTAGTTTTAATACTTGACAAAGATTATGTATTCAGATACTACGTGAGTTTAAATACTTACTGTCACCTTTCTCCCTCCAGCCACAAGGTAATGGATTTAAAAATGCAATTAATAAATGGAACCTAGTTGGACTGATTTTTACAAGCAAATATTATATTAAAATTAAGGACTACAGTGGGTGTTTAATATGGCGGCTACTAAGCAGTGAAAATTAACAAACAACATTTCATGTACCGTTTATCAATACATTGTTCCATAAGAACTGAAATCTAATGCTTACCTTGCAATTTAAAACCTGTTATACATGTAGAAAAATTACCTTATAGGGGGAGATATGAGTGTCTGAAGGAAAGGCCAACATTCCCATCACTTGTCGGACCTCATCCAGCTGACTTCCTTCAGCCTGACTGAAATGCTTTCTTGCATGTCTGAAATATAGAATTTAGAATACATGGATAAATATAAACCCCTTTAAATGGATTTTTTTATTGAAAGATAAATGCATTTATGTAATCTGTACGAAAGATTGTCACCAAAAAAAGAGGGCTTAAACTGTAGATTATGCACCCAGTACACAAAATCCGAAGTTGACAATGTGCTTGAAAATACATTCTGCAGATTTGAATGCAAAAGTGATTTTAATCTTAGAAAATTTATCCCAGAGCTTTCTAGGCTCCCCCAATCTTAAAGATGAAAAAAACCACCCTGAATTTATTTCATTGCACCTTTTATTTTATTACAGTAATATTTATCACACTGTATAAATATCAATTGCACAAAGTCAGGCATGCCTTATATTTCTCTTGATTCTATCAGAGGTTAGCTAGATGTGTAATGCTTTGCACACACAGGTGCATGAGAGGAATGAGGGGAGAAAAGAATTAGGATTCAAGCATTTCATGTTATAAAATGTTAAAAAAAAACCAAATTGGTAATACCAGCATGTGGCTTGCTGAGACAAGATGATTACAAAAGCCATCAAGAAAACAAAGCATCCATATCAATGAGAGCATTTATTTAGTTTGAACTACAGTGTCTTTGGGGAAAAAATATCACTTCTCATGAAGAATATTACAAATTACATGCCAATGTATAATACTATAAAATTGGTAAACCATCAATAGAAACAGGTATTCCATGAAGACACACATGAGTAAAGATTTTAAATACAGAACTTCACGCAGGAGATTCTCTCTCTCACTCACACTATTAAGTGTTTGAATATTTGGAGGAACAAGACAAAGTCTCAGCTACAGCATGCCTAAACAAAGTTTGTTTGCAGTGTTGTAGCCACCTTGGTCCCCGCCAGAATAAGAGAGAGTGAAGCAATATCTTTCATTAAGCCAACCTCTGTTGGTGAAAAAGAGACGTTTTCGAGCTACACAGAACCTTCTTCCAGTTTGGGAAAGGTAATCAGAGCATCGTCAGTTTGAATAAACATTAAGCAATGCCCTGTATGACCAATTTGTCTCTGGCTTCTGCAATGATCAGATCCGAAAAAAGTTACTGACCGTATCAGCGCTTACATTACAGAAGACTTTTAGTATCAATCATCATGGAAACCACAGGGAAGGATCCTTTCAGAATTTAGTGTCAACCAAGAAGTACATCACCCGAACTGGCGAGACCCAGGAACATAAGGAATTTCTGTGTGGCCACTGTGCAAAAACTACACGTGCGAGGAAGATTGCTAGGCACACCAGGTCATTTGCAGGAAGTGCCAGCAGAACAGACGCATTGCTGTGATCTGTCACACAGTTCAATGACCAGCAACATAGAGTAACGAAGACGACACCTATGAAGACTAACACTAAGAAAGTACGAAAGTCAGATTCATAATGTGGAAAAAGGCAAGAGCTCTAGTGACACTGACCAAGACTTAGCACTGGATGTGTTATCAAACTGGCATAAAGGATGGCATCTGGGTCACACCCTTGATCGAGGGAGTTCCTACAAGAAAGGAACTTGATGTGGGAGCTCCTATTTCACTGGCTTCTGCATCTACCTGTCACCAAACTTTGTCACAAGTTCCTCTAGAAGAAATCTCCATGCTTCTGAAAACTTAAACCACAGCTACCCCTCTGGGACTTTTTACCACAGAAATGTAGGTCTTCAAATGGATGCTCCAGGTGAAAGTTCAACTAGATCAGCTGTATATGGTTGAAAGTATCTACCATTCTTTGAGAGAACTTGGGCCTGAGAAGCACAAGGTGAAC
The DNA here is from genome assembly GCA_007922155.1 of Mesoclemmys tuberculata. Lineage (NCBI taxonomy): Eukaryota > Metazoa > Chordata > Testudines > Chelidae > Mesoclemmys > Mesoclemmys tuberculata. Next base: position 77,477,618 of record ML675624.1, read on the forward strand.
TGAACCAAGATCAAGGAAAGCACCTGAAAACCTTCAAGAAATACTGGACAGACATGCCAAAATTTTTGAAAAATGTGCAATGTTTCTCTGAAGCTTGCTGTTATGTCTGACTGGCAGCAAAATATTTGCAGAATATTGCTGAATACCCTGGATATGTAACTGATGCCATGGGCTTAAGGAAATCATGAAAGAAAGAGAAAGGTGATTCTCCAAGATTCTCCAGAGAACTTGTCACAGTTATATTCATTCATAGGAGTAATTAACTACTACAGCACATTTCTGACTAACCTGGTGACAGTATTGGCACTTTTACATGAACTATAACAAGCCCGAAAAAAGAGGAAAGGGACCAAAAAATGTGAATGTGCATTTAAGGAAGCAAAGAGACTGACATCAGCTGAAGTTCTTATGCACTTTGATGCCTTGCTACCAGTACAATTGGCTTATGATGCCTCACCATATAGAGTGGGTTGGAGTTCTTTTTCCCACATTTTTCCAGATGGCAGGGAGAAAACAATTGCCTTCCTTTCACAAACACTCATAGCACCTGAGAAAAAACTATGCACAAATCCAGCAAGAAGCTCTCAGCATTATCTTCAGAATTTGGAAGTTCCAAAACTATCTGTATGGCAGACATCTTATCTTACTGACAGCAAAAGTATTGTGAATCAAGGTTGTATCTTACCGGGCACGTGAGTGATCATTCCAAAATGACTTGGATCTCATGTTTTGGAAGCTCTTTGGGAGGCTCATTTTGGCATTGTATGGATTAAAGCTGAAGCCCAGAGTCATATGGCCAGGGATTGGCAACCATAGTGAGAGGAAGGTGAAGAGCTGTACTATGTGCCAGCAATTTCAGCATGATTCTGGCCCAGCCTGTCTACACCTTTGGTTGTGGCCTCATACTCCTTGGACATGTAGTTAGGTGGACTTTGCTGGAATATTCAAAGCTTATATGTTTTGGGTCATTGTTGAGTCCATTTGAAATGGCCAAAAGTTTTCAGAATGACTTCTGCTACCAAGACCACTGCACACCTTTGTATCTTGTTTAGCCAGTATGGCCTACTATTACAGTTGGAGAGTGACAACAAACGTCAGCTATGTTCAGAAGAATTTAAGAGGTTCTTAGCTTCAAATGGAATTCAGCACATCATTCTGCTCCATATCACCCTGTTACACACCGATTAGCAGACTGCTTTGTATAGAAACTTAAGCATGCCTTAAGAGCTAACAAGTCTGCTTTGAATCATCAGCAGAGATTGCATAATTTCTTGCTTGTCTACAGGAACACAGCACATGCTTTACACAGGAATCACCTGCAACTCTTTTTTGAAGCCATCTTTTGTGTACCTGTTTGCACCTGCTACATCCTGATGTTGCCTTATGTATAGTCTAATCCTAAACTATGCAAATTGATAGATGTGAGATTTACCATTGTTCTTTTCAAGTAGGAGACTTAATGTGGACTCCCAGCTATGGTGGTGGATGAAATAAGTGCCTGAAGAACTTGTAAAATGTACAGGACATTTGTTTGTAGTAAAACTATCCAATGATACTTTTTGGAAAGGACATATGGACTAGTTGCAGCCTTGACAAGTACCACAGTCCGAGGATATTCCAGTAGGATTTTCTGTTCCTGTGATTGAACCTTCTCCTGTTACAACTCCTAATGTCCATGACTTGTCAGAAAGAACTTTGGTACCAGATCCAGTTGACTCTTTACCACTGATTGTTCCTTTTTTACAGAAGGATGCCATACCACCATCATCACGTCATCACCAAGAGGGTGTGAAAACCAGCAGTGCACCTGAATTTACAAACTGTTTAGGCAAGTGAATTGCTATTCCAAGGCAGAATCATCCCTTTCAACTTGAAAGTCTTCAGTAGTCCACCCGCAACTTTTAATTAGGTTACATAGTGTTTTATGTTAGCCCCATAAATGACTATATAGAGATGTAGATAGATCGATTGATAGATAGACAGAAGTATTTTAAAGTGGGGTGGATAGTTGGGCACTCTGTACTCAGAGCAGAGCCTCACTTCTATTTGTTGCCAGAACAATACAGTCACCACAGTAGATAGCTGTGTTTAAATTAGCTTCCCCGTGTCTGTCTCTTTCACTGTTGGGTCCAAACATAACAATTACCTCATCTACCTTGTGTATCAAACAGATTCTGTCTACTAAGACTAGAGAGCAAGCCAAAATAATTAACTCAAAGCAAAACTAGAAGTGATTTTTAAAAAACAGTTTGAGTGGATTAACATTTAAAACCCCCTGTTGAAACATGAAGTTACTAGGGTTTGCCAATACTTGAAGTGTGCTGTATAGAGTCTTCCTGAGAAAGGTCCTAAAGTAGTCATCCTATGAATGCCCAGATTCAAGTTTTTCCAAGAGCTGAAATTTTAACAACCAGTCAATTCAGGAACAGAGCAATATATTTGTGAAGTGAGTTACAGTTATATCTAACCTGTGACAGAGCTAGTTCAACACTTTCACTATAAACCCCCTCGCTTACAGTGGACAGATTGGGCTAGTGGACTGACCATGTGACTGGGAGTCAGGCGATCCATGGTTATGGGGTGGACTTGATTACAGTCTATAAATGCCTATATGGGGAATAAATATTTAATAATGGGCTCTTCAATCTAGCAAAGAAAAGCATAACATGATGCAATGGCTAGAGACTGAATCTAGACAAATTCAGACTGGAAATAAGGTGCACGTTTTTAACGTTGAGGAGAATTAACCACTGGAACAATTTACCAGGTGTCATAGTGGATTCTCCATCACTGACAATTTTTAAATAGAGATTGGGTATTTTTCTAAAAGATCTGCTCTAGGAATTACTTGGGGAAGTTTTATGGCGTCTGTTATACAGGAGGTGAAACTAGATGATCACAATAGTCCTTTCCGGCCTTCGAATCTATTCCTGTCATCTTATTTTGTGACTGAGCAAGGCACTTCTGTGTCTCAGTTTCCCCATCTGTCACATGGAGGAGATACTAAAACATCTTCATTAGGTCTTTGAGATCTTCTGCTCAGAAATATTATGCAAAGTATTATGTTTGTTCTAGGCTGCAATAATTCTGACCATTTAAAAAAAAAAATGTATACACGCAAAAAAAAAAAAAACATTTCAAAATACAGCATTCTGCCACTGCCCATCTCTTGGGCTGACTTCAAACTGAGGTTTGGAAAGTTATGTTTAAAATAATTTATAGGATTCTGCATTACCCTGGTTTTGGCCAGATCATCAATACCATGAGAACAGTCTCTTCAGCAACATTTCAGTATTCTCACATCCTTTCCCGGCCCAAATCACAACAAATGGAAATCATATAGGACAGAGTATAGGACACAGCTCCTAGTGTGGGTAAGCAATTTCAGGAAGGCAAATAGTGTTCGTGAATACTGATTATATTATGGTAGCAGCAGTAGTGCTTTGATAACTTGGAAAAGGGGACCAGCCTCAACGTATTAAAAGAAAGCTAGGAGCCCAAGGGTACGCAGCTGCAGTGCTGCACCAAAGCAACAACTTCTTAAAGGGATTGATTATACAAAGCACAGAACCAAACTCAGAAGACACCCTACAGAAAATAAAAAGGTGTGTTTTTGTTTTTTTGCTGGGGGTGGGGAGAGGAGAGGAGAGGGAGTGGGGTGCTTTTTTAAAGATGCTATTAATTAAAGAGAGAAAGTTTACCTACTTTCCATAAGTGGAGTTCTTTGAGATGTGTGGCCCCTATCTGTATTCCACTGTGGTACACGTGCAATTCCATGTGGCTCAGAATGGAAGATTCTTGCAAGAAGTGTCCGCTGGTCCGTGCTTGCACTCTCTCTCCTCATGCTCTGATCAGAGAATATAAGGAGTGATATGGATTGATAGTTGGCTATATGGAAATGGAGGCTGGTAGATATGAATGCTTTCCTCCCTAGGAGATCCAAGCATTTGGCCTCCTTGTCCACAGGGGCAGATCTGACACATGGTTGTCTACTTCTCTCTGTACCATCCTGAACCACCAGGGAATTTTGGGCAGGATGAGTGAACAGAAATTCTGCTCCCTTGGGAGAAACAATGTATCATTCTTCTGCCCTCTTAGAAGTGAGTGCACACATCACTGAGGTGTCCCATGGGTCTTTGGCCAGGTCTAGAATAGACTCATTAACTTGGAGTGCTATCCTAGTACAGCCTGTACTTTGCAAAATGTCAATGAGTTTGTGGGATGACTGACTTCTTCCAAGGGCATCTGGTGGAGATCATCAATCCTTCATAATAACTCCTGAATTTGCTTATGATTGTCTGGTGAAGGCTGATGCTGGAGCAACCTTCTTGTCAGGAAAGGAAGACTAAGTATTTGACTATACTGCTGGGTCTGGCTCTTCATATTCCTCCTCCATCAGCTCTGGGGAGAGTTCAGGCTGGTTTCTCGGAGGTTGGACCAGATGGGGGATTCAGGATAATGCATGTACAGGTCTCCCAGTCCTTAGTAGGGCCAAGGAGACAGATTCATCATGGGTTTCAATGGACCCAAAGGCATAGGGTACCACAAGCCCTGGAGGCAGGGGAGAGGGCAATCCTATCTTATGTGGTCGTGATGGGCCCCAAGAGACTCTGGAGCCTCTTTTTGGGCTCACAACCTTTGGAGGAGATACTGAGAGTCCTTCACCTGATGAAGAAAATGTGGGCTCCAGCTCAATCTCCAAAGGCATTGCTGTCAGAACTTTTCATGAGGAATAATACTGGCTTGTAAAGGGAATAGAAGAACAGTCTCTTCCATAACACTCATGGATAGATGGTGTCAGAATCTCCTTTGGAAGAATCAGTTCAGATGAGAGGGGACAATCCAGATTTGACAGGATGGTGATGTCCTGCAAAGTAGTGTATTTGTCATCATGATAAAGTCTGTCTCTATAAACCTTTGGAGTTGGCACCGATGATGTATGGGGTAGTCATCTGTCTGTCAGTACCAAAGGTGTTCCAACTGAGGCTCATGCCTCTCTATTCAATAGCAATAGTCCTGCTCCTGCTGATGGTGCTGAAGAGGAGACCTTTAATCACTGAAGCCTGCTGTTTGGCCCAGGACCTTGATGGCTCTTCAAGCCTCCTGGTGCCAGGAACGATAAGATACCCAACCTCAAGGGTTTAGGGCATGCAGCCCTCCCATCAGAGGCAGATCTGGTGGGAAGTTTCTCTCGTCTTTAGAGAGATTTTCTCACCCTAGCGTAAGTCTGAGATGAAGCTGGGAATGGGCAACAGGATGGATCACTTGATGATTACCTGTTCTGTTCATTCCTTCTGAAGCACCTGGCATTGGCCACTGTTGGAAGACAGAATAGTGGGCTAGATGGACCATTGGTCTGACCCAGTATGGCTGGTTTTATGTTCTTAAGAGTCCTTGGTTTCATCCTTGCTTGCTTCTGCATCTGAAGTGATGCTGCTGGGTGGCACGCTCATTGACACCTCAGCCCACTCTACAGATATGACTAGAGCTTCATAGCCTGCTCCGTAAGTTGCTTCCTGAGCTCTGAATTCTCACACTTGATGGATTTGGGAAGGAGTGGCGGATACCGCACTTAGTGGAGATATGAGCTTCTCTAAGCAGTAGAGGTACCTCCGGTGATCATCAGTGACTGGGAAAGAACAGAGGCAGGAGACATGAATCCTGGGCATAATCAGTGTACCATGCCAGGAAAGAGGAGAGCAGCCTGGAGAGGGTAGGGTCCTCCCAAAATCTAACTATCTGAAACTAACAAAATTACAATAAGAAAAGTTATTTACAGTTTAATTGTTACAGAAATAGGGTAAGAGTGTGGAGGGTCAGACTGTGGACACTGGCGGGTTCCTTCTCAGACCAGATGGTGGTAAGAAGGGACTGGAGAGCTGAAATCGGTCCACACAGTGCCTTATACCCTTGGATCAGAGCACAAAGAGGGAAAAAGTGGTAAGGATCAACAGACACTACTAGCAAAGAATCTTCTGGTCTCGGGCACATGGAGTGCATGAGTACTCACATGATACATAAATAGGGACCAGCATTCAAAGAAGAACTTAGAATATATTATTATCATGAGTTATGGAGCCACAGGGCAAATGGCACCTCAGTTCAGTACCAGTCTCTAAAACTAACAATTATGGCTTTTTCTTCTAGACAGTTCACTTTTAGTGGGAGCATTCCAATAAAATATCACTCACTGTTACACAGGCAGCAAATGTGCCAGGCAAACTGGTAGGGATATCAAGTGCTGTCCCAGTTCATTGCACATGCAAAAGCAAGCGAGAATGAATGCTGAGCATGCAGAGGTCTTTTTCAGGAAACCAAGAGCCAAATAGTGTTCCCAGTGCAGTACACCTGCATAAGCCAGCAAGCAAAGCTTATTTGTTTCTGATATTTATCTATTTAAATTTGACTACTCCATATGGCAGAAGACAAGAAGAGTAAACAGAAGCCAACATAACAATCTCAAACGTTTCCCCAGACTGGGTTAAGATGAAGGCTACTGGTCGATTCATAACCCTGTCTTGTTTCTGTAATTGTCAGCTGGTAATTTTCTTTTCTAATTTCCCACTGCCCCCTTTTAAATTTTTCCTCTCCTAGAGCCTCCTCCCTTAAAGCCCCTAATCCAATTAACAGCTGAATTCATTACTCACCCAATCAACCAGAGAGGCTAGAAATAGATGCAAAGTAACGCTTGGAAGAAGGAAGGTGAGTTTGCTGTCCCATCACATACCAAATCCCCTGCTGAGAAGTAAGGGACAGTTCTCCCATACCAGGATATAACACCATTAGATAAACTAGAGGGACAAACAGCACCAAGGTTATCTACTCTATCCGCCTGCATCAGCTTTGTCTATTTTCTTCCATCAGTGTCTTGCCTCCTCTCTTATGCTCCCATACCTACCATGCTATGAGAACACAAAGTATGAGATTTGAGTCACTGAATTTCTGCAACTGTTATTGGAGTAGAAGACAAACATGACAGATTCTCAGACAGAGATAATTTAATAGTGTGGATGGTGGAAGGGTTCTATACAATATTTAAACTTGTATCCAAAAGAAAGTAATTTTGATTAGTCAAGTCTATTCTTAGCAATCTGACCAAGCAACAGCAATAACTACCACTCAAGGCAGGCTGTATCATATCACACCTCACCTACAACAATTCCTTCAGCTACACGAGACAACTACAGTCACCAGGTGAAATTCTGGCCTCACTGAAGTCAGTGGGAGTTTTGCCACTGATTTCAACAAGGCCAGAGCTTCATGCAGCATTTAAAAGATTGTAAAAACCCCAAAGATTATATACTGACTACTCTTTTAGATTCTAGACACTACAGGCAAATGGACAAGACAGTTACTAACCATCCGTAACTGTTGTTCTCTGAGATGTGTTGCTCATGTCCATTCCATGTCAGGTGTGTGCGCACGCACTGGTGCCAGAGATTTTTCCCTCTGCGCTACTCGTAGGGCCCTATGCAGTGGCCCATGTATGTGCCACTATAAGGGTGCTGCCAGCTTTCGCCCCCAATTCATTCTTGCCAGAACTCCAACAGAGGGAAAGGAGGGTAGGCCATGGAATGGACATGAGCATCACATCTTGAAGAACAACAGTTACAGAAGATTAGTAGCGGTCTTTTCTTCTTCAACAGTTACTAACCTTCCATAACCGTTGCTCTTCGAGATGTGTTGCTCATGTCCATTCCATGCCAGGTGACTTGCAAGCAGCTCCTCTGGAGGTGGACTAGGAGTTCACAGAGGTGTCGATTGCCAGACTGCTCTGCCACATCGTCCTGAGCCTGTTGCATGATGGCATCCTGGGACATAAAAGAGTGAACAGAAAACCAAGTTGTGGCCCTGCAAACGTCCTATATTGGAACCTGGGCTTAGAAAGCCAACACCAAAGCCTGTGCTCTCATCGAATGGGCTGTCAAGAGTTGCAGGAGGTGCAACTTTTGCTTGCTCGTGACAAGTTCTGATGCATGTGGTGATCCAAGAGGAAATCCTCTGCGCTGAGACTGGCAGACCCTTCATTTGCTTGAGTACTGAGATGAAGTTCATGGATTTTTGGAAGGGCCTAGTTTTTTCGATGTATAAAGCCAGCACTCACCTGACATCCAAGGTGTAAAGATGTAGAGCAATGCGGCTTCCGAAAAAAGACTGTCAGGAAGATATCCTGGTTGACATGAAACTGCAATACCACTTTTGGTAGAAATGAAGGGCACAGCTGAATCTTATCTTTGTAAAACACAGTATAGGGAGGTTTCAATGTTGGAGCCTTGATTTCGGAGACTCACATTGCTGATATAATTGCCACCAGAAAGGTAACTTTCCATGACAAGTGAAGAAGTGAACAGGATGCCATGGGATCAAAGGGAGGTCCAGAAGTCTAGATAAAACTAGGTTGAAGTCCCATAAGGGAAGCAGGTTTCTGACCTGCGGAAATAGCCTTTCCAAGCCTTTCATGTATCTGGTCATCATCTCATGGGAGAAGTATGATCTGTCCTGGATATGCAGGCAAAAGGCTGAGATGGCCACCAGGTGTACCCTGATTGATGATAATGCCAGGGCTTGATGTTTCAAGAGAAGTAAGTATTCCAGAATGGAGTGCAATGGTACCTGGGTCAGGGAGAGGTTTCGTTCTGCTGCTCAGCAGGAGAAGCGTTTCCACTTCCAAGGTAAGTTGCTCTACAAGAGGGTTTTCTACTTTACAGCTGGACTTTCTGAACCCGAGCGGCGCTAACTTGCTCCTCAGGGCTTAACCGTGCACCATGTACACTGTCAAATGTAAAAAGGTGAGGTCTGGATGTAACAGCCAATCATGATCCTGTGAAATCAAGTCCAAACAGTCCATGAGTGTCCAAGGGGCTGCCACTGCCAGGTCCAACAACATGCCAACCAGTGTTGATGGGACCATGCTGGAGAGATCATTCTGATCCGCCCTTTGCCCTTCTTGATCTTTATGAGGACCTTATGGATGAGAGGGATCGGTGGAAAGGCGTATATCAGGCCTCCTGACCACTGCAGGAGGAAAGTGTCAGGAAGCAAGATGTTGTCAGGTACTTGCAGGGAACAGAAACAGTGACATTTCCTGTTCTGTTTGGTTGCAAACAGGTCCACCTGGGGAGTTCCCCACCTCTGGAAGAGAACATTGACTGCCTCTGGATGCAGGCAGGTGAGAAGAAACGAATATGCTGAGGTAATCTGCCTGTGTGTTCGTGACCCCCAGAAGGTATGAGGCTTCCAGGTGGATCACATGTTCCATGCAGAAGTCCCACAGACTGAGTGCCTTAGGCATACAGCTGAGGATCTCGCTCCCCCTTGCTTGTTGACATAATACATTGATGCTGTTTTGTTTGTCAATACTAATGCTTCCTTTCCCAACATCTGGGGAAGGAATACTTGGCAGGCTAGATGGATTGCCCTACGCTCTCTGACATTTATGTTTAATGTCAGCTCCTCTGTGGACCAGAGGCCTTGGGTTCTGAGGGAGCCAACGTGGGCTCCCCACCCTAGGTCCAAGGCATCCAATACCAAGGAAAACACTGGAAGTGGGGTCATAAAGAGGACCCCTCTTGCTACCTGTGTAGGGTTTGTCCATCATGCCAGTGAGGCAAGTACTCGAGATGGCCTGTTCCAGAAGCACTGCTAAAGCCCCCACAGCTTGATCTGGTTCTTCAACCAAGTCCAGGGGGTGGGTGCAACACTATCACTGAGTGTCTCTCAGATGTTTCCAAGATTGATTGCTGCACCTGCAAACCTGGGAAAAGAAGAAGTCCCCATGGGTTCCAGAACTGCCACGGCCCAGGCCATTGTGTCAGAGCCATGAGCCTGGTGGTAGGCTGGGGGGAGGGAGGTGGGAGAACCTGCAGCCTTGGCTGAGTTAACTTGACCCCAGGCGAGGTCATCTCCTCTCCCTGTGAATCCGAGGTGTTCTCTTCTGGAGACCACGGCAATGCTAAACTTGTCTCCAGCTCTTTAGTGCACTGGTAGGTGTGGTGTCCTGGTAACAGGAGCGGTGCCGGGGCTCTGTTGATCAGTGCTGAGCATCTAGGGGTTGACAATGGTACTCTGGCAACCAGTAGTGGCACGCTGGAGACCGATGCCGCAGCTCTGGGGATTGGTGCTGGGACCCTGGTGACCTATGTCAAGGTCCTTTTTAGTGTGGGGTCTGAAGTTTCGGCAGATCCTGCACTTGTCCTGAACATGGGTCTCACCCAGGCACTTTAGGTAGCTCTGGTGAGGTTCATTTACGGGCATGGGCTTCTAACATGAAGCACTTGGTTTGAAGGCTGGGAACCAGGGTATGCCTATCCCTGGGACTATGTCCCTGCAGGACTAGCTACAACTATATCTAAACTACTAATTCTAACTAATTAAACTTATCTAACAAACCGTGTACACTAAATCTACAGATGAGACCACTGGTAGAAGGGTTGCCAAGGCAAGGACGTTTCAGCACTGTCACTAGAAGTAAGGAACAGAGAGATGGTAGCCAGCGGCATCCTTATAGTGGTGCTTGCGTATGCCGCTGCAGAGGGTGCTAGAGCTGGCCCTACGGGTACCATTAAGGAAAAATCTCCAGGAACACTTGACATGGAATGGACATGAGCAAGCACTTGAAGAACAGGTTTCTACCATCATTAACACAAGTGAGTCACTACAACTATGACAGAGTGAGCTATAAATTTATTCTGCCCAATACATCTCCAAAATTGCTAGCTAAATTCTCATTGCAGATCATGGTGTAACAAGCAGAAAGAGCAGTTTGATTTATCAAATTCCAGGATGAGTTTGTAAACTTTGAGGGTAAGGATCTTGTAATTGTATTTCATTTGCTTGTGAAGTTGATCTACCTATGATGGCATAGAAGTTAACAAACGAACAAAAACACAAACACATAATTTATCTGACACAAAACCAGAGCAAATTTGACTGAGAAATCAGAGACTACGAAAATCCACAATTTTTCACAGTCACTACTCCAACTATAGCTGTAGTACACACGTTTACAAGATATACAAGCCACATGGATCTCTACCTACTATATGATTGAATGTATTAATCAGGAAGTGGCAATAACTGAACACAGAATGTAAAGTGTTATCAGGGAGGACATGTTCTTCATTCTGCTCAATGGACCATGCTAAAACACCTTTTTTTTTTTAAATCTCAAACCCCTTTATTAGAAGTCAAATAAGTTTGTACTGAAAAAGCACCATAAAATTATTCCACTTATCTGCCTGTTCAGAAAATTAAAATCGAACAAAGAAAACCAAGATGCTGTCTAAGCCTAGTCTTATAGCAGAAATGGATCCAAAATTAGTGTAGTCTCCTTTGCTCCTTTTGTGCACAGCACTATTTCTTAACCAAGGTTCCCTGCCTCCAGCTAAGATCTAGTTGAGTACAAAAAGTCTTTATAAGCATCTGAAACAAGCCTTTCATGATTACTCCTCTTACATTATACATCTTTTACATCCTGACAGCGTTGAAAAACCCTGGAATGCAATTAAATATGCAAAATTTCAACAGAAGTGTAGAAGTCTGACAAAAGCCACAAAGGGTGAAGTTAACTTGTTTTGTAAAAGGTTTTTGTTTTGGAAAAGCTTTTACCTTTATTATTATTATTTTTAAAAGCTGCATGAATTAGAGATGGCGTATTAGCCTGAACTTTGAATTTTCTACCTGTGAGTGTGTCACAGTCTTAGCATTAAACAAACAGTTTTGTATAGTCCTGAAACTTGCTCTTTCAAGAGCACTCTGATGAACTACCTTGCAGGAACTCAGTGTGCATACACCATATTCTAAAAAGCTTCAGAAATTCAAACATTGTTATTAAATAAGATATATATTTTTAAAGCTCACATCAATTGTATCCTAAAAGCAATATGTCACTTTAGAGCTTCTCAGCAGGCAGTAAGCAAAGCTTTCAAACTTAAACACCAGCTGCGTTTCAACAAAATGTCAGCTCTCCCGAGTTCCACTCATACAGGAAACTACTTGGTAAACAGCCTCTTTCTCTGCTTTTTAATGGATGCCTGACCTATTTATTGCACCATGGACACAATACTGAAAGAATCCTGCTGCAGGCACTTAACAGAAGCAAGCTAATAAAAACAGAAGTTGTGGCGGCTTGCTAAAAGCAAATCTGAATTTTTATGCTACACCTTCCAAAATATGCCAGTTTTCAAATATTCTTTGTTATTCATTAAAATATTTGTTTTCAAGTTAATAGACCAGACAAGAAATGTTCAAAATATTCACTAGTTAACAGTATTTTCTAAAGCAAATTTCTTTGGGGGCTGGCAGTTAGATGTTGAACAGAGAACGCACAGTGCTACAAGTGAATCCGTGCTGTCAAAAGCATCAACTTAGACAAAGACGTTCTGCAGTTCCCCTTGTTCTTATGGCAGGAAAAAAAAACCCAGAATTCAGACAGCACTATTATAACTGGAAAAGTTTTAATTGCTAGTTGCATCCATTGTGATTCAGGATCAACTCAATATTTTTATATGGAATACAACATTTCATCTGCCCTTAAAAATCCAGTGTAATGATTTAAAATAAGCACTTGCAGAACAAGTCAAGGTGATAACTCAATTTATCCACTTCCTATACAACTTAGGAAATATGAATTCAAATTCAACCTACTTTAAATAAAGGACAGAATGCATCACACCCCACACAGGTAGGTATTCCAAAGAAGTGAAAACTCATACACCGATTTTGTGGTGGAGGTGTAGGCAACTGTTGGGCAATTAGAAAAGAGGAACAATCCCTTTTACTATATTGGACATTTCCTTTTACAATATAGGGCATTCTTCTGAAAGACTAGTGAAAATCTTCTGTGTTCGTTTTAAGACAGGTGGATATATAAATACCACCTTGATATGTAAATGGAGTTGTTATAATTATTAGATACGATTCAAACTGGTGTGGGGCCCACAAGTATGCTGAGTGTTGTAAACACACATACTTTGCCCTGCCACAAAGAGCTTATGATTAAGAAAAGACGCATAAAATGAAGAAAGAGAAAAGGACAGAATATACTAGCAAAAGCTCCGATTCTTTCAATTATTCCATGCCTGCTCTGAGCCTGAATGAAACAGAGCAGATGGCAGATCGGGGCCCAAACTGATTAAGATGAAAACTGGCAAGTGTCTTATTAATTCTATGGAGGAAGGAAGATCTGTTATACAATTCTTTGCCATTGCCAATTTCCCACTACACACAGTTATTGTTTCTAGCCTTAGCATTTTAGTTGCATGCTCACGGTCATTTATTTGCCTTTAACAGCTTACTTTCTGTAACAGTTAGCTTTTATTTTATCTAATGTATGTAACCCTCCCTAGCACTATTCTAATGTTCCATACATTTAGAATTTTGGGGGACCTATTTTAAAAGTTTTCCATTTATGTTGTAATAATTTAGATTTGTTTTATAAGAGTTTTACAAAAGAGCATCATCAATCCCATGCTTTAGGCACCCTTGATATAGCTTATTAATATAAGTGCAGAAATTTAAAAGATAACTCACCCCAAATATTAATTTTTGCACACTTACAAATACGTACTCCTACATAGTGTTAGTGTATTTTTATTGAAGTGTTTCAGTATAATCAGTTCCTGTTTCACTCCATTTTCCCCTGACCAATTACTGCCAACCATCCCCACTGACACAAACAATTAAGACCCTTTTAGCAAGAAAGGCCCAAAAGGAACAGTTTGTGATGTCAGTGTGGTTCCCTGCTGTCACTCTTCTTCTCCCAGAGAGATGCAATGTGGGCCTTTCATAGGTCACTACCTAAAGATGCATGGGTAAGTGATTTTACACACCTCAGTGGCTGGGTTGACTCAGCACACCCAAACATCCTCTCTGCCAGGCAAGGCCTCACTAGCAAGTTGCACAGAATTTTAGCATTTTGGTGCTAAGAATTTCTTTGCTTTGTTCTAAGCAATAGCATGCAGAGTGAGGCTTCAGAACAGGTCTCGTCTTAACCCCCCATGAAACATTCTGCTGAAATTGCAACCAAATGAAACCCAACTTGATGCAATTTAAAGACACAGCTACATTTAGCTTGCTTGGTTTGGCAGCGCAGCAAATCATGAATCGAAGTAGGGACTTGTGTACGCTTAAAACGCTATAGCAGCACAATGTAGCTGTGCTGCTGTAGTGCTTCATTGTAGATACTATCTTCACCGAGGGGTTCCATTCAAGAGGCAGTAGCTAGGTCAACAGCCCTGGAGTAACCTTGAAAAGCTTTTCTAATGCAGTGCCACTGCAGGGAAAAAGAAATGTGCACAGACTCTGAATAAAAACATGCCACCTTCTCCACTTTGCCCCAGTTCTGGGGCAACCACCACTTCATCTCTGTTCACACCCCTGCCCTGTCTAGTTTCTGAGTAACAAATAACTCCCAGCAATTCAAAAGTTCTTTTAGAGCATGACCACCCACTGTCAGGATGCATGACGGCCAGCTTGGCACAGAAGCAATACAATTAACAGGCAATAAGTAGGCAATAAAGCCACACAGCACAAAGACACCACCATACTCAATAGATCTGGAGGGTATGTGCTTCAGCAGAAAGATCAAGATTATTGGAGAGCCCTTCATGCTTCCTCCCGAAAGTTGTACATTATTTCTTACATTTGAGAGCTATATCAAAGCATCTGTAAGTGTCTGTGGTTAAACGACAGCACATGGCATATTCATGCTTGCAAAGACTGGCATCATTCTCTAAAAGAACTGCTTAAAAGACAAAATCATTCTACAAATTACATAAAGCTATTTCTTAGGATGTTGGGTTGGGTTGAGTGGAAGCAAGAGAGATTAAGATTGGGGGGAAATAGGACTGAATAGGAAAGATATGATGTGGCAGTTTAAAATAAGCAGCATGCATGAGAAGTTGGAACTAGGCACAGGAAACAGAAGAAGAGAGCTTTAAATCTGAAGTTTACCCTCAACAGATTCTCATTGAGAAGAGACCTCACAATACTGCAGTAATTTTTGCATACCCGTACAGTGCCATTTTCTTCCATTGGCTCCTCTTCATTATGTCCAACTGCAATTTAAGAAGTCTGTCTAAACTGCTGCAGGTCTTTGATTTCTGCACCGCTTTATTATGAAAAACCAATGAGAATTATACTCATGCAGTAGACAGAACGACCTTGGCCCCTTTGGAAACAACCTGAGACTAGATTAGCTTCATCATAGCTCTAATAGAATTAAACCAATCTCTCTCACCCACACCATATGATATAGGGGTGGGTGAAGGGGAGCTTCTACCTGCCCTCTATCACAAGGTCTGGTGTTGGGTACCTGGAATGAAGCAGGCATCCACATGAGACCTCAAGCCAACATTGCTTCTTTGCACAAGGTCTCTTTCTTCATCTTCAGCCCACTCTAGGGCTTTTAAAATCCCAATACAGATCACTTTTCTCTCCCCCGTGAACCCTTCCAAACCAGTTGTCCAATTCCTTACAAGGCTTCTTTTGCAATCCTTTAGTGGAGCAGCCTCTTCTCCTTCCAGGTCTCAGCTTTATAAAGGGATGGCACTGCCTATATATACACCGGCAAAATTCTTTGCAGTGAAGTCTGCAGTTCCCAGGCACCCTAGGAACTAGCCACCTACCATGCCTGGCTGAAAACAGAATGTAGACAGAACTTAGAGGTCAGCATACACTTACTAGGGGCTACTTTAACTTGAATCTTTTTCTGGCTTCTTCACATACAAAACTACACTACCATACACATTCTTACTTGTCAGTAGAGTAGGTATGAGTAGATCTACGGACGTATAAGTAACGCTACATCACACAGCTTTTGAATTTGAAACCTTATCTTCAGAGCTCCATAACAGTCTTTTAGAAAATTGAATTCTAGTCCAGTTCTAATTAAGGCACAAACATCCATAGGCTCATCCCTAGAGCTCCAGCTCCTAGAGTCACGTGCTTGTATTAGAACCTCAGCTTTCGTACAAAATCTAGGCACTCTTTGGAAATCCCATGCTAAGGGAATTAGGTGCTCACCAGAGAAATTTACTGGCAAAATTATACTGGTAAATTTCCCAATGCAGACTAACGCTGAAGCAGTGAAATCTGTCTGAGAGTGCAGATATCTTGAAACAAGAACACAATGGAGTACTGATTCGCCATTGCTTCAGGGCAATACCAACACTACCATGAAAGTGATTTGTGCGTGACTGGAGAAGAATGTAGAGGGTATGGTCCATCTACTAAATCAGATAAACTGCAAACACTGAAGCCAACACTGGACCCTTGAACTCCCACCACTCCAGAGTGGGGAAGAAGAGGGAAAGGGAGAGCCAGGACCTTGCCCCTCCAGGCAGGGCTCCACTCCAACCATCACTTTAGTGACAGGCCATACAGAGCCCCAGATTGTCTCAATAAGCCCCCAATTCCTGTAGCGGCCTCACAGCAGCCATCTCAAAGAGATGGGTGAGTTAGTGTTGCCAACTCTCGCTAGTTTATCATAAGTTTGATGTTACTTGGTATGTTTCATTTTGTTTTTTTTGTTTTTTTAAGAGGCCCAGCTCCTGGAATCCAGTGATTATGAAAATCTTAGTTTTCATGCAAAGAAAAAACATTTAGCCCTCACAGTTGCAGAGAAATACCTAAAAGCACGACCTAATTGTCCGCAAAAGCTCAAATACCAAAATACAACTTTTTTTTTTTTAAACGTGCATGATTTTTGAAAATTTGGGGTTTGCAATACTAAACAAGTGAACGTACAGCAGGAACTAGAGGACAAGCTGTGTTGAAAAATACTCTGAGCTCAGTGCACATAATGCTGTTCTCTCCAGTACACACAACTAACTGTAGATATGCATACCATGAAGTCCCAGCAAAGGCATCAGGTTCATTTTAACATAATCAGTTTCCTGTTCTGAAACATTATTCCAACACTTTAGATTAAGACCACTGACACAAAAGCTTGTGCATTTTAAATTACTTCCTGACCCAATAAAATAAGAAGTACTTACCCAAAGACAAGAAAGTTGTCTCATGGTTAGAATAGGGGACTATGAGTCATGAATTCTGCGTTTTATTTCCAGATCTGCCACTAACCCATAAGACCTTGAACAAGCATGAACTGTCCTTTCTTACATAAAGTAAGTATAACATTTACACACCTCACAAAAGTGAGGAGATTCTTATTTTTTGTAACATAGTAGAGACCTTCAGATAATAGACACTGCAAAGCATTAATATAATCCATTTAATAAAGAACTAAGATATTTCAAATAAATCCTCAAGTTTAACAGGGTTTAATAAAGATTGTGAAATGAAAAAGGCTTCAGAGCTGAAACTGTCTGTATCCAGTTCTAGACGTGAACATTTTTGGTCAAAATGTTAAAATTTAAATCAGATTCCAACCAGTCCATATGACGAGAGAAACTTCTTTTCTTGAGACATAAGAAGTCGGCTTAGCAAGCCAATCCCATCTACTCTCTTTTACTTTGTACTCGAGGTTAAGGGTTACTATAGTAATTGCAAACTGAACTGTGTATTATAAGCATTTGTCTACACCAAGAGACCAACAGTGTAAAAGTATATTTTTGATGATTGCTTTTGAATTCCAAAGTTTCACAAAGCCTGAAAGTTTTATTTTCAGTAACCATTTTAAAGCTTTTAAGTAAGTATGTAGAATATTACTCTGTTTAAAATGCCAAATAATCCAATATGAACCTTAGTCTCTTAAATCCCAAGAGCGTGTTTGATAATAGCAATACTGACAAGACGTTGCAGTGGAGCTTCTGGGTGTGCAATAATAGTCACGTTTCTTATAAAGCATATTATCATCATATTAAGAAAATTGTTTGGTAAGCATCCTAATTTCATACCTCACAGCATCCAGTCTCTTGTTCTGTCGAATGAGTTCAATGAACTCCTGAATCCTTAGGCTGAACTCCAGACAGCTCTGAGATTAAAGACAAGACAAGGTCTTAGACAGAGCCATAGCAGCAATGCACGTTTCTTATGTGTTCAAAATACTCAGTAGGCCACTAAATAGTGCTAATGGCATACAGCTTTGCTTGTTTTTAGGTATGAATGCAGATAAAATAGTTTAATGCTGGCTACATGACAGTGAGATGTTGGTATAAAATTCCCTAAAAGCAAACAAAAAGCCTCCTTCCTACTCCTCGCCCTTCTTCAACACTAAATTGTCTCCACAGGGATCAGCTTTGTCCTGAAGGTTGCCACCATCCTCCTGGGTGTGAATGAACGAGTGGTGTTGCTTTGCATTATGTTCCAACTGTAAGACAGCAGATACTGTAGAAACTTCTGAGATGAAGCTATAACGAAGGCAGAGGGACCCTCTTAGTTATGGAACTCAATGGAATTGTGCAGGATTGTTGGAGCAAAAGGGGTCTCTGAATTCTTCTTTCAATGTTCATGTTAGCATGAAAGCCGCACATTAATTTATTTCACAGAGAGCCCCTTTCCCTACCCAAAAAGAACCCGGAAAAGCGTTTTAAAAGCCATTCTAAAGACAATCTTACAGACACTAAAACCAAGTTGCATTTACCTGCTTTTGGAAAAAGGTACCTAAGCTGACAGTTTCCCTTTAAATCAAATTTATCACAGGTTCACAAAACCTATAGGAAAACTTTGAACATGTGGAATTTGAAAAAAATTTCTCCCCCCTGAAAAGAACAATTCACTATGCTTCTTTATAGGGACACAGTCAAGTATTTTATCATCTTTTTAAAGAAAAAACAAAAAACCAAAACAAAACATTGAATCTCTGAAAATAAACTTATTCCTCAAATTTGTCTGCTCCATTCAGCAAACATTTTTCTCCCCCCACGTTTCTTATAAATGGTTGTCTTTTGTTCATTGTTTATCTGCACAGTAATATTGAAAATCCTCAATAACATCAGCAGGGATTTGAACAGTTACACATTTGGGTCGGTTAACTGTTTGTGGTGACTTATGCAACACATTTATGATAGCCATTCATTTTTTAATAATCAGAAATCTTGTAAAGAAATTTGAACTCAACATCACATTGATGGAATATGTAGTTTTAAAGTGTAATAGTTTACGACTCATTGTTTGAAAATAGGTTCTTTTTAAACTACCAAGCCTGATTGCAAGGACTTCACAAGATTTTAAGAGCTACCTTGTCCTGTACTCTTAACTTTTGCTAGAGGCAAAACTCTTGAAATGTGGATCAGCCAGCAAAACAGAGAAGCTGATTTTCAGATGTTTTGTTTTAAAATATCCAGTTACTTAACTCTGCACATCATCAATCATTTGGGATTTTACACTAGTTTATTTTTTGTATCTTTTTTAAAAGATCCACTCTTCAATAGTCAACAATCCCCTACAGATAATAAATTCTAGACCTACACTTTCTCCCTTTAAAATCCCTGGAAAAAAGAGCCTCCAGAAGTGTAGATGCCCTCCAGTGAACTGCAAGCCAATAGCTAAATTGGATTTTATAGACTGTCAGAACTTAAAAAACATGTAGTCAGTAGATTTCGAATTCATTACAATATAGCACTAATTTTGGCACAATGCTACAGGCCTACTCACAAGAGTGGTAAATCAGTGGGACTGCAGGACGACTTCCTCTTTTCTTCCCCTTTTTCTCCAGTTTAACTTTTGGTTAGACTTACAGGAAAGTGGGCAAGGATTCAGCAAATTAACACTAACAAGCAGCTAAACTGCCTTACGCTGAAAAGAAATTTATTCCTGCATGTTTTAAAAAGCAGCATTGTGATTTCCTCCAACTCTGATCTCTCACAGCCTTAGTTTTTATGTAAAGTAGGGCTTGCAGAAATAGATTTTTTGGGGACGTGGAAGTTGTTTTATTACACTGAATATTGTAAAAAAATTAAGAGTACTTCATATTTAATTTCTTACGTTACTTAACATATTAACATTACACAAGGTTTTCTTGAGCAGTACAATTATGCAGCAGTGTTTACATACCAATTCTGGTTTTCCTTTAATGGTTTCCATAACAAGATCATCATTTTCTTTAGAGTAATCACAGGCCGATTTACTTTTGCGTCCCATCTTCGGTTCGTTCTCATTTTGGCGCCCCTGAGTGACAGAGAACGTCACTCTTTGCTTGTCATTAAGTGCACTCAGACATTTTTGGTTAAAGAAAGCGCTTAGTTTAAAAAAAACAAAAAAGACACAAAACACCTTTCTGAGGGAGGCAGGGGTTTTGGTTAATATCAGTTAAAACAGATTTCTGCAAGCCCTATAAAAGGATTACAACACACTTTTAAAAGCAACTTTAAAGACAAGGGAATTTAAACTAACTATATAAGGATAAACAGAGTGTGACTCCTTATCTTCAGTTCATGGTGTTCAAGGGCTGGAAAGAGATATACTTAGCTTGATACTAAATTACATGCAGCTTTTTTGAGAAAACTACATTTTAAGTTAGCATTATTGCAACTTATATTGAAGTTAGCACTCTTTTCTTTAAGTCTTCATAGATGGATAAAACTGGTTTATTAAAGTAAATTTCTCCCACTGTGTTAAGCTTGAGGACATATGTTTAGCATTTCAATTGCTCTCCATACTTTTAAAAGACAACTTCATATACACCCTGTGAAGTATGTTCTCAGCAGGATGCAAAGGAGTTATGCACATAAGTCCTCATGCATCGAGATGAGATTATACCCCTTTGCATTTAAGTTTCTGTAAATCACATTAAAAAGCAAGGTAATATTGTTATGTTACTTCACCGTAATTTGTCAAGGAAAATCTTACATCTAAAGGACCTAGATTCAAGGTCAAGTTTAACCTTAGCCTAAGTGGGTAAAACAGCCCTGATTTAGGCATACTGAAGGGATTAATTTTGCACTTAGGGATCTTTAGTTTAGTACATGTTAAGTCATCATTCAGACCCAAAATTTAAACTCAACTGGCTAAGTTAAATACTCGAAGAGTTCACATAACCATGGGAATGGACATTAAATTAAATCTTTGTGCATTACATTTTCCATACCTTCATTTTCCTGAGCCTGGATTTGTTATCATGACACCAAGCCAAGCAGGTCATAGTTTCTTGTCTTTCCAAAGATTCCTCCACTTCTTTAGCAGTCAAGAACATCTCAATATTTACCAAGTCCTTAAGAAAAAAAAAACAAGATCAATTAAACTATGTTTACAAAACAAGGTTGCTCCACTAAATCTCATTCTTCAGAGCTAGAACTAGGAGCTAATTTGTGAAATGCATGTTAACATTTACATAATTTTAAAAATATCTTGCCCTTTAAAGCATCTCCTCTGAAAATAAAGTAGATATAGTGCCTTTTCAAAAACAGATTCCATATTTGTTGGTGTATGACTGTCAAAGTAGAGAGCAAATTTTAAACTGACTTGGCTTAAGTTTGTTTACTGCTTTCTTGCTCTGTAATTCTTCCAAGTTAACATGTGTGCTAACAATCCTGCTCTCTCCCCTTTCTTTTCATATAACTTCTTCCCATCAATCCTACTCTCCTTGCATCCTTCTCTACACAGGCTCCTGATGGCATCCAACAAACATTCCCTTTTTCTTTTCACCGTCACCCTTCTCCATCAACTTTCCCTTTGCCTCAGTCTCAGAGGTCTCCCTTCTGTTATGACTCTGTTCTCTTCTTTCTGATTTAGAGAAAATGAAAGCCACACCAAATAGACATCATAGGCCTAACAGAAAGAATGGGGGAAAAAAGATGGGCCCAAATTCATCTGGTGGAGGGTAGAGAGGGAGTTCAATTTCAGAATCCCAAGCCAGTGGTGAATTTTACAGCAGATCCCTCTCCCTCTGAAGGGGTGGAAGCAAAACTCTTAGGTTCAGACCTGTCTCTGGAACTAACAAGGTTTAGATTTTGCAGTAGATCCACACTGAACACCCTCCTTAAGGAGGAGGCATGTACATACATGCACACTTGCACAAACAAAACTACCAAAGAAAGCTGGGAGGCAAAGGATCTCAGTCACTTGTTAGATAAAAGGAAAGGAATGGCGGACAGGAGAGATCACTTGATGATTACCTGTTCTATTAATTCCCTCTGAAGCACCTGGCAATGACCACTGTTGGAAGACAGCATACTGGGCTAGATGGACCATTGGTCTAACCCAGAATGGCCATTCTTATGTTCTTAATAGGTGAGAATATAATAAAAGTAAAATGTACTCCTTTAAAATGATTTTCTACACTATCCTCAACACATTTATAGAGGACAGCAGCTTTCAGTCTTCACACTTAAGTCAGCCTTATTCCTGCTAGCTATTTGTTAAAGTTAAGCTTTACTTAAACTGAGACCTGCCAGGAAAAACTTCCACAGCATGTTGAGAGAGAGAGAGAGAGAGAGAGATTTCAATCTCTGTTTTGCAGTGTGTGAGAAACAAGTTTGGCAGGTACAATCCATTTTCCACTGATGCCCACATCAGAAGAACTATCTCCACAACTGGCACCCATTTTGGCAGCCTCTGTGATGTTGTTAGTGACTGAAAGATCACAAAGACTGAAATATTTTTGCATTACTAGGATTGAGGCGCTCTGATGGGGCAAAGTGGGATGGCAGTTTGTAATGCAGTTTCTCTGTTTGCACCTATTTTGTGGACAGACATCTGCAGATTCCAGTGTTATTAAACCATCACTTTTTGCAAGCATTCAGTTCACCCTCTTTTTGAAGTTACTCCAACCTTCTACTGATATGCACTTGGTAATTCTAGTTTAAGGATTAATTTTCTATAAACAATCCATGTACTTACAAAGAGCAGGGAGCTTTCAGGTTGCAGCCATAGCATAAAATGCATAAAAACCTAGGGTAGAACATGCTGCAGAAACAGACACTACAGTTTTGCTGAGTAAAAGACCCTGATGATAAGAAATGGAGTTAATCCATAGTACAGTGTTAACACTTCTAAGAATATTCCTTTTGCTTCAGTAATTTTTTTCAAAATATTAGTAATATTGCTCAGTTGTATACAATCACATTCAACGTTATTCAACTTTGCAATGTGTCATTAAACTAACTTGTGAACAGTTGTAACAGATATTTGTATTAATATTTTCTCGCTTGATTTCCACTCTATAATTAGTAGAACTACGTACAAGGAAGAAACTCTGGGCCATTCTAGTTTCAAGCAGCTACCTACAACTAGTGGCATTTCCAGCAGTAGGTTGTAAAGTTTTGACACTTCCATATGCTTCCTTTTAGTTCCTTAACATTTAGAAACTCTGCCTTCCAACTGCATTGGCACTATAGTTATTCAGCCTGTAACTTCCTACTGATCCCAGTGACTAAACAAGAAGTACAAGTTACAGTATTAAAATTCCATTTTGTTGTCGGACATGGAACACCTCACAGGAAGTGAAAACATACTGCTTGTGACAAGCACAACCATTGTTAATCTGGATGGGGCAAACATTTAACTGTTACTGTACAGCTTCATAGTTCACTAGCAGCTTTATACATTCAAGCAGACAAAATCCAATGCAACTGAATACATCTATTTTTTCAGACACACTATTAAAAGATTTCCTCATGCATCTGTGGTGAAAGGGTTAGGAGAGTATTTTCAAACTAGGATGAACTGGGTCCCTTTTGAATTGGCATTCTTGGAGATTATTCTGAGCTGCATAAATATGTCATGCTGTGACAGCTCATACTTTAGAGGAAGAAAACACTCCGTAGAGAACAGTATAATTCAGTGTATTGCTAACACAATAATCCAGTGCTAAGAATGTTTGTATTAACATAAAAATGAACTTGTTCCATCAAATTTAAGTGTATGTACTTTCCAAGGCAATATGCTGCAAACCATACAATTGAAATATGCTGAATATGACATATTCAGAATAGTTCTAGTGAACAAAGACACTCTCAGAGCAGAATATGGTATTTTCACCTGTTAGAACGTAACCGCTCAAAGTATACCAGCTCAGTCTTAGTCTGTTCCTGCTGAGGACATTGAGATTTTATACAAACGACACAGATACACAGCTTATGTTTATATGCTGTATTTCATAGGTTTTTTCTTGCAAATTTACGATCTCTTAAACACTGACACTACCTAAGAAAAAAGGAACCAGAACTGGAGTTGAGGTTGTCATGGCCACAGGCCTGTTTACAGAGTTGCATGTAATTTGCTTAGAAATAGCAAGTATAACCTTTTTCTAAAGCTTTCCCCGCTCCTGCAAGATCTCTATAAATTAAGCCAAAGACTTTGTAAAATATCCAGAGAGAGTTTTCAATACAACTACACAGTTTAAAATTTCAAATACCATTTATCGAATGAATTACAGTATAATGAAATAAATTAAAAGGCCTGATTCTACTCCCACACTAATTTACCCTTATTTGATGTCCATGGACAAACAGGAGTTATTCCTGGATTTACACCAGGGTGATATCAGAATCAGGTATAGCATGAGACTTTTGTTGACTTCTCCCCCTTTATAAAATCAAAATCAGCTCCTTTGTCACCACACTGATGAAAGCTGAAGTGATGCCAATTTAGGGTATACCTGGAGATTTCTATTAACGAAATGAAGTTCTGTAAGTGCGGTCAGCATCCCTGCCAGTGATTCAAAGTGGCCTTGACAGTGGCCTCATAAGAACTGTGCATACACTACTCCTCTGAATGGAAGTAAGATGACCCAATGGCAGACCCTTATGTCAACAGAGTATAGGGGTAAGAATGGGAAAACAGACTGGCCATAATAAAACCAGACCCATGATCTGATGCTCAATTATTTTGGCTATATAAAATCAACACTGAGTTCTATCAAGGGAAATCTATTCACTTCAACTTGTTAACAAAAGCACCCTGTATTCACACCCTACACAATAGTATAATAATCTTTGTGCAAAATATTCCTCATGAGGTATCATTTAAAAGTCAACACACTAAACATCAATATTCTTGTGTAATGTATGTATGAAATGTGTATAAAGAGTTATGAATATAAACTGAAATTATGACTAGTGTGTTTACTAGACAAGTCTGGAAAATAAGTAAACCAGTTTCTCAGAGACAAAGGACAAACTGATGACTCTAGACCAGTGGTTCCCAAACTTTTCTCTGTCATGGCACACCTTGATACCATTTAATTATTTTGAGGCACACCACCATATAGTCTCCAAATGAACTCATGGATATTCATGAGCCAACTCAGAACTCAAGTAGTTTTTCAAGAAATTCCGTGGCACACTGGTTGGGAAACACTGCTCTGGACAGATGTTATCAAAGTTGACTGGTAATCACCTGTCAAGTGGCCATTCTTTGGTAAGGAAAGGGAGCAGGTACAGATGGATCTACATTTTAATAAACAACAAGAAACCTCTTTCACCACCATATCTCCGTCCTCACAGCTGGAATGAATGTTATCTAGGGGTAACCCTCAAGCAAGTGCATTTCAAAGGGTGACTGGACTATGAAAGTGAGGGGGCAAAAACTCCTAAACTCGCTCCCCCAATCTCTCTCTCTCTTTCAGAGAAGATAACAAAGGAACTCCATCCTTTGATTTTGGAGGAATCTTATCCTAGGAATTTGGCAGCAATGTTGCTGGGAACATGTGGTAAGGATTTTACCTCGAACCAAATCTAGTTTGTTAAGTTTTCACTACTACAAGAGAAATAAAATGCCTTCTAAACATTTCTGACTTTAATACCTTATACTCATTTAAAATCTCTTTGTAGTTAAATAAACTTGTTTTATTTGTTAATATAAAACTAATCCACCGTTGTGTTTAAACTGAACTACTTGGTAACTCCATTTAAAAGTAGCAAACTGTTGAATGTTCACCTCTTACAGGGGCAACAGACCTCTAATGTGCCCAGGAGTGGGCTGGACAGTGCACAGCTCACATATTTGGGGAAAATTTGGGACTGGGGGTGAATTGGGATCACACTGCAGGCAGTAACCAAGGCTGCTGGAAGCCAGAGTGTGACTGGCGTGTTGACGACAGGCTGCTGGAGTCAGAGCTCCTGGGCCAGGGCTGTATCTATACACAGACACTCAGGGTATGACATGCAAGCTGTTAGACTGTTCATGAGCAGCCCACGTAGGGAGTTTCAACAGCAAAGCACTGTGAGGCACCCAAGGTTGCAGGGCAGATGGTGATGGTGGTCAGAATTGCACCCCAGAATACGACAGCTGTCATGAGCACTTAGCAATAAAATGTACCACATGTGCATAAATGGATTATAAATTAATGGGGTGACAAATTCTCCATTTGATTTCTGTTACGATTGTATCTGTACTTTTACTGATGCTCAGTAAACATGAAGAACAAAATGTCTGATAGTTTCATTATGACAGTTTACACAGTTATACTGATTATGTTTATTCCATATATATTTTAAAAGTAATAAATATTCAACAGCCAGAAAGATCCTGATCAGCGATTGTGAATTATAGTTTCAAGGTTATCCTGTGTTACCACTATAACCACCCTCTGCGATGTAGACACCATAATTGTCCTTTTTCCTTAGCCAATCACTAACAAAATGTAACTCATGATGTTTAGACATAGATCACCATTAAGCAAAAAATGGTGAAAGAAAGAACATAGAAATAAAATTGGCTTACTGTGCTATGAGGTTGTGTCATTGGTCATCATATTACAAAACAGCTAAAAGTCTGGCACATCTTATATGGCTTAAAATACATACACTGTATTCGCAAAAAAAGCAGCACATGGTTCAAATATGCTTGCTATTTTCTTAATGTTCACCATTTGCTCTCTGTAGAGTACACACAGTAGCTTCTTTCTTCACCTTTAAAGAGCTCTGTGGTAAGCTAAGCAGAAAAGAAAATCACTTTTTGTTTTAATCTTGTCCTTCAGTTTGTTATAGTCACTAATTGAGCCTCAGCACAACATTATGTTAGGTTTCCTTAAAGAAGCATAAGATTAGTGTTTGAGATTTAAATTGCCTCGCTGGTGAAAAAATATCTGGCATTATACATATTTATCAGGAAAGTGGCAGTTTAGCAGACTTTCTCAACTGCTAACAAATGTGACTCTAGATGTCTTTTATTAAGTCTTTTGTTGCCATTTGAAGTAGAAAATGGATGACAGCACAACCAGTGTTGAAAATTACCAAGGCCAACCAACACCTGCAGGCACTACAGCCATAAAAGATCCTGCTTGTGTTAGCCCTGCAACTGGTCCCTGTTATTACTGTCATGGGGTTTTCTTCCAAAGAAATGGTCTCTTCTCGAGTTCTCTCTTTGAAGAGTGGTGACCCATTGTCCATGGAAGAATTTGCAGGAAGGCTCTTTGTTTACTCCGGGGGAACGCATCCATATCTCCCCTCTGTAAAACTAAAGTTAAGTAGCGTCAGGGCAAAATAGCCACATTTTAAAATTTCTAAAAAAAAGTTTTAAAGGCTGGTTTTCGGTGAAGTGACAGCAAAGCTTTACTACATCTCATCTATCCAGTTAGAACGCAGTACGTATGCATTTATAAATTGCATCAGACTGTATTCTTAAATGTTCAAAAATACAACAACAAAATCGCCCATTTTAAATACTGCTAAGAGTGCAGAAGCCAGTCTTCAATTTCAAGGCATTGAATTCTTTAAAAAATGTGAAAAATGACTTTAATGCCTGCAGCTGCCCTACCTGATTGGGTCGAATGGTTCACTGCTTTTCCAGACAAAAGGGCCCCCACAAAAATCAGAAGCTATTCCAACACTTACCACAAATCTTACCACAGTCACATTCCCCATCTCTATGGAATACACAGTATTTATATAAATTTTGAAACATGTACCAAGCTTGTGGCACCTCATCAATTCATACACCATTATGGATGATGCATTTCAAGTTGAGATGGCATTATAGGGGGTTGGGGGGAAAGCTTCACAGTTTCCCAAACATTTTATTACTAATTGTAATAAGCAGTTGATTTTCAAAAAGTAGTCAGATACTATCATCAATGATGATAACTTAATGTTCCACAGATATGGACCATGCTAAATTGTGTCTCTTCTCTTTTAAAAAGCAAGCCTAAAAAGAAATGTCAGGGATAAAAGCAGCTGCAGACATAGAATATGTACGAAGATTTCATTTTTCCAAAGCCACATTAATCAAAAATAGATTTAAAGTTAGACTTCACCACCACCACCCTCTGTGTGCTTACGCGTCTTCAGTTAACATGCAATACAAATTATTACATACAAACACTATGGCTTTGTTGAAAAGTCTATTTCCAACAGAAGGCCCGTAAATATGTAATTAAAAAAAAAAAGTCCATATATTTATTTTGCCAGTTTAGGAATTAAGTGTTTCTCATATTGAATATGGTCTTTTAAAGGAGAAAGATTTCATAGATTTTTGCCTTTTCTTTTTTGAAAAGTACTATCAGCCATCTCCATGACAGGAAACACATCTGGGACAGAAGTGGCATCTAATTAAACAGAGTTTCTTTCAGAACATAAAATTAAATAAAATTTAAATTGCGTCAATAAATGTAAGTTTGTCTTGCTCAGTGACAGGATAAAATGCTAGGGAACACAATATTACAGCAGTAAAAAGTCAATTTCCAAAAGGATGAACAGTACAACTACTGCACTAGATGTCATGTAAATTAAATTACATTAGATTTCTACATTATAGGAGAACAATAAGGGAACGTAATTAAGCAGTAAACCATAAAAAAATATGCATTTCTGGGTCACTGATGGACATCTTAGGCACAGTGCTAAGGATAAGACGTAAACCAGATTATTTACTTCAACCAGCCCATATCAATAGACAGAGAATAATACCAGCTACCTCTTATATAGCACCTTTCATCAGTAGATCTCAAAATGCTTCAAAATCTTTAACATATTTATGCTCACAACACAGCAGGGAAGTAGTGTCCCCATTTTCAGATAAGAAACTGAAGCATAGAGAGATTAAATTATTTACCCAAGGTCACACAGGAAGTGTGAGGTGTAGGGATTTGAACACAGGTCTCTCAAGTCCTAGACTAGTGCCCTACCTGCTGGGCCATCCTTCCTCAGTACAAGCTGCTCTTGCTTCATGTCAAAATATATTTCAATGTATTTAAGGGGGAAGGCAAGAGGAGTTCAGAGAATCAAATGGAACCATTAGTTTATGTATCACTATGTAGTAAAGAGATTTGTGTACGTTTATTTGTATTCTGTTTTTATATAGGGAGGAAATCATTCCAGAATATCTGAAGCTGCTAGAAATTCCAGGGGGGGAATCAAACAAGAACATTTAAATAAAGGCAATGGGCCAACAGGTGTATGCATGTATTTAACTTATGCATATGAGCAGACCTGTTGGCTGGGGAAGGTGTGCAAACATTGCTTTGGCAAAGCAATGTCCAAATCCACATAAAACTTGTATTTAATAAAATCACTTGGTTTTGCACATTCATATTCAGAAGATTGAGTGAATGTGCAAAACAACGCTGATTTAGAAGACTATAGTTATTACCAATTCTGCAGAAGCTGAAAAGCAAAGTTATTTGGCAAGGTAACATGGTCTTTTCTCCACATATGCAACATTTGTTCTATTGACATGACAATGGGTGCAAATATTTTCTGGTATGCACTATCATAATGATGGCAGGCTCCAAGCACTATACTGTAAACCTAAATCCCTAATTCTACTTTGGAAAGTGCAATTACGGTCAGGAGAGGCGCTATATAATCATGCTCTCATTGTTTTCAGAATCATACTCTAATTCTGAAAAATAATTTACTACCTTTTCCTCCAATTCAGACCGCAAAACAGAGTGATTGCAGAATTATTCCTGATCACATAGCAACAAAGTTGTTCAATCCCAATTTTGGGTCAAATCTCTTTGGTTATACTCATGGAACCCTGCTGAAAATTGCTCCAGTGGGCCCCAGTGTGTGTCTGGTGGGTCAGGGATTGGGCAGGCAGAGTCTGGCCAGTAAAATGTTTTCCTGGCAATGGTACTCAAACTGAAAAAGCAACACAGCTCACTTTCAGCTTCCACACCAAATTTGCAGGTCTGGCAGTTTGAAATCCTGTCTTTTTATATGCAAGCCAAATAAACTTGATCTGTAAATTTGTAACACACAAGTATGGAATCCCATGGCATTATTGTTATGTTAAATTCTTGTAAAGTACTTGTATTCAGATTAAAATCAGCACGGAACACAGACAGATGCAAACCCATAAGAAGTCTTTATTGAACTAACACTAAAACCAGCCAGGACTGGCTGAGCTATCCCCTAATAGTTTAAGGGCTGGTCTATACTTACCTCCGAGATTCAGCAGCAGTGAACAGGAGACACGCAAAATTTTTATGTCGCTTGCGTAACTCGTGGACTCCACTGCTTCCGTTCTGTGTAGCATCCATACTGCGCTGCGCCACTTTTGGAGGTGGCTTTCATAGATCAATTTCTGGATCAACTGAGCGAGTCTTTACTGACCACTCAGTCGATCCAGAGAAATTGATGTCAGTATTGACCTGGCCCAACTCTATTGTTATGGCAACAAGCTAAGCTCTGTTGCTACAGCAACCTAAGATAAGGCAAGACACAAAATACACAACAATTTTAGAGTCACTTTTTTAAGTGGAGCTTCATTTAAAACAGAACAGAATGCGATACAGCTGAACTGATAGTGTGTTGAGGGTATTTTCACATCTCGTGTGTCAAATAAAATACGCAGTAACGTGGAATTTAATGATCAGATTTAAACCATCTACAAATTTCCTTTCATTTTTCCACCCTTGTGTTTTTATTTTTTAAAAAATAAACAAACAATCCTACCAAACAATCCAAGAGAGGCTGGACATCCAGCTCTGCAACTGCTTGTTTCTCCAAACACATGGAGAAGTGGAGAAGAAGAGTGAATAACCAATGCCATCAAGAAGGCTGAGGTGTCAAATGCCTGTTTTGCTTCAGACTTTACTGAAAAGATTAATGGCTACCAGACAGTTGCTACAATTACTATCAACAACCAGGGGAAGGAATGTAAGCCAAAATATGGAAAAAAACAAGTTGAAGAATAATTAAATAAGTTAGCTATATTCAAATCTGCAGGGCCTGATGAAATTCATCTTAGGGTACATAAGGAGCTAGCCGAAGCAATTTCAGAACTATTAGCAATTATCTTTGTGAACTCATGGAAGATATGTGAGGAGGACCCAGAGGACCAGAGAAAGGCAAACAGTACCTATCTTCAAACAATCAGTTTGTAAGCACCGAGGATAATAGGGTTATTAGGAACAGCCAGCATAGATTTGTCAAGAACAAAATGCAAAACCTAATTTCCTAGTGGAGGGGCAAGCAGTAGATGCATCTTGATTTTAGCAAGGGTTTTTGGACACTGTTCTACATGATATTCTCATAAGCAAACTAGGGAAATGTGGTCTAGAAGAAATTACTATAAGGTGGGTACGCATCTGGTTGAAAAACCATACTCAGTAGTTTTCAATAGTTTGCTGTTAAACTGGGGGGGACATATCTACTGGGGTCCCACAGAGATCAGTCTTGGGTCCAGTACTATTCAATATGTTCATTAGTGACTTGGATAATGGAGTATTTATAAAATTTGCAGATGACCCCATGCTGGGAGGGGTAGTGAGCATTTTGGAGGACAGCTTTAGAATTCAAAAGGAGCTTGACAAATTGGAGAACTGATCTGAATTCAACAAGATGAAGTTCGATAAATACAAGTGCAAAGTACTTTACTTAGGGAAGAAAAAAATCAAATGC
Organism: Mesoclemmys tuberculata; assembly: GCA_007922155.1. Classification (NCBI taxonomy): domain Eukaryota; kingdom Metazoa; phylum Chordata; order Testudines; family Chelidae; genus Mesoclemmys; species Mesoclemmys tuberculata. The sequence continues at coordinate 77,509,306 of ML675624.1, forward strand.
ACAATTACAAAACAGGGAATGACTGCTTAAAAAGGACCTGGGTTTTATAGTGGATCACCAAATTGAATACGAGTCAAGGTGATGCAGCTGCAAAAAAGGCTAATGTCATTCTGGGGTGTATTAACATGATTGTCATATGTAAGACACAGGAGGTAACTGTACCACTCTAGTCAGCACTTGTGAGACCTCAGCTGGAATATTGAGTCCAAAGATGGTAGTGCTATAAGATTTGCAATTAAATACAAAAAAATCTGAAGGAAAAACATAAGGAGTTATTCAGTAAACAAGCGTATTATGTGGAATGAATTAGCAAGAAAAACAAAGGCCAAGTAAAAGTTTAAAGGGCTTTTCTGCATTTTCATAGAATCATAGGGCTGGAAGGGACCCAGAGAAGTCATCAAGTCCAGCTCCCTCAACTGTGGCAGGAATAAGTAAACCTGCACCATCCCTGACAGGTATTTGTACAGCCTATTTTCAAAAACTTCCAATGATGCATACAATCAGTTGTCATATAGCCAACCAAAAGTAACTTGTATTTATAGTGTTTTTTATCCTGAAGTTTCCTAAATGTGCTTTACATTAGTTCAAGAAATATAAAGTATATCCACTTCACTTGCTTCTGAGATGCAAGCTCCTTATAGTGTAATACAGCAGTTTAACAAAACTCAGTAACATCAGTCAAGAAATCTCAATTTTAGATTCCTATGTTTTTATCCTTAAATAATTTGTATTTAAAAAGCCATCTTTTCAGTACGATAGTACCATCAATACCATGGGGATTCTCTGAGTTCTCATCTTATATTTATAGATAGAAATTTAACATCAGTGTACCTTAGGGTGACCAGATCGCAAGTGTGAAAAATCGAGACAGGGGATGAGGGGCAATAGGTGCCTATATAAGAAAAAGCCGTGAAAATCGGGACATCTGGCCACCTAGCATACTTTGTGTTCATTTAATTTGGAATTTCAGCTAGCTTGTCATTTAAAAAAAAGAGAGTTAACTGTACCTAGTGTGAAACTACTCATCAATCAAGTTGGTCTAGCAAGTTATGTTTTCAGCATTAATTGTGAAATGCATTACTATAATAATAATGTAGCACACAAAATATGCCAACATATACAAGAAGGTTCTGCCCTGGTCCTGAATTACTTACAATCCTAAAAAAGGCATCATCACTAAGAAACCCCAACACTGACTAAATGGCTCACTCATAAATCAAGTAACTTTAAAACAAAAATGCTCTTCTGGCTCTATGGTGTCATTGTCTGCACCGAGTTGTCATGTTCTGGTGACTAAAAAGGATTGCTGTGGCCCTGAGTTATTAAAATAAAAATCATCATTACTCTAATTTTAGGCCCAATAAAAGCCCTTTGAATTGAGCAATAAATTAGATATTTCTGATTAAAGATAAACATTGCCAGGCAACCTTTTAAGTATCAAATGCCTTTTAATGGCAAGATCATACTTGTGATTGATTACGTCAAAAATAGGATCAACATTACTTGGCTAGAACAGGGACAGTGTGTTCAGTATAACCCTGAATGGTTTTAGATTATTCTATCAATCAGAAGATGTATTTCCTCCATAAGAAAAAGCAAGAATAGACTTTTGATTTTAAGTTTTTTTTAGGACCCACATAATTTTAGAGTTCTAATTTAAAACTGAAGGAAATATGGAGATTTAATGCAAGATGTAATTTAAGAATTGCAGTGGCAGGGTCAAACAACCTCTCCAAAGTACCCTGCTTCAGTTGGACTACATTCCTCTCATACAAAGTTCTGAAAAAGTCAAGGGGGGAAAAGGAGGAGGAATTGGTGCTGAAAAGTCCTAAAATGATTTGCATGAATATTTACATATGAGAGAGAAAAAAAATCAGTACCTCTTTTGCATTTTAAGTACTAATCCTTACTGAAAATCTTGAAACCAAATTAAATTTATACACACGTTTATTTTACAGGCAATATTTATTTTGATATGATCTGTTTAATTGGTGGTTTGAATAACAGTGCAGCTCGTGCACCATGGCCTTTCATAGAACAAGTTGCTTCACCTCAAAAGAGTACGCTTAGTGCAAAATTAGAAAGTTTTTCACAGCAAAACAAAGCTGTAATATACAGTTCAAACAGGAAGAGACAACAGATTTTATGAACAGATAAAGAAACTCCTGAGTCATTTATAAAATTAATTTCTATAGATGAGACGTGCTAATTGTTGTGAAACAGCTCATTTGTGGCATGTTAGAATATTCAGAAAGGATTAAAAGCTGCATTCATCAAATTGTACTTACATGGCATCTTATGTTATTGTGGCTCTTAACAGATAAAGTATGTGGCACAGTAAGCATGGATTGCTGGCACTGCAAAAGTGTTGAAAATATGCCAGTAAGCATTGAGTTATATGTAGTAAGTCACCAGGAGTGTTACTTTCAAGTCTGATTATATTTAACATGAATATAAATTACATATGTAAGTGACCATTGTTCCATACATACTGTTGGTTTAAAAAAAAAACCCAAAAAACAAAACTAAGAAAAGAGTACAAATGCTTTTCTGGCGCTCTTCAAATTCCAGGAGCAAAATCAAGAGTTCACTTACCCCTAGCTAATACACACAGTATGTACATAATGTAGGAGACAAATATCATACTGTGATACCATAACAGCGTAAATCAAGGATAAATGACTTATTAACATACATATTGTAGAGCTTATTTTTAAATTTTAAATCACCAGCCACATCCTATACAACTGGTTTTTAACTGGGAACCCAGCATGACTAGGTGCAAGTTGGGGGATGAAACAGTCAACTACAAAGTTAGGCTGAGTTTGCCATTAAACTCTGCTTGTAAACATTCACTCATTACTATTTTACACTTAAACATACCACAGATTATGTTTATCATGTACTTTTCATGTGGGAATTTCAGGGACTGTGTAAGCATACCCTGACTAATGCTACACCAGCAAAAGTTGCTACACATTGTAGGAGGGAAACTGATGAAAGGAGACATAAGATAGACAAGGGAGTCATATGCAGAGAGTGAAGAGGTTAAGTGGATTGTTTCCCACATAGCGGGAAACAATAAAATGGAATTGGCCAGCAGAGGCAGGAAAATCAAATGCGCGTCAAAGAACTATTACCCATGGGAATGTGTCAGGAAAAAAGAAGAGGGATACAGAAAGAGAGGAATTTTGTCACAGAAGTTGTGAAGACAGACACTTCAACTTGAGCTCCTACTCCTGCTGGCCCAGATGAAAGGAGGGGATAGAATCCTGCTGGTGAAAAAGAATTGCTCCCTTGAGATGGTTTCATAATATTCATAAAGGACAATGAGCATAATACACTCCAACTATGTTGAAGCAAAAGGGAAGTACAAGGTATCAAGAGAACTGTGGCAAAGAAGAGGTCACAGCAGAGGCAGAAATGATTGGGGAACATCAAGACAAGACTGGGACACACAGTTAGAGGAGGACAGTGAAAAAAAAAGCACAAATTAAACAACAGAGGACCTCCTCCTCTCACTCATTTAATTTATGTTCATGAAACAATGCTGTCTACAGCTCATTAAGCTATTACACTACATATTAAAAGGACTATTGAGAAAATATAAACTCAATGAATGTCCTGCTCCAAAGGCATCTGCATAATGTTACTGAAAGCAAGCGTATAAAATAGCAAACCGCAGACTGATGATCAAAGAGACCAGAGCAGTACTGCAGAGTTTTAAAACATCGGCACTTTGGTACATAGAAAGTACAGATTTGCCTGTCAACCAATAATGTTGCTGAAAATTTAAAAAATTTGCTTGATGCTTAATAATTTGCAAGTGAGTAATCATTTACATTTTTTGCTTGCATTTAAATTGCAAATACACACAGAAAACTCTTTTTTTAGGATAAAATAATTTTCAGATAGATTATGCATACTTAATTAGTTTTGGGCTGTGCAGTTATTATTTGTTCATTAGCAAATTATTAATACATGAGATTCATAGATTTTGGAGCCGGAATTATCTAGTCTGACTGCTTGTGGACACAGGCTATTAAAATGTCACCCAGTTACTCGTGTGTTGAGCCCAATACCTTATGTCTGACTAAAGCAAGTTTTCCAGAGAGGAATGCAGTCTTTATTCAAAGACATCAAGACATGGAGAATCCACCACTACCCCTAGTAATTTGTTCCAATGGTTAAATCAGTCTGACTGTTGAAAATGTGATGTGTTTCTCATTTGAATTTGTGTGGTGTCAGTTTCAGGCATTGGTTCTTGTTATGCATTTTTCCACAGACCAGTGGTTCCCAACCTTTTTGAGTGAAAGCCCCACTGGTTAACACTAGCTAAAACACGCGCCCCCGCCCCATTCCCCCAACCTGCCGCCTCACAAGCCATAAACACGCAACTCCCCACACAATGATAACACCGCTAAGGTACATCAATAATGAAATGACTCTTACTTGAGTAAGAAGAATCCTTCCCTAGTATAGCCACCACTGCATGCCCCACGTGGCCCCACCTCCTCCCATCCCTCATGGATGGAGGGCAAGGGAAGCAGCGTACACTGGCAGACCGGCTGGGGCTGCTCCAGGCCCACTCCGGCTTGGGGCTGCTCCACTCCAGCTGGGCGCCTGGCCAGCTTGGGGTGGGGGTGAACTGCTCCTCCACCGTGGCTGGCCTGGAGCTCAGGGCTGCTGCGCCTGGCCAAAGCAGAGTTTGGGGCTGCTGCTCTCTTCAGAGGGGAAGCTGCTCCTCTGCTCCAGCCAGCACAGGGCTCAGGGGGGCTGCTCCTCTACTCCAGCCAGAGTGGGGCTTGAGGCTGCTGTGCCCGGCCAGCGCAGGGCTTAGGGCTAACTGACCTCAATATTACTGAAGCCTCACAGACTCCCTGTAATCTTTGCTGCCTCCCTAAGGGGGGTGAACACCCCAGGCTGGCAACTGTTGCACTAGACTGAAGAACCCTTTAGTACACGGTATTTTCTCCCTGTGAAAGAACTAACACACAGTAATCAAGACACCTCTTAATCTTCTTTTTGCAAAAATAAGGAGATTGAGGTACTTAAGTCCCAGTCCCACTGTAAGGCATTTTCTCCAAACTTTGAATTATTTTTTGGCTCTTTTCCGTACCCTCTCCAATTTTTCCAACAGCCTTTATAAAAATGCAGAGACAGCGCTATCCAGGATTTGTCTCAGCAGTGCCATATACAAATGTAAAATCACTTCACTACTCCTACTTCTCTGTCGATATGTCCAAGGACTGCATTAGCCCTTTTATGGCAGAGTTGCCCTGGGAGCTTATGTTGAATCAAGACATTAGCCCTTTGTCTTCTCAAATTGCCCTCCTCTTGACTCAACCACTTGCACAGTTCAGCAAGTGGCCACACCCCGCGTAGTAGTATGTAAGGTGTAGACACAGAAAAGCAAACAGCTAACCTGCAAGCAAGCACAGCCTAATGAAGCTTCTTTCTAATTCCCAGTTTTTAGCTTCCTATTCTCCACTGTGCCTTGGCTGTTTTCTTTAGTGGCCATCTCTCCCTGCTACCTTAGGAGGATATGTTTTCTTGCCCCACAGAAGACATTTTTCAGAGACACTGAAATAGCAAGAGCAAAATAAAGAAAAATAAATCTCAAACTGAGACCACATAGTTTAAGACACTGCATGAGCAATTTCCACATTTTTCCTCTTAGATCTTTTCCCCTTTTCCCCCTCATACTAAGTAGTCATCTCTCATGACATTTTATCTGAAGACAGACAAAACCATGCCTTCCCCCGACCTCCCAACCACTGGCTAAGGGAAGAAGCTTACTGATTAAAATGGGAGGTTGATAAAAATAAAAATATTGAATTAGTAGACTGCATGTATTGATGCCAGACTGGTCCTCTCTTGCACATCAACCTTTGTGCAAGGACATCCCATTTCCAAGGTTCCTGCTTATCCTTTGTCTTGATTTCTATTTAATATGTTGATAAAAGTGGACCTTTGAGTCTTGTGACACTTATCTTCTATATTCAGTAAAAGTTATTATTGCTTCACACCCCACAGAGCTATTCAGCAAGAAGAGATCAGTGGAAGTTTCCTAAAGAGAACAGCTTTGTGGGTAGAGTATTCATTAAGTTAAGAATAATACATATAATACTGTAATTCCATGAAGGGGTTCTAGAGGCAAAAAACCACAAAGGCAATGCTACAGTCTTAGTTTCTGCATGTTATTGGTAAGAATGCAAGCCAGTTCTGCACTTGTCTATTTTTTATAATATATATATAAAATAGGCTTCAAGAAAATGTCAGCACTGAATATGAACTTCTTGCTTACTGTCTTCATGCTTGTTTAATACATTAACTTTTTGTTTAATAAAATATACTTGTGTGTTTACAAGTTATTCTGTCTGAATGTGACCTTAAGAGTTTGTACACCTTCGTGTGTGAGTGTGTGTGTAAATAATTACACATATAAACAGGTAACATTCCGAATTATATAAACACTCTCCCCCTACCACCACTGAAATGTGAGGTATTTTTCGAGGTTTTTATTTGGGTAACTTTTCCTAATTATTCAGTACTAATATGCTACTGAAACAATCATTTAATATGAATTTTACATCTAGCCATATATTACAATACCTTCCTTCTTCATAGAATATTATTCCTGTTTCACCAGAGGGCCCTCTGCCCCAAATCCTGATGTGTGGCTGCAGATTTTTTAAAATTCATTCAACTCAAAGATTAAAATACCTGCCTCACCTTAGGCACGCAGAGTAAGCATGAATTGCCTTCCAACCTTTGTGGGGGAAGATTCAGCAGACTCTACTAACACCACTCATACTTGGTGCACATACATATTTCTGGGCATGCCGATTCCCCAAACGATCTGTTGTGAATGGGCAGAGTGCCACTATATGGTGGTATGTCAGATTCAGTAGAGGAAGATCCCAAAGTAGTGGAAGACAGCCTTCAGAAAATAGAAATGCCACCTTAACTGCAAGTTCCTCCTGCTGGCAAACAATGGCAAATTAAGGTCACATGATTCATTACAAGCGAGCATGTCTGTTGGCAACTGTAGGCATTAAGCCATCAGTGAATGACTTTATCGTAAATATAGTTTCTAATATGCCTCTATACTGTGAATTATGCATTTATAGGGAAAATGTACCTCCTGCTCAGCCAGTGAGGAAGCTCAGAAGAATCTACTGACTTCATTAAATGCTGAGCTGTTCTTAAAAGAAACCAGAGATCTGTAGATTCATTATGTTTGCTCCATCAATAGTAACTGTGACTTGGAAACAGAGACAAGAATGACCTAATCAAATTCATGAATACAAAATTGAGAGGTTTCATCAATCCCATACTTTGAAGCACAGGATAAATGCGGTTCAGTTTTCATTAACTCAAGGAATCAGCTGTGGAGTCAAGAACGACTTTACTCTCTCGGATAGGAAGGAACAAAATCAACACCAAGACCTGCCTTGAGCCTCCCATTTGGAAGGAAATACGCAATAGGACTGTGGCAGGGCAACTCAGGCAAAGGCTGACTTTCAAGAGTGGTTGACACAATAAGGGTCTTAAAAGTGACTCATGCAAAGTAACTATTTAGTTCTTCTCCATTTCACCGTCAATGAAAGGCCTGACTTCAGTTTTGGGGACCCATATTTGATAAGGAAGAATTAAAGAGAGCTTAGAACAACGTATGGGAAAAAATAAAAGATATATGAAAAGTTAACCACAGGGAATGTTCCTTCTAAAGAAAAAGTAGAATAGGAGAGACGTGGCAATTGGCCCAAAATATGTAAAATTAAGACCTAGTCTACACTTACCTTCTGGATTCAGCGGCAGTTGATGGGAGATGCGCAAGTGCCGTAAAACACCTGTGTATCTCCCGTCGACTTTGCTGCGTCTGTTCCGCATGCTGTCCACATCGCGCTGCACCGATGGGAACAGTGTTCTCTTCAACGCAGCGGTACGCCACTCACCGGAACGGTTTTCCGGTATCGATTTCTGGATCGACTGAGCGGGTCTACACAGACCGCTCAGTCGATCCAGAGATATCGATCTGACAGCAGCGAATTTGCTGCCGTCAGTATAGTCCCAGCCTATGTTAAGACAAATCAATAGCATTAAAAAAAAAACAGTTGTAAGTAAACAGTTTGAATAGCTGAATGAAAACGTTTTAACTAAAATTAGACAATGGGATATACTGTCACTTGAGTTTGAAGAAGGTATCTTTTGAGATATTCAGGATTAGGCTTCTATATACCTAGGAATGGTTTCTGAATAATGGAATCAATCCTGTCATGATGCAACAGAGAAAGGGGACAAGCTGGGGACTAGATGAAGGACTTCAATCCTTTTCATACAGTGAGCCCCATTTTCAGCCACTTGCTACTGCAGCTTCTTATACTAGTTCCCATGGTGCGTTGGAAGGTATTCATTCGGAAAGTATTTCAACAGGAGATACAATCTGTGCAGCTGTTTCAAATAGTGGGAGGTGAAGGCAAGGGGGAGCAGAATCCAGAAGGTACACCAAAATGGATTTGAGCCTAACTTTAGGTTCCTATTTTTGTGGAACAAATCCCACCTGTTGTACATTTCACATAGTAAGGGCATTAGATGAAGATCATTTATTCGCATTACACAAGAGATGAAACCAAAATGAAAAGTATGATCAGCAGAAGAGGATGAAAAATTTGAGTGCCTCTAGAATCAGCAGCACTAATCTTCACGCATAATGAAAGATGAAAAACCATATTTATGGTCAACACCCACAAATCTCACTGCTGAATAGGACTGTAAATTGCATATTGCACATTTGTACTCACTAGTTTTGTAAATCCAAAAAAAAAAAAAAAGGGAGGGGACAGGAGAGACAATTTCACCATTAAAAAAATTCTTGACATATTATACAAATATTTTATTTAACACAAACGACTAAGGATCACATTTCTCTGAAAGTGACTGCTACTGATTGTTCTACAGATTACTTACTAGAAAACTGTTTCACTAAAATTGGATTTTACCGTTGATGAATGACAAAAATATAATTATAATATGCAATGTTGCAGAACATGGAAATACGACATCTAAATTAACAGACACCTCTGCCAGCAAGTTGGATCTATATATGAATTTGCAAATAAAACTATTTCTGATGTTAGCTTTGCAGTCCAAGGTCATAACAGAATCAAAATAAGATTATTATTCAGTCTAACAAACTAATACTAATGTGTTTCATTTATATGCCATTATATAAAAAAATGTCTTAATCTAGCTTTTATTCCTGCACCTGAACTATTTATCAGCTCCTGAGAGAGCCAGAAAATACTAACAAACTATATAAAATGAACAAATGTGAGCAGTCCAGATTTTTCCATCAGCATTACTTGGACACGCTGACACATTTTCAGTTCTCAATTGTCAGCTTTTATTTTAATACCACTTGGGGAAAGTTAACCAAAAATCATGGTTTTTTTTTTTTTTTTCTTTTTAAAGGGAAAGGAACTGAGATGCTGCACAGTGTTATTTTATTTCCCATTTTCAAGATAAACAATATTTAAACATTTTTCATGCCAGAAGAACGTTATTCCCTCCCTCTCCTCCCAAAGTGAGCTTCTGCGTAGTTCTGACACCCTTAAAGTTTTTCACACCTGCACCCTTCTCCACCATGTATGCGTCTAACTCTAATCAAAGCTTTCTAAGCATCTACTATTAAGCCATTTCTGAACCATAATCTGAACTACAAATAACTGGGTATACCTTCCTATGAAGAAACTGAATTTACATGGCAAACTAACAATTGCCTTTAATGCAAGAGCCAGCTAATAATGGTTATGGGACATGCATAGCGGTATCTGAAACCATCACTGACCATATTAACATCTAATCAACACTATCTGACGGCATGCTAAGATTACCAGTTTCCTGTTTGGCAAATTTCATCCATAGATGCAGATTACCTGCTGGCAGCTCTCTGCCTATGAAGCGGCGTTTATCTTGATAGCCGGGGAACAAGGAAGCTCAGCTGTTCTGCAAGTCTCAAGTATGTACAGAGGCCCTCAGTTACTACAGAAGGACTCAATACAAACAGGCTCAGACTTGCTAACAGTTATATGGCCAAAATTATCTATAGATAGATCGATATAGAGCATATGGGGGGGCACGCGCGCGTGCGTGCGCGTGTGTAATAAACAAATAAATAAAATATGTACACATGCACACGCACACACCACATGGATTCTTTGGACAAATCAAGGAAAGAACTAAAAGGTGATTGGTGGCCTGATTTTGGCTAGGAATGCCATCTTTAGAGCCATAATAGGGACCCTTCATGCCCAGGTTAAAAATACAGAGAATGGGGATTTATTTTAAAAAGCAGAGAGCAAGACCTGTTTGCCCAAGACTGAGCTAACTGCTTTTGAGAAGTGCATAACATGGATTCACAAACTGCACCCCGATACAGAGTCAGACATCCCGAGAAGTTGAACGAGATAGGGAACAGGCGAGAGGGATATGAGATTCTCATCTTTCTAACAGGCAGCTTACAGGAGAAAACTACCTTTGCATGACTTCCCCAGACACTGGAATCTGGGGAAAAAGACGTGCACGCCCTCCCCCATCTGGATTCATCACAGAGGTAGAACCAAGTACACAAATTAAGGAGAGGTTGAGCTGGAGAAAAATAAGAGGCTCTTATTTGTCCAAGCTTTGTAAACTCTTCTTCAGATAATTGCTTTGGTCCAGGTGCCTCCTGCAATGGTCAAACTGCCTGCCTAATGAGGGTGCCTCTTGTATTGAGACTTTGGCTAAGTCTACACTGACGGCAGCAAATTCGCCACCGTCAGATCGATTGCTCTGGATCGACTGAGTGGTCTGTGTAGACCCGCTCAGTCAATCCAGCAAGTGACACAGGAAAACCACCCCGGTAAGTGGCATAGTGCTGCATTAAAGGGAACGCTGTTCCCTTCGACGCAGCGCAGTGTGGACGCCGCGCAGAGGAGATGCCGCAAAGTCGACGGGAGCTACGCAAGGAGGCAGCACAAGTCAATCAAATACATTATATTCATGCCTTACTCTTAAAAACATGCTTATGTATTTTTTCTGGGACAGGAATGGGGGGAGGAGGGGTAAGGAGCTACTAGTTCATCTATCAACAAAATTCCAAAGAAAGCATTAATTTTCCCACAATGCTTTATATATGTCATCTATGTTCCCCAAGATTTTAAGAAAGGGTGTGGGCAAGCTATCAAAAATAGTCCATGAGTGGAAAGCTTAGGAAATTAATGTATAGTTTATCTTGGCATTACCTTTCATCTTATTTTAAAAAGGCAAAGGGGAAACTTCCAGAGAAAAGAATATATGTTAGGATCTTCTATTAATTTATTGAAAACCCTACTACTGTTGAATCAAGCTTTGAAATTTTATTCATTAGACGGTCACTACTATAGTCTAGTGATCACTGGAGTTATTCTAATAAATTTCATTTGTGAATGGTTTAATAATCTAGCCATTAAAATTTACTCTATTGATTTTTGGTATGAAGAAACTGAAGATATATGAGAGAGAGAGAGAGAGAGAGAGAGAGAGAGAGAGATAGAGAGAGAGATATATATCTATATATATCTATATCTATCTATCTATAGGGTCAAGGACGTCCATCTGCCATCTTTGGCAGGTGAATGCAACTTATTTTAAATTTGCAGTTCAGAGGAATTTTACTGAAAGTAGTTAACCTCTTTAGGTCAAATTAGCTCAGTCTTTTTTTTCCCTTTGCACTATTTTTTCCTCCCAATCTTCAGCTAGAGTCCTGTGAGGATCATTTCTGCAGAACCATGTAGCTATGACCTTGGTTTTGTGAGTCAGTAGCCTCTATTCTGCTACTGAATTAAAAAAAAAAAAAAAACACAACCCAATCTGAAGCCCACCACTTCTGCTCTATAAATCAGAAAAGTCTGAGCAGCAAGTCAATATTAACATTCCCTTAGTCTGCACCACAACATGAAAGACCTCAATAAAAGGTTTCAGAGTATTACTGCTGAGCAACTCTTTGAATATATTTAAATTCTGGTTCACTTAAAGAACTCACTGGTTTTGTGTTTCAGTGACAAGTCAGTTTGTTCAAAACTCTAAAATAGTAATGGATCTATTTCAAAAGACAGATGTGACAGAAACTCTTTGCATTAGCGTTTTCACTTTCCTCTAATGAGAGATTGTCTATATAGAGAACTGGTCCCCATTTTGTCAAAATTTAGATTCCAGGCAATTCAGTCTTAACTTTTAACAAAGTCTGGCCAGACTAAAGCCAATAAAAAGGACTTTGTGATGCTTCCTGAGTGCCCTCAGGACTACGAGTCACTTTGTTACCCCTCTGACTCAGTGAGAGAGAGAGAGACTGGAGACTGCCTTTCTGGTGCTAAGCTGAATGTTGGCTCCCTGCCATGTCAATCTGTCAGCCATCCAATCTCCTCAGAAACTCGGTTGGCCTTTAATAGGGCTTGCAATCCCTGAGCCTCCTTGAAGAGCTTTCCCCAGTAGCACCCTGCCCCTATCCGAGGGCACTTAGACGTTAACTAGTTCACTGCCTCCAAAAGGGACAACATATACACCAGCCTCTTTGCTGTCATGTTAAATGTGAATTCTCAGCTGCACCAATTAGATTAATTTATAATAAAACCAAGAATAAGTTTATTAATAAACGAGATTTAAGTGATACTGAGCAAGGATAATGGAAAGAGAATTGGTTACAAATAAAAGTATAGCATGCTTCTCAGAGCTAAGCTTAAGAAATGGTTACCTAGTGTAGCTTCGGTTCTTCGAGATGAATACACATGTGCATCACCACATGCATGGCAGCCAGAGAAATTTGCCTAGCGGTACTTGTAGAGGGGCTGCACTCATGCCTCGTGGTCATAGCCCCTCCCCTGACTACATGAGGCACCGTGCTCCTCCCCACCTCAATTAATTTGCACCAAATGCCCAGAAACAAGACTGCAATGCAGAGAGGACAGAAGTGGGCCATAGACTACACATTTGCATCACATCTCAAAGAACCACTGTTATAGTAAGTAACGTCTTCTTCTCCAAGTAGATGCAGCCATTTATTCCACTTAGGTGACTCTCAAGCACTACCTCCCCCACCAGGAAGCAGGATTTGGAGTCCATCTAAATAAGGACTACAGGACTGCTTTTCCCAAGCTTGCAATTGCTCTGGAAGATGATGTTATGGTGTAATGGTTTGTGAATGTATGTATGTATCATCAACCACACACGCAGCCCTGCAAATATCCAGTATGGAAACATCAATGAGGAACACTGGATATTGCTTGCGTCCTCATAGAAGGAGCTCGCACATGCTGACGGGGCAGTCAAGGCTATTTCATATACTGTCTTGATGTAGGATGTTATTGATTTGGAGATTGTCTGCAAAGAGACCGCCTGACCCCTCACTTGATCTGCATATAACACAACCAAACAAGGCAGCACAAAACTGTTTAGTCCTGTCCAGATAAAAGGCTAGTTAGCACTTGACTTCTAAGGTATGGAGAGGCTGCTCATCCTGAGATTAACGTGGTCTAGGAAAAAAAACACAGGTAAATATACTGCCTGGTTCAAATGGAACCAAGAGACCACTTTAGACAAAACTTTTGGGTGTGGTCAGAGAGTCACCTTGTCTCTGGAGAACTGTGCATAAGGAGGCTCTGCCATTACAGTGTGCAACTCTCCCACTGTCCTTGCAGATGTTATCACTACCAGGAAAGCAGTTCGCTGACAAGAGCAGAAAGGGACGATAGGTTAGGGACTTGAACAGAGGACGCATCAGAGCCATTAGGACCGTATTGAGAACCGGCTCTCAGACTGGAGGATGTACAGCTTCCTGACTGATCTTTTCTGATGAGGGGGAATGAAGTGCAGATGCACTTTCAATGAACTAAGTGCAAGCCCCAACAACTGAAGCTGTAGCAGATACTCCTAGATGTCCTGGATACAAGCCAGCTTCAGCTGGATTCTGTACGCTAATGACCCACTACTTCCATTTCATTGAATTACCTTCTACTATTGAGCAGGGCTAGCTGGACAGCCATAGAACACTGTTCTTCCTCCTCATTCAGCCATGCAGCAGCCACAACATAAGTTGCAGAGAGCTGAGCATGAGATGCAAAGTGATTCTAAGTGAGTCGGTTAGGATGGAGAAGAAGTGGTAAGGAAAGCTGAATAGACAGCACAAGGGTAGAGAACCAGTTCTTTCTCATCCATGAGAATGAACTTGACCTGATTGGCCTCAATCAGGTGTACAGGAGAGCAAACTGCCGGCTGAGGTGGAAAGCATCAGAAAAGGAGGCTGGACTGAGGCCCCATCAAGAGCAGAACAGATGACATTTCCTGTTGTCCCTTGTAATAAACAGTCTGATAGTCAGGATGCCCCAAGCTGTGAAGATGACTCAGTGGACACTTGTCTTCAGGGATCATTTGTGACTTAGGGGAAATAACTGCTGAGATGGTCCGCAAGATGATCCTGAACCCCAGGCAAGTGTACAGCTATCAGAGCAATGTTCTCCTGAATCCAGAGCTGAAAGGACATCTTAGTCACCAAGCAGCCCTGTGTGACAAATGCCCAGAATTCCTAGTGGAGCTTCGAGCAGCTGGTCTGCAAACTTTGACTCGTCCAGTTAACGCAATTGTATTTGGACAGCAAGGCTGACTAGTTAACAATTACCATCTGTAAGAAAGAGGAGGTATATATCTTCCTGCCCAGGAGGTCCAATCATTTAGAGACCCTGTCCTTGGGGGTGGACTTAAGCTGGCCTCACTGGTCATTCACCGCTCTTATGACTAGGGAATTTGGAACCAGATCGGAGTAAAACTCCTCAAAACCCTGCACAGGGATGAAATAGTGCTTTTCCAGGCACTTAGCCACTGGTGTTACTGAAGCCAGAATGCTCCTGAGGATCTAATAATATGCAAGGATCATATCATTGATAGGGATAGCAACTCTTACCGCTATCTACCCCTTTTACAGCCATCTGCCCAACCAATTTGTTGGTGTCCATGCTGGCACTAACAAGGAGATGTCCACCAATTTGTAGGCGTTTTCTTGCAGGAACTCCGCCAGGAAGCTGAAGAAAGGAGCTACGCACTGCAAAAGGTTTAGATACATCTTAAAATCCTCCAGTGCCAAAAGAAAGGATGAGCCAGGCAGCACAGCATCATCCAAAGTGGAAGGCAAGTGCTTAACTCAGCCAAAGTCAACTCCTGTTTTAGGGCTGATGGACCTGAATGGGATGACTCTGGAGGCTCTGTGGAGAGAAGAACCACCAGCACTAAGGCCTGCAGTGGACTGACTGTCACCACTGCAGACCTGGCAGAGACAGAGCAAGCACTGAGTGTGGGGATTGCTCCCTCACACGAGGTACAATGTTTAAATCCAGGTGAGGGCATCGCATTACTACAACTAACACTATTCTAACACTAAGGTTACTAACAACTAAATACAAGAAGAGAAAAAACTAAAGTAGTGGACAGGTTGAGAACAAACAGAGCTTCAACTCCAGCCAAAGGGGGTAAGAAGGAACTGAGGGAGGGTTGGGGCGTGCTGTCTCATGTAGCCAGGGGAGGGGCTATGGCCATAATGCACAAGTGACTCCCCTCTACAGATGCTGCTAGGCAAATTTCTCTGGCTCTGGTGTGCTGGGTGTGCACACCCTTAAGTGCAATACATGGCTGCATCTACTTGAGGAAGAAACTTTAGCAGTCTATACTCCTTTGTCTAAAATGGTTTTCACCCTCAAAGACTTTCTGCAAAGTTTGCTGCTTTTCAGTCAAAACATGATCCTGATTTTTCCCATGAATCATCCAAGTCTGCCAAGGGTGTTCCTCAGTGAAGTGGAACACAAAAAGTCTTTTTCTTTTTGCTTATATTTCCCCAAAACTCATTGTTTTGATGCTATATACACAAGACACTCACCCTGCGGTTTTAGTCTCCAGGGTTTTCCCATACTGATTTCACATCCCACTGTCAACTTGGTTTTTCCTTTTGACTTACATGAAAATGCAGCTTTCATTGTGTTTTGAGTTTTTCAAAGCTTGATTTACATCAGAGACCTAAGCAGACAGGTAAATCAACATTCCTTTGTCTAGGACAAACTTGTTTATCAACCCTGCATAATTTAAATATATTTTTAGAACATGCATACAATTTAATTATCACCATATGTACATCACAGAACATTTACAATAACCAGTGAAATATAAGCTTTCACTTGACACCTCACACGACCTTCTTTACAGACAAATACTACAACAGCAATATGTTAGGTGTAATGAACATCAAGTCTGATAGGAGTTGCTGTTAAAGGCAGTGAACCCTTTGACAACTGGCACAGAGTGGCCCGTAGTGTCACAGTCTTTCACAGTTCACTCTACTCTACTACTGCTATTAAGTTTTCTTTCAACAGTTAAATGATTCAAACATTATGCAATTAAAAACGTTTGGAACTGAAGGCAGCAGTCACGTGCTGATGAACTCAAATATTTTAATCCAAAAATAGTTTTCATAATTATCCATTAATAATATTATCCACTAATAATTATCCATGCAGCAGACAGAAGTGGAAAGTCATCAGTCATCACAGAAAAGTGTACTGTTCACTCCTGCAATGCTTTGTAAAACAGTCCCACTCTAAACATGCTAATTTAAAAAAAAAAAAAAAAGACGACTGCTTACTTGTAGTAACTGTTGCTCTTTGAGATGTGTTGCTCATGTCCATTCCATACTAGGTGTGCATGCGAGAATGTGCACAGTTACTGGAATTTTTTTTTCCCTTAGCAGTATCCGTAGGGTGGCTCTGGTGCCCTCTGGCGCCGTGCACTCATACTGCGGTATATGAGGCACCACCGGCCCAATGCCCCCTCAGTTCCTTCTTGCCGTCAACTCCAACAGCAAGGATGGAGAGCGAGCCATGGAATGGCCATGAGCAACACATCTTGAAGAACAACAGTTACTACAGGCAAGCAACTCTCTCTTCTTTTTTGAGTGCCTGTTCATGTCGATTCCATTTCAGGTGACTCACCAGCAGTATGATCAGAGATGGGCTCAGAGTTCATGGATGTGCCATCTGCAGAACTGCCCTCCCGAAGCTGGTGTCGTACCAAGCCTGCTGCACCATGACATAGTGGGACAGAAGGGTATATACCGAGGACCAGGGAGCAGCTTTACAAATATCTTGTATTGGTACTTGTGCTAGGAAGGCCACTGATGAGCTTGAGCTTTGGTGGAGTGGGCTGTGAATTTGTGGAGACAAATTCACCTGCTTATAGCATAGGTTAATGCAGGAAGATATCCAAGAAGCAATTCTTTGAGATGAAACAGGCAACCCATTCATTCTCTCCACAAATGCAACAAAGAGCTTGGAAGTCGTATGAAAGGGTCTAGTTCTGTCAATATAAAAGGCTAATGCTCACCTAACATCGAGAGTGTGCCATTTACATTCCTCACTAGATCTACGCAGCTTAGCGTACAACATTGGCAGGAAAATGTCCTGGTTGTTGTGGAATTGGGAGACAACTTTAGGCAGAAAGACCAGGTGTGGTCATAGCCAGACTTTAGCCTTATAGAAAATGGTATACAGTGGTTCTAAGGTAAGTGCCCGTAACTCAGACTCTGCATGCAAAGGTGATAGCTATTAGGAAAGCCACTTTCCATGAGAGGAGTGATAAAGAGCAAGTCGCTAAAGGCTCGAATGGGGGACCCATAAGCTGTGCCAGCACCAAATTCAAGTCCCAGGGAGGTAGAGGGTCGCAGACCTGAAGAAAAAGCCTCTCCAATCCTTTAAGGAACCTAGTCATCATGTAGTGAGAGAAGACCAAGCTCCCATGTATTGGGGGTGAAAAGCTGAAATAGCCGCGAGGTGGACCTTTATCAATGAGATTGCTAGCCCCTGCTGCTTAAGATGCAATAAGTAATCCAGAATGAACTGTAACAAGGCTTGCAGAGGCAAGAACCGATGGTTTAATGCCCAATTGGAAAACCTCCTCCACTTGGCCAAATAAGACGCCCAGGTGGAGGGCTTCCTACTGCCCATCAATACCTCCTGGACCTGAGATGAAAACTCCTGTTCATCCTTGTTCAGCCAGTCAGCCTCCATGCTGTCAAATGTAGGGATGTCAAGTCCGGGTATAGGAGTCGGCCCCCATCCTGCAACAGCAAGTCTGGTCAACACAGGAGTTCCAGCAGAGTGGGGGGCAACCGAGAGATCTAGTAGGCTGCTGAACCAATGCTGCCTCGGCCACACGGGTGCTATGAGAATTATATCTGCCTTTTCTCTCTTAATTTTTAATGGAAACTTGTGTATCAGCAGTGTCAGAGGAAAAGCCTACATTAGAGTCCTTGACCACAAAAGGAAAAAGGTGTCGGACAGTGACCCCTTGTTGAGACACAGATGGAGCAGAACTGTTTGCATTTCCTGTTTAGGCTAGATGCAAAGAGGACCGCTTGGGCAGTTTCCCACTTCCAGAGTGTAGCTGTAACCTGAGGATGAAGTGACCATTGGTGGTGAAGTAAAAAGGACTTGCTGAGCTGGTCTGCCACCATGTTCCTGACCCCTGGGAGGTGAGATGCCGTGATATGAAAATTGTTCTGAATGGCAAGGTCCCACAGACGCATAGCCTCCTGACACAGATCCAAAAAGCAGGCTCCACCCGGTCTGTTGATGTAAAATATCAGTGATGCTGTCCATCAGAACTTATACTACCTCGCCTTCCAACTATAGAAGGAAAACCTGGCATGCCAGTCTTATTGCCCTCAGCTCTTTGATGTTTATGTGGAGGCTGAGATCTGCTCGGGACCAGGTCCCTTGGGTGCTGTGACCTTTGCTGATAGGAGCACCCCATCCCAGGTTCAAAGCATTAGACACAAGGGTCATAGAAGGAAGGGCATGCCTTGCATCACTGACAGTAGGTTGGTCCACCAATTCAGGGATGCCAACACATGTGAGGGTACTCATGCTACTCGGTTCAATTTGTGTCTGTTCAGGGAATAGACTGAAGCCAGCGATGACCGGAGTGGCCTGAGTCATAACTGAGCGTGCTGCACCACATAAGTGCAAGCTGTCATGTGGCCCAGAAGCTGAGGGCACACGCGAGCTGTGTTGAGGGGAAACATTCGAATCTCCCTAATGAGGGTCACCAGGGAAAGAAACCTGGACCCTGGGAGCAAAGCTTTAGCTTGTGTGGAGTTAAGCACCGCTCCAATAAACTCTATTTGCTGAACCAGTGATAACATTGACTTTTGTTCATTTATCAAGAGGCCCAATTGGTGACAAGTGTCAATGACAAGATCCAGACTGCACTGTACCTGTGACTGGGACTCACTTTTGACCAGCCAGTCATCCCTTGACGTCTTAAATATGCAGCCACCACCACCATGCATTTCGTGAATACCCTTAGAGCTGAAAAAAGGCTGAAGGGTAATCCTGTCAACTGCTAGTGGAGGAACCCTGTGTGTCATGGAAAGACTGAAATGTAGAAATACGCATCCTTTTGGCTGAGGGCAGCATACCAGTCTCCAGGGAAGGGAACATTGCAGGCTAATGAGACCATGCGGAACTTTAGTCTCTTAAGATACTTATCGAGATGCCACAGGTCCAGGATGGGCCTGACCCTGCCTTTTACTTTGGGAATGAGAAAATATCGGAAATTAAAATCTTTCCCCTGCAAGTTTACAGGGACTTTCTCCACAGCCCCTGCCTCCAGCAGGGCCTGCACCTACTGAATGAGAAGATGCTCATGAGAGGGGTCCCTGAAGAGAGATGGGAGGGGATGGGCAGGGTTGAGGACAACGGAAGGTGTAGCCCTCTGCGATAATACTGAGGACCCAAAGGTCCCATGTTCTACGGCTCCGTGCATGGAAGAAGGAAAAAAGGTGGTTCAGGAAAGGTCAGGAAAGTGGACCCTGGGTAGAAACTGGGTGTCGTCTGCAGGCACACCATCAAAATTGCTGCCTTTGGGCACTGGGTGTCATGAGTTTCCAGGGTGTGGAGACGAGGGGGTTACAGCTGGGCGACAGTGATTGAAACCTCTGTCTATCCATCCTCCTGTAGAAAGGTGTGCGAGGAGGCTCTTGGAACCGATGCTGCTGCTGTAGTGCTTCCTTAAGGACTGAGGAGCAGAGAGGCCCAATAAGCGTAAGGTGGCTCTGGAGTCTTTTAATCCATGGAGCCTGGCATCCATTTGATCTGAAAAAAGGGCACTGCTGTCAAATGGAAGGTCCTGGATCGATTGCTGCACGTTTTATGACAGGCTGGGAAACTGCAGCGATGAGCACCTATGCATAGATATGGCAGAGGTCATGGAACGTGCTACCAAATCCGCTGCATCCAGTGATGCTTGCAGGGCCACCCTGGTCACCGTGTTCTCCTCCTCCAATATGATGGCAAAATTCTGGGAATGGCCCTGAGGTAACAGCTCAGTGAACCTAGCCAGTGAGTTCCAGATATTGAAACTCTACGTCCCCAGGAGGGCCTGTTGATTGGCTATCCTGAACTGTAAGCTAGCTGTAGAATAAACTTTTCATCCAAACAAGTCCAGCCACTTAGCTTTTTTATTGTTTGGGGTGGACTTGGTTGGCCCTGCCTGTCCCTTTCGTTGGCTGCGTCCACTACCAGAGATCCCGGGGGAGGGTGAGTGAATAGGTATTTAAATCCCTTAGCTGGGACATAATACTTTTTCTCAGCCCTTTTTTATGTCTAACAATAAAGAGTTTACCAGAGGGCCTTAACCACTTTGGGCACTGTCACGTACTGGCAGTGTGACCCAGGCTGGCACAGCAGCCACCAATACATAGAAAAGGGTGACAGAGATGTCTTTGAGCTCCTCCATCTCTAGGCCCAGGTTGGATGCCATCTTTTGGAGGAGCTCCTAATGAGCCTTGAAGTCGTCCAGAGATACAGAGGGTTCTGCCACAACCTCATCCGGGGACGAAGAGGATGATGGCAAGAGGAGAGGGAACGGCGGGGAGCCTCTCCTCCTGAGCCTGGGCTGATGTAGAAGCCAGAGGCTTGGAACTGCAGTTTGATGCCAAGTCCTGAGATTCCTGCTGTGTTGGCGGTACCGCTAAGCACTTAGTTGAAGACCTGTACAAGCAGGGGCTCAGAGCCATGAGGAAACCCCATGGGTTCCAATATGACTAATGAGTCAGCCATTGACCTTGGGGCCAGTCCAATGTTGAGGATACTATCCCGCTCTATGAACCTTGCAACAGTGATGGCCTGGCTTGGGACTAATCTCTCCCTCGGATGCTGAGGAATAGCACTCTGCCTCCAGAGACCAAGATGAGGCTATTGATTCTGCCACCCAACTATGCTGCAGTACCAGGGGCGATGCCATGGGGAAGAGGACCAGTTTCTCAAGCCACGGGGTAGATCATGCTCCAATGACCACCCAGGAGAACAACATGGAGCTGGGGATCACAGTTGTGATTCTCTAGACCAGTGCCAAGGCACTGGGGATCAGTACTGTGGAGTCAAGTACAGGTGGTGCTGAAAGCGCGATTGGTGCTGCTCCAACTGGTGCATACGTGCTGAAGGGGGAGATCCTGAGAGGGATCTCGATGAATGGTACCAGAGACACCGAAGAGCATCATGGCATGGGCGAATGATGTGAGTGTTGTGGAGGGCCCATTGGCTGCTTTCCCCTCGAGATCAGTGCTTTCTCCTTTTCTGGTGCCAAGGTCTCGGGTGTTGGAGGCCATGAGGTCCCTTGCTGCAGGCCATGCACGGTTTGAACCCCGGGGATCGAGGCATGTCCTGGTAGCAGACGAGTGTCATTAACTAACTACTTACTATTATTTATTAACACTAAGTATAGCTATTACAACTACATTAACAAAACAAAAGGAGTAAAAGGAAACCTACCTAACAATAACAATACTAAAGAAGATCACAGCTGCAAGAGAGAGGGGAGTTCCAGCAACCATCACAGGCAGAAAGAAGGAACTGAGGGGGTGTGAAGCCAGTGGTGCCTCACATACTGCAGCTTGCGCGTGCACCACAAGAGGGTACCGGAGCCAGCCCTACAGATACCACTAAGGGGGAAAAAAAATTCCAGTAACGGCGCACGTGAGCACGCACACACCTAGAACGGAATCGACATGAGCAAGCACTTGAAGAACCAATGTTATGCCTTTTTAGTTTAATTAATGCTCAAGAGGGGACGTAATCTCCTTAACCTCTTTATTATTGTGTAGATATATCTAGCACATACAGAAGCATGATAATTCAGCAAAAATTTGACAGCTCCTGCTCCAACAATAGACGAAAATCTCCTTTTGGTCAGCAGAGGACCAATGGGATTGCAGATCATGCAGTTGCAGCTACATGATCCAAGAACAACAGTACTCCTTTATTTTGGGGGATTCTTCTTGAAACATCCTTCTTAGCCAAGGATAGTGATCTTACAGGTGAAGAGGCGCGTATGAATGTGATGTGATGTTCTCTATTAGACAAGCTTCTTCTATTCATTTTTCCACTTCCTTATCTCTACTCCCCCCCCCCTTTCATTTTCATATTTATAGAGGATATTGCTGGCCAAACAAGATCAGATTGGCTGAGACAGCCCTGGAACTAAAAAACAGACTGGAGCTGTTAGAAGTAAACAAACAATTACATTAATGCTATAGTTTTGGTGTGGCTAGCAACTAAGTTCCCCCTTTTTGAACTGTGTCCAGTTTAAAAATACTCCCAGCCCTCAAACCATAAAACAAAAAACACACATGATGCTTGTCACGCGGGCTGCATTAGAAGGGGGGGCATTTGTGTAATTTGACATTAATATGTCAAAATCATAGTGATTCATGTGAGACATACCATGTCAGGTACTGTTAGAAAGGTTATAATATGCTGAATAAGATGGTAATATTTGTGTTCATGTGTAATATGTGTAAGGAAAGTTATGGAGATCTTTGATATCCCTGTATTTCAAACTGTGCTGTGGAAGACACACCCCAGACAGAGAGGCGGCAGGACAATAGCTTGCTTAATAGCCCATTCAAGGCCTTATCAGAAGCCAGAGGCCCGGGAAGAAACTAAAGGCATACCTGAAGAGTTACCAGGATTGGCCCATGTGACTATGGACTTCATTTTGGTTCCAGTAAAGTTCCACAAGCCACATGGCCAGTAACAGAGGGTATATAAGATCAAACCACAGAAACCATTTGGTCTTCGTCTTAGCCTTGTGTCCTTGTTCCTGTCCAGCTGCGGACACACCTCTGGATTAACACACTTTGCAACTGAACTGAAGGACTTAGACCCATCCAGGTACTGGATGTACACCAGAGGAACTATACAAGCCTGCAACTCCACAATTGTTCTAGAAACCTGATGTATATGGACTTTTAAATCATCTGTATGTATCTGATTGCTTTAAGCCTTTAACACTTCTCTTATTGTTTGTTTTTCTTTTATTAATAAACCTTTAGTTTTAGTTACTAAAGGATTGGCTGGCAGCGTGGTATTTTGGGTAAGATCCAAACTTATAGTGAACTGGTACTGTGGCTGATCCTTTGGGATCAGAGGGAATCTTTTAGTAAAGAGCATAGAGTTAAAGCAACTGGTCTCTTTACTGGACCTAGTGTCGGTTTTGGGAGCCAGAGACTGAAATGCAGTAAAGGGGGCTGTGTGTATTTGCACAGTGGCTTCTTGATAACCAGTGTGGGGGAATCAGAAGCACTGTTTGTGGCTGGTTGGGAAGTCTGACTGTGGTGTCACCCACCAGTGCTGGGAGAATTTGCTCTCCTTTTGCAGCCTGCCCTGACCCTGGCATTATCAGTGGGCTACCCTGGGCACGGACGGGTTACAGTGCTAAACTACCACCACCTTCTTCCTCCTCAGAGATAATTTTTAACTGTAACAGTCAACTCTGTCCTTCTAGGGTCAGAATGCCAATACAGTTTATAGGACTGATCCAGGAGCACTTCTGAGTCCCAATGGTACTTACCCCCACAACTCAGAAAGACAAAAATAACCCCGTTTCTAAGGAGAAAGTCGCCAAATTCTCATAGCAACCACCTTCCTACAATATTAATTTTATTTTCCTGAGTTGCTGTTGCTGCTGGAGCACAAAAACGTTCCAGGATCCAGTACGGCTCAGCACCTTGCATATGGAAGCCACACAAAGGAAAATGAAGCGTATAAGCCCTGAAGTGTTGTTGGGCAACATGGCTCAGCAAATTCATGGAAACATATAAGTAAGAGGAGGACAACACATAAAATAAAGTGAAAGATGACCAATCAGAAGATGTAAACAAAATGCACAAAATTGCTGTTTTAGAGCAAAACTGTAAATGGGGGGAAGGAAGACACTCTGGCTATAAAACCCTTAGACAACTATTATATGAATTATTCCAAAGTATTTTATAATCCAAAGTGCCCCTAAAAACATTTAATAGTAGGACAGTACAATAGAACTCTAGAGAGCTTATGTTATTTGATCAGCCTGATCATCCCACAAATCATGAAATCATGGCTGGACAGATGGGAAGCTCCACTAACTGCTTAATCAGCAGTCTGTCATTCACCAATAAAAGTGTAACAGTACATGTAAGGACAAATTTAATTTCCAGAAGTGACAGTGTGGGGTTTCTGAATTAGGTTTAGGAATTAATTGAAATTCTATAACTTCAACACTATGACTCCAATTCTAATTTCTATTTAACACACAAACATGCAAACCTATACTGAGAGAACAGACTCTACAGAATTGGTTTAAAGGCTAATTTAACTGAAATATTAAGAATACAGGCATACCCCAATACACAAAATAGCTTGTATATCAACTGCTTTGTTTCCACTGATCTCTCTTTAATACAAAACTGATGCTCAGATACCATGATGATTCGTACAGTTTAAGAATGTATATAAAACAGAAGTTGGTACCAACCTCAATACCACTCTGCCTGGCTAGTTTTACAGCTGTATTGTAGTAGCCACAGCGCAAGAGATGTTCCACCATCATGCGATCCATTCGCTTTTTCTTCCACATGTTTGCAGCAGCTGGCTGGTCACTGCTATGTTCTTTAAGATGCTCAATCCTGCGTTTACAAAGTTTTGCACTCTCATCTTCAGCCTGGATTGATTCAACTGCCTAAATTTAAGAAAGAATTATTGAATTAAAACTTAAAGCAATTGCATCTATAGTGAATATTGACTTTTAAAGCAATATATAAACTTTACTAAAAAAGCAACAATTTGTACAATATGTAGAATGTGTACAAGTCCAAACAAGATTACCCAGAACAACAACAAAATAATCCATCTAGTAGCCTAGGAATTACAAAAGATTCTTTCAATATGATAATTTTACCAGTTTAACTGTATTTTTCTACTTATGTACAGGAAATCTCAAAATCAGGCCCAGCCTCATTGAGACCATTAGGTGCTACTGCAGTATAGATCTTTCTAAATGGAAGAAGTCGAAATGTGACTACTGTAGTAGCAGCTGCCATGTCTTACTATGCATAGCTCCCCACTCCCCCAACCATAAATCCCATACAAGTTGTTGCCAATGGATCTGAACAGTTGAGACCCCCTGGTCTTGCACCTACAGTCTGCCCTCATTTCTCCCTCCCCATGCAGCTATACTGCTCTTCAGGGGGCTACTGCAGAGCAACTTGTATGGCCTCGCCATTTTTGGTTTTTTCCAATCCTCTGACAGCAATGGAGCTATGTACTAGGATTTCCACTAATGGAAGTGGCGAGAAAGATTTGGGCCTTACAGCACCTTTCAAATCAAGGATCAGTTTATGTTCAAGTCTCAGCAACCTCGTTAAGTAGGTAGGAACGATTTTTATTCTCCAACACTTGTTAAGATCTTTTGCAGACTGTGTCCTGGCTCCAATACTCATGAAAACATGGGTCTACTGCTGGAAGCAAGCCAGGAAGACAAGTTTTTCCTTGCCACTCATAGTATTCCTAGGTCTGAGAATCAGCACAATGAAAACCTCTTTCCACAGTGACGCTATTTTTACCACATAATCACTGTCTTCTCTCCCCCATCCTATCACAATTATGTGGCTGATTAATCATGCTGCTTGTTTTACTTAGCAATTATTTACAGTCACATTTGCAACTTGAGGCTCGGGACTTATGACTACAGCATGTTACACCAGTAGGTCAGGTCAGATCCTACAAAAAAAAAACAAAAATACAATGTACAAAATTTGCTGAAAGCAGTCAACAGCAGTTTTATTTACTATTATATGTTATAATTAAATCTCATTACTAAGAATGGGAAAGAAGTAGGTAGAAGATGCACTGGTTTAAATTCTCCAGTCTTCCCCTTTCATAGGCCCTGGTTAAAGAGAGGAGTTTCATACTCTCAAGGGGAAATCCACTAGAATTCAGACTGCTCATGGAAGGTCAGTGTTGGAACACCTGGCCTCGGGGCTTGATTGTGGTGCATTACCTTCCCTAATACTTGTCCACACTAAGCCTGGCTCTAGTTCAACCTATCATATGATCCAAAACTTTAAAACTCCTCATTACTCCTTAAGAGAACATGTAACTCACTATAACTGAGGTAACTCTGACTCATTAGGGGATTTTGTTTTTACTATGTAATTTTTCAATATAGGGTCCACGGCTATTAAAAAACCAAACAGATTCTTGGTAGATAAGTTGTGAGCAGTTCCTATTTAGCAAAGGACTATGTCAAAAAAAAAAATATATATATATATATATTTGGCTTGATATTAAATTTCTGACGAGGAAATGGATCTGAAAAAACAAGAACTACTGGGAAGCTGATATTATTTTAAAACAAAGAACTTGAAAGCTGACCTCTATGCAACCCACCTTAAAAGGTGTATGCATCTCCTTGGTTGAATTTACCTTGGCACCAGAGCTGCTGCCGCTTTGATCTCCTTGTCAGAACTGTTAAGAGAGGATACAAATACTTTCCTGGGCCTCTCTGACGTAATTTTGTTGAGGTAAGTTTAAGGAGTCAGTGATGGGCGTGGTCATCTGGTTAAAGGAGGAGACGGGAGAAATACAGGGCTGGCGCTTCCCCAGCAAAAGCAGTGACATGAACTCGAGAGATGTCCCCATAAAAACAAACAATGTGGTCTACTGGGTGCTAAGTAAATTGGGCTAAAGAGTCCCTTACCCCCATTTCAGTAGTTCAGGCAAGGTCTCAGTGAACATGTCCCTCATCCATGGTCTTGCATTGAAAGGCCAAGGGGATCATTGTTGGAGATGCAAGTAGCAACCAGTGACAAGCCTTGGCTATTTACCTTGGATGAATGGCCCTCAGGCAACAGCTTGCCTTGACCTTCACCATGGGTAAATGTAAGGAGAGGATAAGGTGGAAGGTACCATTTGTCAATTCTCCGCTGATGCTCCCTAGCTCTACATGGGTTTCTGCTAACCAGAGAAAAGGAAGCCTGGCCAGCCCTTCTCCAAGGTGGGCTGAAGAGTGTGAAAGGGCTTCCTTCATTACAAAATATAGCAGAGCACACTATCCAAGAAGATGTGCAGGCTTTCCTTATATGCTTTGCCTGTTGTACTGGGATCAACTAAGGCATGCAAGAGGACATGTCTGGCTGTAGTGAGGGTAGCAGAAATTAAGTGGCTTAGCCCAAAAACCTGTTCAAAAGTTGGACATGTCCAATCACACCTGAAAGTTAACTTTCAGGGTTTCAGTTCTGAAAAATTTTATATCCAAGGATCTGCAACTCGGGGAGTCTCGGATCGAGGCAGTCTCGGGGAAAGGTTCTGACTAGTTTGTTTGAGCTTAGAGAGGAAGTGAGAATTTTTATTTCAAGCAAAAATTCTCAGCTGACCAAAAAGCTTGCAAATACCCAGTGGCTTGGTTTGCTAGCTTACCTAGCAGACATTTTTTGAATGCCTAAATACGTTAAATACCTCACTTCAAGGGCAAGATACTGAAAGTTGGATCAAGAAACTTTCCTTGTCGTATGCTGGTATGGACAGTGGCTGTTTTAAAGTGTTATTTTTTTTTTAAACTGGATGACTTTTTGGACGAAAACGCCTTGCCAAAGCATGACTTGCAACCCATTATCAGCCGCCACCCGGAAAGCCTTAAATTGCAGTTTCGTGACTATTTCCCTGAAAAGGATAGGAAAATAGAGGTGTGGACCAGAAATCTCTTTTAATGCAGAAGTGACTACAATTACTGTTATGTCACTGACAGTGAAAGAAACATTAATGGACCTTTCCTGTGATGAGACAGTGAGGCTCAGATTTTCTGAGCAACTCTTGTTAACTTCAGGATTTCAGTGAGAGAAGAATATCCAGAGTTGTCATCTGCAGATCTGAAAGCTTCCATCACCTGTGTGAAGCTGGCTTTTCAGCACTGACTTTACTGAAAAACACATTCTAGGCCTGTCTCACTGTTGAAGATGATGTCTGTCTTTACCTCAGCCACAGAGTCCTGCTTCTAGGATTTGTGTTCCTCAATACAAGCTCACCCTTCCCATGAGGTGCATATTTTTATTTTTTAACTGCTGGATATAAAGATTGTCTTGTGAATTACAATATTTAGTGGCTACTTTTTGTAGATACAGCTTTGTAATGATTTTTTTATTTAAAATATTAACTATTCTGAGTAATACGGGGCACTGGAGTCATGTAGTAATTTTTCTTGTCAGAAGGGGGTCACAGTGCAATCAAGTTTGCGAACCACTGGTCTACATTCTTTGTTCCTTGATGCATACATTTATATTTAGCTGTATTAAAACATATTATTTACTTGCATCCAATTTACCAAGCAGTCCAGATTATCCTGTATCAGTGACCTGTCCTCTTCATTACTTACCACACCCCCAATGTGTGTGTCATCTGTAAACTTTCAGTGATTTTATGTTTTCTTCTAAGTGACTATTGAGCATTAGTGAAGGGCCGAGAACAGAACCCTGGGGGGACCTCATTGGAAACTCACTATTGTAATAGTGATTCCCTGTTCAGTGTTACATTTAGAGATTTATGAGTTAGCCAGCTTTAATCCAATTAACATGGGCCATGTTAATTTTATTGTCTAGTTTTTTTCAAAAAATATCATGAAGTCAAAGGCCTTACAGAAGTCTAAGTATATTACATCAGCACTGTTACTTTTAATCTACCAAATTTGTAATCTCATCAAAAAAGGAAATCAAGTTAGTCTAACAGGATCTATTTTCCATAAACCCATATATGATGGGGTAGTCTGCCCCCCTAAGAGGAGTCCTATCTACTGGTCAGTCTTTCCTGGCACTTGGCATGATTCTAAGAGTTTCAAGTGGTCTGTACATAAAACCTAAGGAGCTCTGGGGATAGAGGAAAGGGATCTCAGGCCTGGTCTACACGGATAACGTAGGTCAATGGAATGCAACTTCCATCAACCATTAAAGTATGTGCCTCCACTGGCACGTCAGTTCCACTGACTTAAATTCTGGTAAAATTAGACTTAATAAAACCACCTCCGCAAGTGGCGTTGTGCTAAAATTGAATTGTGTGGGTCCAATGAGCATCAGTGTAGGCAAAGCACAATGTAAAAGGACATCATTGCCCTCGGGGAGGTACCCCATAATGCTCTGTTATGACCACTCTGGACATTCACACGCTGCTGCACTGTGGCCACAAACAGGAAATAGCTCTTCTTCCTAAGCCCTGGGAAATTTTGAATTCCCAATTTCCTATTAGGTCAGTGTGGAGAGAGCTTGCCAGCATAACTGATCATGGCAACTGCACACCCCAAATGCACTCTAGCCTGGAGTCGACCTGAGATCTTGGATCTCATCAGTCTGGGGGGGGGGGTGGAGGGAGGAGGAGGAAAGGAAGAGTCTGTTCTGGCTCAGCTTCGAGGAAGCAAAAGAAATTTGGATATCTACAAGAAGATATCTCACGGCATGTTGGAGAAAGGGCACAGCAGGGACACGTTAAAATCAAAGAGCTGAAGCAAGCTTATCAGAAAACTAAGGAAGCTTTTACAAGGAGCTACATGCAATTCTCAGAGGAGACCCCACCACTATGCCACCACGCAGTGTTGATGCCTCAGAGGAATCTGAGGCCCCGGATGAATGAGGATGCATCTGTGGACAAGGAGGAGGAGAAGAACAGAAGGCAGGCGAGTGGGGCATCCCCTCTCCCTGAAAGCCAGGAGCTGTTTTCTACACAGGAGCAGCCCAGTCAGATGCAGGAAACCATGACTGACCAGGATGCCAGGCAAGGCACATGAGGTGAGTATGTACTGCAAATTGCATTTCTTAGGGTTATATAATCAGTCCAGGACCTTGCACGAATGGAAAAAAGTGATGTGTGTAGTGGTGGTTGGGGGCGGCGGGGGAGCAGGGCGTTGTGCTTCATCCTAGTTAGTGTGCTTAAGCATTGGGTTCACCGCGGAAAAAAGATTATTTATGTGGTCATGGATATCTCCAAGAAGCTTTTATGTAGGTAATCTGCAATCCTTTCCAGAAGGTTTCTTGGGAGGGTAACCTCATTTCTTACACCGCAATAGGACATTTTCTCCCACAATAGGACATTTAATTGTGCAGGCATCATCATGGAACACAGCATAGCAGCATAAGGGCCGCACCCATAGCCAGATCTTCCCTTTGCAGCAAATCTTCCCTTTCCGCCTGTGTAACCCTCAGCAAACTGACATCATTCATGGTTACCTAGGGAAAATGGCGCATGTTTACATTACCTGCCTAAGAAAGTTTTTTAAGTGTATGTTATTCTACAGCCTGGGATGGTTTCTTTGTTCAACCCAATGCAAGTCCCTAAGTAGGACCTTGTTGCTATGGGCCTTGGGTATCCGCAAACAGGTGCCCACTTTTTTCCTATAGAGATGATTAACCCATACCCACCCCATACTCTTTCCACCGCCTCTTAAAAGCTTGATTTAGGGAGGGTGATGGGAGCCCAAAATCCCTGCTGCCTCAGGAAGTATGGACTTGGGCATCATGGACACCAGTGATTTCACTAAAACAGATGCACTAGCCCTTTACTTACCATGGCTTGAATGGCATTCCAACCCCTGCAATTCTCAGACAATGATATGTGGTTGTAGCCTTCCCTTGGAAATGTCTGGGGACTTATTTTTACATTGTAACATTGCTTTTTGTCCATGGGAGGAGTTAACGATGGATACCTTGTGCTTTGCTTCCCTTACAGTGGACAACGTTGCCTTCAACACACCATCTCATGCTCCTGCAGAGCACCTGTTGCAGATAAGGTGAAAAAAAAAACAACCCGGGATGACATGTTTAATGAGATAATGAATGCCTCCACGGCTGCTGTCACAGACCTAAGAGTGTGGAGGATTTCATTATCTGACAAAATGAACATGGACATGGACAAGAGGAAGCCAGCACAGGAGCATGAGCGTTCAACACAAGAAGAGATGCTGCATATAATGCATGATCATTCAGACTTGTTGAGGCATCTGGTTGAGCTTCAGGAAGTCAGCAGCAGGAGAGACTCCCCCTGCAAAATGCTGTGTTAATGCACTCTTTCCTACCGCTACCTCCAAGTAGTCTAGGAGGAGATTGAGCAGGCTGCAGTACGTTCTGCACTTGTTGCAGGTTGAGTGGAGCAGAAAGAGGCAACAGCCCCTTTAAGGAGTGGGGATGTGTGATTCTTTCCTGCGTGCACAGCCAAACCGGGCTCTGTATCACCCCTCAGGCCCCACACAATGCATGTGGAACATTAAATTATCTTCCTTCCCCCTACTCTGCGAAGGATCACCAGTAAAAAAAGTACTGCTTTACAATTCATCACTGTTTATTATCGAAAAGAAGGAAGGAAGGGGAGGGGAGAAGTCGGGGGGAGAACTGGAACAGTGGGGGATGGGTAAAAGAAGGGAAGTGAAAAGCACAGAACAAATCATCCATGCACATTACAGTTGTATTTTGTTACAAAAGTGGTTTTTCAATGCTTCCGTGAGGTGCAGCGCTCCACGATTGGCTCGGAGTGTTGCAGTGGCATCTAGCCGCTCAAAATTTCTGGCTAGCCTATCTGCCTCCACAATCTAACCCAATGGGAACTTCTCACCTTTTGTCTCACATACGGAGCACACAGCAGGCCGAGCTAACTGCTGGGGTGTTTTTTTTCCACTGACGTCTCACCTAGTGAGCAAACTGCACCAGCAAATGTCCAAACGCATGTTCCACCACCATTCTGTACTTGCTGAGCCTATAATTAACATGCTCCTTGTCACTGTCCAGGTGTCTGGTGTCATTAGCCAGGGGACCAAGGGATAGGCAGGGTCCCCCAGGATCACTATTGGCATTTAAACATCCCCAATATTTATTTTTTGGTCAGGGAAGAAAGTGCCTGCCTGCATCTTTTTAAACCGGCCTGAGTTCCGAAAGATGTGCACATCATGCACCTTTTCAGACCACCCCTCACTGACGGTGAAACATCCCGTGACCCACGAGGGCCTGCAACACCACCGAGAAGTATCCCTTTCTGTTTATGTACTCTGTGGCAAGGTTTATGTACTCTGTGGCTAAGTTAGGGATGTGCGTGCCATCTATGCCCCCCACCCCCGCATAGTTTGGGAACCCCATTGCAGAAAAGCCTTCCACTATGTCCTGCACAGTTCCCAAAGTCACTACCCTTCTTATCAGAAGTCTATTAATGGCCTGGCACACTTGTATCACAGGTGCTCCCATAGTGGATTTACTGACTCCAAATTGATTCCCAACTGACTGGTAGCAGTCTGGCATTGCTAGCTTCTACAGAACGATGGTCACTCCATTCTCCACTGTCAGAGCTGGTCTCAAGTGAATATGCGTGCATTTCAGAGCTGGGGAGAGCTCTCCGCAAAGTTCAAAGGAGGTGGCTTTTTGCATATGAAAGTTCTGCAGCCGCTGCTCATCATCCCACACCTTCATAACTGTGTGATCCCCCCAGTCATTGCTCGTTTCCCAGGACCAGAAGCGGTGCTCCAACAACTGCAGATGTTGCGTAACAGCCTGCAGCAAATGGGAACTGTTTCATTCTATGGCTTGTAGCAAGGCGGCCTTGGTAACATAACAATTATCCACACTGCAGCTCGTCTCACCCCGGAATACCCTGCAGAATAAGTCATGAGGGGTTTGTGATGCTCACAATGGTAATGCAGAACTGAGTAGGCTCCATTCATCTCAAGAAATGGCATGTGCACGGCAGAGAGCGAAGGGTTTGAAAAAAATGGCGCGAAAAGGCGATCCTCTGTTTGTTTGGACTAGGACAGGACAGGGGGAGGGAGTACGTTGCATCCTGGGAGGACAACAACCTTCCCAAAACACATCTGCAGGTAGCTGCACTGTGGGACAGTTACCCATGGTGCACTGCTTTGATTCTCAACATAAGCACCAATGGTGGGGACGCAATCTCCGACGCAACGACCGTGGTGTGATCATGCTCCTCTGAATTCTGCAGCTCAGCGGGTAAAGGTCAATTTAAATTAAATCAACTTCGCTACACACAGTGTAGACATACCTTCAGAAAGAAGTAACATTTGGAAAAGATCCTTTTACTGTACCTTTAAGAGGCTGGGATCGAGAGCCTGGCAGAGCGGCTGTGACAAGACTTCCCTCTCACCCGGCCAATAATGAATGAGCTAGGAAATAAAGCTGCCTCCTTCTTCATAGCAGGGCACAGTAAGGCAGCTCCTGCAGGGCACTAAGTTAGCTACGAGTTCGGCTAAAATTTAATCATGGGTATTTTTAGTAAAAGTCATGGATAGGTCACAGGTGACAAAGAGAAATTCACAACTCATGACCAGTTCACGACTTTTACTATAAATACCCCCTACCAAATCTTAGCTGCTCCTGGGGCGCTACTGCTTGGGGGGCCCTAGGGGCTGATGGCCCCTGCCCCATCAACTGGCTGCCTCAAGCTGCCCGCTGCTCCGAGGCCCCCAGGGACCACTCTCTGATGGCCTCTGTGGCCACCCCCACAGTGCAGCTCAGGCCACCCCTGCAACTGTTGCTGCGATGGTTGGACGGCTATCTGGGCAGTCCCGAGGGCCAGCCACACCGGCTGGCCCCAAGGCCACTGCAGAAGTCACGGAGGTCATGAAAAGTCATGGAAACCACGACTTCCACAACAGACTCACAGCCTTAGCTATGAGCAGACACTAACACATGGCTACCAAACCCTCTCAGCCTGTGGACTAAGTGGGGCTAGCTGAATGAGATAAACTGCCACCCAGCTCCAGTAGGAGAGCTGGGATTCCTGCCACAAGGAGAGACTTAAAGACTGAGGCAGCTTATGTCAACCTAACTATGTATCTACACCAGCGATGCCCAACCTTATTACATAGGAGGACCACAAAAACCTAAGCACAACCTGGTGTGGGCCAAACAGATTAAATCTTACTAAAATATGAAGAAAGTCACCTGTATTAAATTTATATTTTAAGTTCAGAAACAACTTATGTACAGTAGTGTCTAATTACACACTTGTGTAAATGAAAATGATATAAATATGACAAAATTCTAATGAATTGGCCGTTAGTATATTGTGTTGAAGCAGGCTGTCGGCCTTATGAAATACTCTGGTGTGCTGTATACAGCCCATAGGCTGAGCACTCCTGGTCTACTTTAAAATATAGCTCCCACCAATTACACCAACTTAATAACTCCACCTGTGCAAGAGACATGTCACTTAAATTGATGTAATTAGGTCAACCCAGTTTCAGTGCAGACACTGCGTTGCTTACATTGACTGTTGCTGCCTTTCAGAAACTGTCCCATACTGGCAGTTAAACTGGTGCAAGAGCTCCTGGTGAGGATGTGCACTGCTGACATAAGAAGCATAGCATAGATGTTTAAAGCCAATTCAATTACTGCAGTGGCTCTATGCCAATGTAACATAGGTCAACTTAATTCTGTAGTGTAGATTTGCCCTAAGAGAACCGTGTGGGGACTAGAAACAGAGCTTAGAGGAAGTCTGAAAGCCAGACGTACCTTTTGTTTATTTGGGCCTTTTTGCTATGGCCCTTCTTTGTAAAAAGATTTTGTAATAGGCAAGCCCTAAGAAGGGAATTATTAAATCAAGAGTGCCAGAAATGGAATTACTGGCTTCCTGAAAAGGGAAACTGAGGCAGGGAGTACTTGCAGCTCCATACTAACTCAACAGAGAGCACTACAAGGCAGGTACACACCACAACATCATGTTAATTGGGATTAACTATTTTAGCCTCTTAATTCTTTAATAATGGTGTCCCATACAGCCTCTCCATTATCTTACCCGAGACAGATGTCAGGATGACACACCTATATAAAATTACCTGATTCGTCTGGATTATTCTTTTTAAATATACTGGCACAACATTAGCTTTCTTTCAGCCTTCTTGAACATGCCCAGTGTTCCACGTCTTATTGAAAATCAACATTAATGGTCCAGCCAGCTCCTTAGCCATTTCTTTCAAAACTCCTGAATTCAAGTTAGTCCAGACCTGTTGATTTAAAAGAATCTCTAACCTAATAGCTGCTATTTAACATTTTCCTGAGACATTAGTGGGATGAAAAGTATGTTATCATATGACTACATCATCTGTTTCCCCCCCTAAATAAAAAATATTAAATATTTCTAATTTTTCTGCATTATTATTGATAGTTCTACCATTTCCATCTAGTAATCGACTAATACCATGGTTAGGATTAAAAAAAAAAAAAAAAAAAACACTGACTTGAGTGATTCTCAGGCAAGCTTGCAATACGACTTTTCAGATAAAGAGTATTCTTTAAGTAGCTATGAATATTCCATGGATGAAGCCAAAAGGAGTTCTGACCACCAAACTCAATGCCATAAATGTGAAAACGCAAGTCAGAAAGTTGGATCCATTTGGAAAAGGGTGGTGTGATATCTTATTAAATCTCTTGAGTTGTCTCAACATTCTAAGGCTGACATTTCAGAACAGGTGATTGAATGAGACCTAAACTAAATCAGTTGTGTTCCAGAGATTTTTTCCAGTAAGCCTTCACTACCAGTTTTATCCTTATTTAAAACTAACCAAAACAAGGAAGTTCTTGGCAGGACATTTTTTGTTATTAGGTTTATACAGAAACCAGCACAATCTGGGGCATCTGGCTGCTATTGTAATAGAAAGAATGCCAAAAACACAAAAAACTTTCTGCACTCTCTCTAGAACACTGCAATTTCCCCTCTTCTGTTTTAATCTCTTTTTAAATAGAGGAACAAGAAATACTGATCTCAAATAGGAAACAAAGAAAAAAATGGTTCCAGAAAAGATTTTTCTCTGTTCCTCATACAATAGTTGAGTATGATCTCTAATGTTTCTTGTCGTTTACTTATACGACCATTTTGGGGACGTAAGCAAGCCCACTCATCTTCTCCATGCTTGGAGAATTTACTTTTAAGATGACATGCACAGGAAGCATAAAAAGAGGGCACAAGATATGTTATGAAGATCAGAATAGGTGAAGGTGGCCATATATCCTTATTAAAAAAGAACGGGGGAACTTCTACCTTAAACATCCATATAATTTCAAACTTAGAAGACTCTATGGTGACTGGAGTATTAGTAAGTTTGTAACAACATGAGTAGCTAACCAATAAAAACTAACTAGTAAAGCAGGGGAATTTCTTTAATCAAACTTTGGTTTGTCTGTTTACACCAATCTAACTTCAATACTTAACCGCTCGGAAGAAAGAACATGTCACGAAGATTCAACACCTCGCTTCCACTACCTATTCCATTATGGCGCAAGACTATATGATATATCTAACAAGCCCTTCTACCTCCACCAAAAGTCTTTCCGCAAAACCAGGGAAGACATTTGAAATTCTTGCTACTTCTGAAAGAAAAGCACCAATCAGGAATTTTTTAAAAAGTCAACACCCCTATGCTCATCATAAGTCAGGAATAGTTTGACAAGCCAACTGTTAAAAACCCCTTTGCTTGTCACGTTTTAAATACACCAAACAAAAACAAAAATTAAAAAATAGAGAACCAAAGCCACCTCCCATGACATCCCCCCACCCACCCAAACTGAGCATATACTACAATGTTACTTTTATTGTGAACTTCCAAAATATTTTGAAGGTTTACTTGCTGCAGTCTCTTTGCAAGGCTCTGCAATGTCTGTTGCAAATCTACTCCTGTCTCTGACGAAGCATAGCGGTTGCCATAATGCTCATTTGAATTGCTGCTCTGAAGCACAGGGAGAAGAATCTATTCTCATTTTTCTGCTTTGTTTCTGAGGTAGGAATAAAAGCGTTTTGATGTGTCCCTGGGTAGCACAAGACTCCTGCTTTTGGAGAGGCTAGGTGGTAGAGAGAGGGGGCATCTGCACTTGGACCGTAGCCCTGCCATTTCTCCCGAGGCCCCACTCACACTCCACCCTAGACCCCAATCCCGCTTGCGTGGGGAGGAGGCAAAGAGGCACAAGTGATGGATGGGGAAGGGCCTTAGAGGTGGTGGCAGAACAGGGGTGGAGCATAAGAAGGGCAGAGAATTGGAGTGAGACCTACTAGGCGGCAGCTGTTTAAGCTTCTTATATCCACCACCCATGATTTGTCTCAGACTGAAGAGGTAACATTCCCATGGAAAACAGATATTTAGCATATAGTATTTTTTGTATGTTTGGACTTGCAATTTGTTCTTTTTAAGAGGACAATAACCCAAAAGAGGTAGAGGCTGAGAAATTGCTGAACTATATTCTGACAGATTTTGAAACTGAACAGCTACAGCAAATGAAGTGAATATATTTTTCACTCCTTTTAGTCATTTCTATCACCACCATTCCAATTTATGAATTTAAAACTTGTCAGAACTGTGTAATTGACAATTTTGGAGACTCACCATTACCCTGCCAAAATGCTTCAGCTTTGAGGCAGTTGATATCAAGTGGAGTGCCATAGGTGTTGGTCCTGGGGACAGGGACAAATTGGAGATAGACCAGAAGAGGGCAGTCCAGAGGAGGCTGGAGCACATGACTCATGAGGAGAGGCTGAGGGAACTAGTTTTGTTTAGTCTGCAGAGGAGAAAAGTGTGTGTGTGGGGGGGATTTGATAGCAGCCTTCAACTACCTGAAGGGGGGATTCCAGGGAGGATGGAGCTAGGCTGTTGTCAGTGGTGGCAGATGACAGAACAAGGAACAATGGTTTCAATTTGCAGTGGGGGAGTCTAGGTTGGATATTAGGACAAAAATTTCACTAGGAGGATGGTGAAGCACTGGAATGGGTTACCTAGGGAGATGGTGGAATCTCCATCCTTAGAGGTTTTTAAGGCCCGACTTGACAAAGCCCTGACTGGGATGATTTAGTTTGGGTTTCTCCTGCTTTGAGCAGGGGGTTGGACTAGATCTCCTGAGGTCCCATCCAACACTAATGTTCTATGATCTGCAAGAAACTTCTCTAGGAGTTAGAGGGTAGTTCACATTCCATGCTGTTCCCAGCCTTGGCCTCTTCCCCAGGACAATAAACGAATGTGACAACTAATATAATTTTAGTGGTGATGAGATGCAGGTACTTCTACGCTGGGAAGTGGAGAGATGCAATCAACTCACTTAACTGCTGCTATCTCTTCTGTGGCTAAAAAACTTCAGTGTCTGGGCCTGTCATATAGAAAAGCCTCACCCACTGATTTAGATAGATAAAACAAGGGAAAATCCAACCATAACAATGTCTCAAATGGCATATAACACTTCTGTGTTGTCTATTCAAAAAAGAGCCCATTTTTAGTATATATTTCTACTTTTAGAGATATTTTTTGTGATACTAAGTCATGCGGCACCAACTCAAATATCAAAAGGCACACTGAAGCAAGATACAATCATTTTCTTCTATTCACTTCACAATATAGCTCTAAAGGCTCTCTCCAGTGCCATTAGTGTTTATTTTTGGAACACAAGAATAAAAAGGTGGAGTAACTTAACACAGTGACAGAAGTAATCTTCTGAAATGAGAAATGAAGATATAATAAATAGCAGAAATACCAGTTACCTTTCTTTTCAGAACACTGAGCTTTTCAACTACTCCATCAAGAAGACTAACCACTGAATCCACAGCAGGACAGCTGCTCAAGGTCTTCTCTAGCTCTGCAACAACCATAGTAACGTGGCTCGTCTCTCGATCAATATTTTTCTGTGCCGCTCGAAACCGTTTGTTCAGTGTTTCATATGGTACCTAAAATAAAAAATTGTTAAGTCTTTAGAATTGATGTACTTAAACAGAAACCTCTGCTAGAGAATTTCAGTGTGATCATGGACACGTTTTTTGGGTCAAAATTGTTTTAAAAAATTTAAAAAACCAACAAAAAAACAACCAACTGATATGGTGTGCCTGCCTTTTTGGGCCCAACTTGAGACACCTTTGAGCAGGGTGTCAAACTCACTTTCTATAGCGGGCCACATTTAAATTAAATTCAGTTGAAGGGGGCCACGCATAGAATAAACAGTAAACAACCACCATATACTCTATACTCTCCGCCGAGAAATCTCCTCGCAGGGTGAAATTCGGCAGCAGAGTAGGGGAGTGGGACACACAGAAAGGACTCACGGGCACTCGCGGACTCCACCCTTCGCCGTTAAATCACCCTGCAGGGTGAAATTCGGCGGCAGAGTGCGAGAGTCCAACGAGCTTTTCCTTTCGTGGACGAGATCTCGTGGTAACACGCACTGACGTGAGATCGCACACACTTTTATTTAGCTCGGCTCAGAGAAAACTGCCGGCCTGGATAACACAAGGTGGCGGGCCGGATTCAGCCTGCGGGCCGGATAAAACAAGCCGGCAAGCCGAATTCGGCCCGCGGGCCTTGTGTTTGACACCTGTGCCTTAGAGGACTTGGGGTTTTCAGGAAGTGCTGAGCATTCACCCTCTGAAAACCAGATCCCTTCGAGCTATCTCAAATTGGACATTCAAATTCACTAGTTGGTTTGAAAATCTTTATTCTAATCTCTCTGTGCTTAGCCCCCATGCATGCAGTGGTAGTTACAGTGCCTTTTCCCTCACCCCTTGGTACTTTTTCTGTACAGCATGGAAGCTTTTTGGAGCAAGGACGGTGTATTTAGCACAATGGCGCTCCCCCCCAGTTTCAACTCGTGTAGCCACTATAAAATTATAATGAAAGTCTATAGGGTATTTTTGAAACAATGGATAAAAATGAGGAGAGATGTTTGTGAACTGAGCAGAAAAAAAGCTAAATGTCAAATAAAAGTTATTTCACTCAGTATAGAAGCTATAGAAATTAGCACATACAAAGAATAAATGGTTAAGATTAAATGTAATTTGATGTAATAGTTAAAGGAAATTTCCAGGGAAATAACCTAAGAAAAAAAGGAAGCTACCTGTCTCCATTAATCTAAAATAAGCTTGTTTCCTTCACTAAGTTTCTGTACTATTTTGAGTGTACATTGAGTTCTTGCTGTAGGGTTGGTATGACACTTACCAGGGTTACCCAGGGTTGTGAGGCACCTCACTACTATCTGCCCTTAGCATCAGGGAGTCTGTCTTGTCTGCCTGCTGTGGATCAGCCTCCTAACTCCATCAGCCTGTGGCAACACGAGCACTACCTTTTAGGCCTCTGCAGGCCTCGCTCTCTGCACAGGTTAGCAACAGGCACACATCAACCCCCAGATCTATCTAGAGGGCCCATACCCTATTCCACTGAACACACACAGAACTCACAGATCCTTTATTCCCAAAGGAACACTATATACCTGCTTACAAGATTCAATTTAGGTTTAATACTGCTTAATGCATAGCATTTATTTTTATAACACAAAAATACAATAAATACATTTAGTATCAAAGATAATAGTGTTACTTTTATCATTCTATCAGAAACATGGTTGCATATAAAACAAAATTATGGAATTATAATAAACATATAAACAAAATATACCTTCTAGAGCCTAAATTTAACTCCCAGGACATGGTCATTTCCTACAGGACAGCTTACTCCATGTCTTTTTTCCCCAGCATTTTCAGCCAATATGACTGAGATCTCCCTTACATGAGACCAAGCCCACTGGCAGCTTGTCCTCACTGACTGAGAGATGCCAGAGGATCTCTGTGAACCCCCACATATACCAGACCAGACCTTTTGATCTTCACTTGAAAACAGAAGACCCTCTCCACAAGCTTACCTGTTCCTGTTAAATTTCCTTTTCAAGTCTCCACGTGCTCTTGTAAGTATTTGACTGACTCCACTAATAGACTTATATGTGACACACACATACACACAAACACCCCCCCCCCCAAGGAGATGATGTCTGCCACTTCCCATACAGAGAAGTTTGTCTTAAGGCATGTTACCTTTGAGTGACCTGCCTTTAAACTACAAGGCCTAGAGAACCTAATTTTCAGCATATATACATAAATCCTTGCCTATTTTCCATACATACGTTTTGCAATGATTATGACAATCAGTGTGATACAGGATTTCCTTAGAGAAATTACATAACCCCTTTGGATGAACCCAGGGTATCACTGTACCCCTATGAATCCCTATGCCCTCTGCCAGGAGGCATCAAGAAGTCCTTAGGTCAGAGTTAGTGATTCTAAATCAGTTTTAGAACAAGTGACAGTTCTAATGCCTACTTATAAACTTCATCCATGCAAAGCCTTATGTGGACTTTACAAATAAGGATCTGATCCAGTAAATGCCTACGTGCACAAATCTCCACTCCGCCAATGGAAGTTTCACATGTGGAGCACCTCTAGTTTAAATTCAAAGATGAGTTTGGGCCAGGTGCAAAGTGTGCCACATCTTATATCTGGCATTCTTTAGATAGCATCCAGAAGAAAGCAGATTACTGGCACCAGCTTCACTTTTAAGAAAGTATTTTAATAATTAAATAAAAAGTCAAAATAAAGCCCAAGAAATAAGTGGGCAGTCAAGGAGCTAACTGCAGCTGTGGTCATAAGTTTGACTCTTAATATCACAGAAAAGTCACTAAAACTATGTACTGGAATGAGAAAGCAAAGCAGTCGCAGTGTATTGGACAGCACAGCACTACTGAGAAGGCAAATGCTGTAACAACCATTCTGAGGATTTGACAAGTGCCCTGGAATCTAGGGAAAATTAGAGAATCGTTACTGTTTAAGGCCTGGTCTACATTGACAATGGAGGTCCATGTAACGCTGCTTACGTCAGTTCCACTGACCTAAATCGCAGTAAATTAGACTTAATAAAACCACCTCCGCAAGAGGCATAGCACAGAAGTCAAATTCTATGGGTTGAATCCGCATCAATGTAGGCAGAGCGCAACGTAAATTGATGTCATTGGCCTCCAGGAGCTATCCCATAATGCTCTGTTGTGACTGCTCTGGACAGTCACACTCTGCTGCACCGCAGCCACGTAAACAGGAAAAAGCTCCTCCCCTCAAGCCCTGGGAAGTTTTGAATTTCCATTTCCTGTTTGGTCAGCATCAAGAGAATTTTGTAGCTGAACTGCTCATGGCAGCTGCACACACCAAACGCACTCCAGCATAGAGTCGGCCTGAGGTCTCAGATCTCATTAGCCTGTAGGCGAAGAGACTGTTCTGCCTCAGCTCTGAGCCAAGTAAAAGATTTAGATATCTTCAAGAAGATATCATGTGGTATGGTGGAGAAGGACCACAGCAGGGATGCACATCTGTGCTGTGTTAAAATCAAAGAGCTGAGGCCGGCATACCTGAAAACTAGGGAGGTGAACAGTTCTGGCTCATTCCCTAAGACGTGCCACTTTTATGAGGAGCTGCATGCGATTCTCAGTGGTGACCCCACCACTGTGCCACCACATAGCATTAATACCTCTGAAGAATCCCAGTCCAGTCTGAATGGGGAGGGCTCTGTGGGCAAGGAGGAGGAAGAAGAGAACAGCCAGCAGGAGAGTGGGGTATCCATTCTCCTTGAGAGCCAGGACCTGTTCGTTACCTCAGAGCAGCCCAGCTGGAGACAGGACAGCGTTACTGACTCAGATGCTGGGGAAGGCACATCCGTGAGTGTGTATAGCAAATCTCATTTCTGTGGTTATGTCCCCAGTCCAGCTTATTTTTGGGGAAAAAAGGAGTTTGTGTTTTTGATGGGATGGGCTTCCTGGGTGTTGGAAAACTTCAGCAGAGGATTACCCCTGGAACAAACTATTTATGTGCATTGGGGTGCTCTGAGAATCCTCCATGGATATCTCGAGGAAATTTTCATGTAGGTACTCTGCAATCCTTTGCAGAAGGTTCTTGGGGAGGGCAGCTTATTTCTTCTGCCACAATATGAAGCTTTACCCCGCCACTCTGCTATTACATGAGCAAGCATCATCATGGAACACAGCATAGCAGCTAGATGCCTGCAGCAAATCTTCCCTTTCCACCTGTGTTACCCTCCAGAGACTGATATCACACATGGTCATCTCAGGAAGATGGCGCAAGTTTAAAGCACCCAACCAATATAGTCACTGCGTCTTATTCCTCTGCCATGGATGGTGTCCCTGGGCCCCTCCACAGACAATTCCTAGTCATGGTATTGTTGGTATGGGTGTTAGGAGTCTAGGAACTGGTTGCCCTATCTTTTCTCCAGCTACACTTCACACACAGCCTCCTCTAATCCATTTTGACTACCTACTCCCAAACCAGTCTTTGGGATGGTAAAGGGGAGCCCAACAATCCTCCTCCTTGCTTAAATGTGGATTGGGTAATTTAGTGCTACTGAGATCTCACTATAACAGATGAAAGGCCCCTTACTTACCATGGCTGGAATGCCACTCCAACCAGTGCAATATGTAGCTTAGACAGCGGGTCTGGCTTCGCCTTGTGAATATGAAAGGGAGTTCTTTTTACATTGTAACATATCTTTTCTCTATGGAGTCAGCTAACAATGGCAACTTTGTGTTTTGTTTGCCTTACAGTTGACACCTCGGTCTTCACCCATTTTGTACTCCCATAGAGTGCCTTTCCCAGATTAGGAAGCAGGGGAAAGAAAAAAACCCCACTCGGGCTGACATGTTCAACAAAGCAATGAACGCCTCCGAGGCTGCTGACACACATCTCAGAGCCTGGAGGATGTCCTTGTCAGAAAAACTAGACATGGACATGGAGTACAGAAAATCGGCCCAGGAGCATACCATGCAACAGGAGTTGATGTGTATTATAAGCGACCAGTCTGACATCCTGAGGCGTCTGGCAGAGCTCCAGGAACAG
Organism: Mesoclemmys tuberculata; assembly: GCA_007922155.1. Taxonomy (NCBI): domain Eukaryota; kingdom Metazoa; phylum Chordata; order Testudines; family Chelidae; genus Mesoclemmys; species Mesoclemmys tuberculata. Next base: position 77,553,405 of record ML675624.1, read on the forward strand.
CATGGCAAGACACACTCCCTCTGCAGGCCCTCCAAAATGCTCAACCAACCCCCACCTCCAAGCACTGTAGGAGGAGGTTGAGCAGGGTCCAGTACATGCTCTACTCGACAGCGGTGGAGGCGAGGAGAAAGTGGTGACAGCCCCTTTAAGAACTGCATGCAACCGTTGCTGTTTGCACAGTCACACTTTGCCCTGGATAGTCAAGCAGCCTGATGACAATGTTAACTTATCTTCCCACCCCCTTCCCCCCCCCCCGCCCAAAAACAGGTCACAAATAAAACTGTACTACTTTAAAAAACAGCTGTCTTTATTCCTTCACAGCTTGGGATTGTCGGAGGGGACTGAAGGATAGGGGGACCAATGGTGCAAGGGAGGGAAGGGAAAAAAAGGCTCAGCACTGAGAGACAAATTATTGTGGTTCATTCCAAAAACAATTTTTCAATGTTTCTCTGCGGTGCAGCGCTCTATGGTTGGCTCTAGCAATAGAATCTGGCTGCTCAAAATTTGTGGCCAGCCTATCAGTCTCCACGACCCAGCCTTGGGGGAACTTTTCCCCTTTGTTTCACAGACATTATGGAGCACACAGCATGCAGAGATAACTGCTGGGATTTTTTTTCACTGAGGTCATGCCTAGTGAGTAGACGTCTCCATCTTGCTTTTAAGCAGCCAAATGCACATTCCACCACTATTCTGCACTTGCTGAGCCTATTACTGAAACACTCCTTCTTGCTGTCAGGTGCCCGATGTAGGGCTTCATTAGCCAGGGGACCAAGGGATAGTCAGGATCCCCCAGGAACACTATTGGCATTTCAACATCGCCAATATTTATTTTTTGGTCAGGGAAGATGTTGTAACAAGGCAAAACATGTCTGAAAAATCAGTGCCCCAAGTCCATCTTGAGAAAAGCTATAAATCCATGTGTGGGGGACTCAGAGACAGCAAAAAGGAAAAAAAAGACCTTGACCTAGAAGTAAACCCATGATAACTGGAGCTAGTACATGTAGCAATTCCAGACCCAGACATGGGAATTTTGCAGTTGCTGCAGAATTAGCTTTGCAAGTCAGCAATAAAGTTTTGAGGAGGGGGTTGCTGATAAGATGGTAAAGGAAGGGTTTATCATTGGCTTAGCAGACGCATTGGCTGAAGTAGAGATATAAAAGGGGTCATCAGACCGAGGCTTTTTGGGGAGCCACAAATCAAGAAGGGAGTGCACCAGAATAGCACTGCGCAAAGGGTCTGATCAACCATTTCGCCTCTCTCCAGCTCGTTGCTCAAAATAATAGAGTAGGGTGTCAGAGCTGATAACCCATGGGGCTTTGTTCTGTGGATGATAACCTGCGTATGAATATGATAAGAGGTTCCACTTGGATGAAAATATAGTATAAAAGTAAGGAGAACCTGGCCATGGTATGTTTGTTTTTTTGCTGCAGCTGAGTTTGTTCATATATGTGGTGAGTAGTGAGTGTAAATGTAAAACTAATAATAATTCTAACTGTTTTGTGTACGTGTGTTATTGTAATCAGTTTAAGTTTTATTTGTGTGTTAAGAATTTGTAAAAGAATATGAGCAGATAATTTGTGGTAAGGTAAAAACTCTCAATAAATAGTGGATTTAGGTTGGATACAGAATGTGTGCTATTGTATAAATGAATGACAGATTTATAAACCGTTGACCAGGTCTTGGACTAAGACAGGTTCCAGCTGCCCTCATCCGTCCACAAGTTGGTCTGGTGAATAGCAAGGGGGGGCCTGTCTGAACTTAGTGACCCAACGGGCAGGCGGAGTGTGTGGACCAAAAGGTCAATTCCTTCTCCCTCCAAACATAAGCCCCGGCAGTTCTGTTGCTCAGTAGAGCTGCAACAGCAGGGGACTAACACCCTATGTGTGTGTCTGTACCTTTCCACCCCCCTCCCGCTAAATAAGCGTTCTGTTATCGGATTCATTCACCTCGTCAGCATTACGAGCTGAAACTGAAACGGTGCGGATTCCTCAATATGTCAAACCTAAGTTGTATAAATGTGTGCTTGCAAGTGTGTGTTTTAAGAATTAATCCCTTTAGAAAATCCACTGTTTTAAGTAAGAAATAGAAAGTCCCATTTTAAGTTGTAAAACTGACAGAGTCATAAATTAGTGAAAGTAGGTAAGATTAAAAAACCTCACTTTTTCCCTCTCTCCTCCAAGCCCCCCGCCATCTAAGGCATGGAAAGTAGACGAACTAAAAAGTTTAACAACCCTTTGTCACCTTAGACGAAAGTGCCCCTTTGCATCTTTTTGAATGGACCCAAGTTCCTAAAGATGCGCATGTCACGCATTTTTCCAAACCACCCCACGCTGATGTCAATGAAGCCTTCCTTGTGATTTCACAAGGGCCTGGAACACCACTGGGAAGTATCCCTTCCAGTTTATGTACTCTGTGGCAAGGTGGTCAGGTGCTAGGATAGGGATATGCATGCCATCTATTGCCCCACCACAGTTTGGGAACCCCATTGTGGCAAACCTGTCCACTATGTCCTGAACATTTCCCAAAGTCACTACCCTTCATTGCAGAAGGGTATTAAGGGCCCTGCACACTTGTAACACAGCAGCTCCCATGGTGGACTCTGAATTGATTCCCAACTGACCAGTAGCAGTCTGGGGTTGCCAGCTTCCCTAGGGCAATGGCCACTCACTTCTGCACTGTCAGAGCTGGTCTCAAGCAAATGTTCATGCGCTTCAGGGCTGGGAACAGCTCTGCGCAAAGTTAAAAGAAAATGGTCTTTAACATACAAAAGTTCTGAAGCCACTGCTCATCATCCCACATCTTCATTACGATGCGATCCCACTAGTCTATGCTTGTTTCTCGGAACCAGAACCAGCTCACCACCAACTGAAGATGGTGCGTGACAGCCTGCACCTAAAATGTCACCACATTGGGCTATAAAGAGACTTATAGATGAAACATTTATCAAGAGATTGCTATTAAGGAATCTATTCTGATGAAGTGGGTTACAGCCCATGAAAGCTTATGCCTGCAGAAATTAAATTTGTTTATCTTTAAATTGCTAAAGGACTCATTTTTATTCTGCCCTTGATGCACTTAAATAGCTCCTGTTAAAGGGAGTCCCATAAGTGAATAGAGGGGTTGTTCGATTCTTAGGAGTAGAGATGAATTAGGAAATTAAGTGTCCATGGAACAGGACAGAATATGTTTTCATCCTGAAAACCCAAACATTAAATATATACAGGAAGCATAAAGTAGCAGTTTGTTGACAAGAGAATTGTCGCTCTAAAAGGAGGGGAAATACTTTGCACCACAAAGCTTCAGCAGGCTTAAAGACAACAGAAGATGTACATTAAAAATGTGTATCTTGATGTTGTATAGTTAAGGAGGGCACAGTATAATTTAGGGGACAGTGGGAGTCTGGCTGCAAAGGCAGCTACACGTTCTTTGCTGGGGGCAGGAAAGGTGTGACCTGGTCCCATGGCTTCCCAGCACACTGATTATGGTTTCAACCCCTTAGGGCTGCTGGCAGCCTATGCAAACTAAAGCAATCCTCAGGGTACAGGGCTGGATCTGGACTGGAAGAGTGTGTTAAGCCTCCTTTGTAAGGATCCGTTGTCCCCTAAATCATACTGTGCACTCAGCTGCAGCTCATCTAAATATATCATACCAAAAAAATCATGTTATTTTTAAAATTCCAAAACAATTCTACAGAATTGTTTTTAAATTTACTTACCCCTTGATTGTATAAAATGCTGTTTTGGAGTTTTTTTACAACACAATATTTTAGAAGCAAGTATTACTGACAAATCTAACCATTCAAAAATGAGTGACCTCAAAAAGAAAAAAACCCAAAAGATCTTTCTAGAATAATAAATGTTAAGCTCTTTTAGTTCCCTTCTGGTTTCTACGCTTTGGAGAAAACGTCGGCCACATTTTTACGCTTTTCTGCACGTGAAGGCTGGGAACTTTAATTAAAAAGCTGAGATTCTCACTTGACTCCAGTAATAATGCTTTACGAAGACCTCAAATATCCATCTTGAGATAAAATAGTGAATCTGAATTTAAAAATATCCAACACTTTAATAGCAATTTGTCCTGTTGGTTGACTTTTACAAAACAGCATCTTAATTTTGTCACGAATATATGGAAGGGTATGAAGTTGCAAAAAAAATGTTGTAGAACCTGTTAGTGGGGCATGTGAGGTTATTGTTAATAATAATAATAATAATAATAATAGTACAAACACCCAAACTCCAGTAACAAGAAAGAAATTCTGCTTCTCTCATCATCATCTTGAGGTCACCATCTCCAAACTTAAAGATTCAGTTTAGTTGAGCAATAATATATTAAGGCATGCTATTTTGAGTGTATTTGACAGTCCTTTAATTTCTATAGCCACTGCTCACACCCATTTGTATGAGTCTGTTCCCCATGCCCATTTTTCTCTCTGACTTTTTCAAATACATCTATAAGTACCCAATTCACTGCTCTGGCATCTATCCTATAAATTAAAACACCCAAAATTAACAAACAGACTGCTGATAAATATATCCACCTCAGCTCATACTCTCCACAGAAGCCTTGGAGGAGACAACAAAGATGGGCTTTGCAGCATGCCTTGGAAGATTAACAAATCTGGGCTCTGTCATACTCAGCTAGGTGGCTGGAAACCAACATCTGTTGAGTTCTGGGGGTGGATGGGCAAGCACTCTGGTCACTTAACCACCAATTAGTTTCCCCCAGGGTGGATCTGACAGGAGCTAACTAATGGATTAGAATGGTTTGGGGGATGACTAAGCAGCAAATTGCCCCATTAACACAGGAGGTATAAGGCCGTACAGGAAGGAAATGCAGTGGAGAGCGAGGCAGGCTAGCAGCACAAGAATCAGGAAGGATCTCTGGGTAGAAATCTATTCCTTCTTTTTGGCAGGGAACTGAGGTGAAACTGAAAGTGTAAATTATGGCATATGGATCTGTAAAGTGGTAAATAAATATAAACAAACAAATGTAAATAAACTGCACTGAGGTGTTTAGCGACTGAAGTTCTCCAAGGCTGCATAGAGAGAGCAGAGGACAGGAGTGGGACCCTGTTCTATCACACCTAGTAAGGAAGCAAGTTTCACAATACAGGACTCCCTCAAAGAGAACATCCTACCAGCAGCTTCCTTATTTATGTGGTGGTGGAATCTAGCTCAGATGCTTTTAATCATCTGAACTATGGCACTATGCTATGGGAGGAAGGCGCTCTCTCAAGTAATCAGCTCTGAAACCAACAACTTGAATTCCACTGGGAATCTTACTAGAAGTCAGTGCAGTGCACTAAACTAACACAGCTCCAATCAGCAATCCAATTGCTGCACTCTTCACTCATTTCAGCTTCTGAATGATAGCAAGGTGTATGTAATCCCATGGCAACACATTAAAACAATCGATTCTTGAGATGAGAAAGGCATGGATAATTGAAGTGAAGCTTGCCAGAGAAAGAAAAGTCACAACCATCTTGCCAGGCCTAAACAGAAAAAGAAGTGCTTGGCTACACCTGCTACCTGGCACCTAGTAGCAGACTAGAACCTGACACCATCCTCAAGCTGGGCACCTGTTTTACAAATGGTGCTCTCATACTACAGCAGGCATACAGATATAAAGTTCAGCCAAATCTTCCAGCCTCTTCCCCCAGTCCTCATCCAGATTAAGTTACAGCCAGAAAGCTTTTATCCAAGCACCAATTTCATCTAGGCACTGGATGTAGCATTTCTACCCCAATCGGTCAGGGTAATTAACACATGGTAGATAGATACACGTTGTGTTAGACAGCTCTATTTTATTTTTTTTAAGCAGTCTTAAAGAAACAATAACAAAACACTCCCCCTTTCCCCTTCTTTGTGAAGCTATTCTGGAACACTTAAGAAGGGCTTTAAAAAAGATCCACTCACGAGTAGCAAGGAGAAAGTTCTTTGGTGTTGGTGGACTGGATGTGGAGGGAAGAGTTGTATCTGCAACATTTACACTCATTTTATTTTTAAACCTATCTACATAACTAGCCCTTTATTGTTGAAGATAGTATTCCAAATGTGAACTGGTGCATTGTCATCTGTCTGATATTGCAGTTAGACAGCTCCAGCATCTCTGTTGTTGTGCAGTTTCCCAGATCGCACATAAAATTGACAAAACCATGTAATTGCATGCATTTGTCTCAAGTGATCCTTAGAGAGAGCCCTGTGCGGATACAAAATTTGTATCCACATCCGATCCATGATCCACAAAAAAGATCTGCAGATATCTGCCAATTTGCAGGGCTTTATATGTAAAAATTTGGATCCGCCTCTATCTGCAATCTGCAAAAATGGTCCAGGAATATATGACATCCAGAGATTTGCAGGGCTCTACTTAGAGAAAGCTAGGAGCGACAGCAGAGACATGCCCCCACCTCTTACAACACAAACAGATATGAAAGTACATTTGTACTCATCCTCCAGTACAGCAGGCTAATCCTGTGGAGTACAAATTGTCTAGGGGTAAGGAGGCTGATCACACAAAACAGCTCTGGCCCTTCTTCTACTGCTCATTAGCTTCTACATGTATAAAATCTCAATGTAGAAGACAGCCTGGTGAATTGTAAATACTTAAGTCAGCCTAACTGATTCTGCTATGTATGAGAGGATGAAACAGGAGTCAATGGGATGGGAGTTGTCCTGGGTGAAGGGGAGGTGAGGCAGGGGGGGAGAGAAGAAGGAGAATGTCCTAGGGAAGCACATGAAGGAGAGGAATAGAAAGGGATCAGAAGGCAAAGCAGCATGGCTCTTGTTTGTTTGTTTGTTGAGGGGTGGAGAAGACAAACAATAGATGCGAGAGAACTAGACATGGCAATTAAATATAAGATTAGACAGCTAAAAATAAAAAAAAAGAGTGCTTACTTTTCAATATATGTAAAAGAAGTAGCTGTCACAGAGTTCCTTTGCAGTTATAAAGGAAGGGAGCATGCTCCATGCAACCACAAATCACAGGGGACATGGAACACACTCTTATGGTTCTTTTTAAGAAAACTTTTCAGCCCTATACAATGTGTGCATACACGTGTGCATGTTTTAAATAATCTCTAGCTTTGGTCTAACAAGACATGTAGCTGACGCAACCACTCTGCTTCTACATTTGTAATTTTGTAAGAAATATCTGAACTTTCCCACCCTTTCTAGTAAAGCTGTTTGCCATAGGAGTTACTGATTCTGCAATTTGTAGTATGGCAATGTCAAAACCACATTAAAATGTCCCGGAGACTTTTTCCTCTTTAAATAAAAAAGTACTATGAGCTCATACATGTGCAATATCCAATTTCTTGCCTTTGTTTTTGTATCTAGGACAAGTGTGATGTGAAAACAATACCTTTAATCATGATGAACAAGACTCTTGTTGATGTCCCCATGTGTACTCTTTCTTTTACATTAATAGAGTTACTAGTGAAAAAAACAGAACAAGATTTTAGATATGGAAGACTCCCAAATGCTAATAATATAAAACTGCCTGTATGCAGACAAACGCATGTAAGTGAGACACGCACATATTGGTGAGTTTATGAAGTGGTTGTGTAACACAATATTAACAAGGGAGAAGGATCAGTGGACAGAATTGAGAAAAATAGTTTAAAGATACATAGATAAGTTAGGTTTATTCAAGCCAGCTGTGTTTGAAGAAACATCCTAAAGTATTTAAGCAACTAGACAAGCAATATCTGAACCAGCAGCAATTATCTTTGAGAACTAATGGAGGATGTGAAAGATCACAGAGGACTGAAGGGCAAACATAGCACTTACTTTCAAAAAAGGGATAAAGGAAGAAATAGGGAATTAAACCAGTCATTTTAACTTCAACACTCAAAGATCATAAAACAAATTATTGAACAGTCAATTTGTAAGCACCTAGAGAATAACAGGGTGATAAGTTATAGCCAATGTGGATTTGTCAAGAATAAGGTCATACCAAACCAACCTAACGTCCTTTTCTGACAGAGCTACTGGCTTAGTGGAAAAGGGAAAAGTTGTAAACCTGATGTATCTGGACATAACTAAGGCTTCTGACACTGTCCCACACCACATTCTCACAAGAAAACTAAAGAAATATGATCCAGAAGAAATTACTGTTAGATGAATGCAAACTGATTTAAAGATCATATTCAAAGTGTAATTATCAATGATTAGCTGTCAAACTGAGAGGGCATATGTAACAGGATCCCACGAGAGTGTCTTAGCTCCAGTGCGATCCAACGTCTTAATTAAATATCTTGACTAAAGGACTGGAAAGTATGTTTGTAAAAACTTGAAGAGGACACCAAACTGAGTGGAATAGCAAGCACTGTGGTGAACAGGATTAAAATTAAAAAGTGATCTTGATAATCTGGAGAATTGGTCTGAAATTAAATAAAAACAACTGCACAGTTCTACAATTAGGAAAAAATATCAAATGCACAAATACAAAACTAGGAATAACTGGTTATGCAGCAGTACTGCAGAAGAGGATCTGGGAGATTATAATAGATAACAAGTTGAATACAAGTTAACTGTGTGATAGTGAGGGAGAAAAGCAAACCTAATTCTAGGACGTATTAACAGGAGCACGATAAGACATGGGAGGTAATTTTCTGTTCTACTTAGCATTGGTGAGGCCTCAACTGGAATACTGTGCCCAGTTTCGGGCATCACACTTTAATAAAAGATGTGAACAAACTGGAGGGCATCTAGAGGAGAGCTACAAAGATAAAGACTTAGAAAATATGACCAGTGAAGAAAAGATGAAAGAATTGGGCATGTTTAGTATAAAAGAGAAGGCTGTTCGGGGACGATTACAGTAATCAAATACGTAAAAGGCTGTTATAAAGAGGATGACAATCAATTGTTCTGCAAGTCCACCAAGGGTAGGGCAAGAAGCAATCAGCTTAATTTGCAGCAAAGGAGAGTCATCTTACAAATTGGATGGGGGCGAAGGGGAGGAAGAGGAGAAGAAAACTAACAATGAGGATAGTTAAGCACTGGAACAGGTCACCTACAGAGGTTGTCAAATCCGCATCTTGGAGATTTTTAAGAATGGGTTAGACAAACACCAATCAGGGATAGTCTAAGTATAATTAATCTTATCTCTGCACAGAATGAATGGCTAGATGATCTCTTGAGGTCTCTTCTAGCCTCACCTGTCCAATTCTATGACTGTTGGACAAATTGTAGAGAGAAAAAAATTGGACTGGTAAGTTGCTGTTTCACATGCTCCCTTACTAAATGCGGCTTAGAGCAAGCTAGCCTGACCATTATATCCAGTGATTAGTATAAAATCCAGAAATAGTATAAAAAGGACACTGGATACATTTTAATTTCTTTGAGCCAGGCATCATGCCTTCTTGTGTTTCCAAACAAAAAAAGCTTTGATCCCAATTTGGGCCCTTGGATGTTAGTGCAATACAAACTATTTTTTATTCTAAGTAGTACTGAAGTTAAGATGATCCCCAAAACACGTGACCATTGCAAAGTCATATGATCACTAACCAGTCTAGTGGTAAGCACAAAGCAGATTTAAAAAAAAAAAAAAAAAAAGACCTAAAACATTGTTATTTTTAATCATGTTATCTTAACACAAATGAAAAGCGCTGTAAACACACAGGTTGATGTGTGTCAACCCGTGTTAGCAGGCCATGCTTTAGCATAGGCTTCTGTGTTAGCCTGCATCTTTACAACCTCTTCATTCAAGATAAGATAATTCAATCAAAAAACAAATACCACCACACACCTTTTGTCCATTAAGACAGGGTCAGAATTAAGTTTTCCTGGGTAATTAAGAAGAGAGAAAAAAACAAAGTCAAAAGGGGGCGGTAATGAGAAAATCTCCAAAAGCAGAAACATGAAAGGGTAAGTTTCGACTATTGCATTCAAGTAGTAAGGTATATGGCGGGGAACCAAAGGGATAATGCAATGCTTCTTAAATACTTCAATCTTAAACAAGAAAAAAAAGAGACCCACATAAGTCAAAATGGAGGTCAAGCCATCCAGAACATACCGCTGAGCAGCAGATACCTTCTTTATGCCAAATAAGGTCCATATACTCACTGACAGTAGGACAGAATATGTAAAATGGCATTGCACACCTAGTCTATCATTCTTCAAATAGAATAAGTTATTCTGCATATGATACTAGATTCCTCTCTGGACTAGTAATAAGTAAAGCATTTTTGTGCAGGACTAATGCAACACTTCACACTTGTGTACTGTAGCTCTTTATCTGTGGACCTCAGAGTAGTTCACAGAGTTAAGATGGCATTATCCCTATTTTACCTATGGGCTAGATAAGTAATGTACATTGCCTCTAATTTGCATAACAATTAACAGAACCCAGTTCTCCTGATTCCCAGCCTTGTGATCAGCCCACTAAACCATGACCCACTATTTCCCCCTGCAGCAATAATATTCTTTTCTGCAGTTGCTGGCCTACCTTTAATCAAAGGCTAAAAAAAGAAACACATGAGAGGTTAGGACCAGTGGTTGGGTTTACGTTTTTATTTCTCATAAGTGTTCATATCTAAGAACTAAAAGTCCAAGTTCAAAAGTTGAACGTGTTCCTATTCAGTACATTTAATTTTCTAAGACTGTGTAGTAGGTCTGAGATTTGCCATAACTTATGATTGTTTCCAAAAGGTAGCAACATTAGATTTGCATTTTTCTGTTCAGAAATTGTTTCCTTAAATACTCCAGAATGAATTTCATCAGGCCTACCAACTTAACTACTAAGTAGTCTCAATATTTTAACCACTTCTTTCCCTATTCTGGCTTAAGCTCCTTCTCTCTTGTTGTTAATATTAACTGTGTTAAGCATCTGGTCACAATTAACCAATTTAGTGTCGATTGAAGCAAAATTGGCAACAAACAGCTCAGCCTTCTTGGTGTCATCCATTATTAGCTCTTCCCCCTTAGGTAGTAAGCCTAGACTTCTCTTTGTCTTTTTTCTGATCTTAATATATTTATAGGACCTCTTCTTATTGCCTTTTATTCCTCTGCCAGACATAATTCATTTTATGTATTAGCCTTTCTGATTTTGCCTACATGTTTGACTGGTTTTTATACTCATCTTAAGCAATTTGCCCATGCTTCCATTTTTTTACAGGATTCTCTTTTGATTTATGGTAGTGGTATCCTTAAAGAGCTCCTGAGGCAGCCATACAAGCCTCTTACTATTCTTCCTATTTTTTTTAACCAGAATAATTTGCTGTTATGCTTTTAATGGTGTCTGTGCAAAACTGCCAGTTCTCCAGAACTCCTTTTTCCTTATATTTTCTTTCAAAGAGACCTTCCCTACTAGTTTCTGTGTTTGTTAAAGTCTGCTTTTTTGAGGTCCATTGTCCTACTTTCACCTCTTTTCCTTAGAATAATGAAATCTATCATTTCATGACGACTTTCATCCACATTACCCTCACGCTTCAGAGTCACAACAAATCCTCCCTGTGGGTCAGAATCAAGTCTAAAATGGGTGTCCCTTTGTTACTTTTCTCACTTTCTGGAACAAAAAGTTGTCACCAATTCATTCCAAGACCATAATGGGGATTTTGTGTTTTACTGTATAACTTTTCTAGCAAATGTCTGAGTAGTTCAAGTCTCCCTTCTCACTTGCCCTTTCCCATCACCACCAGTTCTTGCATTTTGGATATTTCTGTTGTTGGTTCCAGAAATGCCTCATCCACCGCCTCTTGATTTCGATCTAAGGCAGACACTTACCATGATCTCACCCCTGTAATTCCCCCTTTTTTCTTCATTTACCGACTTTCAACTCATCTGTCTCTCACCTAACAGCAAATGTATATATTCCTGAGGTATAATGCAAGACCTCCACCAATTTTTTCCAAACAAGCTACTCCCCTCTATAACAGTGTTTCATTCATGACAACAGTGATGCCAGTTGCACAGGATCAGTACCCAGTATCTGTGCCCCAGCTTTTACACAATTCTTTGGAGGTATCTCATCAGTCAGACCCCCCGGGATCCCACTCCCTTAAAGGTGGGCCACACAGCCTCAATGCCATCTAGACAGAGCCTCTAGCTTCCAGTACTTCAATTTCACAAAGTGAGCTCTACCCCGTGAGCCCAATGGAGATTGACTCCCACTCAGACTTTTTGCCCTCTTCAGGAATCAACAGCCCTCCACATCTATTTGCAGTGACACCAGGTAGCCTTTTCCAAACAGGGTTTATTTATTAGTGTCTAAGGTGAAGAACACAGAACTGGGAAGTCCTTCGGTTAGCACAGAGAAGCAAAGATGGAGAGTTCAGACTGTCAAACCCCAGGGCTCTACCCAGTCACACTGCTGTAGATTACATTTTGTCTGCCTCCCTCTATCTTCGTCTGTCAGCCCCAGGTGAGAGCTGCTACAAAAGCCTGTCACCTCATGGTCCATGCTGAGTTCACATGTTCTGCCTGCTTGAGTTTCCCAGGGATAGATATCACTGCTCAGTCTTTGGGGTCCCCATTGTCTTTCCGGATATTCTATTGATATGGGCCGGTTGCAGCCAGTCCTTAATGACCCATTCATAGCACCTCAGACACTCACTCAGAAACACCTTACTATGCCCAAAAGTCATTTTAACCCTTCTGCATCCAGAAGTTAACAACTTCAAGTCAAGTAAATCACCGCCATGCACATAATTCATAAAAATATTACAGAAAGTTCCCACTTTGTCACATCAAGTCATAACTTAGCTCATATACTAATATTTCCAGTTCTTCCTCTTCATTTCCCCTACCCCCTTATATTTGTGTGCATACATCTAAGATGTTATGTAGAATGCCCCACTGTTCTCCCTCTTAATGCTCCTATGACCCTAATGTAACTTTCCATTTCCCACCCTCCTCCATCACCCAACATTTAGCCCTCTGTTAAAAATCTTTTTGTTTTGTTTTACGAAAGTAACTACCTGTGGGATATTTTCACTTGTCCCCTTTTTACCTAATTTAATGCCCTCCTCATTAGATTGGTGAGTGTGTTCAAAGATGCTCTTCCCCCTATTGATCAGATGGACCCCATCTATTCCCAGCAGTCCTCTTCCTGGAACAGCATCCCATAGTTGAGAAAGCCCAAGTCACTTCTTCTGTGTCTCTATTCCCTCTTCAATTCTTTGTCTGTCTTGTATAGTTTGATTACAAACACTAGAGAGAAAGAGACCATCTTCAATATGTGTTTGGATAGTGCCTAGCACAATGGAGTCACAGTCTTGGTTAGAGCCTTGTAGGTACTACTGTAATACAAACTATAGCAAGGCACTTCCTCATTCTTGCCAGGATAGGGCTTCCTCCTCTGGTGAAATAGGTCTGGGGTAAATCTGCCTCAGCCTGGACTATTCTTTTAGCTTCCCCCCCTTGGCACCTCTGGATTAGGGCATGCGGGGCAGGCTTTGGTTTGGGCCTGAGAAGTGCTCCTATGAGTTTAAGTCTATAACACCCAGACCCAGGCGGAATATCTTTCCCTAGCCCCCTCGGTGGAGCTGCAGTCATAGTGGTGCAGCTCTGGGGGAAGTCAATCCTTCCCCCAAGCTGGTACCCAGGCTTGGTTGTTTCCCCTGTGAGAAGAAGCACAGTCTCCTGTGTTGGAGAAGTTTACTTCCCTGTTGTCACACACCTTGTGACAGCTTGAGTCTCTCCCCTTTTTCTCCCCCAGAAGTGGGGTTTAATTAGTCTCAAGCTGCCCTTGATTGGGCTCAGGTGTCTAACTGACCTGAAGTAACCCCCTCCCAGCTTGCAAGAAAAAGGCTTTTACCATTTTAGGACTGACATATTGGCCTTCCAGCACCCTATTGTAGCCACCCAGACTGACTGTCACAAAGCAAAGAATGCCACAACTCCTATTGGACCTTACAAGATCCTTCAACTCTATCATAGTTCAAGTGACAGCACTTCACACAAAATAAGTAATGTATACATATTTGTGATGAGAATTCATATTGGGATATGTGAAGAACCGAAGTTCTACTCTATAGATGGGCTATGTTTATGAAAGTTAGTAAGATAACCGAAGTAGTGAGGTTATGCAGCAGTCATGGTGTCTGAACTGGTTAAAGCATCTGACCTCAGAATAGCACTCAGATATCTTAGCAGCCACCTGCATCTTGCTTTATTAAAGCAAAAAGGAATGACAGATTGTGAAATATGCTACACTAATTCATATGCAAGTCCTTCTTGCATGTGATACAGTATTTCTACATTTCTTTAGGCCCTAGGGTAAGAAAGGCCAAGCATATCATGAAGGCAACATCTTATGTTTATGGGGATCAAATTATTTTTCTAGCATGCCCTGCAAGTAAATATTTAGCTGCCAAAAAAGTTGTTGGCTTAACCTATAGGTCCAAAGATAAGGTGTCATACTGATTAATATATGGATTATTATAGCAAAGGATTGTAAGGAGTGGTTTAAAAGAAAATGAGATACAGAGAGGAAACAAAAAGTGATTAGGGAATGCAGGACAAAGAAAGTATTTTTATACTGTGTCTCATGACACTTAAGCTCTGAAACGCTCTTCCTTCATGATTTAGCAAGAATGAAGAGAATTTGATAAGTTTCATTTACTTCTATTTTCTAGCAGCTGTCATTAATTCTGAGAATCAAAAGCTTTACAATTATTTAATAGTATTACAGTAGTGCCTACAGACCCCAATATGTTAGGCACTGTACAAACATTGGAAGCCAGAGAGTTAATAATTTGAAAACAAAAGTGATACAAAGTATGTTGAGGAATGTAGAGGGATACAAGCAAATATACTACAAGTATAATTGCATTATTAGTGCCTTGCCCTTGAAGCAAATGCTAATAAGAGTCCCTCATCCTCAAAGTATCTTGGAAATTCCATGCTTAAAATGATTTTCTGCAGGGGAACAGCTTATAGAAAAATCAGAAAATGAAAGCTACAGTCCATCACTATACTAATACTTGTTTATAAAAAGTATGCATATTGCTGCTCATCAGTAGATGGTCCTACTTTGGTTATACTCCAACAAACATACTTTATTGCCAGGGCAAAGGACTGGGTCCTACTGGATCCAAAGTCTAATGGTTCTTCAACATCCAAGTTATTTAAAAGGTTTGCTATAGCAGAATTTAGAGAATGCTTGTACAGGGGCCAACTGCAGAGAAACAGCAGCAGCATGGTAGACTGCATGCTTCTCTGCACATATTTTATTTAGCAAAATGGGATGGGGTTACCTGCAGGTAGCAGCAGGATCATACTCTGGAAGTCTTCTCTGTTTTTGTACTGTCTATGCCATCTTAAAAACCTGTCAAAGATGAGATAGCCTTTGCCTCTTCTGTTCTCCTTCTCCCCTCCCCAAATCCCTTCAACTGAAATAACACAGCTATTCCCTCAAAAGTTTCTGATAATATAAGTCACTTGAATATGGCTCTTGAACATTTCAGCAACTCCAGGACATAAATTATAGCCTTAACTTATTTACAGGGTTTTGTTTGAAAGTCAAAGTTGGTTTGAGTGCAGATGGGGACAACATTCAGTAATAATATCCATGCATTTTGTCCCACTTTAGGTACTCTGGTAAACTTCCCATCAGAGAAGGCTACATTAAGTCCAGCTCCACTACTTTTCAACAGGGGCTTATGACAGAAGTTGACTAGTGGCCTTCAAAAGGGGCTAAAGCCTCCTAACACTGCTCCTGCCTCCCCTTCAGGCTAAACAAAGCTACTTTCGTTGATACTTGCTAACAGCTACAACCCAGAGTCCCAACCTCTCATCACTGAGCAGCCCAGGTAAAAATATTTTGACTTCTAATCACCCTGCTTTCAGGTCTTCTCTCTATCAGTTGCTGGTTCTCTTCTCATTCCATCCAACTTGATAATTCATTTTTGTAAAAGTTAGTTCGTGTCTTTGGAAATGTAAATACGTTATTTTCTGATGCCACTTGTTTATTCATATATCCACTCTGAACCATGCTAAGAGTGTTAACACTCTAATTTCTTTTTTTCAATGCCTATTGGAGGCTTCATGTATTGCACATTCCGATGAGATGTAAAGCAAAATTCTTTATAAGTGGAAGTTATTAGAGACTTTTTTGGGAAAGTCAGCAAGTAACCCTCATGTCCTGAGAAAGAAAACAGCATAAGTAGTTAAATTCTGTACACTTAAATTACTCCTGTAGATTCAGCTGAGTAAGTCACTTTACCTTCCCTTGAAAAATAATACCATGCAGAATTGCTGAGGCAGAATGGCGATGCACTTCCACTCTAGAAACGACCACAATTCAGCAATAAAAGGGATTTTCCCTATATAGAGTCTTAAGCACTCTTTCACATGAAAGGCACTCTTATGGAACAAACTGTAATGTAGAGCTATTACACAACTACTATTATCTAGTGACTTGAGCATGAGCAAGTTGAAGGGAGGAAACAGGAAGGATATAAATATAGTTCTGACCTCCTTTATAGTCTGCTTGCATCAGTTAGAGAAAATTGCCAATGTCTACAAATCTGTAAGAAAATATTTGAGCTGCCACCCCAGTGATCATAATAAAATCAAATGCATGTATTTCATAGACTGTTTTAAGTGTTTAAGAACCAACTAGAAATGAAAATTCACTCTATCCTTTTAACCTCTACCAAAAAATTTATTTCTCTAGCTTAGATGATGGTTTAAAATCTTCACAGTCAAGGAAATTTATGGGGATAAATGCAAGTAGTAATTAAATAGTGATTGTTTTGAAGGTTTTTTTTTAAATAAAAATATACTAATATTAAACAGAAAGGAAGCTTCTGGAACATTGGGGGAAAATAACCAAAAAGAATTTTAGTGCCATCTAAACATCACTCTCATGACACATTTAACACTGTTAATTCAAGGCTGTTTGCTCACACTGTTTAGTTCAAATTATCTTTCATGACATTACCAGGATTATTTCAGTCTCATTAAAATGTTGCAAAAATCTCTTTATCAAAAGTGAACAGTGTACTTTAAAAATGCCTAAAAAATTAGTTCAAAATGACAACAACCTTCTTCAAATGGGTGACACTTAGAAAATAGCCTTAAGTGGTATTAGAGAAAAAAAAGCAAACCATTGACTTTAACTAGAAGTAAATACTGAGAAATATGATTGAGATTGTCTAAATACCATTTGGACATGTCAATAAATAAACCATTAAACCAGTCTTCTTTATCTATGAATTTCTTAACACTGCTGCTGGCTGTGGAAAGTACCAACAGTGCCTTTTTAAGGGAACTTAAAATTTAATCCAGATGCTGTCAAGCATTTTTCAGGATGACAGAGAAAAAATAATCTTCAGATATAAAACCAGAGTCAAGATAGTGAAGAGAAGGGTGAAGGGAAAATGAAGAGGAAAGGAAGAGCAAGAGATAGAGTGAACATGGGCAGGAACCTACAACAAAAACAAACCGAAAACCCAAACCAAATCACACAACACTCTGTATATGAAAGCAAAACAGGATTTAAGCACAAAAGTTTACTTTATATAGTGCTTTTCATATATGCTATATGAAAAACATATTTTAGTTAAATCAGACATAAGGGGGGATGGAAAAGGCCTATTAAACATTTAGGGTAATATCTCCTCAACCCCACTAAGCCAGTGCAGAATTTGCACCATAAATTCAATTAAAGTTGAATTGGCCCTCTAATACATATAAATAATATTCTAAATGATGAACCTTCAACCACTTCCTCTGGGAAACTATCCCCCAGTTCAACAGATCTTATTGTCAGCAATATTTACCCTTAATGTTCAGTCTAGATTTTTCTTTGCTTTTTTTGTGATGTCTGGTTATACCACCATGGACCAGACTACATAATTCACCTCCAGCTTGGGGAGTCAACACGCTTCAGATACATTCAGTTAATACATCAGCTACCCTTTACTTGTATCCAGTCACACACTAGAGATATAACTCTTTTCCTCCTTATAAGCTTCCCAGCCTTTTCATCATTTTCATCCTCTGACATCCTGTAGTTCATCTCCATCTTTGGGGCACCAAGACGCCAAGGGACCATATTACATTATTTCCCCCCACCCTCCGCTTTACCTCTTAATGCTTTAAACATTCCTTCTAAATAATCAACCCTCTCAGCCCCCTTAAATCATTTTCACTGCTCTGCACCCTCCAGCTTGTCCCCGTCACACCCCTCCCCACACAGCACTCTTCAGTCACAGCTCAGCCATGGCCTGTTCAGCTCGTTCCTTCTCCCACCTCAGCTCCTCCACCATTTTTGTTGGGGCTCAGGGGACACCACCCCACCTTCAGGGTATGGAGGAGGGCATCGTAGGTTCCTCCACACCACAGAAAGACAATACCCCGCCGGGTACAGGGCGGAGCAGATGAGGGGGGAGGCAGAAAAGGGTCTGGTGGACGGGGGCCCTACCCCTTACACACCTTAGGACCCGGGGGCTTTATAATGCGGGGGGGGACCCCAGTTTGCCAAGACCCCAGCTCCCTTTAGCCCCGCCCTGCCGGGGCTTTAACAACCTGGCCTAACCCCTGCCTGCCCTCCCCTCCCCCCAGGCACCCAGGATGCCTAGGACCCACCTTGAGAGTGGGATACTCCTGCACCTTCAAAGTCATTGAGAGCTGAGCAGCTGATTCCTGCACCGCCATCTTGGATGGGGCACCGACCTCCTCCACCCCCTCCCCGCGCAGAGCCCAGAGAAGCTACCTACAGCGCGCGTTGCATGGTGGGCAATAAAGGACTTCCTTCTCCTTCCTTTCCCCCGCCCCTCTCCGTCCCTGATGCAGCCGGGCTGAACCAACAGATACCTCTCCCCCTCTCAAAGCCGGGTGGTATGAGCCACTGGACAGTGGCGGTGGAAGAGGCAGAGAGAGAGAGAGCGTTCATCCAATCACCGCGCGCCTTTCGCAGCTATCACTTATACCCTTTGCCCCGCCCTCTAACTTGTGAAAGCGTGTTTGATTGGATGATACCTGAGAAGGGGCGACCGCCGACAGAGGCAAATCAGGGAGAGCTACGCAATCCCGGAGGCGGGGAGGGGGCTACATTAGCGATTGACAGATTTGTTTTCCAATCAAGCCATCCTGACTTTCATTCGGCCCAATCAGAATCTCCTTTCCGTTCAGGTGGGCGGGACGTAAAAGTACTTTTTTACGGTGAGTTAAAGCGGTGGTTTTAACTACCCCCCAAGGTGTCCGCTGAGGGGAGGGGGGCGGGCACCGCAAGCGGAGCCGAGAGCCGAAGCGAGGCGAGAGCCGGCTGCGCTTTGATTGGCAGTTCGAGGGGGCCAATGCACGCAGCAGATACCGCGGACGGACAGAGCGGTGAGCGAATGGGAAGCGAGGGTGGCTGGCGGGGGCGGGTGGTTCGGCTGAAGTGCCTCGGTTCTGGCCGGAGTTTGTGGGGATCAGAGGGGGAGGGGTGCGAGCCCTGTGGGAAGTCCCGTAGGGTGGGGGCGAGGCGGCGGCCGCGGGGAGCGGTTTAAATAGCGGAGACGGAGTGAGTCCGCCCTCGCCCCTGTAGCTCATCCCAGAGCGGGACTCCCGCCTTCCAGGCCGCCCTCCCCTCCGCGCGGGGGGCACCACAGCCCGGCGGGACCCCGCCCAGCTCCCTCACGTCCCTTCCCTGCCCCCTCCCCCACCCGGACCCTCGGCGGGGCAGCCGTTGGCGGCTGTTTGGCCGAGGCGGGCGCGCGGGCGGTGCCCTGGCACCCGGCGGGGGAGGCGGTTCTCGCTCGGTGCGTCTCTCCCTCAGCCGGCTGGACCGGTCGCACCGCCCTGCCTCTGGGCTGCCTCGGTGCCGGAGCGCCGGCCCGGCCGGGGTGGGGGGGAGAGGCGCTCCCTGGCCCCGCGGGTGGAAGGGGCCCGGCAGGGCTGTCCTCGCTCGGGCCGGTGCTGGGGGGCGGGAGCCGCTGGCCGCATGGGGTAAAAGGCGCCCGGTGGCGCCGGCCGCAGGCAGGGCCCGGCTCCGTGCCCCTGGCGGGGGGAGACGCCCCCGTCCCAGCTTCCTGGCGTTAGCCCGGCAGAGAGGGAGATGCCGAAACCCTCTCCTCGCGCCCCAGCCGCTGCCTGGAAACGGGCTTGGTCGCTTCGCCCATAAATCGTCCCGTGTCCCGCCCCTGCCTGTCACAGGGCCGCATCCTGCGGCTCTTCTCGTGGTTGGCCCGTTGGTTTCCGGGGGGAGTAGACAGACGCACCGGCGGGTTTCGCAGGGTCGGGACCCGAGCCCGGTGGTTGTCCAGGGGCGGCCTGGGGGAGTGGCAGAGAACCGTCCTGCGCCACGAAACATTTCGCGTCTGTTCTCTTTTGGGATCCTGCAACCAACGCCCATCACGGGTGTCCCAGCGCTTTAGTGGGTTGGGAGATGCCCCGTGAGTCCTTGGGAAAGGCTTCCTCCCAGGAATTAGCCTGCAGAGCGGAAAAAAGAGGCTAGTACCATTCATCCAAAAGTTGGATGGGAAGGGAAAGGCGTTATTAGCTGCTTCGTGCTCCATTGAAGTCAATGGCAAAACGCCCCATTCACTAAAATGGTGCAGGGAGCGGTCTTGTATGGTCCTTATGTTTTGAGAAGTGCAGCTTACTGATAACTGGATGATCCAAGGTTTAGACGTGTGTGTATGAAATGCCCATGAATAGTGACAGTGAGTTTGCTGCCCTTCCGAATTAAGGCTTTGTGGTTGCATTGTTTCTGTTAAATGTCAGAGGATTGTATTTAATGAAAAACTCAAATATGACAAGAAAAATAAGAGTTTACTTTCATAGTGCTAGTTTCGGAGTACTGTTCAATAAAGGCTAGAAAATACAGCATGTTTTAAAATGTTACTTAATAAATCATAAGAAACAAGATTTTAAACAAGACCTTGTACCTAGTGTAGGCAAAGCAAGTGATGTTTAAAAATGTGTGACTGGTTGTAGTTAAACTTACAGTGGAGCCTAGGATTGACCACAACCAACAGGATTTTAAATGTTATTTCCCTGTCTCCACTAGCTGCAAAATCTTGTTTAAAATCATGTCAGTTAAAATGTATTAGCTAGTTACACCTGTAATTTACATTGACTGCCTGCCAATCGAAACATGCCCTATGGGCTGTGTCCTGCAACTGGATCTGCGTGAATGGACCTTGACTGATTTTATAGAGGGGTTTCAATGGGTCAAGATGAAAGATTGGCGTGTTAGTGTGTACAAAGGGTGTATGAGCAGTGATGATATCCAACCGGTTCGCACCGGTTTGCGCAAACCGGTTCTTAAAATTAAAAAAATTTAGCGAACCGGTTGTTAGCGTCCTCCCCTGTCGCGCTCTGCGGGGCGCTGGCGGGTTTCGCCCGAACCGGTTCTTAAAATAAAAAAAGGCAGCGAACCGGTTGTTAGCGTCCTCCCTTTGCGCTCTGCGGGCGCTGGAGGGGTTTCGAATTTGGCAGCGCAGAGCAAGTTTCACAGCGGAGATTCTCGGCTGGGATGCCAAGTCTCCCTCTCCGCCGCCGAAATTGACTTTGCCTTGTCAATTTCAGGGCGGAGAGTATGCCCCAGCTCCGCCGAAATTGACCAGGGAGGGTCAATTTCACAGCGGAGGGTGCCCTGAAGTTCTGGGTGCTGGGTTGTTGGGGTGCAGAGTGTCGGGTGTTGCGTGCATGATGTTTAAGAACCTATTCAGAATAGGTTCTTAAATATCACCTGCCTTTATAGAACTGGCTATTGGAAATTTGGGATATCATCACTGTGTATGAGTACATACATACATTCACACACATGCATAGTAATATCATGTTCTTCCTATCATCTTCACAGAGATATGAAATATATACACATTTTTTAAAGAGTCTTTAAACATACACTTTTATGCCACACTTTGTGAGTCCAGTAGTTCATTAATTAGTACTAATGACATGGAAAGAAAAATTAGCAAAGGATGGATATTTTGTTGTAAATTATTGGGCCCATTTGTGAAATATGTAGTAACTGAACACTAGAGATGTGTCTATATACATATATATAACTTTACATGTATTATTTTGCTATGTATAGTTAATGTCCATGAATCTTAATTGTACCATATTTTTATATGTGATTTTATGCTTAGTAGTGATCTTCAACAATATGCAAAATTATATTATCATAAGTGTAAAGTAATCATGGATTTGGCTATGTGTGCAAAGTGAGTCAACCTTTGTACTGTAGAACTATTGGTGAATGTTTGTCAGAATTTAGTAGCTGAAGTTGAAGGGCTTTGCTCAATGGGAACAGATGGCTGAGCCACCATCATGTCACAGAAAACAGCATGCATTCTTAGTTTAACACAAGAGGGAGCATGTCTAATCTTTAACCTTTAAATATTGCAACTTCAGAGAGGCAGCTTTAATTGTTGAATGTCAACTAATTTACGTTCTAGGTGGCATGTGTAAATATTTATACAGCCTATATGTACATTGTTGGCATGTTTTCAATTTAAGGTTTTTGCAACTATTAGTTTATTGTATAAATGGTGGCATAGGTGTCTGGACTAGAGCTAAACTAATCATTTAATCTCACAAATATTCAAGTTTGCTCTGGTTAACACCCCGCCTTCCAAAATTATGGAGCCCAGGTTTAATTTTAAGGGAGTTGTGCTTAATGAAAAACAAGCCTGATTGTTTATACAATGGCTAGCTCGTAAGTATTATAATTGTTTTTTTAATTCTTACAAAAGCTAGGAAGTGTAAATTTGGGATGTATTAAGAAGGGTGTGTATGCCCTATGTTGTTTCTTTCTCCCTGTCGTCTAGCTGAGTGAAATAAGGAAGAAATATCAGATTCAATTTTTTATTTTGAATGGTATTTCCAGGTTTTGAGTCACAGCATATTGATATTTATTCTTTTTAAATAGTTTATTAATAGGAATGAACAAGTAGTTGTAATTAATGAGTGTCACATCCAACTATTTAATCACTTTGACTATACATTTTAAAAGTGTAAATACTCTGTTACCTAGTAGACTAAAACAGAAGCATCACTTTTACTCTGTTTGCAAATAATTATACGCTTTTAAATGTGTATTTATGACCACCTAGTTGGTTTAATCTCTACTGAATGAGAGATCTGTTTTTTTTCTAGGGTGGAAATTTAATAGTAACAATGTTATACATAACATGGAGACATGGTCCATATTAGAGTGGCTTGCTATATACAATGATTAAGTGATGAGAGAGTGTTTATATGTGACAGAGGAGAGGCGGGATGCACTATGTGGATCTCAGATATTTCTTGGTGGATAGTCAAACAATCATTATGTTTTTGGGAAGTTGGGAGGAATAATATTTTGGAGAAAAAATTACCCTCCTACTTCTCTGGGAACTTCTAAAAGTGGTGTTTGAATAGATTTGAGTTCACTGACTCTGCATATTAATAGGAGAATAGAGCCCCATGGAATGGACTTGCAATCTTTGGCCATATATTTATTTCTGTAATATATCTTCTGCTATGAAGGGGATTCTGAAATGAAAAGTAATGCTTCTGAATAAGGGGCTGGTAGAAAACACTAAGATAGAATATCATTAAGCCATGGAAATCTTGAGTTTCTGCATTGGTGAGGTGAGGGCTGTACTGGTCTATATGCATTCCATTGAATTGAAGGATAATAAAGCATACACTTTGGTTTCTTTGACATAGTTTTTTACTTTGACCTGTCAATCCATGTATTTAAATATTTACAAAAAATTTAAATATTTAAATTTTACAAAAAACGTACTAATATCTGAATAGAATTAAGTGCTTTGATTTGCAGGCAGTTGACTTGTAACTATGAAATGACTTGTTCCTTGGTTATGTATATATATAGGATGGAGAATCCTAATAAAGATATATATTAAAAGCAAAAGCTATACAGTTGCAACTATCTGCTGGCTATTTAGTCATCTATGTGAAATAAGTTGTCCATCTTAGTTCAGTTCTTATTGGTCAGTTATCCACACCATAAAAACCAACACCAGTTCAGTCGCTGACTCTGATTGGTCAAAAATTGAATAAGAGTACAGACTGGCTTGTTTTGTCACCCCTTACAGCAACATTGTAAAGTAGCCATTGCAAAACAAACAAAAATTATGTTCAGCTACCTTACCATGATGATGAGGACATTTTACTTGCCTGTCAGAAAAATTATTTGTTCCTAGCAAGTGGTGTGAAGAATTTTACAAAGCTGCCTTAGAGGATTAGAGTTGACACACGTTGGCAGGGGCCACTGTCTGTGCTGAGGAGCTCTTTGACTAGACAATCTAATATATCCAGGACTATCCATATGGTACCAGCAAGAGCAATAAATTAACTTAAAAGTTATTTAAAAGTTTCTATGTATTCAGACTACCCAGCTTTCAAATATTAACTTTTTTATAAAAAGTAAAGGGCCCGGTTCACTTTGTCAAACAAAGGTCTGTGAAATTTTATTTTTAAAATGAATGTGTGTGTTATACATATTGGGAAAGTGCAAATAAGGCTTCCTGACCTGATTAAAATGGGTGTACTTTTGTGCCCCTAAAACTTTTTGAATAGTCTAAATGGATGTTTTAATAATATAAAAAAAGGAAAAAATCACCTACTTTAGCTAGGAGCAATATTTTGCTGCCTTGAGTTTTTAACCCTCTGAAAATAGGGGTTTAGAATAAAAGTGCTGACACGGCTAAACCGTAGAGCAGTGCCCTTCGTGCTTCTGTAATAATTACCAGGACAATGTTTTCTGCTTTCCTATTGCTGTTATCTGTTTCTTTTTAATTTAACTATTTTTTTAAACTTTCTGAAAAGTTTAATATTATTTAAAGCACATAAAGTGCGTGGAATAACCTGAAGAGTAAGGTTGTTGGAGTAGCATGGACTTGTTAATCTCAGCCTGATCTTGTCAGTAACAGCAGAGCAGAGGGAGAGGGAGAGGAACTCCGGCTGGGGCAGCGCTCCGAAGGTTTGTCTGTTATTTTTATAGCAAATTACGTCTCAGCACCAACTATTAAGTATGCAGAGTGTTGTTGGTAATCCCTAGATTCCGCTGTTGCGAAAATGTGTGTGTTTAGCTGTATTGTTTGTTTGCAACGGGGAAGATTTGCCTGTGTGTGTATGGAAGAGAGCGAGTGTGTGTTACGATCTGGGAAACGCTGAAGAAGAAGAAACCCTGTTGGTTCTCCATGCAAATGACCGCTTTGGTTGTAACAAAAGCCTTGATGTTGGGCTTGGAAAAATGATCTGACAGTGTAACAACCCCAGGCCACTTTCGCCATGTTTTTGTTTATTTATGTTTCATTCCGTTTTCCGTAGCTATCTCACAGATGTTTCCAATTTCACTGTTTTTACATCGTCGATCCGCCTTTTTTTGGAGTTAGCAGTAAAATGTGTGAAAGAATGTTAACAAAACAGAGAGGTGTTGCAGATGTTTATACTTTAGTTCTTGCGTTGCGCTTGACGGTATTGGCAGAGGGACACAGTACATATGAAGGAACGTCAGAAGCATCTGTTTTAACTACCGAGCTTGTAATTTCTAAATGTGCCCATTGTAACTTGAATATTAATATAAGCAGATGAAGCGAACATGTTCCTGATACGATATGTCCAGTTAGTATCCTTTTTGTTTGTTACGATTTCTGGCGAAAAAAGATAAAAATAAGAGCGAGGAAAGGAATATATGTGACACAACATGTATGCTCCGAGATAAACTCCTGCCATCTCGGAGTGCCTTTAAATATTTGAACAGCTTCTGTTAAGTCAAATAAAATTGGTTACCATGAAAAGTATAATAGAATAGTTTTAAACAGACTAATGAAAACAGTAACAAGGAATTGCTTTAGAAATACTCATAGAATGATAGTAGTGGGAAAAATCTTTTATACAAAATTAGTATTAAAACATTTCAATATTTTAGCCTTTGATGAACCTGGAAAACACACTCTTTCCTCCCCTCCCCTGAAATAACTGGCAGAGATGAATGATATGTCATCTTAATGTCACATATATTACATTGATATGTAATTTATCTATTAACCACATTAAAACAATTTGCTTATAAGATTGCAAGCTTGTTGGATGTATCAAGACATACACATATAAAATCTTAAATCTTACAGGACAAAATGATTCAGTGTCTGGAGCCACTGTCTAAATCAGATGTGGTAACTATGGGAGATGTAAAGTTACTTAATCCTCGCATACCATGGCTATGTGGATATCACTGTCTCTCTTCATAGACTGGAGATTAAAGAGAAAAGGATTACAGAATCTTGAGAATTTTTTAGCAGAAGACCTGTAGCCTTCCTCTGGAAAATAACAATGAAGAGATTTTTTTTAGAGTAGGGGCAGCATTGAGGTAAACATTCTGTTATAGCGTATAGTCATTCTAGAAATGGGTCTTTCTTGTTGGCTCTGAACGATCACCAGCTAATTTTTATAAGTGTTCACATAAGTGAATGGAATCAGTCTTTAAATAATAATGAAGAATCTTCCTTCCCCCATCCCACAAAAGCCAAACAAAACCTGGCATAGATTTTTTGTTGTTGTTTTTATGTTACTAAGTGACAACATGGGTAAAGCCTGCCATTCTGTGCATTTCATTCACCTTTTATGTTTGTTTTTCTGAAATAAAGCATTTTTCTTTCTTGTCTGAAAATAAAGCTTTGAACGGCTTGCCCATTTAAAACATGAATATACTTTTATAAACATTTTTTATTGCTTTCTTTAATTTTGACCGTATCAAATGGAAAATGGCCTACTTGGAGAAAGAAGTTTTAAATAAAACCAGAAATTTAATATTCTGGCCAGTCATTATTGTGGGAATTAAGACTACAGCCTGACAGACTTTGACCATATTCCTAATCCTGCATCAGCTCAGAAGAAGTTAGAGTGCTATGTTAAAATTTTTGGAAAAACATTTCAGCTGATGAAGCTGATCATGTCATAGGGTGATATGGACAGGAACATCATCCTTATTTATCTGAAGTAAAATTACTGATCATACTGACTCTTGGAAGAAATGGGACAAATAAGAGAGCCTAATTGGAGATACTGGTTACTCATTAGCTATGTGAAATATGGAAAGAGAGAGAAGAAAGGAGGAGGCCAGGCTTAGTTTCTATTATCATTAAATGGCATCACATAGCCCTAGTGTTACTGTAAAAATCACAGAGAGATGTTTAAGAGAAAAACCTTATGAGTTATATTCATCTTTAGAAGAAAAAATTAAATCTATTGTGATAAAGTTTGGGGAAAGCATTATTATTACAAATAAAAATGCTTTTTGTAAAAAGAGATGAATACTTTTTAATGAAGTTTTGACTTCTTAAAGTACACAATAGATCTAGTAGTTCAGCATAGTCCATCCTGGACTTTGTCTATAGCAAACCTTATAAGCATCTTTAAATGTTTTTGTGGGACTCTCTCAGCCTGCTGTATCAGAACATAATCCCACTCTCCCCGCCCAGCTCCTAGTATCTGTTATAAAATCTGTGGTTAGAAAGCCCTGCATTATCTTGATGAAACAGCATTAAGTGAAAATGCATGAAACTGAACTGCTTAGATTGGAAGGTTGTGTAGATTGTGTCAGAATTATTAAATTATAGTTACAAATTAGTGGAGTTACAGTATTGAAACTATGTATTACAATACAAAAATAATATTTGTTACTGCAGTTAGACAAAAACATTTAAGAAATACCATTGGTTGTGTTATGCTTTGCATGCTTTATTTTTAGGAACCAGTATTTTTCAACTTATAGGTGGGGTTTTTTTTTTTTTTTGAGGGGTGGGAGTAAAAACAAAAACAAAACCTCTAAACCCTGGGTGATATAGTACAATAGTAATGATACTATTGTTTAAATTTAACATCCTATTTATTTACTGTAGACATAATTCTTTATTGTATACAAAAGATGCTAATTTTATGTAGAAGTTGATTATTTGTTCCAGGAGTTAAATGAATTTCAAATACAAATGAGTCGACATACATAATTATTTGTACCTTTTAATTCACATTTCATTATGTTGCTGTGTTCAGGGTAGACACTTTTTTTTGTTTTTTTACAACACTATGTACATATCTGACAAATGTCAAGTATGGGAAGCAGTATGTCCTAGTAGACAGAGCACTAGACTGGGATTCAGGAGATAAAAGTTCTCTTCCTTGCTCTGGCATTGGCCTGTTGAGTGACATTGGGCAAATCTCATCATGTATCTGTGCCTCAGTGCTCATTCTTTATGACTTGCCTAGGACTGATCATTTTAATCAATATGCCCTTTGCCAGGTTGAAGCAGTTGAACATAAGAACTAAATGATAAAATTTTAAGAAATCATGGTTTGAAAGACTTAATACATTTTTTAAAGATTCCATAGTTTCCTTCCTTTTGTGTCACTTTGCTTCAAGTATCTGTCAAAACTATCTTGATCTTTGTTGGTAGAAACAGTCTTTGGTCCCTGGTGGAAACTGCTATTATTAATGGCAACAATTGGAAATAATTTAAATGGAGGCTATAAGTAACTTGTTTTTATGTATATGTCTAAACTTTTTTATAAAAACCCTTTTAAAAGCTTGAAAATAATTTTCTCTCACTAATTTTCCATTTGACAAGCCTTTTTTCCTATGGCAAGCAAGCCAACGTGGCTAAATTTTGTAAATTTGTTTGTGCAACATTATTAGCTATGTCTGCACAACTCCTGGAATCGATCTGAGTTCAGGAGCAATATGAAAAGCATTATTTGTTTTGTATAAGTACTGGCTGTTGTTTAAGTTTCTCAGTAAGAAAGTGATGGAGTTCTTTTAGCTTTAAAACTTCACATCCAGATCACACTTTGTACCTAGTATTATAGTGTTTGTTACGTGGGTAAAACTCAGAGCTTAAATTATTTGTCAGTAAAGTTTATCTTAATTTTCTTGCAAGTTGAGAATCCTTGTAACTTCTGCTGCATTCTTAATGAATTTGTCTGCCTTTTTAAGATAGCCCTTTCTAGTGCCCTTTTGGCAAATAAGAAACCCATCTAAATTTTCTTCTTTGTTGAAGTAATGGAATCATAGTAAATCACCATGTTGTGATTTGACTGTTGTTGCAGGTTGGAGTGTGTTCTTACCTTCTGCTCTTGTCAATGTGGCAAAATAAATTAATTTAAAAACAAAAAAAAAAGCTAATGACTTTTTGCGTGCCTTTTTGTTAGAACTGTCCCTTCTTTCAATCCTTTTACTAGTTTGTTTACTGCTTCTACTCAAGAAACCACATGGCATGAAAGTTTCTTGGGTGTGATTTTTTTTTTTTTTTTATATTGCATGAATATATATGCTTACACTGCAGCGGGGTGGAAAATCAGAAGCTCACAGAACAGCAATATATTATTCTAATCTTTTTCATTGCCTGATCCTTTTGTGAATAACTATTCTTCTTGCTCTTCCCACTGCTGGAGTGAGGGAAGAAGGAATCAGCAGTTATATCAGTCATATAGACAATTCTGGTTATCCATATCTTGAACCTAAGTGAGATGGATTTAATTTAATACAGTTAGTTTCTCATTCATCAGGCCCTCTACAAGAAACAGAAATGCAGAGCAAGAACAAAGATTTCTCTTCATGTGAAATAAGAAAGGAAAAAGGTTAGGGGAATTTCTGATCACTGAAAAGTGATCACAGGCCTGTGTTGTGCTTATACGGGAGTGCACTGGTCAATGCAATCCCCCAAAATAAATCATGTTATCACAAAAGGTTCTAAGGAAAAACCCATCTAATCTTCCTCCAATGCCAGAGCATCTATTCAAAATTGTCTCTAGAAACTTTTCTTGATTTCTTCCACTGCCCTTAATAATAGGAAAAAGTTTGATTTTTGCAGATGATTTCACTTCTTAGGAAGTTACATTGCAGACAGTGAAGATTGTTTCAGAATCAGAATCTCAAAAGTGAATCAAATTACCATAATCTCTCCAGTCCAGCTCCAAAAAGGAGTAAAGGAAGGATAGTTCACCCTTTTCTTTGGGAAGAGAACAAAAGTGTTTCTCCCTCTCTGATTTATTGTACAAAATATAATGGAATTGGTGTGCAAGGTTTCATACTCAAAACAATTGTTCAGTAGAAAGGAACACTGAGACTTTTTTCTACCTAATACATTTAGAGAGATCTTATCTTTCCTTACACAGACCCAATATTAGCAATTTACTTTAAATTCAGAACTCAATAGATTTTGTTTTGTGATATTTTGGATAGATACAATCAATTCGAAAAATAATTGAAAGCTTTCTCAGTATGACATATTTTTACACCTCCTATATTAATTCTTGTTCTTATGAGTCTTTTGCTGTCATCTAATGGATGACACATTCAAAGAGGTAGAAACTTGTGGAGAAACTACCTAAAGAAAACTATAAATGTAATTTCCCCCTTTAGTAATTTAAATAATAGGGATCAGAATTTCTTCAGTCTCAGTGACTATCTTGGAGAAGTTCTGACCGGATCTGCTTGGCTTTGTGGCTCTGACCACTGACACATTTGCGGCAG
The DNA here is from genome assembly GCA_007922155.1 of Mesoclemmys tuberculata. Taxonomy (NCBI): domain Eukaryota; kingdom Metazoa; phylum Chordata; order Testudines; family Chelidae; genus Mesoclemmys; species Mesoclemmys tuberculata. The sequence continues at coordinate 77,583,831 of ML675624.1, forward strand.
GATGATGATGGTACTCTTTTTAATTTAAATTAAGAATAATGGTTCTTCCCTTTATAGTATCCAGGCACATGGATGATATGTTGGACTATGCCCTCAAGAATGCAAGGCTATTTATCTCTGCACCAAACATGCAGATGAAATGGTCAAAATTTGCATAATAGATGTGTTCGCAGGAAGCTTCACAAGCGTCATTTTTTATCAGATTGCTTGAACCCCTCAATTTTGCAGTATAGAAGTACAAATCTTTTCAGTTTGCAGAGTAATCAGGAAGGGTAGCTTTCTTTTCGTGGTTAGAGAAGTTCCTTCTGGAAGTCTTATGTCAATAACTGTTAAGCAGCCTTTGTGTGTATCAGATGCAGTGCTATTTACAATAAACAGTTCTAAGTGCCCTTTCCCTATCCCTTCCTCCTGGCTGGCCAGATTAGCCAAAAGAAATGTGGTGAATTTACAGGAACTTTGTAAATAACAGCCTCACCCCTAACATCATAAACCTATTTACTAAGGTTGTGGCTTTAGATTCCACTCAACAAACTGTAAGAGGGCAACCATCTATCAGTTAGCTGTGCTTGCATAGTGCTAAGTCTGGAAAAGGAGTTTTATTCTTTCTGAATAAATGAATGTGTGAATTACTGAATAGGCTATCAAATGATTGACTAAATTATTGAATAGACTATAGAATTTTATAAATATAGAAAAACTAACACTTTTGTCATTTGCTAAAATATAAGGACCATTTAGTGTGATGGACAGTGTGCCATATTAGTGCATTAAGGAAGCTTATAGAATACCCAGAAGTTCTTTGCCCATAGACATGTATGAGCACACACCACTTCGGCCTTGTTACTTCCTGGGCTGAGAGGGAAGAAGCTACTGCAGAAGATTGGTGCATGGCACTTTTTGAACACTTTTTGCTATGCGTTGTAGGATAAATATTGCATTGACGGGCACAGCATTTACTGTAATGTGCTTAGGGCCTTAATATGCTAGCTATTCATCTTCCTTGTTTATCATGCTCTTTTCTTCGTGTTCTTTTGTCTGTTTCCCTGTAGTGAGATTTGGGGAGCACCACTTTTGCCTTGGCGATTAGTTACAGAAACATTTTCTCCTACCCTGCTAATTGTGTTCTGCTTCTTCATTCTATCAATACAGATGTCTGTCCAGAAATATTGTTTGGAGGTTTCGATTTTGTTTGTTCAAAACATCGTAGGTGTCTCAAACTTTTTAACCTGAGTTGTGGGTTTTGGTTTGTTTTTTGTTTTTTTCAGACCAGGGAGAAAGTCAACTGGGCACATGCTAACTCTGTGTGGTGTGGAAAGTGTTGTCTGCTACCTATGTGACTGAAAAAAAGAGTACTGCACAGTTCTCATTCATGGAACCAAATCAACAATTGTGTAGAAAAACTTGTTTGACAATGCTTAAAGATTTTCTTGCATACATTCATATCTATCTTAAATATTTTGAGGCCTCTAAATGCTGTAATATACTATAGTACAAAAATACTATAGTATTTAGCTGATAGACATAAAAATTAAGAAAAGCATAACATTTTGAAAAGGTCTGTTTATATCTTCCTAGGATTTGGCTGCTGAAACTTGTTTTGGGTTTATTTTTGGATTTCTTGTATTTGATTGCTTCTTTACTGACTCCCTATTTCCTTTCTGTCTTTCACCTTCGTTTTTCACTGTCTGTTATTGCCCAGTAGACTTCTGCTAATGATCTTGTTTGTCATTGGGCTCCGGAAAGTGTTAGATTAGGACTCACTATCATTTTGTTTGGCAGATTGTTCCACAGTTTTAGGACCCATCACTGCCATCTGTGATATTAAAGCCATCTCCATGCTATTGCTTGATCTGAATACTGAGTGTGGAGGTTCCAATGTAGTTTAGGAAGTTAGGTGCCATTGAGTCTAATCATTGCTTATTGATTTAGTGAAAAAGGCTGGAGATGGAGTGGAGTTTAGATTTGGTAGTATGCAGTATTGATTTCTTGATATTATTGCATCCAAACTGTTGTACACTTCAGGAGGATTCACCCCTAGATAATAGCATGCAGCCCTATGGCTTTGTAATTTTTTTTTATATAGTCTTTTTCTCTAGTAAATCATGTAATCATAATCCTCAAATCAGAGTCATATTGGAATAGATGCTATATCTCAGATCTTTTGCTTAAAGTCTTTAAGTGCTTCAGGATACACACATTTATCATCTCAATGTAAATGGAGTAATTGAAGATCTCAGCACTTTTTTTTTCCCCAAGAGTACATATTTTGCCATATTCCAATTGGATAATAACGTATTGCCTATTGTATCTATCATTTCATTTTGTAGTTTCAACGTTCTCTTCTGAATTGATAATTGACGTATAAAAATTGGATGTTAAATGGCTCTCACCTTCCATTGCAATAGTTAATTTCACCCAGAATTACAAGAATTTATTTTACATATATAATGGTAGCCATAAAAAATGCACCTAAAGTTACTGTATGGTGGTATTTGCATTGTTGTTGTTGAAGCCATTGGAGAGAAGGTAGGTGAGTTAATATATTTTTACTGGATCAACTTCTGTTGGTGAAAGAGACAAGCTTTCAAGCTACACAAAGTTCTTCTGGTCTGGAAACAAGGCATATAATGGCATCTCATATAGCACAGTTACTTTTCTCTTCCTAGAATAGGAAATATGATGGTTTCTTGGATACTGCTACATAGTAACTGTTGATAAATACTGACTCTTTAATGGCAATACTATCTGTATGTATACTCTTACCATTTTTATAGCACACTCAAAGCATGTCATAAAACTGAAAAATCCAGTAAAATATTTAAATTGAATATTATTTTTGCACTCATCAGCCTGAGTAGTTAGCACGCAACATGGAATGCATCTCCTAATGTAGTAAAATATTTTCACTTGATTTTTTTTTCCTTCATTAGAAGTAGGATCTTGGACTAAGACACAATGAAAATATATATTATAAATGTCAAGTAATTTTAATTTGATTCTTCTTTAAAAAGATATGTAGAGTTCTGCCCTTTGCTGAAGCCAAGATAAGTCACATTTCTAAACCACATCATATATTTCGTCAGCTTCCTACTGCAAAATCCTAATTTTGAAATGGATGTTGCATCTGGCTACTTGACTAAGTGAGCATCCTGATGACCTACATTCATTGTACAAAAGTGGGGAATTGTACTGCTTGTATAGCATATACCAGCCTTTGTAGGAGAAAAAGGTTAAAAAAAGAAATTATAAAAGATTTTGCAAAATGAAAGATTAGGTAATATGTACAGAATAAATAATACATGGAGATACAGGTTCTTGGAAAGTGAAAAACCCTATGGCATACAATATTGATAGTTGTAGTAGTAATAATATGTAATACAGAAGGTACCTAAACGTTTCATGTACTGAAACCAGCCTTTAAAGTTTAACAGTGATTCTGTTCAGCAGACACTTCTTTGCATTTGAGTACTACTTTAGATATCTGTCATATTTCTCCAGATACCCAGGACTGTGAGTCACCCCTTTGCCACCTGCCCCCAGCATGAAGAAGTCTTGCATGTGCCAACTGGGTGTTCTCTCTGTAACCCAGCCAACCAGTTAGCCACTCAAGCACTCTCCTCTGGGCTATACCAGTCCTGCCTTTGCCCTGCAGGTAGACAGTAGATGCTGGATGCACTCCAGATTCCAGCTCCCTTGTAAGTATCCCCCTGTGGTATCTAACCCCTGGTCACTGTATACCCACAGAATTCCAGTTCCTAAAAGAACAGTGTACCCCAGTGTATAAGTTTTGCCATTCCACTGCTCTCGTATCACACACAGCACTTGAGTTCAATTATAGAAAAACAAAAGGAAATTTATTTAAGAAAGCCTAGAGATTCACTAGAAGCGAGTGTGACTGATAGAAACCAATGGTTACATATAAAGCAAAATTATAAAACATGAGCAAGGACTTACAGTTGTTGATAATTACCTTTCCTATCTAGTAGCATGGATTCTGATCCCAAAGTTCACTCTTTCACAGCACTTGCTAAGACTCAGTCTTTCATAAAGCATCCCACTCATCAAGGTACCTCTTCAGTGAATGGATACAGTGTGTTCCTTTCTACACTGTGATATCTGAATCAGTCTTTTTATATACCTGGTGTTCACCTTGCACTCATATAATTCCTTTTCACTTCCAAGAGGTTTCAATGTTTATAGTTTGTCTTTGATGGTTTTCCATTGACTTTTCTGAGCTGGTGCAGAGGTAGACAATTGAACAATACGCTACATAATCCGCTAGCCACAGAGGTGTGATAGCTCCCTCCAGCTTGACTGGACAATTCCAAGACGTATTATTTCCTAGTGACTCATTCACTTCAAGACCACAAGGGCAAAATTTTCAGTAGAGTTACATTATTCCTTAAATATCACCTGTATACACATCTTGCAATGATTGGTATTGATAAGTTACAAACTTTCAGTAGAGACCTCACATACTACACTTGCCGGATAAATATCCTGAAAGCAGCTTGTTAGGTGTAATGAGTTTGACTGGAATCAGTGAACCTTTTGCCAGTTAGCACCAATGGGTCTTTGTCTCACAGTGTCGCCACTGGTTATAGGTGGAGCTGGTACCTGGAGTCAGGGCTCTTGTAGAAAAAATAGCATGAGATTATTTAAAGCAATTAAAGACAATATCATAATGATCATACACACAAATAAAGATTGCATGGGAAATCTTAATTTTGGCATTTGCAAACTTCTGAGTGCTTGTATTTGCAACCCATATATTGTTTTAATATTCTTTGTATGTGATATCTTTATGAATTGGACTTTTTCCCAATATACATATATAACTCAAAAAGTCAGTGTCAGAAGGCTATTCATTAGTCTACTGTTATGCTTATTAACCTGCCTGATAAGAAAGGATTTGAGATTTCAGTACTGTCAGTGATAGAGAATTTAGGTACTATATTCATATTAATAGTTTTGATCTATCTCGGGATTTTTGCACTGGTAGACTTTTTTTAAATAATTATTATTATAGACTATAATAATAGGCCAGGGCCAGTGCTCTGAAACAACTCTGGAACAGTAGCTGGGAGGACCCCTTCAGTATGCCAGACCCCCTCCCTGAGGGTCTCACTCTTTAACTAAGGTAAGCCATTTGGTTTCACCGCCTCCTTATATTGAACCTTGTAGCTTTCATTACCCCTGCTTCATGCCATGAACTCTTTTCAGTGAGTTCACATGAGTTGGATACCTTAGAGAGGCTTGTACACCCAAAGGGAGCAATGCACCCCCACCTTCACTATCTGTAGTGACTCTCAGATAGTGGTGTAAAAGCAGTAGGGTTTATTAGATGTCTGGAACCCAGAGTAGAAAGTCTTTGGTTAGTATAAAGAACAGGAAATTACAGCGTGGTCCATCTTGAACAGCCCAGAGCCCTCTGACTCCTCTTTATCCCAGTTCAGTAGACTCTCAAGCTTCCAGCAGTCCACTCCTAACAACCCTCCACCTGGTCCTTCCTCAGTTCTTGTTCCCAGGCAAACACCTCTGGCTTCTGCAGAGAGGTGGGCTAGTGCGGTCATTAGTTGCTAGGTACCAAATGTCTGGGCAATTGGAATGGTTGCTGTCTTTTTGGATTCCCCATGGAGGTGGAGCCCAGGCCCCAGACAGCTAGGTGTCTATTACATCTACATCTCTGCAGAGAGTAAACAACCTTTTCCCTTTACCTAGGTAACAATGCAGCACATAGAAGAAATTGAAGCTCACACAATATTCATACAAAATATTGCAGAAAATTCCCACTCTGTCACATCAGTACTCAAATTAGATTGATCAGCCTGTCTGATGTATGTCTTTTCTCTGCAGCTTCATATTTTGAGAGTCTTCAGGTGACTTGTAAGATAGAGCAAGTAGGTTTTTGATAGCCTTCTTCTGGCCCTTGACTACAAAGGAGGAATTTCCTTTCAGTTCTTCTAGTGCACGGCTCATAGCAACACCAAAGCCAAGACCCAGACACAACTCCCAAAGGCTTGGACTTAGAGAGGGTAGAACCAACAGTTTGGATTGTCGTACTTGCTGAAGGTCCTGCTGCAATGCAGAAAAGTTCTTGTTATTGTATTGGGATGGTTTTCTAATTTGAGGAAATAGAACGTATCCTGAAGAGCTAATCGCTCTCCACTAAATTCTATCTCCAACTTTTGTTTGTCAGAATCAGCAAGAACCGAGCCTCCATTACTCTTCAAGGTCAAAAACCAGCTTTGAGAACTTTCACAGTCACTTCTAGAAAAGGAATGCAGCATTTTATGTTAATCCCTGTTAACAGTTAACAAACTCTCTCTTCTCTTCTTAGAATTACTGTTACAGAGTGATGTTTAACCTTGTGCCTGGCCAATGGATGAGCCATTTCAACAAATAGCTACTTCATCCTCATATTTTCTCTGTTAAAATTGTCTCTTTTGATTGCTTTCCTTCAGCCAGGAAACTTAATGACCTGAATGTCTTTGTACATCAAAATCCCATTCCTGTAGTGTTTTCCACAAAAAATGTAGTACCTGAAATGACTTCAGAGTTCCTTCCTAAAGTAGTTTCACTTAACCTTGAAAAGTTCAGACATCATTATTTGGATACCTGTGGAACAAAGATAGGGCAAAGTTCTTTAGGCAATCATTTGCCTTGTTTGTTTTCCTTGCTGGTAAAAACAAGTGTCTCTAAGCCTCCAAGATCTTCACTTCCTAGATGAGTCTGGTCTGCCGTCCTGAGTCTTACAGGAAGACTGGAATGCCTTATCCTTCTTCTTTCAGTGCACATTCAACAAGATTTGTCTCTTTCTCTTAAGCAGAAACTAATAGAGCATTCTGTAAAGAGATCTGTGGAGTGGCCACCTGATAATCTATATACTTGTTCACCTAACACTGAAAGATGTATGTGACACCTTCTTGAGATGCTGCATTTGGTTGTAGGATTCTCTAGTTTGCCTGTCTTCCTTGACTGCCTCCTCATGTGCTTCAGTTCTTCTTTTCCTCTTCTTTTTTGGTGGTCTGCTTGCGAAGGCCTAATAACTATTCCCCCCAGACCAGAGGATTCATTGTATGTGAGAATAAACAAATACATTAATGGTCATTTCATATCTTCTCATAACAACAGAATTCTTTGATCTTGGGGCATTACACACTCCTGTATATTAATGTTTTGGGTTATTTCTTGTCTAGTTTATAATGAGTCTTTTAGCTTTGGAAGTTGCTTATCTGGTACTGTGATGCAATGTTTAGGCTTCTAGAGGAGGAGTTATCCAGTGGCTGCTTCTATGGTGAAGGTGGGCATGATTCCCAAAAATTTCTTCTCCACAGCAGGGGATTCTATTTTCATAAGAAGACATAAGAGGCTTTAAATTGTCTGTTAATCACTGGTATTAGTACTCAAAAGGCAAAGATAAGCCATAAAAGAGCTTATGATACTGGTTCTTGGGGATGTGTTGTCAAAGCAACAAGCATGAAGATTTATTTAATTAAACATAAGAAGGTCCAAACTATTTTTCATAGTAGACCAATGGGTGACCACTGGGTGATATGAGACTAAATAAATGGTCTTGAACAATTCTTCCCAGTTTTTTCTCTAGATATTTGGAGAGAAGTGGGTTGCAGCCCATGAAAGCTTTTGCCTGCAGACATTAAATGTTAGTCTTTAAAGTGCTACAGAACTCTCTTGTTTGTGTTTTTTAAAGGATATATAATTTTTCTCCCATATTAATCACAGGCTCTGTGGCAATACTTAATTTTGCTTTCATCTTGCTTCTGTATATAATCAAAAAGGGAGGCAATGTCACATCAGTTTCTGTTGATGCTTTCAGTATAGATCATCTTATACAATTTTATAGCTGTCTGAACTTAAATTGAGAGTCATACAAATGGCACTCAAATTGTTTTTAAGCAAAATAATTGTTTGCACTTAAGCATGTAGTCATTAAGTTTTCTTGTAGGAACCGGTGCTAGAAGGGACATTTTTTTGTTTTTTGTTTTTGAAGTTGGGGGTTATGCCAAGTAGATAATACAAAAACACCCAATAAATTAAAGTTTCAATTCCTTGTCTAGATTTAGAAATGTGGCTATTGTAGGCATTCTAACTCTTTAGATGATTGGTAGAGATATGAGAAAAGCACTTTTAGCATGAACTCTCTATCCTGGAGAATCTCAGAATCTAGTTTTAGTCAGGGTTTTTAAAACAGAATGATCCTTGTTGTAAGATGAATTGGTAATATTTTTGGATATTTGAGATCTTAAAAATCCTCTTTAAAGGACTGTGTAGCTATAGTTAGTGTGACTGTTATTTCATGAATCCAGATTTCTAGGGTTTAAATTTGCCTTACAAAAACATATAGCAAAACTCTGACAGATTCTCATTTTGGCTACAGTTTACAATTATTTTTAATAAAACAATGCTTAAGTGCTGTGGATTTCTTTGACCTGTAGCCACCTTTGTATGTGAGTGCCTAAGCACGATACAGCTGTCTTCTCTCTGAACTGTTTTGATTTTGTGGGTTTGACAACATAGTCATGACTTCTGCAATTTGGCCTATAATACATTTTCAGTAACGACCTTCATCTGAGCTATTATGCTGCATTATATGGTTTTTGTACTATAGAGTTGTTTTCTCACAGACAAAAAGTAATTTGCTGTTCAGGATGTTTGTGATGCACAGTATATCTGTTTGGGGGGTGGAAAGGGCCAGAGACAACAGCTTACTTCAGCAGTAACTGGGGCAGTGGGACTTTATGTTGAGGCTTGCTGATAATCATTTAACTTGACCAATCCAGATTAGAAACTACCTGTAAATTTTTGTTTTTAATTTTAATTTAAATTAAACTTGTGCTTATTTTTCTGTCTATGATGGATATGTACCGAAAGGTTTCTTTAAAAAAAATTTCTGCTTTAAACTTTTATTTGATAGGTGCTTCTGAGTCCTACTCTAATATAAATAATATATATGGACCTAAGAGAAATTAAATGAAGATTAATTAAATGTATATTGGAGAAAGGCCTTTCTATTAAATGGTTATTGTTAATATGTTTGGTAACAATGAAATGTGAACTCCTAGGGATATCTGGTTAGCAGATTTAATCAGTTTAAGTACTAAGTCTGTCTTCCCCTTTTAACTGAACATTCATAGTTTTGTATGCAGGATAGTTGTAGCTGTGTGTTGTTCCCAGGCTATTAGAGAGACAAAGTGGGTGAGGTAACGTCTTTCATTGGACCAGCTTCTGTTGGTGAGTGGAACAAGCTTTTGAGCCATACAGAGCTTCTCTTCAGGTGTGAGGAAAAACACTCTGAGCAGCACAAGTAAATGCAAGGTAGAACAGATTGTTTAGTAAGTAGTTAGCACACATTCTAAGGTACCATTCAAGGTAGTGTGGCTCTTTTGCAGTCATAAGAAAAAATAGGGGGTTAGTGGGTTACAGATTGTTGTAATAAGCCATAAATCCAGTGTCTATGTTTAGTCAATGATTTTTAGTGTCTAGCAGAGCTAAGAATTTTAGGTCCTAGTCTCATCTTTTGAAAGTGTTTCTGCAGGTTTCCTTTGAAGATGAGGACTGATAGATCAGTTATAGAGTGATGGCGTTGTGAAAAGTGTTCACCAACAGGTGACAGGGTGTTTTGGTCTTTTATCATCTTCCTGTGAGAGTTCATTTCATAATTTAAATTCGTAACTCTGCTAGACACTAAAAATTATGGATTGAACAGAGACACTGGATTTATTGCTTATTACAACAACCAACTGTAACCCATTAACCCCCTCCTTTTTGTCCTATGAGCAGAGTTGTTAACAGGTCATTCTGTCTTGAGTGATCCTTTAAAATATGTGCTAACTACTTATGCAAAGCAATCTGTGTCACCTTGTATTTAGCTGTGAGGCTCCCAATATCTTACTGAAGAAAAGCTCTTTGTGGTTCAAAAGCTTGCCTCTCTCACCAATAGACGTTGGCCCAATAAAAGATATGCCCTCATCCACCTTGTCTCTCTATTCAATTTTGTCTATTATTATGACTATTTTAAGATTGGGAATGGTACACAAAAATAATTTATGATGGAGTTTGGCAGGATTATTGGAATAATTTCGGGGGGCGGGGGCCAGCATCTAGTTTATATCTGGCTGTCCTAAATGAAAATCTTTACCAATGCCATTGCTGATCTCATCCAAGTAAAGCATTCCTTCACTCTTTTAAGAACTTTAGGATAATGCATTACCTAATATTTTCATCCATGCATTTTAATTTGAGATGGAAGTTTCTTGTCTAAACAACAGTGTTTCAGCCAATCCCCTAAATGTTGCTTCAAAGTAGGATTATGACACTATTGTTCTGTGCCTTTCTTCTTCATTATATATACTGGCGTTCCATTGTTTTGGTCGTGATCATTTTTTCCTGGATTTCCATTTTCATTGCAAATACTATGGTATAAGATGTCCCAAGTTGTCATCCATAGTGTAGGCCAGGTATAAAAAATTTCCACTCTCTCGGTGATTTCCATTGTAACCTATAATGACAAAGATATAACTTTTAGCTAAAGTTGTTCGTTCTTGGTATTTATATGTTGTATTTTTGGGCAGTATCATGCCAACAATAATTTGCATATTCTACTTCTTTACAGTCAGGAAGCTGTAAATTGTCAAGCTGGGTCTGTCAGTTAATTTGCCAAGAATCAAATGGGTTTTTTTATGCTCCCTTCACCTTGGTCTCTGTTTTCTAAATCTATGCATGGATATTTGTATGCAGTTGTATAGGGAAAGAGTTTCAAAAGCCCCTAAGTGATTTAGGATCACCAGTAGATAGGTCCGTGTGATTTGTGCTCTTAAATGCCTTGGGAGATTTTGAGAGATGCTTGTTTTTATGGTCCAAAACACAGCTTTTGGGCATGCTAAATCTACACAAGTGAATTTGTTGCCTGTCTCGACTGGCCCGTGTCTCCCTCC